>CM029494.1:14249721-14849721 GCA_017140595.1 Eucalyptus curtisii
AGCAATTTCGTCGAGAAATGAGGAGGGAGACTATTTCCGGACATGATAGATAATTGTAGACACCTGGACTCATGGAGTGCTAAAAATTGGCATAAAGAGACACTTAAGTGCAAAAAGTTATGAAAGTGATACTTAAGTGTCAAAATCGGAGCAAAATGGATCACTTTACGTGCCACCAGTGAGAAAATCTGGTCAAAATGCTGACGTGGCAATTTTCCGGTGAGCTGCGCGCAAAACGACGTCGTTTTGTATGCGATGTGGCTGAACAGTGTCAAAACGACGTCGTTTGGTATAATTCGAATTTTAATATAATAATTAATTAAATTAAATTTTAAAAAATTAATTAATTTTGAAAAAAGGAGGGGAGAAGGAGGAGGAGGGAGGCAGCGGTGGCTGAGGGGTTAGCCCTCGCTGCCGCCGCCGCCATCTCCCCTCCGTCACCGAGGAGGTGGGGGAGGGTCGACCGGGGCCGCTGAGCCCAGGTCGAGGGCCGGCGGCCCCAGCCCGATCGGTGGTGAGGGTCGCCGCACGACGGGGGAGGTAGCGGTGGCGAGGGCTCGCCCTCGGCCGCCGGCCGCCTTCCTCCTTCTCCTCCTCCTCCGTATTTTTTTTTTTGAAATAATAAATATAGATATAAATTATTATTATTTTATTTTAAATTAAATTTAATTAATTTTTAATTATTTTAAAAGTCAGATTATGCCAAAACCACGTTGTAGCCACTCATTACTTGAGTAGATACATGTGAAATTTGCAGAATTAATAAGTACATTAAAATAGTTAAAAAAATATATTATGAATAGTACAAGTATAAACAACTTGTTACCACAATATTCATTTGCATATCATTATAATATGTTTGTTATAATATTTTATTATTTAAAATGTCACCCTAATTCTATATTTCTCAATTTATTCTAATTTATTATCCAATTTATTACCGGCGTTTATTACATGATATTTACCTATTAATATGTTACCATAACGGTCTTGATAGAAGACGTCCGTAACATAAGAAATTGAATAAAACGTTAGGTCGTCTAGTTCAGATCTTATTACTACAGAAAAACACACCATCGCGTTTTGAGGGGTATTGGCTAGTGGAACATGACGTATAGATTTGGTGATTCCATATTCGCAGATCGATTACATTATGTGCATTCGTTCAAGGTTTTGGGATTTTCCGCATTTGTAGACTTTTATCAATGGTTGGAGGTAAGTTAATTCTTTATGCTTTCGTAAATTGATCCCGAATTACGCACGTATTTATTTGTAAATGATAAATCGGGATAGTCAATTTTTATTTAGATTTGGTCTTATAGTTAGTATCAAAGCATGTTTATGATCTCTGCCTTGGTGAAATTTTTGGGATTTTGTATGTTTTAATTGGATTATGAATAGGTAAAATTCGGATCTTTAGTGGCTTGGAATGGAATTTCAAATTCCAGTCAAATTTGGGCAACCCACCAGGTGATAACAAATCTGCATGGTCACACTAGCATTAGGAAGAAAAGTCTTAAGATTATTTGGCATATTACTTAACGCCGAAGGCTAATCGAGCGGAGAAATTTTCGGTGGTTAAGGTTTTAGGGCAAATTGTTTTAGGCTTAATTCCCATTAATCTATTGGCTATTTTTGCTGGATCTTGGAATTATACGTTCATCCCGGCGATGTTTTTGAAACCAATTGATCAATTTGATCGGACATGGGTTGTGGAAGAAGACCCAAAGCAGTGGAATGGAGACTGGTCGCGGTGGAGCAACAACAAAAGAAAATTTTCAGAGAGAAGGCCTTAGGCATGTACGTCACACGTGCTCAAGCGCATGAAGCGAGTGCGTGCATGGAGGGCCGCGTGCAACGGTTTGTGGTAGGCACGTGCATTGGATGGGCCCAAGTGCCACAAATCGACGCTTGTGTGTGGTTTCTCAGTTTTGTCCCTTTACATATTGTAGAATTCCAGTTTTGCCCTTGTTCGCATAAAATTTAGATTATGCCCCTCCACTTTAAAGGAAAAATTTCTGCCTTGGCTACACAAAATTCCAATTTTGCTCTCTTTGGGCGTGAAAATTTACGATTTTGCCATTTTCGGAATAAAATTCTTGTTTTACCCCTTATAAGTAAAATTCCAATTCTGCCCTTGCATGTAAAATTTCAATTTAAACCCTTTTACATGTGATTTTACTGTTTTTTTTTTCCTTAAGTGCAATTTTATGAATATTTTCTTGTGAAATTAAATGTCGAGTGATCCGTATATATTTAATTAATTGAAGATTAGCCATAGCATCTTTGATTATATTAAATTATATATATTAAGAGCCTTTGGATCACATATAGTTAAAGACATTAATTGTGATTAGTCACATTAGTATTATGAATTTTATCCTATAGGAATTTTCAATATATTAATGTGATTAATTAGGATGAAATATTATTTTATCTTTTTTAATTTACCCACAGGGATTGAGGAAGGGAATATAATTTGATAGTTTCATCATGAAGTAATTATGAATCTATTTAAATTAGAAACTTAGCCCATAGACAGTTTTTGATATTATGTGATTAATATTTTATACCATGTTTTACATTGGTAAATATGATTTAAGTTTATTTGACTCAAATATATTGATACATAAGTTTTCTAGTTGATTATGATGCAGTCTTACCACCTACGATTAAATCTGGTATAATTGTTCCCGACCTTAATGGAAATAATTATAAAGAATGGAGGAAATTAATTCTTTCTCAATTGGGGTGCATGAATATTGATTATGCTCTATGGTTAGACAAACCACTTGTTCCTACTAAGGATAGCACTCAAGCTGGATATACTCTTTATGCACAATGGGAGCGATCTAACCGCGTAAGTGTGATGTACATAAAGACAAAACTTTTTGCTAGTATTCATGGTTCAATCATTCATAACAATGCCAAGGAATTGCTGGAGGCTATTAATGCATAATTTAAGTCTTTAAGGCGCATGCCATGACCCTGATTATGAAGTTTCTATCATTGAAACTCACTAGTGTAAGAAGTGTGCGTGAGTACATTATGAAGATGAGAGACATTGCAGCTCAGCTGAAGAATCTTGAGGTTGAGATATTGGAATCTTTTCTTGTGTACTATATCTTGAACACTCTTCTACAAGAGCATGCCCTTTTAATATATCTTACAACACACATAATACTAAATTGTCAATCAATGAATTCATGACCATGTGTGTTCAAGAGGAAGAGATACTGCTAATGGAAAAAGGAGAAAGTGCTCATATGACAACATATGATAAATATAAAGGGCGAGGCAAGCAAAAGGAAAAGGTAAAATGCTTCAACCTCCCCAAGTTGGCATTAAGAAGGAATCCAAGTGCTTACTTTGTAAAAAGAAAGGGCATGTGAAGAAGGATTACGCCAGATTTAAGGCATGGCTTAAGAAGAAAGGTAGTCAACTCTCATGTGTTTGTTATGAATATAATATGATTGATGTAGGTCACAACACTGGGTGGATTGAATTTGGTTCTACAATCCACATTTTAAATTTCTTATAGGGTTTTCAGAGCAAGTGGAAACCAGTGGGAAGTGAACAAAACATCTATTGGGAAATAAGATGCGTTCGCATGTGGAAGTTATTGGGACATGCATATTAGTTCTTAATAATGGTTTTGTTTTAAATTTAGAGATTGGCTTTTATATTCCTATTTTCTTTAGCAATTTAATTTCAGTTTCAAGACTTGTACCTTTAGGATACTCATTTGAATTTTTAGGTTCAACATTCAGTTTATCGTATAAATCTGAAATTGTTGGGAGTTCTATTTTGTCTGATGGTCTCTTTTGAATTAATTTACAAGATAATGCTATTTATAATGCGATGCACGTTCATGATAATACTAGTATAAAATGATGTGTTGTGAATGAGGATTCTTCTATATTGTGGCACTGTAGATTAGAACATATTTGCATTGATAGAATCAAGCGATTAGTAAATGATGAAGTATTTAGTACTCGAGATTTTACTGATTATGACACTTGTGTGGATTGCATAAAGGGAAAGCAAACCAACAAGTTAAAAAAATGTGCTAAAAGGAGCACGCAAATATTAGAAATCATACATACAGATATTTGTACTACAGATATGGACTCACATGGTCAGAGATACTTCATTTCTTTCATAGACAATTATTCATGATTAATGTATCTTTACTTGCTTCGTAATAAGCACGAAGCACTAGATGCCTTTAAGGTATTTAAAATCGAAGTAGAGAAATAATGCAATAAGTAAATTAAGATCGTGAGATCAAATAGAGGTGGATAATACTATGGTAGATACATTGAAAATGGACAGGCACCTACTCCATTTGCGAAGTTTCTTGAAGAGCATAAGATTATTGCCCAACTATGCTTGGTTCTCCGGACCAAAATAGTATAGCATAAAGAAGAAACTGAACATTATTGAATATGGTGCAGAGTATGCTCAGTAGCTCCAAACTTCCTAAGTTCTTATGGATTGAGACTCTTGAAATGGCAGTGTACATACTAAACCGAGTTTCGAGCAAGGCCATCCTAAAGACGCCTTTTGAGTTATTCAAAAGTTGGAAACTCAGTTTACGACATGTATGCGTTTGGGGATGTTCGTTTGAAGCAAGAGTCTACAATTCACAGGAAAAGAAGTTAGACTTAAGAATTATAAGTGGGTATTTTGTTGGATATATTGAAAAGTCCAAGGGATGCATGTTTTATTGTCCATCTCATACCACTAGGTTTGTAGAATCGAGAAACGCTAAGTTTCTTGATAATGACCTGATTAGTGGGAGCGATTAATTCAGAGACCTTATTTCTGAAGAAGATTATCCATATACTCAATCTTCCACTTTAGGTCTTGGATTGGTTGTTGTTTACAACGCCCCTTTGGTTTAACCGGCCATTGAACAACCTATCATTCAAGATCCACAACCTGCTGATATTCATCCGGTAGACCCAATTGTTCAACAATTACTAGATATTGTTGAGTATCCAGTTGAACAACAAACTCCTCAAGAGAATGTTGATGCACAATAAGATGGTCTACTAAAATGAAGAAATCAACAATCTTTAGTGATTACATTGTATATCTACAAGAATTTGACTATAATGTTGGAGTTGAAAATGATCTCGAAATGTTTTCACAAGCCATGGGTTGTGATAAATCCAATTTGTGGTACAATGTTATGAAGAAAGAGATGAATTTTATGGCATTTAACAAGGTATGAGATTTGGTTGAGTTGCCTGATGGTGCGAAAGCTATTGATTGTAAATGGGTCTTCAAAATTAATAAGGATTCATTGGACAATATTGAGAGATACAAAGCCATACTTGTTGCCAAGGGATTCACTCAAAAGGAAGGAATTGATTACATGGAAACATTTTCTCCTATATTTAAGAAAGATTCTTTTCGTATTATTTTGACATTAGTTGCTCATTTTGATATGGACTTATATTAAATGGATGTGAAAACGATGTTTTTCAATTATAAACTAGAAGAAGTGGCTTACATGAAACAACCAAAAGGATTCTTCTCTAGTGCTGGTGAGTATTTGATGTGCAAACTTAAGCAGTCTCTCTATGACTTGAAACAAGCATCCCGCCAATGGTATTTGAGATTCCATGAGGTCATCTCTTCATTTGGTTTTGTAGAGAATGTCATGAATTAATGTATATATCAAAAGATTAATGGAGCAGGATTTGTTTTCTTATCCTATATGTGGATGACGTTTACTTACAATCAATGATAAGGGTTGTTATATGAGGTGAGATAATTTCTCTTAAAAATTTTTGACATGAAAGATATGAGCGAGACATTTTATATCATTAACATTAAGATTCATGGGGATGGACCTCGAGGTATATTAGAACTATTTCAAGAAATCTATATCAATAAGTCTTAAAGAGATTTTGGATGAAAAAATTGTTCATCAAGTATGGCACCCATTGTGAAGGGTGGCATGTTTAATTTGAACTAGTGCCCGAAGAACGGTTTTGAAATGGAACAAATGAAGAACATCCCATATGCTTCTACTGTCGGAAGCTTAATAAATGCTCATGTTGCACTCGACTTGATATTGCTTTTGCCGTGGGAATGTTGGGAAGATGTTAGAGTAATCTAGGTATGAACCATTGGAGAGTTTCAAAGAAAGTGATGAGGTACCTTCAAGATACAAAGGGACATATGGTTATGTATAGACGGACGGACAATTTGGAGGTAATTGGTTACTCGGACTCAGACTTTGCTAGTTGCATTGATTCCCGTAAATCAACATCAAGATATATTTTTATGCTTGCTGGCGAACCTATATATTGGAAGAGTGTGAAACAAACCTTGGTTGTCACTTCCACTATGGAGGCAGAGTTCGTTTCCTGTTTTGAGGCCACCTAACATGGTGTGTGATTGAAAAGTTTCATATTAGGCTTTAGAGTTGTGGATTCCATTGTAAGGTCATTAAGAATGTTTACGACAATTCAGCTACAATTTTCGTAGCTAATAAAAAAAAAAAAGTAGTCGTAGTCGAAGCTAGCACATTGACATTAAGTATTTAACCATCAGGGAACGTGTTAAAGAGAATAAAGTTGTCATAAAACATGTAAGCATTGGTTGATGATAACCGATTCTTTAACTAAAGGCATGCCACCAATGAGATATAATGATCATGTATTTAGAATTGGCATCGGTCTAACCATGTAAATTTTTATTTATATGGAAGAGTTTGTGAGATTTTTATTAATTTGTGATTTCAATACAATTGTTGTATACATTCAGTTATTCTGAGAAAAGCAATCACGTTTGATCTGGAGTAAATATAAAGTTTATTCATTAAGTTATGTTATCACATATGGGTTGATGAAATACATCATGATACACGGAAGATAAGACTTGTTCTAAGAGGACTCATCGCCGTAATTCACGTGTTTTATTTTAGCATGAAGTTTACGTGAGTTTGGGTTAATATTTCATTTGATGGAATATTGGGATTAAGTAGGAGAATGTTATAATACTTTATTATTTCAAGTGTGATCCCAATTCTGTATTTCCCAATTAATTACCCGCATTTATTACATAATATTTGCTCGTTAATGTATTATCATAACGGTCTCGATGGAAGACGCCGGTAACATAATAAATGGAATAAAAAGTCAGGTCCTCTAGTTTAAACCTTATCACTACGGACAGACACACTATCGGTTTTGAGAGGTATTGGCTAGTGGAATAGGACATACAAATATGGTAATTCCATATTCACAAATCGATCATGCTTTGTGCATAAATTTAAGGTGTTGAGATTTTCCGCATTTGCAGATTTTTATCAATGGTTGGAGGGGAGTCGATTTTTTACGTTTTCGCAAATCGATCTTGAATTATGCACGTATTTGTTTGTAAACGATAGATCGGGATTGTCAAATTTTTTATTTATTTTAAATTTAGTCTTACAATGTCCTATTATCCAACATATTATGGTGACAACACTTCATGTTGTCTAAACATTTAGGTAGCTTTTGTTAATTTTTGATATCTCAAATAACAGATGCTATAAAATATGGCCTTTTTAATGGCACAATTAGTTAAAACTCACAACGGTAGCAAAGGGATCAGTCTTCAAAAAGAGTTGCATCTTTCAAATCATGAAGATCAAAAGTGAGAGCGTTTGATCTAGCATTACAAACATAGCAAAATCATAAGTCATAAATAACGATGAAATCTGATTGCCGTATATGGGAATTGCGTGTGCTAATTCACTTTTGCACTTTATTTAGTAGTATGAGCCTTTGATCATGGACGGAGCTAGAACATTTTGGCAACAGATGCATTAACATAACAGAGAAATTAAATTTTATACTAATTAAGCTCATTTCACTATATGCATCTCCAGAAAATGCATCATACTTGATGTGAATTCGTTGCGGAAAGATCGTTCTACGAGGCCTGGATGGTGCGAATTGCGAACCTCGACCTCCAATCAAACCTGTGATTGACAACCTCGGTATGAATGTGACTTGTTGACGAACACGTGTCAACCAACCAACGTTATAGATGCCACGAGCGAAAAAATTCGCTATCTCGCTCGATAAGTCGAATCAACTACCACAACAGAATCTTGATAAGGTCAAGTTCTCAAAAAAACAGTAAAAGAAAACGTCTCAATTCTTTTCCTAAAAAATAAAGTATGTTTGTCTCAAAGAAAGTCGGCCAGTCCTTTATATAGGCCTTCTAGTTGCCACACAAACCCTAAAACCAGCCCTAGAAATCTAATGTGTCATTATCTAGAAAATATTTAAACAAGAAGATAATTCTTTTTTTTATTTGGTCAAATATTTGGTGACCAGATAATCAAATTGCGCCAAGATTTCCAAGATTCTTCAAGATTTGATCCAAGGTCATCTCCACGCCAAATATCACGAACCATGATGCCAACAACTTGCCTAAATTGCTTGGCCCGCGCTCGAGTGATCGAACCAGTCGGAATAGACAATGGGTCCCTAGCACCTCCTCCTCGATATGGCTCGATGTCCACATCATTCCCTCCCCCGTGCAAAGGATTTGCCCTCAAATCATCACCTGCATCGAAAAGAGTCAAGTGAGAAACATTAAATGTAGCACTAACGTCATACTTACCTGGAAGATCAAGCTTATATGCATTATTGTTAACTCTTTCCAACACCATGAATGGTCCATCCCCACGCGGTAATAACTTAGAATGTCGCTGCTTAAGAAATCGCTCCTTGCGCATATGAACCCAAACCCAATCGCCGGGTTCAAACACCACTTCCTCGCGCCCTTTGTTGGCTTGCCTTGCATATTGCTCAGCCTTGCGCTCAATATTTGCGCGTGTCTTCTCATGCAACGCCTTGACAAATTCAGCTTTCTTTGCTCCATCGAAATCCACAAGCTCATTAATAGGTAAAGGGGTTAAATCTAATGGAGTTAATGGATTAAAACCATAGACAACCTCAAATGGTGTAAATTTAGTAGCAGAATGCATGCTCTTATTATATGCAAACTCAATATGCGGCAGACAATCTTCCCAAGATTTTATGTTCTTTTTAATAATAGCACGCAACAATACCCCTAAAATTCTATTAACTACCTCGGTTTGACCATCGATCTGTGGATGATAAGTTGTAGAAAATAACAACCGTGTTCCTAGTTTTTTCCACAATGTTTTCCAAAAGTAGCTAAGAAATTTAGAATCTCGATATGAAACAATTGATCTAGGCTTGCCATGCAAACGTACAACCTCCCTAAAGAACAAATCAGCAACATGAGATGCATCATCAGTTTTATGACAGGGTATAAAATGAGCCATCTTTGAAAACCGATCAACAACCACATAAATAGAATCTCTACCATACTTAGACCTAGGCAATCCTAACACAAAATCCATAGAAATATTAGTCCAAGGATGCGTTGGAATAGGTAATGGTGTATACAAGCCATGCGGTTTCGTTGTAGACTTCGATTGCTTACAAGCAATGCATCTCTCACAGACACGTGTGACATCTCTCTTCATATGTGGCCAATAAAAATGTTCATGCAACACTTCATAAGTCTTACTAATGCCAAAATGCCCCATTAAACCGCCACTATGCGCTTCTCGCACCAACAATTCACGCAAAGAACACTTAGGGAAACATAGCTTGTTTTCACGGAAAAGATAACCTTCACGCCTATAGAATTTATCAAATGCAGTATGTTCACAAGCTTCAAATACTCTCCCAAAGTCATTATCATCAGTATATAAGCCCTTGATATTCTCAAAACCTAAACACTTTGCTTCTAAAATAGTTAGAATCGCATACCTTCGAGAAAGTGCATCGGCTACCACATTCTCCTTACCTTTTTTGTACTTGATCACATATGGAAAAGTCTCGATGAACTCCATCCATTTGGCATGTCTTTTATTCAACTTTTGCTGCCCTTTCAAGTACTTCAAGGTCTTGTGGTCGGTGTGGATCACAAACTCCTTCGGCCATAAATAATGTTGCCAAGTCTCCAAAGCTCGCACTAAAGCATACATCTCCTTATCATAGGTAGGATGATTCAATGTTGCTCCACTCAATTTCTCACTAAAATAAGCTATGGGACGCCCTCCTTGCATCAACACGGCTCTAATTCCTGTACCAGAAGCATCGCACTCTATTTCAAAAGTAGCACTGAAATTCGGCAAAGATAACAAAAGAGCATTAGTCAACTTATCTTTTAGCAGATTAAATGCTTTCTCTTGCTCTTCTCCCCACGTGAAACCCACGTGCTTTTTGATAACCTCGGTCAAAGGTGTGGCAATGGTGCTGAAATTTCTCACAAATCGCCGATAAAAACTCGCCAATCCATGAAAGCTACGCACCTCTCCTACAGTCTTAGGCGTTGGCCATTCATGGATTGCTTTGACCTTTTCTTCACCAACCTATATACCATCAGCACTAACAACAAATTTGTTAGTAACAAAAGAGCACTTCTTTAGATTAGCGTACAATTGCTCGGTCCTTAAAACCTGCAAAACAGCTTGCACATGCTCAATATGGTCATTAAGGCTTCTGGTATATATCAAGATGTCATTGAAATAGACAACCACAAATCGACCAATGAAAGCACGCAAAACATGATTCATAAGTCGCATAAACGTGCTCGGTGCATTAGTTAATCCAAATGGCATGACTAACCACTCATATAATCCATTCTTGGTCTTAAACGCAGTTTTCCATTCATCACCTTCTTTCATCCTAATTTGATGATAGCCACTTTTCAAATCGATCTTAGTGAAAATGCAAGAACCATGCAACTCATCCAACATGTCATCTAATAATCTAGTAATAGGATGTCGATACTTTACCGTAATGTTATTAATTGCTTGGCAATCGACACACATTCGCCAAGTTCCATCCTTCTTTGGCACCAACAAAACAGGGACGACGCACGGGCTAAGACTCTCTTCACATACCCTCACTCCAATAGTTCGCTAACTTGCCGCTGAAGTTCCTTTGTCTCCTCGGGATTGCTTCGATATGCGGGTTGGTTAGGTAATGGTGCACCAGGAATCAAGTCGATTTGATGTTCAATGCCTCGAATTGGTGGTATCTCTCCAGGAAGTTCATCAGGAAAGACATCTTCAAATTCCTGCAATAGAGACACAATAGGACTAGGCAAACTTGAGTCAAGATCGTTAGTAGAAAACAAAACCTCCTTGTACAAAAGTACAAGCATCGGTCGGTCTAGAAGTAAAGCTCTCCTCACATCACTCGATTTTGCATAAAAATTCTTTTGCCTATTTTCTTTCCTCTCTTCTTTTCCCTCGGTTTTTACCACAATTCTCCTTTCGGCCTCTCCTTTTCCTTGCGTCTCAGACACACCACGCAAGCCCTCGGATTTCTCACTTTTTATCTCTCTCTCTCTCTCTCTCTCAACTTCTTGTTGTAACTTCAACTGATCTTGATACACCTCACTAGGTGTCATTGGTACCAAGGTGCAAGTCTTTTGATTCATCACCAATGAATAACGATTAGTATACCCATCATGATGTACCTTTTGATCATATTGCCATGGTCTTCCAAGCAAGATATGACCCGCTTGCATAGGTACAACATCACACTCTACCTCATCCTTGTATCTCCCTATCTCAAATGGAATTTGAACTTGCTTCGACACCTTCACCTCACCACTATCATTTAACCATTGAAGTCTATAAGGCCTAGGGTGCTTTGTCATTTTCAAACCCAACTTATCCACCATAGTACAACTTGCCACATTCACACAACTACCTCCATCAATTATCATACTACAGATCTTACCATTCACCACGCATCTTGTATGAAACAAGTTATCTCTTTGTTGGTGATGCTCCTCCTCCTTTACTTGCACACTCAGAGAACGTCTAACCACCAATAAGTCTCCTTTTATAGCCACTTCTCCATCACTACAATCCTCCAATGGTGGCATCTCATCATCCTCTTCTTCCCTCTCACGTTCGGACTCAACATCACCATGTCCAGTCATGATCATCACCCTTCTATTAGGGCATTGATTTGCCATATGACCCCTACCCAAACACTTAAAACATTTTATTTCACGAGTTCTAGTGTTAGGGTTTTCGGTTTTACCTGAAACCAGATTCGTTCCAACTTTACCGTCCCTCTCCTTCTCCTTTGAGGTTTCGGTTTTGGTGTTGTTTCCTCTCTAATTTGGCTTCTCATCTCTCTTCTAATTGGATCTCCAATTCTGATTTGAACCTCCTCCACTCTTGTGATTTCGATCCAACTTCAATTGCCGCTCAACTTTGATGGCTTTGTCCACCAATTCCTCCAATTCAACATAGTGTTGCAGCTCCACCACCCTTGCTATGTCTCGACTTAAACCACTCAAAAATCTTGACATTGTGGCCTCACGATCCTCCACCACATTAGCACGGGTCATGGCAATCTCCATCTCCTTGTGATACTCTTCCACGCTCTTATTGCCTTGTGTGAGATTTTGTAGCTTTTGAAACAAATCTCGATGGTAATGACTTGGTACAAAACGCCTCCTCATCACTGCTTTCATCTCATCCCACGTCTCTATCGGTCTCTCACCATTGCGCCTCCTACTAGTC
Source organism: Eucalyptus curtisii (assembly GCA_017140595.1). NCBI lineage: Eukaryota > Viridiplantae > Streptophyta > Magnoliopsida > Myrtales > Myrtaceae > Eucalyptus > Eucalyptus curtisii. The sequence goes on from CM029494.1 coordinate 14,262,323, forward strand.
ACAAGTTGATCCCACCAAATTATAGCATAATCAGTAAATTCAACAGCTGCAATTTTTACATTTTTGAGCTCAGAGTATCGTTGGCAATCAAATACCATCTCCATGCATTTCTTCAACTATAGATATGCATTGGGATCATTCTTCCCTTGGAAGGAAGGAATCTTCATCTTGATGTTGCCAAGTTCATCATCTCCTCGGTGTCTAAACCCTCGGGCTCCATTCCACCTTCCAAATCGAGCATCTTGATCATCCTCCATGTCGGCCTCATCATCATCATAATGCCGCTGCCTTCTATGTTGTGTTCTAGAGGCGTCTCGCTAATGTTGCGGCCTTCCCCGAAGTAGCTCTCGGTCACCATAAATTCTCATGCCATTCTCCATCATTCGGCCACTAAGCTCCTCCACTACGGCCCTCAATTGCTGGACGCTTTCCACGAGAACTTCATCTCTTCGTATGGAGTCAACCTCCCTTTGATTCACGCTTTCTTCGTGCGACATATTTTAGATCTGCAAGTAAACGTTAGTCATAAAAATCCTCACCAATCGCTCCCTCACGTGTTTCTCTCAAGGTGTTTGTCACTCCCCTCGTGTTTAATTCAAGTCTAGGCTTTTTCCACCCTTAATTAAGCTTACACACTCTTGCCTTTTCCTCTCGTATTCTCTTTTCACAAGCTCTTTATCGGACTCCAAACCTGTCTCTCAACCCCCTTACGACAATGAATTTAGCAAGTAACAATCTCAAACCAACAAGTACAACTTTCGAAATTCCAATTGAAACGCAAATCACTACTGATTTTGTCTCAATTCGGTCCACTACAAATGAGTCGCCTTCTTAATTTTTTTTTGTTCGGCTATGAATATGTTTTTTTTCTTGCGCACCTTTTTTTTTTGTGTGCGTTTTCTTCTCTCTTTTTTTTTGACGAACTTTCTCTTTTTTTTTTTTTTTTTTTGACAAACTCAGATAGAATTTAAGATGTTAGAAAAAAAATTAAAACTAACAGCAAACAACTACATATGGAAGCACAAAAGCAATCGGATCCCTAAATTGGCTAGAACTTAAACCCTAGCTCAATAAATCTCAAATTGTTGAGTATAAACAGAAAATCAAAGATAAATAGACCTTGTAGAAGCAAGCTCAGATACCAAATTGATGTGAATCGTTGCGGAAAGATCGTTCTACGAAGGCCTGGATGGTGCGAATTGCGAACCTCGACCTCCAATCAAACTTGTGATTGGCAACCTTGGTATGAACATGACCTGTTGACGAACGCGTGTCAACCAACCAATGTTATAGACCCACGAGCGAAAGAATTCACTATCTCGCTTGATAAGTCGAATCAACTGCCACAAGAGAATCTTGATAAGGTCAAGTCCTCAAAAGAGCCGTAAAAGAAAACCTCTCAATTCTTTTCCTAAAAAATAAAGTATGTCTGTCTCAAAGAAAGTCGGCCAGTCCTTTATATAGGCCTTCTAGTTGCCACACAAACCTTAAAACCAGCCCTATAAATCTAATGCGTCATTATCTAGAAAATATTTAAACAAGAAGATAATTCTTTTTTTTTTATTTGGTCAAATATTTGGTGACCAGATAATCAAATTGCGACAAGATTTCCAAGATTCTTTAAGATTTGATTCAAGGTCATCTCCACGCTAAAGATTACGCCAAGATTTCCAAGATTCTTCAAGATTTGACCCAAGGTCATCTCCACGCCAAATATCACGAACCATGACGCCAACAGCTTGCCTAAATTGTTTGGCCCGCGCTCGAGTGATCGAACTAGTTGGAATAGACAATAGGTCCCTAGCACCTCCTCCTCGATATGGCTAGATGTCCACATCAATACTTTAGAAATCCTTATAGCAAAATCCAAAAACTGGACACAAACACGAAGCATAATATGAGTTATTGTAGGTGAATGTCACTAGGGTGAAATTTTTAGTGGGGTCAACATAAAAGAGAATTACCAAGAAAGTCAGCATTTCTCATGAAAATCAGATAAAAAATGAAAAATAAATAAATGTAAAAGTCAATGGGGCTAGTTGACCCTACCGTTGATGCCTTGGTCCGTCCCTGCAATCAAATTTGACATGAAAGAATATTGTTTTCTTTAAAGTTTACGCCTATAAAAGCAATTATGTTATTTACAATTAGACCTGCTTAGTCAGTGGGCTTGGGCCCGAACCTCCTGAGGTTTGCACAAGCCCGTCCATCGGGCCACCTTTCTTTCTTCTGAAAAAAAAAATATTTCAGCTAAAAAATTACAAATCTAAAAACAAATGAAAAATAATTGTAAGAGTTTGCGTTATTTTCTTTATTATTTTACCGATGAGTTTTGCTCTATTTTTCTCTACTATAGTAGAATTTTGGGGCTTATTTTATCTTATTAGTTTTTATAGACATAAAGTATCAAAGTAATATTATTCATAATATTCGATAATCTCTATTAATAAATATATGGGCGAGTTGGACAGGTCAGATGTCAAGGCACTTGCCCAATCCTGGCCCCGCCTACTGACCAAGCTTGGAAAAAATTCCCGGAGGCAAAAGAGTTCGGCCAATGGGCAGGCCCGTTTGCACCACCTGCTCATTGATTGGGTCTTTTAACAATGCTATCGGTGATATAAATTAGCATTCCGCATTATGATAAATTGTAATTGTGTTCATATGGCATAATTATAAGAATATATATGCTACTGATAAAGACACCCTCGTGAGAATACACATTAAATTTATTAATTAGGAAATTCATAGAGCGGTACTTTCGATGCTAATTATTACATTACAAGACACAAAAGGCAATTGGGACATACCACTTGTCTGTACTTTAAAAAAGACAACCTTTCTTTTTAATATATAAACTGTATAGTCCACAAGTTTTTGGGACAAAACCAATCATTTGAGAGGAACTCAAATTTATGGTGTCAATGAACCTTCCCTAAAAAGTAAAATATTTCCAATCTTTCCCACGAAAAAGCTATGCTGGTAATAAAAGATTTATAACTAGACGTAACCAAATATTGCTTTTGATTAAGCAATTGTTTAAATATACTAAAAACGAGTCAAATGATTTCATTGTTTCTAGATGCAACAAAAATAAATGGACAGAAGGACATCATAAGGTGCTGCTAAATAAAAAAATCTTATCAACATCTATGAATGAGAAATCATAAATCGAATTGCTGAATCGGAAAAATTGTGTGCTATCATATAGCTTTATATCGGCTAAGTTCACGAGTTGGAGATAAGCGGACTTGAACCGTTGAACTCCCCACAGGGTAAACCATCGTTTCTTTGGCCCCCTGGCTGATTCTACCATAGAGGCCAACGATAGACAATAATTCCCTTCCAAACACAGTTTACAACTTTCATCGTACTGTGGACGATGCCCACTTAAATGCCAAAAGTTTCTTTTGGGCGTGCATGATAATTATTCTATTTCCGTTTCAAAACTATTTTTCTATTCAGGACTTATTTTTAAAACATAAATTTGTTTGGCAACATAATTTCATTTTTCGATTTCTAGAACAAATTTTTAGTCCAGAAATAAGTTTGGAATAGAAATAGGGAGCAAAAATTTTTCTACTTCTTTATTTTTACAACATAAATAAGAAATAAAAACTTTTCTCATTGCTCATCTTCGTTATTTGCCAGTCGCCTTGCCGCTGGTCCCCGCCACCCCCCACTACCCCATTGCCCCCCATTGCTGTTGATCGTCGTTTGTCACTGTCGGTCATTCATTGCCACGCACCAGCCATCGCCATCACCCCACCCCCCTCCACCGCCGCCGCTGAGGAGGGAGAAATTTTGTATCGTTATCAAACAAATTTCTATTTCGAGAATAAAAATTTTGTGTCGTTATTAATAGAAAAATCTATTTATGTTTCAAAAATCAATTTCTGACTGAAATAGTTATCATCTGTACTCTTAAGTGCCAAATTTTTTGAAAAACGACTATTTTAGTGCTAACCCCGATTTGTTTGGCAATAAATTCAACATGGCCTTTTTTTTTTTTTTATATATCAATTTCTTAAGTTGACGTGGCTTGCAGCATGGTCTAGTTGGCATCTAAAGCCATAAATGGCATTGTAAAGTAGCTTGCCCGCCCAAATAAGAACCCTAAATTGCCAAATTGAAAGAAATCCCAATTTCAAACTCTAATCGCCCATTGAAGTAAAATTCACACACTATTTCGATTTACCCTCAAAATTAACTACTCAATCTTACAAAGGGAAGGCAGAAGCATTAGCAGAGGCTCACAACCCTAAATTTTCAACTCACGAGCTGTAATTTTCTCTTAGAAACCCTAAATTTTCCCTCTAATTAAGCAACACGGAGAGAGAAATGTACCTTTTTACCATGGATAATGAGCAAGCGATGGCAAGCGAGTGTGGGCGTTCAACGATGAGCGAGCAACGATGAGTGAGCAATGGGGGGAGATGCAATGTGGTTAGCCTTTTTAACTCAAGTTCAAACAATGTCGCTTTTGCCATGGATAGCGTGCATAATCTTTTTTTTTTTTCATTACCTAACCACATTGGACTAAGCGATGTTGTTTTACACGTCCATGTGGATTGGATTTTAAAAAATTATGACATGTCGCTTAAATATATATATATTATATATATATTGCAAATGCTACGTAATTAATTTGACCAAAATTTCTTATTGTTGACACTTAAGTGATCGTTTTTTCTTCAACTTGACATTTAAATGAGCTGGCCAAAAGTTTTAGCACTAACGTGAATATTAACTTTTGGTACTTCAAGTGTCATTCTCCTACACTTACTCAATTTTTGTTTTTGACTTTATCACTCGTATCATTAGTTTTAAAATTTGAATTTTGATTTTATTCAATACTAAAAAAAGATAAAACTCATGTAAATATCTCCATAATTTTCGAAAATTTAAAAGAGATCTTTATTCTGACAACAAACAAAACATATATGTGGCCTATGCTAAATCACGACCTTAGATATAGAGGCTGTCTTTTGTTTTATTATTATTATTATTTTTTTTTTGGGAGTGGAGGGGTGGATATATAGATATTTTATCGTACACAAATAACAGTAGTACATTCCTTCTTTTTTTTTTTTTCTAGTTAGATAGCAGTACACTCCTTTTAGTATAATTATCCGTACACTCCTTTTAGTATAATTATCCTTTCCTTTGATGGAAAAACAAGATTGGGTTCGTAGATAAAGTTGAAAGAAAGAAGAAAGAAGAAGAAAGATCTAACTCGAGATTAGACTGGATTCATAGAATTTTTCTTTTAGAAAAGAGAAAACAATTCTAGCACAAAATTGGAATGCCAATGCCAAGTGAGAGCACTTTCGGAATTAAACAATTATCGCCTCAAGAAGCAATGGTGCCACGTGAGGCACCACCCTAAATGAGAAAGCTCTTTTTTTTTTTTTTTTTTTGCTTTAAAAGAGCACTCTGTTAGTGCTAGTATGAACACTTAGAGGGGGGGTGAATAGGTGTGAAAATAATTTTTCGCGAAGAACAGTGAAAATATTTTACTTTTGAAACTGAGTTTGAAGAACAACAGACTTTGAGCAGGTTTAGAATTTAGCAGTTAAATAGAATTATGAACAAAATAAAAAAGTTCAGGGAAGAGAATATGAACACAGAATTTATAGTGGTTCAGCTTAGATCAAGCCTACGTCCACTTTCCCACGCTGACAGCCTACTTGGTTTCCACTATGAATCAAAAGAGAATTTATAATCTTGCGATCTCAACTTTACAGTGAAGAGTCTTTACCGCTCTTTCACGAGGTCACACTATAAGTCTCTCTCTTTCGAATACAACTTTTAGCTCAATGTAAGAAGTAACAAGGGAATGGGAAGCTTCAGACTTTGGAATTTCTCTTTCACGCACTCTTTCGAACAACTGGAGAGTCCTCCTTAAATACTCCTTCATGCCTTCTCGACCGTTGGCATTTTCCAAAGGAATTCTTCCAATCAACCCGTTGGACAGAATTAATCAAGGAGATCTTGAGCCGTTTGAAGATTGTGATGAAAGCCCGTCAATCCTGTTTGCCCATACAATCAGGATCTTGGTTTCCATAAGTAGATTCTTTCCAAAAATACTTGCCCTTCAAAAAGATTTAATGTATCTAAATTGATTTCAATAAAGATATTCAATCTCGTAGGTGATATTTTCAATCAGAAGACCTCCATATGAATCGAACTCTTGAAGAAAGAAAGATAATCCCTTATCTGGAAAAGTCTTCATCATTCTTTTTCGTTCAATTTGTAATTTGTCAGAGTGAGCAAACTTTGACACAAAGTTTGGGAGTCTTCAGACTTTGACACAAAAGTCTGGAAAACTTCAGAATAGACTTTGGATAAGTTTTGTCAACTTCAAAACATCAAAGGAGTTTTCTCTAACAATCTCCCCATTTTTGATGGTGACAAAATTTCCCTGCAGATTTAAAGATTTATAACCTGCAAAACAACTCTTAGCAGTACATGATAACTTATAAAATTAGTTAGTTAAGGATTTGGATAGTATCGATTCTGCAACCACAGAAAACATGTTAATCTTGAAAAAATTAAACACATATCAAGATTTAAGCATCCACATCCATAAACATCACAATTGCAAGAATTGTTGCAGAATAAGTGTTCAAAACAACCTTAAATCAAATTTGCAAAAGGTTAAGCAAAAAAGTTAAAGGTTCAAAAATCTGCAAATTCTCCCCCTTTTTGTTAATAGAAAAAGGTGGAGAAAGTAAAAATAGAGAAGAGATAAAAGGAATCAAGATTGTCTTGGAATTCGAACGAGTTGGAAATCCCCCATTGACTGCACCGCTTCTTCAACCTTCTAACACTGAAGATGAACATTCTCGACTTGAGTCTGGACCATCTTGATAAGCTGAAGAGTCTATTCACTCTGGGCAACAGTCTGAGATACTTGCTGATTCAAAGTCTGTACTTGAGTATCTAAGGATTGTACCTTTTTAGTGTGAAAGTCAGAAGAGGATCTCAACGCAGTATGAAGTTTCTAAATCTCAATCTCCATAGCATATTGCTGAGCCTTTACTTCCAAAAGAAGCTTGATCATCCTTGGATAATCAGCATTTGGTTCTGTTTGCGCACTGGCTTCAGCGAATTGAGTTCGTGGAGAGTTTAGAAACGAGGGAACATCAACTTGTCTAGTCCCATGACTTGGTGTAGATTCTTCAATGTCTGCTTCAGGAAATTGAGAAGCATAGACATCTTCGGGGAGTGCAGGAGATCGACTGATACCATCACTCGCAAAAAGAGGAGAGGAAGTCATTGTTTTCTCAACAACTCCCCCTGTTTCTGTGCCTATAGGTGGAGAAGGGATTCATTCTTCTTGAGTCTTCTTGGTTTCAGGATGATGTGCTCCTATTTGACCACTATTTGACCACTCGAGTTGCTTCGAATCTTCAGATAAAGATATGGCAATTGCCGCCTCATAAGAGTCATCCTCATGACCTCTTCCTTCTTCATCTCTTCCTTCTTCTTCTCTTGCTTCTTATCTTGGTGCTTCTTCCTTCTCTGGTTCTTCTTCTTCTTCTTCTGGCTCTGTTTCTTCTCTGTCTCTTCCTTCTCTTTCAGTGGGATTCTCAGAACCAACAAAACCTCAAAGATTCTTCAAGGCAAGGGCAGAAATTGTAAGATCATCATCATCATCCTCTTCATCCTGCAGGATAAGAGATCTTCTCTTCTTTACAGGTTCTTTCACAACTTCTTTGCCTTCCCTCTTCCTTCCAGCAGAATCTTCATTGGTTTTGCTTGAGGACACCTTCTTCAAACGCTCAATAGCCTTGTTTAGATCTTGCAACCTCATTTTCGAAATCATTTTTAGTCCCATAAACATAGGAGCAATAGTTCGAGAGCAAAGAGAGACGGGAAACTCGATTTGAAAATGTTTGAACAGCTTTGTAACCAACGCTGAATAGGGCAATTGTCCTTTATCCTTCATAACTGTCTCGTGCATGTGCATCAGGATAGTATGAGGGAGTGAAAATCTCATCCCGTTACAGATAGCAAACATGAGCCGTGCTTCGAACTTGGAAACATCTGTTTTGATGTAGCCTTCGGTTTGATGCAGTTAATGACAACTTTGTGTAGCAGAACATTTGAGGTTGATAGTCTAGAATAAGTGATGCCTCCTTCTAGCACTCTGTCTTTGACAAGAAACCTCATTGCTTGACCAAATGAGACATTTATTGGTTGAAAACCACTCATTTCCACCCCAATAATGTCTGCCAGTGTGTCAACATCCATCACATAGTCTTTATCACACACAATAAATTGGATTCGATTCTGGTTAAGAAAAGATAGGTTCGAATAGAAAAATGCAGTCAACTCTGGATAAGCAATTGTCGTTTTAGAACAAAAATTCTCGAGTTGAAGAAAGGCTAACTTCTCCCTGAAGTTAACCTTGATCGAGTCCAGGAAGTCAAAATCAACAGTTCAAGGGTTCATCACCCCTCTCTTCAGCAACCGTGAGTAAACCTTTTTGTGTTCCTTAGAACAAAACAATCTCGTTCTCTCTCCAGGAACATTAACAGCAACACCCATTCTAGGTTGAAAATTAGAATAAAATCTCTCATCATCATCCTTGTTCTCAGGATGATTAGAACCGAACCTAGGGTCTACAGGAAAATAAAGAAAGGCATTGTCTGCCGATCCTTTCGGCGCTATGCCTAACTGTTCCATCCTTCTTAAGAACAAAGTTTCGTTCTTATAACATTTCACTCTTAAAAACTCATCGATAAAGGTCATGGGAGTACCACCCTGCTTTAAATGAGTGTAAAGCTTATAATGAACTTGGATCTCGAGGCTCTGAGAGGTTTTGTGTCTTCTACAACTTCCTCTTCCAGAGGTTGGCGCGGAACATTTTGTGTAAAGTTCTGCGGAGAATGCTGTGGAGAGTTGCACGGAGAGTCTTCCTCAGTAAGATCGAAATGAGTCTGCCCTTCTAGCATGCTTCTCGAACCTTGATTAGCAATCCGGGAGGATTTCCTTTGGAAAGACATATTTGGAGGCTTGGAGGATTTCTCAAGACAAGTTTGAGTGAAAAAGATGAAAACTTGCGGAGCAAACTTGAGAGTAGAAACGAGAGAGTAGAGAGTCTCTATTCTAGGGTTTGAAAATAAGTGCTCAAAAGAAATACGAGAGTATATAAGGAAAATGAAACATCACTCGGAAAAGAGGTAATCGAACCGTCATAAGGAAAAAAAGAAAACCGCCTTTTTGAAATAAAATAAAAATTGCCAAAAATTCAAAAATCTGAAAAAAGATAATTTCTAAAAATAAAATAGGTAAGCAACAATTCGGTTAAACATACCTTTTCATTCAAAAAATAAAATACCTTGATTTGAGACATTCTTTTACTAAAGTAGCGTCTGAAAATTCTGAGTCTGACCATCTTCAGACTTTACTCCAAAATAGAAATAATATTCAATTTAGTGCGAATAGACTCAAATAGATTTTTATCTAGGGGCTTCGTGAAGATGTCTTCAAGCTGATTCTTCGACTTAATGAACTGAATCATAATCTCCCCATTCTGGACATGATCTCTTATAAAATGATGTCGAATCCCTATATGCTTCACCCTTGAATGAATAATTGGGTTCTTAGTGAGATTAATAGCACTGGTGTTGTCACATTTGATCTCGGTACACGATTCTTCATTTCCAAAGTCTCTCAGTTATTGTCTTATCCATATGATTTGAGAGCAACAACTCCTAAGAGTAACATACTCTGCTTTTGCAGTTGAAAGCGCCACAGTACTTTGCTTCCTTGAGAACCAAGATACCAACATATTTCCTAGCAGTTGACAAGTGCCAGATGTGCTTTTTCTATCGAATTTACAACTTGCTAAATCAACGTCTGAATATCCAAGAAGAGTACAGTCTCATTCTTTTGGATACCACATACCCAGCTTTGGACAGGTCATAACATATTTAATGATCCGTTTTATAGCACTTAGATGAGATTCTCTTGGGTCAGACTAAAATCTTGCATAGATACAAACACTGAATAAAATATTAGGTCTAGAAGCAGTAAGGTAGAGAAGTGAACCGATCATGCTTCTGTATAGCTTCTGATCTATTTTCTTCCCTTTTTTATCCTTGTCCAGTTTCGAAGAACTTGACATTGGAGTCTCTGTTTTCTTGCAATTCTCCAACCCAAATTTCTTGATGAGATCTTTGGCATATTTTTCTTGGTGAATGAATATACATTTCTTTGATTGTCTAACTTGCAATCCCAGAAAGAAAGTTAACTCACCCATCATGCTTATCTCGAATTTATCCTGCATAGATCTTGAAAATTTCTTGCAAAGACTTTCGTTAGGAGAACCAAAAATAATATAATCTACATAAATTTGTATCGGTAGAAAGTCTTTTTCTTCTTTCTTTATAACAAAGTTGTATCAACCTTTCCATTTTCAAAACCATTCTGAGTTAGAAACTTTCAAAACCATTCTGAGTTAGAAACTTACTCAACCTTTCATACCATGCTCGAGGTGCTTGCTTCAGTCCATACAAGGCATTTTTTAATTTGTCGACTTAGTCTAGCTTTCTTGGATCTTCAAATCCTAGTGATTGTTTCATATAGACTTCTTCTTGTATGAATCCATTCATGAATGCACTTTTGACATCCATCTGGAATAACCTAAAATTTTTATAACAAGTAAAAGCAAGTAATAATTTAATTGATTCTAACCTCGCTACTGGTGCATAGGTCTCGTCATAATCTATCACTTCTTCCTGTGTATAACCCTTTGCCACGAGTTTTGCTTTATTTCTGACCACTTTACCATTCTCATTTATTTTGTTCATGAAAACCCATTTCGTTCCAATAATGGATTTGCCTTTGGGTTTTGGAATCAGCTCCCATACATCATTGATGCTGAATTGTCTGAGTTCTTCTTGCATAACTTCTATTCAGCTTTCATCAGACAAGGTTTCGTCTACTCCTTTTGATTCTATCTCATAAACAAGTGCTAAGGCACTAGACTCTTCTCTTCCTTTGGATCTAGTGCGAACTCCTTCATCAATGTTGCCAATGATGAGTTCTTTGGGATGACTTGACTTATGCTTCCAGTTGCTGCTTGGTTTGAAAATTGGTTGATCCTCTGCATTTGTTGAGTCTTCTTGTTCTACTTGTTGCTGTTCTCTAGAGTTTGAACCTCTTCGTGGGAAATAGACTTTGTAAAGTCTGGAACAGGTTCAGACTTTTTAAGTTGAGTCTGGTCTGGTAGATTCTCCACATAATCTTGAAACTTGACGTTCATAAATTTTTCCACGAATCGAGTCTTCTTGTTAAAGACTCTATAAGCTTTACTTGAAGTCAAATAACCAAGGAAGATTCATTAATCTGATTTTGCTTTGAACTTTCCAGATCAAATCATTTGCATTCTTCAGAATAAAACATTTACAGCCAAAGACATGAAAGTAGGAAACATTTAGCCTATTTTCTTTATACACTTCATAAGGAGTTTTCTTTAGAATAGGTCTGAAGAATACTCTGTTGATAATATAGCAAACAGTTAAAATTGCTTCTGCCCAACATTGAGAGGATATTTTGCTTTCTATTAAAAGAGTTCTGGCCATCTCTTGTAAAGATCCGTTCTTCCTTTTCACAACCCCATTTTGTTTTGGAGTGTATGGAGAAGAGAAAACATGCGGAAAACCAGATTCATCACAGAACTTAGCAAAGTCCTGATTCTTAAACTCACTTCCATGGTCAGTTCGTATGCTTGAAATAGCATACCATTTTTCATTTTGAACTTTCTTGGCAAACTTCGAGAAATAGGAGAAGGTTTCAGACTTACTTGCCAGAAAGTAGACCCGAATGAAGCGAGAGTAATCATCCACGATTACTAAGCAATATTTCTTTCCATAAATACTTTGAGTTCTGGTTGGACAAAAAGGTCCATATGAAGAAGCTACAAAGTTCAATTGGTAGAGACTTGATTCACAAGTTTAAATGAACTTCTGACTTGTTTTCCTAGAACCTAGGGAGTGCACAACTCATTCTTTTGGTAAGCTAGATTAGGAAGTCCTCGAACAAGCTTCTTAGAAGAAATCTTGGCAATTTGCTTCAAGTTAATATGACCAAGCTTCCGATGCCAGAGACTTGTTTCATCTTGAATGGAAATAAGACACTGAGAACTTTATGGGTTTACATCCAGAAGGTAAATGTTGCCATGTCTTCGCCCATTGAAAGACTGAGAGAAGTCTTGACTCGTTCTAGAACAAGTGCCTTCTTGGAAGTTTATTCTGAAACCAGTATCGTAAAGCTGACTTATGCTCAGCAGATTGTAGTTCAATCCTTCCACCAAAGAAACGTTATTGATAGTCAAGCTACCAATCTTCACGGTTCCACATCCTACAATTTTTCCTTTGCTGTTTCCTCCAAAGGATACTTTTCATCCATTCAGTCTAACAAGCTTTATGAAGCAGCTTGAGTCTCCTGTCATATGCCTTGAATAACCACTATCCAAATACCATTTGATCTTCCTTTTGATAGTGACCTACGATCAAAAGAAAAATTCAAACTTTCTTTGTTACCTAGATTTTCTTGGATCTAGGAGGGTTAGTATTAAAAACAGTCTTAGCCCAGTCCTTCTTAATTGGTTTCCAAACCTTGGGACATTCTTTCTCGAAATGTTCTAAGTTGTTACACTTTGAACATCTGAGTACACTTCGGCCAACAGGTTTTACAAACCTTTTGAAAATGATTTTTGTAAAATGCTTTTACAGGTCTTTGTTTAATTTTTTCCTTTACTTTAGGAAAATCGGTTAATGGAACAGTTTCTGAAGTCATACTCTAACAGTTTCTAAAAGAATTTTCTACAGTTTCTTGGATCCTTTTGAAAGCCTTTTTGTTATATTTGAGATATCACTTTTCAAAAAAGTGTTTTCCTTTGAAAGAGAATCAGAATTTTCTTTCAAATTATCAAAACTTGTTTTCAGACTTTCGAATTTTTCTTTCCAAGAAACGTCCTATTGCCTGAGCTTAGAATTCTCCATTTTTAGTTTAGAAATCCTTTTAAGAGAGGATTTGAGACTAATACAAAGTTCATCTATGTATTTATAGACTTTGACAGGAATTTTTGAGTCACTAATCTCAATTTCTTTATTTGAATCTAAATCAGAGTTTGTTTCTGATTATGAGTCTGATTCGGAATGAGCTATTAGACATATGTTGGCATATTCTTTTTACTTTCCTCATACTCGGTGTCGTTGTCCTCAATTGGTCTCTTCTGGAAATTTTGCGTGTTCTACTTCTTCCAGTTGAATCTTCTTCCCTTTTTTTTTTTTTTTTTTTTTTTTTTTAGATTTCTGAATTTCTTGATCATAAGCGCTAGCTCTTCATCATCCATATCATCATCTGAATCTGTATCATTAGAATCAATGTTAGACTTAAAGTAATTGACTTCTTACCTTTAGGATCTTCTTCATCATTTATTTGTTCCACTTCGTACGACTGAAGCGTGCCTATCAGTTCGTCAACTGATAGAGGCATGATCCTCTGGGTTTCTCTAATTGAAGTCTTCACATGATTCCAATCCTTCGAAAGCTCACGCATCAGCTTATTGACTTTCATTGGTCCTGAGATTGATTGACCTTGATAAGCCAGGCCATTCACAATCTCTGTAAAGCGACTGAACATATCAGTAATAGATTCTCCAGGCTTTATTCTGAAGGCTTCATATTGTCCGAGCATAATGTTTATTTTGGTTTCCTTCACATGGTCAGTTCTTTCGTAAGTAACATGTAATCCGTCCCAAACTTCTTTTGTTGTTTCACAAGAAGAAATTTGATTATATTCAGTATGAGATAAAGCACAATATAAAGAGTATATAGCTTTTGTGTCAAGAGCTTGTCTCTTGGTAAATTCAGCTTGTGTTACTTCATCAGCATCAATGACTTCTTTTCCTCGGTCTGAAGCTGATGTTGCTTTAGGGTTGATCCCTTTTCCTACGACATCCCACTCCAGAGGATCTCTAGATTTGAGAAATGCCTTCATCTTGTTTTTCTAGACATTGTACTCCTTCCTATTGAAGTAAGGAGGTCTGGTGTTGCTCTGACCTTCAACCAATTTTGGAGCCAAAATACTAGCTTTAATAAAACATTTCAATAATTAAGCACACATGCTCTGATACTAATTGTTAGTGCTAGTATGAACACTTAGAGGAGAGTGAATAGGTATGAAAATAATTTTTTCGCAAAGAACAGTGAAAATATTTTACTTTTGAAACTGAGTCTGAAGAATAACAAACTTTGGGTAGGTTCAGACTTTAGCAATTAAATAGAATTACGAACAAAATAAAAAAGTTCAGGGAAGAGAATATGAACACATAATTTGTAGTGGTTTGGCTTAGATCAAGCTTACGTCCACTCTCCCATGTTGACAGCCTACTAGCTGGTTTCCATTATGAATCAAAAGAGAATTTACAATCTTGCGATGTCGACTTCACAGTGAAGAGCCTCTACTGCTCTCTCATGAAGTCACACTATAAGTCTCTCTATTTTAAATACAACTTTTAGCTCAGTGTAAGAAGTAACAAGGGAATGAGAAGCTTCAGACTTTGGAATTTCTCTTTCACGCACTCTTTCGAATAACTGGAAAGTATTCCTTAAATACTCATTTATGCCTTCTCGACCGTTAGCACTTTCCAAATGAATTCTACCAATCATCTCGTTGGACAAAATCAATCAAGGAGATCTCAAACCGTTTGAAGATTGTGATGAAAGCCCGTCAATTCTGTTCGTCCATACAATCAGGATCTTGGTTTCCATAAGTAGATTCTTTCCAAAAATACTTGTCATTCAAAAAGATTTGGTGTATCTAAATTGATTCCAATAACGATATTCAATCTCGTATGTGATATTTCCAACTAGAAGATCATATATAATCCATACGAACTGAACTCTTGATGAAAGAAAGATAATCTCTTATCTGGAAAAGTCTTCATCCTTCTCCTTTGTTTAGTCTGGAATTTGTCATAGTGAGCAGACTTTGACACAAAGTCTAGGATTCTTTAGACTTTGACACAAAAGTCTGGAAAACTTCAAAATAGACTTTGTATAAGTTTTGTCAACTTCAAAACATCAAATGAGTTTTCTCCAACACACTCAAAATCACTTCCAAGATCAAATTTTCTTTTTACTGGAGAGAAGGGTCACATAGGTGAGTTTAAAAAACAATGGAAGACAATGGTCTCACATTGCGTACTTAAGAAATTTCCAAATTTGCATCCTATAAAACCGAGACCTGTACTTGGCTTGCACAGTTGCGCATAATCTCCCAAAGCCTTGTCCCCTATTAGTTTAGCAACGAAAATTATGAGCTATTGAAGCTTTTTAAAACACAAAACCTGTCTTCTCCTTTTCTTGAGGCAAGCAAGTGGCAAGCAAGTAGTTTTAGAGGAAGTTCTAAATTATATATATATATATATATATATATATATATTATTCATTGTTAGTGAAACAATGAAGAAATGTATTTTTCTTATGAATTTTTATTGGTGGTACAGACTGTTCAATTATGGAATCTATATTGAACTATGAGAAAAAGTTCGAAAATCTATGGGAAGATTACCCTAATTAAGACTTAGACTTCGGGCATCACTTTATCTCGATCCAAAGGAAAAAGTGAAAATCTTATGCCAATTGGATTTCGTAACATCATCATTCGTTGTCCCCTAAACCGACGAGGACGAATGCAACCAGGGAAGGCTATACAGCAAAGATCAGAGACCCATTGGACAGCATGAAAGGTAACGTCATTTGAAGGGACACAGCACAAGATTCCCCCAGGGACGTGACGCCCAGGCGCAATCGCGAAAAAAGGATGTCTCCCTTCTTCCCGAACGAAAAATCTGGTTCGGACATATTGCATCTGCCTTCCATAAAAGCGAAGTACCTAAGTACGAAAAGGAGCCACTGACACGTCCTCTCCCCCACTCTCCACGGTCTCCCCACATGGGTGCGCTGCGCTCCGTGGGTCCCATGCACGGTTCGAGCCCCTCCTTTCGAGGTGACATGACGTGGGCTGGCCCCCCCCCCCCCTCAATCATACTGTGCTGGTTTTCGTGGTGGGGCCACAACGAACTTGGGCCGTCAACGGTGGATGTGGGAATCAGTCATTTTTCCGTTCGGCGCGTTCGCCTTTGCAGGGATGAATGAATGATGGGAAAAATAAATGGACCTTGACTTTTGGCGCGACGTGCAGTAACATACCTTTTTTTTTATTAATTGAATATGATCTCTAAATTACTGATACATCTTTAAAGTAGTCTTTTTATTTATTTAAATGACAAATCAAACGTTATTTATTGTCTTGAATTATTATATATTGATTGTTGAGTTTAACATGTCTATTTTTTAATCTATCTACTTTAGAAAAGGAAACAAAATTAAGGCTTTAACATATCCCATGTTATTTGATGATGTGTATTATTACACCTTAAGTTGAGATGGATATTGGATTGAAAGCCATATCATTTCGTTGATTGGAATTTACACAAATACAATATTGAATATTTTTCATGTAATTTAGGAATTAGATTGAATATTTACTAATAATTCAAGCATCATATTAATAAATTAAAAGTTCACAGACGGCATTGCATGTTAGGTCAAAGTTTATGGATTAATTATGTTATTTTTTTTTATGAATGAATAATGTTGCATCGTGGCATTTGTGGGAAGTTTGCTGATCGTCTAATTGAAAGAAAACTGAGTGATTGCATACATGACAAAGTAGACGAAATGAAAAATGATAAGGGATGCTTAACTGGGTTGGCTTAGCTGGTAAGGTTCGAATTTTCTCCACACCATGCTCATATTCGAATCCACTATAAAGATCTTCTAGGCCTGTGATATGCCTTGACCTTGGCATGGGGTAACCTCCCATCTTCTTATACTTTTGGTTCTTCAAAAAATAAAATAAAATCATAAGGCATACGCAAATTATATCATGTTTGGGGCGATATTGAAATAAATGGCAATGTGTGACAAAAGGGTGGTTTTTTATTTAACATACAGAAGATATAGTAGGGATTTTTTTTTTTTTAAATCTGGGTATACGAAATGGCATGAATAATCATACTATATATTTGAACAAATTAATGTTCGAGACTCCTTCAAATATATGTTTTCAGTAAAACTCACATTGTTTGATATATGACTTTTGTATATCTGTTTAATCTATCAAGAATTACTCGTGCATCCAAAGAATTACTTAAATGGTAAGCTTGTTTGTTTACTCGCGTAATACCTAAGTTCGAATCACTTAGTTATGGTATTCTTTTGGTTTTTTACCCTAGGAGCATAGACCTGTCTCGGTATGTGGTAAATGGGGAATGTCACATCCGGTAAAGACTAGCTGGATACCCAAAGAGGTCTCTGAACACCCATTGATATATAAGGAAAAAGAATTACTCTTGAGAATTGCATTGAGATATTATCTCTGCCTTTTACCCTTTGGACGAGTCCTTTCGTCTTGGCGCAGCTTTGCTCTCTAGCTTTCAAGGAAAGGAAAAGGAAGCCAACTTGTGGAACGCTGGGACCTTGTTGTGACCTCACCAATGGCCAATGTCCAAGATGGGATAGTGGAGGGGTGGGTCAACATACTTTTAGGTCGATGAGAATTTATAACGAATTTGGCAACTGGAACATGTGCTCAGTTGATTGTCGTCGTCAGATTTCACTACTGGTCTTAAGCTCCATCTACTTCGCAAAAAATGAAAGATTTAATGTTTTTTAAATGATCATTATATAATTGAAAAAATTATTCAATGAGTATTTTCATTAGTGATAATGATTCATGTCTAAACATATTTATGGACAATGAAAAAAACTTCTTCATTTATTTTTGTAAGTGATACAATCATTACTTTTAGAAAAAATATTTTCCCGATAACCTACCTTATTAACAATTAGATTCATCCTCACATATGAGTTTCTTACACATAGTAGCGGCCATCCTTAAGATCACAAACTCGCCTCACCATGTAGGATGGACTACCACAGTTAGTCAACGATTGATCAAGGTCAATGACCATTAAAGGCAAATCCTAAAAGTATGTTTGAAATTTTACCCATTAGCCAAAAAAACATGCATCGACTTTTAAAAATATATCTTTGCACATTAAGCTTTAGGGTAGCGCTATTTCTACCCTTGAATGACTATAGCCATCCCATTTTTCACTAAAATGGCAAAATAGCCCTCAATCAATCAATTGCAATTCAAAATGGTAGCCCCAAATATATCTGTTTTCCTTCTTATTATCCTCTCTTTATTTTAATTTTGAATCTAGTTGCCATAATTATATATTTCACATGTTTTGTGTTTGTTTAAAGTGGCTATCTCATGTATAATAAAGGCATTAGTTTTTTTTTTAAATTTTTAGATTTTACTTTTGTAGATTAAGTTTAGTAAAAGAGAAAAGGGCAAAAGCCACAAAAAACCTAATTTATGTCCATTGAGACACATTTATCCTAAACTTTTTTCTTTGACACAAAAATACCCAAACTTATACTTATATTGTGACATTCTCAATCTAATCCTTATTTATGGAGTATAATTATGACGGTAATCGACAAACTATGGGAAAACAAAAGATGGCAACCTTAGAATGAAAACTCCATTTTTCATTAGTAGATCGCGAAATTTCAAAGAAGTGGAAATGGGTTGCGAATGAGGAGCCACGAGGGCTCAAGCTACGGGCGGGCCCAATGGGCTCAAGCCCACTATGGGCGGCCCAAGAAGGCCTATTAAGTAATTCAAGCTCACCTTAGTCTTTTGGGAGCTTCCGCATTAATATGCCCATGTCCATGATTAGTGAATTGGACTGTAGTTTGAGTTAATTCCTATTTTGCTACTTCTAGAAGATGATTGGCTTAATAAGACAAAAATTATGGGCATGCAAAGTGAGAGTGGCGCCCAATGAAGGAGGAGAGAGAAGAAGAAGCCTACCTAGTCTATTTCCTAATTCTAGCATGTGAGAAATCCTAGCATTAATGAACTTGGATGTGGACATCTTCATGAAGTCTTCTTGGCCATGCAAAGGGCTTGGTCATGAGAGAATTAGGGGAATTTATACTTGCTTCATTCATACTTGTCCATTCCATCTCTCATTTCTCTCATTCTCTCATCTTCCTCTCATTCTCTCTCTCCCAACCTATCTCTTAGTCACTCTCTCTCCCTCATCCTCTCAACCGAACACCTCTTTCCCCTCACCCTCTTACTTGGCTCACCCCCCCCTCTCTCTCTCTCTCTCTCTCTCTCTCTCTCTCTCTCTCTCTCTCTCTCTCTCACTCTCAGTTTGTCCCTCAGCACCATTTACCACCACGGCTCGTGCTATTGTTGCTTTTGCCGTGCTGCCGTCCACCACTACATGCCAATGCTGCCGTCTGCCATGCCGTGCTGCCGCTCGCCCCCCTTGGCCGAGCCACCCTCATGCCACCCTTGCCATGATTCTCACAACCGTGGTGTCGTTGCCGTTACCATTAATAGCTGTGTCGTGAGTCACTATGCCAAGCTGCCAACCATTGTCGTCTTCACACCTATCCTCGCGCCTCACCTCATCCAACTTTTGCCTTGTAGTTGCCTTACCATGCACCGTTGTTGCCTCACGCCGTCGTCCCCACCGTCCAAGACGTGAGCTGTTGTCATCATTGTCGCTTGCTGTTAAACCTAGATTCGGACCGTAAGTAACTTCCTAACCCTTGTTTAGGGTGGTATTTACGCTTACTATTAGGGTTAGATTAAGGCTAATGATAGTTAGATTAGGTGATAAGTGGATTATGATGAAAAGCTCTCATGATAAGTGATAAGTACTAGTGATAAGCTATCATGCTATCATGGATATTGATAAGTGCTAGTAATAAGCTATCTTGGATAGTGATAAATGATAAGTGATTAGCTATCATGGATAGTGAATAGTATTTGTGATAACTTATCAAAAATGTGATAAGTGCATGTTATATTGCAACTTTTAATTGTGATTAATACCTATTAAATTCTTATTTTTAAAGTGATAAGTACTTAATAAATCCCAAATTTAGAATGATAAGTGCTTAATATATTCTATTTTTGGAGGTGATATGTCCTTAAGAAATCCTCATTTTAAAGATGATAAGTGTTCATGGTTTTTTATTTCATAAATGATGAGTGCTTTCAAGATGTTGTTTTGAATGATGAAATGCTAAATTGATAAATGAATTCATGGTATGAGGATGTGTACTATGAGGTTAATGTATATTGTTTTAAGGGATAAATAATAATGGGTGATCACATAGAATTATTTCGTGGCATTTATGTGTGCTAAAGTTGTTAGTATATATAGCGTGTAAGTACTAAACACTCTTGCATTGACTAATGAGAAAGATAAAAATTGGCTTAAGTGATTGATGTGCTCATGTGATCACATAATGGTTATGTACTCGTATGATTATGAAGGACGATGTCTGATGGATTTCGGATGCCCTTATGCCAATGAGATGCCGTTCGCGGATGGATTTCGGAATGCACTGCCGAGGTCAAGACGTTGCCATGCTCGATGGAATGAGATGCTACCCGGTTATGCCAGAAGACCACTGAAGCAAGTGTCGATTGTGGCCAAGAGTGGTCGTAATAATCTGGACCCGTGCGATGTATTTTGCACGGAAGTATTAATGTTCATGTCTGGATTATTAATTATGATTGTCGTATGGTTGTTGGAATGGTGCACTAATGTTGTGATTTATGTAATAATTGGACACATTGGTAGGGTGTCGTGCGTTGAGTTGCCTATTTCATGCTTATAGATAATGTAAAATAAAGACTTTGTTATTAATTTGCCATCGATAAATACCTTCTTAGTGAGCATTAAGGAGTTTACTTACTAAGTATATCTCATTCGTGTTATTGTTTAAATGTTTCAAGCCCTAAGCATGTCTAACTCGTTCCGCCACATACGTTTTGGGGTGCTAGTGGACTTGGACACCGATGTGACCTCTTCTCCGATTGTGGGGACCAACATAGGATATGAGAAGTATGTGACCATCGTATAGGTGGGCGAGGGGTTGATGAACTTGGTGTCTCACAGGTTCATGGCTTGGTATGTATGGGTCAGGGAGGATCTATTTGGCCTTCTTTGGGGCTTTGACGAGCCTCTAGGTGGGGGACCCGGGAGTGCCAGGTGGGACCCCCCATGATGTGGATTCCCTAATGGTACCGTCACCAACTCGGAGACTGACCCGGATTAGGATACCTTGAGCCGATTGATACAAGGCATGTGGGGTACAATACTTTTTGAGGTTACCCTCATAGTATAGAGGTGTTAGACTGTCGCGACCTAATCTTGGGTGCATCACCTCGGGCTCTCCCAAGCCCATACTAATTTGTGAGCATACGAAAGATTATTAGCTAGGAGTCGACATTAATTAGTTCATGGTAGGTAATAGTGGGAGAATTATTTTATTCCTACGAATCAAAGACTTTAGATATGAGGACTTGATTATTCTAGATTTCTCTAACGCCCTTTCGGTACAATTCTCTTTTATTTCGAAAAAATATCTTTGCAGGCAGTTTGGATTAGTTTTAACCTAAATCACTATCATGCAATGGGGTGATCACACGGATGCTCATTCATTATTAAATAATCAAATAAATTGCACCAAAAGAATTAAACGCACCAATGCAAGAAATTATTTTTTTTTGGATTTTTCTTTTATTTAATGAAACCTAATTTATGTGCAATGCAGTGCAATGACATAAAAATGTATCTATACTAACACAACATGCGATTTGCAATCTAATAGGCAAATTATATCTCATGCGATGTTACTCACGTGACCTAAGCTAATGATGAGCAAATATTGATGCAACTATCCTAGTATGTCACACATTTGAATGATCCTAAATATGCAATAACTAAATGATGTGCAAAGGATAATGATGTGCAAAGGATGGCCTAATTTTTACATGACACATGCATGATTTTTTTTGTGCTTTCTTTTTTAATTCGAAATTAAAATTACCTAATAATTAAACATGCAATTTTAATAAAAGAAAAGGAAATCTAACATCCTAAAGCAATGTTTTTTGGCACTTTTATTTATTAGAGCTAGCAATTCTATCTAAAATTTCAAAACCATTCAAGATATCAATCCATATTCAAATAAAAGATTACGATATCCAGAAAAATAATCCGTCGTCTCGTGTGTTAGATTAATGGATATCTTAATCTTGATGAGGCACTTACTCAAAATCTAAGATAATCAAAAAAATGACATGTTGTCTCATGGCTCAAATTAAAGATTATCGCAATCTCAAACAACACAATTATCCAATAATAAGTTGAGATAATTAAAAAAATGATCCGATTTTTTTACGGATCTGATTAGTAATTAAATCAACTTTATCAATAAGCCCTAATTAGATATCACGTATCAGATAACAATCAATCCGAATTAAGGAATGAAATATTCCATTTGAATTGGATATAGATTGTTACCTAATTCGAACATGCGTAATCCAGATTGGAATTGGACCGGGTCACGGTTTGTGGATGATGCTCGACAGGAGGGCGGCAGCAGGCTCGAACCGCTACCAAATCGTCGCAGGAGACTTCACTTGGAGACCGGGGTTTGCTAGACGGCAAAATCGTTTGAGAAACTTTTGCTTTCCACGTGTGGATTATTCAAGAAGAAGACAAATTCCACCGCTTCAGCGCATCGCTCTCTAAATCCTTTTGCCTCTTGTTTTGTGTGAACGTGACCGCGCATTAATTGAATTTTCCATGATTCTGTGCACGTCACCCTTGCTGCTATGTTGATTGAAGGTGGTCTTGAACTAAGCCCAGAATTTCCTTCAAATAAAACAAACAATAGTAGAGAAGATATGTGAGAGAATCTGCGCTCGCCAATGGTGCCCCTGGTCACTGATGGAGAGCCTCCAGCAAGGCTATGGCGGGTGGTGCAGGACTTGTTTGAAGCGTCGATAAAGAGCTTCGCATGATTGGGCTGTCGCGAGGCGCAACGATGAGTGCAACAGCGGGGCTCGTTGGACTGGGCTTGCTGGCGTCATTAGATGACCGCTGGACGGAAAGATCGTTGGAATTGCTGTTGCGTCTCGCTTGAAGGCTGCAAAGGTCGTCGAAGGCTGATGTGTCGCTGTAGCGGAGACAAATAAAACTGCAGAATTATTGCTGGAACTCGCCCGGAAACCTGCAAGACATAACAAACACCAAAGCTTCGTGGGATCGATCTTGGTCATGTGGAAGTTGCGGGTGTTGGTGGTGGCAGCCGCTTTGCCGTTGGTTGGCGGACACCTCGATAGGAGACAGCTGCTTCACGTCATCATAGAAGGAATAGCGGCGGTCGACCAACAGGGAGAGGCGCTGACGAGATGGTTTCGGCTAAGAGGGAGCTTCGGAAGAGAGACCACTTTCCACTCTCTCTCTCTCTCTCTCTCTCTCTCGCTCTCTCTTTCTCTCTCAAAAAGTGCCGTGTATCTTCAATCTGTGGCCTCCCTCTTTGTGGTGTCCCAAGTGTGGACTTGTGCATGAATTCTCGCAGAGAGCCAAAAAAAAAAAAAAATGGTAGTGGGATGTTGATGTAGAATAGGCGTGAAAGCCCACGATGACCGGGAAATTGAACCTGGACAGCAAGTGAAAACACGAAAATAATTTAAATAGCGAAATAGAATTGCACATGAACATGATAAAAAATGCTTGACTTAGCTTTGCGATTGTCATCAACGTCCACGAAGCATGATGAATGCGAGATGTCAAGAGGATTGCACCATCGTCGGCGAAGAAGAATCAAGGATCGTGATGAAATGATGATGACCAGGTGATGACGATCATAGTGGTCATGGATATCATCGAAGAGCTTTTCCAGATGGTCCCCTCTCATGTCTGAGGGTGTGTACCTCCTTTTATAGCAAAAAGTCTCCCACGTATCGTTGGAAAATCTGGATCCATGGAGCCGATTGATGATTCTTAGGGAATTGCTGAGTTTTGGCTTTGATTTGTCACCAAAAATTGATTGTGAATCTCTCTAATTTACTTCTAAAATAGCGCTCACAATCTTTTGGTTTCATTTTCTGCTTCTACTCATATTGCCTTGAACGTGTCCACATTTGCTCACTTCCATTCACAATTCCTGGGCCGGCTTGATTATTACCTTTAATTTCCTCTCCCTCTCTCTATTCGGCTTTTCTTGCGAATATGGCCGGGTGGGCGTTTATAGCGCTGGAACAATCCCATCATTCTCTCTCACTATTCTATGACCAGCTCATTAGTTTCCTTTTATAAATTCCAGCAACCCACACTTTCCACAAATGCCTTGATTTCTTTCCTCCATTTTGTCTCTCAATTGCCGCGCTTTCTTTTTCCTTCAGCTGATAGCTCATCATTTATCCCACGAATTCCTCCATTAGCTAACCGAAATTTATTGTAGAGAAGATTTCTGTGATTGATTCGTTTCCTCCTAGTGGAAATTGCGACCTCTAAGCATCCATCCGATTTTTTTTTTTTTCGAATTTCCTATCTTTCTTCGTGTGTGCAATTTATCAGTCCCCTTCCTCATATCATGGGCGAGATTCATGGTCCCTCATTAGGCTGAATAAGGATTTTTGCTAATCCATATAACATCAACCAAAGGTCTTCCCTCGACAGCATGATGATGTTAACTCGAATGAAAATTATTGGATGTGGACACCATCAAGTCAAACATATCCATCACTAGTCCAATGCAAATGTAATAAAAAAATGCTCCTAAAACTATATGTTATGCAATTTAATTCTAATATTTTTGTTTAGGGGTTAGAATTATCCCTAATTTTTAATGCAATAAGTGAATGATCGGATTGTCAAAATTTAGGTGTCGACATAGATCAATCCAACCCCCTTTTGACAAGTTGAAAGGAATCCGCGTTGTGGATGTGTAAATGGGAACTTCTGACGCTTAATCCGAAGTGTAATGTAAACATAATATGAAAGTGTGTTTGAGGTATGTTCTATCTATCCCTCTTTTTATGAATGATTGGGTGGTGTTAATTTCGCTTGTGTATAATAGAAAGATAAAATGAATGGGTCGTCAACGCCTCCTGCGACATTGCAATTAAATGACCAAAGGATAGAGAGGGTTGTCACACGTCCGAGAATCGGGGTGTGATACGCGCAACATATTTAGGGCACACATGACAAAATTTCTGGCCAGAAATTGAATTTTCAATTTCTATTCCTTGGACGAGTTTCTGAGTAAAGAAACGCGTTTGATAACAATTCAAAATTTCTATTTCTGAAATAAAAATTCATTTGATAACAAAATAAAATTTCTATTTCTAGGAGCGGCAACGACCGGTGTCCGGTGGCCGGAGTCTGACTTTCGGTGACTGGCGGCGGGTGGCCGAAGTCCGAAGTCTGACGTTCGGTGTCCGGCGCCAAGTCTGATGACCGGCGGCGAGCGGCCAAAGTTCGAAGTCCGACACTAGAGTTCGACAACCAGCAACCGGCATCCAATGTCCGGAGTTCCACATCTGACGTTCGACATCCGAAGTCCGGCGACAGGGGGCCGACGGCGAGTGGCCAAAGTCCAAAATTCGACGTTTGACGTCCGGCGCCAAGTCCGGTGACCGGCAGCGAGCAGCCAAAGTCTGGATACCAACACCAGAGTCCAACGACTGGCAACCGGCATCCAACGTTTGGAGTTTGATGTTTGACGTCCGACATCTGAAGTTTGGCGACAGGAGGCTGGCGGCGAGTGGCCAGTGGCTAGAATCCAGTGGTGAGTGGCGGGCAGCCGACATCTGACGGCCGGTGGCGAGCGGCGGACAGTTGTCGATGAACATTCGGTGGATGGTGGTGAGCCTTCGACATCCAATGATTGGTGATGAGCGGCCAACGACCGGTGGATGTCCGGCATCCGGCGATCGGCAGTTGGCAACGGGCGGCCGGAGTGTGGTGGCCGGCGGCCGATGTCTGGTGGCCGGCGGTTAGCAGCTGGTGGCCGTGGCCGGGGCCGGTGGCGGGCGGCTGGCAACTGGCGGTGGGCATCCATAATCCCACGAGCGGCAAGTGGGCGGCGGGCAGTGATGAGAGTGAACGATGAGAAAAATTTTGATTTCTTATTTCTGTTCCAGAAATAGAAAAGCTAAAAATTTTAATTTCGATTTCTACTCCAAATCTATTTCTGGAATAGAAATCTGTTACAAAAATAGAAAAATGAAATTGCGTTACCAAGCAGATTCTATTCTAAACTTGTTCTAGGGAACAGAAAAATAGAGAAATAGAGAAATAGAAATTTTGTCATGCACGCCCTTAGCATTCATCAAAATTCTTTCAACCAGAACTGTTAAAATTCTGCCTACATGGACACTAGAAAGCAAATAGTATTGACATGACGCTTACGTGGTTTAAGTGAAATAAAAAAGAAATTTTTATAGCTAAAAAATCACATGACAAAACCTTGATGTAGAGTAAATGTGTCATAAAGATACAAGTTTAAGGTTTTTTATGTCATGCGAAAAAAGTTTATGGTAGATGTGTCCTAGTGGTTTGGGCTCTTTGATGTCACAAAAAAAATTCAGTGTAAATGTGTCACAAAAGATATAATTTGAGATTTTGTTGTGGCTTTTTCCCAAAAGAAATTTTTTCCAAAAACCCTAATTATTTTTTAGGTTGGCGAGCAAATTATATGGGTTAATTGTCAGGTAGAATCTAGAGATTAACATAGGAGATTTTTTAAAACAATCTTATCTTCACAAAATTTATTTGTGTTGTGCATATTACCATCAAAACCTTTCTTTTCTTGAATTTTTTTTTTTGAAAACACTTCATAAATGATGTTGATTTTTCTTAATCCAAAATGATGAGATTTCATTGGCCTTTTTAAGATGACATTTCTTATTTTAAGAACGTTGTAATTTAATTACCGTTCCTCTTTGAAATTTTATATTGAAGAATGTAACATGATTTTATTTTGAAAATTCTTTATAGAGATCTTTCTATTGTTTAATCAATCATCCCATAATATGTATATATATATATATATATATATATATATATATATATATATATATAAATAAAAAGACAACCGATAATAAATGGTTTGATGGTGATAGGCGCAACATATGAGAAAGTTTATAAACAAGTGACTATGTTAAAGAGGTGTTTGTGTTGATATTTTTGTAGATTCTACTTGTTAATTAATTCATAAATTTGTTAGACAACTTTAAAAAGAATTAGGTTTCTTAGAAATTTCTCTTTTCGACAAAACTAATTTCTATAGAAGTCTTCATGGGATACCCATAAACAAATACAAAACATGTGAAATCTTAATTATGACAACTAAATCCTACATAGAAGTAGAAAACTTGAAAAAAAGAGGGAAAGTAAAACAAGTGTGGGCCACCATTTTAAATTACTTTTGCATGATTGAGTGAAATTTTGTCTCTTTGATAAAAATTGAATGGATTTAGCCATATAAATGGAGGAAGTAACGTCGCCCTAAGTTTTAACTCTACATTTACAACTTTACATCCTTACATTACTTAGTAGTGCCTCTTTATTTACGAAAATGTCATTTTCATTCCCAAAATACCCCTACTAAAATACAAAATTTCGATTCCCACCCACATCCAAAGCCCCTCAAATCGAGGTGACAAAGGTGGTGGATGGTGCACCGGGTTGGGACGATAGTCGTTGGTTGCTGCCGGCGGAGGATGGCACAGCTAATGGGGATGGGTGGTGAAGAAGAGATCAGGACTTTTTAAGGATTTGAAATATTGGGGATTTTTCAAAGGGGTCATTCATTCTTTGAATGATGGGCTATTAATAGTATCGATGGGCTGTTGTTGACAGGCATGGAAAATTCATTTAAAAAAGTAGAGGTAGGCGAGTAGCCATGAGGTAAAAGATGCATGTTTTGGCACTTACCCAAAACTTAATTAGGACATAATATTTTCTAAAGCTAATTATGAAAATAAATTAATTGAAACTAATTACGAAAGCCATGAATATGAAAAGGAAGATGGGCAACTTTCATATGAATGGGATTTCATTTTTTTGTGCCTTGGTTGATAATTTAAATTCTTTTTTAGATTAACATTAAGAAATAACTTCTTTTTATTTATTTACTAATAACATAGATATTTTAAGAGATTATATCGTGCTTCTAGTAGAAGTGAAATGTGTGGTTTTTTTTTTTTTTTTTTTTCATCTTCGTACACCATCAATTATGAAATGAACTATGGAATATACTCAATTCTCTATATAACTTATCAAATACAATTTCACCTTTATCCTCAGGCCCTTTAACTTTTTGAGTTAAATTTCATATTTTCCGTAATGCTAACTATTATAATTAATGAACTCAATTAAAAAAAATCATAAATAAGAACTTTTATTGTTCGAAAATCAATTAGTGTTAGTAATAAATAGACTCATTTAATGACATGATAAAATTTTATAATTTTATATTTAGATGTCAAGGGGAAGTGACAGGGAATGGAGTTTTGTAACAATGTCATTCAACTACAAAACTCTATTTTATCCGTTATTGACAATGTATAGCTTCGCCAAGGTGGTTCATCTTATGACAAAGGGATCACGTATCTTTTTATGAGGTCATGAGTAAAATTTATATTATGAGCAAATTTCTAGATGGCATTGCTTGTCTTACATTGCTTAGCTATAACATACCCGTTTGGACTTCCCGACTGATAATATTTTGGTGGTGCTGTACTCACAAATCTCGGACTTTTCTGTCACGGGTGGTGTGTGATAGTCATGATTCAACAAAACATTTCACAGGTGCGAGATACTTATGATAACACCTAAATAGATCACTAGCGTCGGTCATCCCTCTCCATTATTTAACTTACAAAAAAGTAAAAATCAAGACTTTAATTTATGGTTCTTTTCTTTAGATGATGAAAGATTAAATATTATTAATATTGTAATTACTATTGTATTTTTTGAAAAGGGGAATTCTTTTTTTGTATTCATCTATCATCCACAGCTTTAGCATTTTTTTTTTTGGGAAAAAGTACCCAATAGTCTTAAACCTATTGTACGGATATCAATTCATTTATAAAATTTTCAATTTTGTTATTTAGCTTTAAATCTTTATGTGAAGTTCTAATTTATTTCTTTTGACAAATTTTCATTAGAAATTGCTAACCTGACAGTATGCCTACATGGGACGATCAATAATGACTAAATTGCCATGTTATCGATTTTTGGCGAAATTCATTGGAATGACTGAATTGGAATTTCTCTCAAAAGTTTATGACTAAATTTAAAAAATAAAAAAATTTAGAATTGAATTGATATTTATACAATAGGTTTATGACCGATTGGATGATATCCCTCTTTTCTTTCTAATAACCAATAAAAAACCTACAGGGTGCATGTAATTTAATAGTTGTTTTTTACTCTTTGTTAAAAAATAACAATTCAACTTTAGTTTTTCATAATAAATCCTTACAACTGTCACAAAACACACCCTCTTTTAAAAACTCTCAAGAACTTTCGTGTTTACTCACGTTATTGAAGACTCTTGTGATCTCTTTGGAGAATTTTCTAATACTCTATAAATCTCCATCAAATCTTTCTATTTATAGTGGTAGGCCTCCACCCAAATTAGGAATCCTACCTAATTGATAACCACCTCTTAATGAGAAACTTTCCCTATTTATTGAATTCCTTTAATTTAGGTAGTCATCGGAATTATATCTTGGTATTCTTCCTAAATAAGACTAATTCTTATTTAGATTTCTTTCTTTTTAGCATCTTACCATATAAGACTCTCTTCCTATTCTATAATCTTGATGAGCAATCTTCAAGATATTCCAAATCGACTCCCGAATATGTTGGGTTGCTCCCAATAAATCTCCCTCTAGCCCATCATGAGGGTCTTAAACATTCTTATCACTTCGATAAGCCAGTTTCCTTCCTATAGAATTTTAGTTTCTCCGTAGGTAGATACTTTATCAACATATCAGCAACATTTTTGTCCATTTTAATGTCCAGTTGCTTGACTTCCAAGTCCAAACCAAAAACTATTCGAATTGATGACATCTTTATAACATGAGAGAAAATCTCCTTATAATCAACTCCCTTTTATTGGCCAAAACCTTTCATCACCTATTTTGCTTTGTAATGCAGTTTGGGGTCGTTTTCTTTAGTCTTCAACCTAAATACCCATGAATTCTTGAGTGCTTTTGGGTTCTTTGGTAGTTTCACCAAATCATAGGTGGGATTATCATGCACGGATTGCATCTCTTTTTGTATTACTTTCATCCATTCGTTCATGTGGGTATTAATTTCCACTTCTAAGAAATTCTTGGGTTCTCCCAAATCAATGAGAAGCACATACTCGTTTGGAGAGTATCTTCCATTAGGTTGCCTTTTTTTTTTTTTTGTTAATCCCCTTGGCTGCTCTTAAGGAACAAATTCTTTCCTCCTCAACCTCATCATGAATGAGTGCATCTCCACTATCTTCATTATCAGTCTTGACCTCAACTCCTTCGATGACCTCATTATTAGCTATAGTCTCAGTTTGTGCTTGTACACCCTACTAATTCTTGGCATCTTCTTGTGCTTCCCCACCAATAGAATTTACTAATAAGCCTAAGGGCTCAAAAGTCTATTAATTCTTCCTCCATAATTTGAGGTTCTTCATGCTTCTAGTGGTCTTCGATAGTTTCATCCTCGAGAAGCACCACATCTCGGCTTTTGAATACCTTCTTGCTTTCGGGATCCTACAATCTATATAACCAAAATCCTCGTGAGCATATCCCAAGAATATGCACTCCTTGGCCTTTCCATCAAGCTTGGCTCGTTCATTTCTTGATATGTGTGCGAATGCTTGCGACCAAACACTCTCAAGTGACTATAAGATGAATTCTTACTAGTCCATACACTTTGTAGTGTTTCACCCTCGAGTGGAATCGACGGTGATAGATTTATCAAGTCCATCGCCGTCCTCATTTGCCTCCCTTCAAAAGGAGTTTGGCAACTTTGCATTGGAGAGCATACACCTTATCCTCTTACATATTGTTCGATTCATCTTCTCGGCGACACCATTGTGTTTTGGTGTCTTAGGCACTGTTTGCTCGAGCCTTATGCCATGAACTTTGCACTAATCCTCAAAAGGCCCTCGGTATTCCCTGCCATTGTCAGCCCTCATGCACTTCAATTTTTTGCTAGTCTCCCCTTCTAGTTTCACATGAAAATTCTTGAAGGTATTAGCGATAGCCCAAACCTTCCTTGAGAAATCATCTATATAGGCAACATAATAGGAAGTACCACCACTAGTTTTCGAAGTCATAGCACAAACATCAGTATGTAAGAAATCAAGTCGATTAGCCTTTTTCAATGGTAGAATATATTCAAAGGCAACTGTGATATACAGATTTCGCTGAACCTCGAATACGTAACGGTCCGTACCGCGTCGACAAGTTTGTTGTCAGACTACGTCATTTGCCCCATTTACGGCCACCGTTTCGTCACCACCATCACCGTACCAAAACGTCATGTTTCGTCACGTCCTTGTGGCATACCCTTATCGTCACGCCTCTGCCGCATCATGACGATCCGATCACTGTTTAGCCTATCATCTCATTTAAAATTTCCTCATGAAATGCCACAAGCGAGACCAACGTTCACTCGCATTTGGTACGTTGTCAAGTTGTCATTCATGCAAGGCTCCGACGTCTCCATGCACACGTCTAATGCGGTCAACCACGAAAGAAAAGTTTGACCAGAAGCCACCTTACGTCGACCGCTTCTTCTTAACGCAAAACCGAAGACCGTCGACCCCAAATTATTCAGCCACGTTTTTCTTCTTCTCTGATGGCCAGCGAGCGGAGGACGTGGGCTTCGCCAACAGCCACGTCAAACCGTGCGTCTCCCAAGCAAATGAAGACTTTGACTCCACATTTCTCCTTTCCCTCTAGCCAACAGAGAGAAGACTTTGACCATGCATGATGCCACGTCCATGCATGGAAGAAGTAAGGTGGCAAGAGGACTCAGCTGAAGGGCCACGTCTCCTCCAGCTGCCCTTGGTCCAAGCTGCCGCCAATTAAATGAAAAAGTTGACTTAATTAGTCAACAGGTGGAACCCACGAACCAGGAGCGGAAGATCGTCCCTTCTTCTTCTTTCAATACTCACCCTTTGCTTCATCTTTCAGCAACAACTCCAGCAGATTTCAACCCAAACCCCGCGTCGTTTTGCTCATGCTTTGCTGCCGACCGCCCACGCCAGCTCCATCGCCGTCTCGCCTCAGCCCACTGTTGGCCAGGAGAGCTTGCCGCCGCCGTTCCTCAGCCCATGTTGCCCACAACTTCGTTGTTGCACTACCGTCGCGTTGTCCCACCACCAGCCGCGCCCGCCACTCGCGTTTTGTGGACTAAAGGCAAGGCAAGTGACGGTCCTGTTATTCTATATTGCGTGACGATACCCTACTCGCATGTCCAATTTAGGATTGACTAGAATTTGGATCCGAATACCACAAGCTATTATGAATTGGGTCCATTTGTGTGTTGATCGGGGCTGGATTGAAGGATGGGCGTGCATGTGATGACCGTCGACACGATTGGCACTAATCCTAGTTTGCGTGGTGGTGATGGATAGTGCTGATCGCCGGTAGATAGCATGGGATTTTCGTAGGTCGAATTTTGTTAGGCGGTCCAGGCCGGGTTCAGTATTGTTTGAGCTGGGAGAATGTAATGCCTAGGAAGTACGGGAGTGGTAGAGTCTGTTCTTGACAAGTTGAACTGGATTTATTGTTGAATTGCCTAGTCGTGTGTGCAATGACCTCGGCACGGTCGGCGTTAGTTTGGGCGTGAAGCCGTGAGTCCTAGTGGTCGTAGGACGGTTGCACCGGTTGGTGGTATAGTCGGATCGTTGCTGGTCAGTTCGGCTTTGCCATTGCCTTGCCCGAGTTTGAGGTCAACTAGGCGAGTCGTCGGAATTGAGTCGAATATAGAATGGTACAAACTTCGATTAGATGGTCAACTTTGGTTTGTGCGTCCATAGTAGTTTGGGTTAGATGCATGGGATGGCATTAATAAACCTGTAGGTGCTGCGCCATGGATGAAATTTATATTGATGCCGTCGGTCCATCGTGGTGACGATGCCCTGAGTGTTGGGATGCCTGGAGGGGCGTGAAAACGATGCTCTCTGGATGCATGGGGACTGTGATTGAGCCTCGGAGGTCATCGTGATGCCAGGTGGGGTGCGAGATGCCTGGAGGTGTGACGTAACACGCTTCGGATGCTTGGGAACTGAAATATGAAACCAGAGGTCCTCGTGATACTAGGTAGGATGCGAGATGCCTGGAGAGGTGCAAACACGGGTCCCTCTAGAGGATGGCGGCAGTTAGAACTAATGTCGAGTCGATTATCGAAGTTGTTCTGAGTGTGGATTCATTTTTTGGCATGTTATGTTGTGCTATTCTTTTAAAGTCACGGTCACCCGAGTTTTGTCGACCTTCCCCTCTTGCATGTCTAGAATATCGTTGGTTGAGTAGTGGTAGACTTATGTATATGGTCTAGCAGGCTTTCATATGCTGAGTAGTCGTACTCACCCATTGTGGGACTATCATATTTCAGACATGTAGCCATGCCGATCCAACCTTCCGCCATGTTCTACGGCATTCCCATAGACCTCACATGGGATCAGGTGGAGCAAGTGGACCCTGACTTCCCAGATGTTATGTTTATCCGAATTACGGTCATCCTGACAGTGGATGTCGATCTCCCTATGGGCCTTGTATTGATGGGGTTCATTGTCCTGTATGCCCAGGTCAATGGGCGTATAGTGGGGTCGCTTCCACTTCCGAACGACGATGACGGTTCGAGTGGGGTCGAGTAGGAGGAGGACCGGGGAAGGATGGTAGCATTTTTGGATCACCAGGACGTGACATGAAGACGATAGTGTAAATAGACTGCAGGATGGTCGGACAAATTTTGGTTTAGCCAAAGATATGAACTTTTTGGCCTATATGTATCGACAGGAGTCGTCTAAAAATATAAATAAATAAAAGTGCTTGGTTTGTATTTGTGTGAGCTGATCTAAGTTATGATGGAGTTTCGATACCCGCTTCCGCATTAAAACAAGCGCAAGGACCAAGGAACGGCGTGGCGGACCCTAAGGGTCGAGGGTCGTCACAACAACCCTATTGTTTTTTCCTACAATGCAGTCTTAGAGGTACCTTTTATTTTTGGAAGTCCTCACAAATTTCTCCAAAAGTCAATTATTCTTTGATGTGAGAACCTTCATTCCATTCTCACCCATATGTCCAATTCTTTTGTGCCAAAGCTCAGTAGATATCTCCCTCATTGCATTAACATCTCCGCTGCATATTTTCATTTGTAAAGTGTAGAGTGATACATTTTTCACTCCTCTTGCTACCACCAAGCTGCCCTTGGTTAACTTTCACTTCCCTTCGTCGAAGAGATTTATATAACTGTCATCATCTAGCTTTGCTACGGAGATAAGGTTAAGGCGAATATTTGTGACATGTCTTACCTCTTTCAAGATCAACTTGCATCCATTGTTGGTCTCGATCTCAACGTTTCCTACGCCAACAATCTTGAATGAGCCATCATTTCCCATATTCACGAGACCAAAGTCTCCAGCTATATATGAAGAGAAAAATTTTCTCTTGGGCACTACGTGAAGGAGGCTCCAAAATTAATTAGCCAAGTGGTGTCTTGGCATGTTAAGTTGATGCTTTCGTTAGTGCGGATAATCATCATGTCTTCATAAATTGTGGTGACATTTGTAGTTGATGCTTCAACTTTCTTTTTGGCTGCCTTCAATTGACAATCTCTACAAGATGTTCAATTTTTCCATAATGAAAATAAGCTTTCTTCTCAACCCTTGGCCTTGAGGTTGAATGACCTTTAGGTCCACGGCTTTTGCTCCTCTCACGATCTACTTTATTCTCTTGTTCATTGATAACAAGAGTTGTTTCACCATGGTTATAGTACCCCTTATCCTTGCACCTTTGCTCTTCACCCAGCAAGCTGTCTTTCACTAACTCCACGGTCAATGCTCCATTGGGTGTGGAATTGTGAATAGACACAACTAAGGTGTCCCAAACTTTTGGCATAGAACTTGTTAGGAAGTGCGCATGCAATTTCAAAGTGATCATCCTCTCCATTGCATTGATTTGATTCACTAGACCTTTTATAGTGAGTATGTGTTTATAGACACTCGTTCCATCT
The DNA here is from genome assembly GCA_017140595.1 of Eucalyptus curtisii. Lineage (NCBI taxonomy): Eukaryota > Viridiplantae > Streptophyta > Magnoliopsida > Myrtales > Myrtaceae > Eucalyptus > Eucalyptus curtisii. Next base: position 14,297,550 of record CM029494.1, read on the forward strand.
TTGTACTCTATACACGACACCTTCTTTATCAGGTTTGCTATGTTTTGAGATGTATTCCTCATGTATGTCCACTTCAAATTTCTCCAGAAGTCATAAGCATTGTTTTCTTGAGTAAAGTTTTCAAAGATGCTTTGATCGAACCACCTCCTAATAGTGCCAACACATCTTTTGTTGAGGATAGTCCACTCATCCTCCTCCACCTCTTCTTCTTCTACTGCTATTATCGAGACTTTTGAGAAGTCATCTTCTTCCTCTTCATCTTTTGCCGATTTAAAAGCTGATGCCGAAGTCTTTACCATGCCCTTTGAGTGAATTCTTGTCTTGATTGGCCTTTGCAAGCCTTTGATGTAGAGATGATCCTTCATCTTGCACCTCCATATTGCGTAATTTGTAACCACGAGCATAATCATGTTGACCTTGTCTTTTGACATCTTTTACAGCATGACTTTGATACCACTTGTTGTAAATTAAGTCAGATTGCAATCGATTGCGGTGGAATTCTAACTGTTAGAATTGCATATTATGCGGAATGTAAATAACATAGTAGATGAGAGAAAAGAAGAACGACACACCGGAAATTTTTTACGTGGAAAACCCAAGATGGGAAAGACCACGGGATGCTAATCCAAGAACTTTCCACTATAATTAAAGGATTACAATTAACACTCTAATGGTGTCTCTCTAATAATAAATTCTCACAACTGTCACAAAACATATCCTCTCTGGAAAAACTCTTAAGAACTCTCGTGTTTACTTATATTGTTGAGGACTCTTGTGATCTCTCTAGAGTATTTTCGGGTGCTCAATAAATCTCCATCCAATCATTCTATTTGTAGCGATAGACCTCCACCCAAATTAGGAATCTTGCTTAATTGGTAATCACCTCTCAATTAGAAACTTTCTTGATATACAAATTCCTCTAATTTAGGCAGTCATTAAAATGATATCTTGATATTCTTCCTAAATAATACTAATTCTTATTTAAATCTCTTCCTTTTCAACATCCTACCATAATAAGACTCCCTTCCGATTATGTAATCTTGATGAGCAATCTTCGGGATATTTCAAATCGACTCCCAAATATGTTGGGTTGCTCTCAACGCCTACATGTATGTTATTCTTCAAAACAAGCTATGGGCAAATAGGGAAAATCCCAAATTGCATTTTCAAATTGACATTGACTATGAACTTGTCCATGGATGCACTCTTCGAATGGGAATCGAAACGATGGAAGTTTTCGTGGCAACTTAATGCTAAATCCATGCCCAATACTCTAGTCCTTTCCTTTGCGATAGTCAATTACTTGCTCGCATTTTATCTATCACTTTCTTATCGTTATTTTTTCTAATAATCAATGGCCGTAAATTTGGTAGCACTCGGCTTATCCAAGCTAATTCTCATTTAATGTGATAGCATCTCATCTCATCCACGTCGGGCGATTCCAGAAAAAAAAAACACAAGTCTATGCTCCAGAGAGTAACCTTAAAATTACAATTTTGTGCACTTGTGATGAAATGGGCCTTGAGCGAGTGATGAAGGCCATCGTGCTTTGCCACTTTTAACGATACCTTGAATTTTACTAACTCCATGTTATTTTGTTCGATCTCATTATCTCCCTCCTCATGGTTATTTTAGCACTAAATACCCTTTACATAGATATTTGGGCTAAGATTTGGATCAGAGGCAGTTCAACAGCCCCCGATTAGCTAAAAGTCTAAGTCATGAGCTCATCATGGGCCTTCGTTGGTCAGCCTGAATTTAGCACTCCTCAACAGTAAAAATACCATCAAGTCCCGCAGTTCGTGTGAAAAATTAATAATTTGAAAAATATTTTCTTAAATTTAGTCATTTTTTCCCTTTTAAATTTAGCATATTAAAATGCTTTCATAATTAATATCAGTTTAATGCCCAAAATATTTTGTACTGAAAATGGAAATATTTTTAATTAACTTATTTTCATAACCAATAAAAACTAAAAAAAAAAAAAATATTGTAATGCCTTTAGTGAGAACTGAGATTTTGTTGGATCGTATCTTGATTGAAGATATATGAGCGCCCCATGTACTAAAAATCGAGTCTTTAATCAAAGAAATTGCATATTCATTTGTCATCACAGATCCAGTTTAGATTGACGGACCCAAATTAAACCTGCTTGGAAAGGGAGAATTACCAAAAAAGTCCTAAATCTATTGCAATTGTACCAATTCAGTCATAAACTTTTTTTTTTGGCCAATTTAGTCCTAAACCTTTTACAATTGTGCCAATTCAGTCCATCCGGCCAAAATTGGCCAGCCGGCGCTGACGTGGACGCCGGCCGGCCGGCGAGCGATTTTTTTAATAATTTTATTTTTCGAATTTTTTATTTTTTTTTGAATTTTTTCCCCCTAACTTCTTCTTCCTCTGGCTGGCGCCGACCGGCCGGCTAGAGGTGCGGGCCGGCGAGAACAGCCTCGCCGGCCACTGGTGAGGCTCACCCCCACCGACCACTGGCGAAGGCGACCCTCGCCCGGCCAAGGCGAGGCTTGGCCTCGCCGGATTTGGCGACGGCGGCCTCGTCGTCGGCCGGGCGAGGCTCGCCTTCACTAGTGGCTAGCGGGGTGAGCCTTGCCCGGCGACGCGAGGCCGCCGTCGCCAAGCCAAGGTGAGGCTCGCCTTCACTAGTGGCCGGGGGTGAGCCTTACCCGGCCGACGGCGAGGCCGCCGTCGCCAAGCCAAGGCGAGGCTCGGCCTCGCCCGGCCATGGTGAGGTCGAGCCTCGCCGGATCTGGGCGAAGCGCCTCGCCCGGCCACGGGCGAGGTCAACCCTTGCCTTGGCGGCCGAGGGTCGACCTTGCTAGTGGTCGGCGAGGCCGTCGTCGGCCGGGGCGAGGCTCGCTCCCCCGGCCACGGCGAAGCGAGCCTCGCCCGGCAGAACGGCGAGGCCACCGTCGCCAGATCTGGGGAGGCTCGACCTCGCATGGTTGGGTGAGGCCAAGCCTCGCCTTGGCTGGGCGATGGCGGCCTTGCCGTCGCTGGGCAAGGCTCGCCTTCTCCAGTGGTCGGCGGGGGCGAGCCTCGCCAGTGGCCGGCAAGGCTGACCTCGTCGGCCCTCGCCTCTGGCCGGCCGGCCGGCGCCGCGGAGGAAGAAGAAGATAGGAAAAAAATTAAATTTTTTATTTTAAAATAAAAAAATTCAAAAAAATTATTAAAAATCGTTCGCCGGCCGGTCGGCATCCATGTCGGCGTTGGCCGGCCAATTTTGGCCGGATGGATTGAATTGGCCCAATTGTAAAAGGTTTATGACTAAATTGGCCAAAAAAAAAGTTTAGGACTGAATTGACACAATTGCAATAGGTTTAGGACTTTTTTGGTAATTCTCCTTGCTTGGAAACTATCTAGGCTTTCCTCAAAGCTGAATTGATAGGCTTAGATTGAGAAAAAGATGTGCACTTTTTTTTTTCAACATTTTTGTTATATTTTATTAGTACGTCTACGATGGGGTGCGATTAAAACATACAGGTTCGTCTTGATATGTTATGATGGAGAGACATCCTTTTGAAAGGGTATGAAGGAAGTTATATAAATAACTTCTGAAGATAACCGTTGGGGTGGTTGGCAGAAAAAACGTTTTGAAAGAAAGTTTTCTCTCTTCTCCTCCTCTCTCTATCAAAGAATAAAAGACATCGCATTACTGCTTTGAGAAGACAATCGGTATTAACACTGTGAAAATTGAATATTTTCCTCACGATTGCATTCAGACCATCGTGAAGTCTTCTTGTCTGTCGTTCACTCATAATTTAACTTTTATTCCAAGGTAAATTGTTCATTGCGCATCAAAGGGGTTAGTCGTTTCTTTTGCCTACTTTTCTCCTACATTGGTATTGGAGCCTGTGTTATGATTCCTGCCTTATTTTCTCGTTTGTTGTTTGATATGGGGATTAAGAGGATGAACTTCACATCGTTTGTATGTTTATTGCTCGTAAATTGCAACACGAATCATAAAAAACGAACCAAAGCGAAGAACGGGTTTGGAGGTCGCGTACACCCATACGGTTTTGGCCATTTCTTGGAATATTTTCTTAGTCAAAATCAATTTTCGAATATATAGGGTAAAATTACTCGTTGAGACTAGTTGAATGGTGGGTCAAGCGTTGCTGGAAGATGCCGAATGCGCCTCATGCAGGCATCGGCGAATCAGCGTGCGCTGACGTCAGCCAATGGTCGGTAATCGACATGCTGACATCATTGATGATGTCAACCAACAGGCAGCAGTTGGCCAGTCCGTGATCGATCAGTGACTCGACCCAACCAAAGACTCGAACTGGTTGATCAGTCAATCGGTCTGACAGATTAATTGGTTTGGTAGTTGGACCGGTTGGACTGGCCACCGGTTAGATCAGCTAGGAGCCTTGTTGGCTCGTTGGTGCATGCGCCACACATGCCGCGCACTCAGGCGGCGTTTGCGGTGCATGGGAGATTCGATTGGCGTGTGGTCGGTGGCGTTTCATTTATATGGATGTGCTCTACATTGTGTACAAAATCCTAGGTACGCGTATTTTTGGAGTATAAGTGCATTGTTTATTCTTTTAACTTGTATTTCTTATGTTTTTGGAAATATAAAAGCTAGCCTACATGAAAATGACCACATATATGTTATGTAGAGCTTGGTTCGATAATAACATGTATATGGTTTAATGTGCTTACCATTTTTTGATTCTGAGCAAACTCGAACAATGGTTGAAGATCCTTGATTTTTTCATTACGTGTTGAATTTCGCCTTCGATTATAATTGTTGCATGATTATTTTTTTTACGTTGGTTCACATCATGCTATGCCTTTTGATATTAATAGAAAAATGTGGACACTACATGGGGTCATGTAATTATTCTTTTCTTGTGGGAGTTTGTAGGTTGGTAGAATTCAAAGGAGTTCTCACCTAGAACTTAAAATTTGGGCAAATAAAACTAGTTAATAATAGTCGAACAATTGTACATAGAAGCTGATTGAGAACATAGTGAATTTTCGTTTTTATGTCTTTTGTTGAATTATCATTAATCTAATTTATTTTTGTTGCAAATTAAATATGTGTGTTACTTTGAAAATGTGCTAGTATCAATCATGTGTTTATTATGTCAATGTGTTGCAGCGATTGATTATGGCTTCGGTATGCAAGACCGTTGTGGTTGACCTTAATAAGGGTGAGAAACTGAATGGTGACAATTATGATATTTGACACCGAAAGATTCAGTACATCCTCAAGGAGTACGAGGTTTTGGAAATCCTCAACCATACCATGGATGAGCCTGAGTATGGAACTTCAACTTAGCATAGGAGAGATCAAGAAACTTATCAAGTTTTTTTATTTTTTATTTTTTTTATTTTTTATAAAAAAATAGCATTGCTCGCATCATTTTGCTAAGTTGTATGCAAGATGATCTCATGTGTGAGTTGGAAAGTTATAATAAAACTCAAATAATGTAGGTTGCCTTGAAAAAGAAGTTTGTGGGTACGTCTACCACTAAATTAAGGAGACTTACCATCAATTTTGACATATATTGAAAGCGCCCATATGTCATGACGAGGCAGTATCTTTCAGGAGTGAAGTCGGCATGTCATTCCCTTATTGATGAATATCAAGTTCAGGCTATTATAAGGTTTTTTTTTCTTGATAGTTGGGAGCATATGAGAATATCAACATGACGCACAATGAGAATATTGTCACTTTTGACGATATAGTGCGTCATTTGAAATTAGAAGATGAGCGTCTAAAGGCTGTGAGATCCTCTACCCATGCTTATGTTGCCGAATTGAGTTTGTGCAAAGTTTCAGGCTTCAAGCGCAAAAGGAACCATAAATTCAACAATAAAGGGGAGGAGACTAATTAGGCATCTAAGATGGCTAAGATCTTTCAACGCAAGAAGCGTGATGAGTTACTTTGCTCGTGAATGCACTAAGTTGAAAGAGGTACCCTATTACTCCATTACTTTAAGTAATGCTTTTGTTTCCAACACTGTCATGCTTGCTGAATATCATCCAATATGAACTGTAGACTGAGGAGTAACAAACCATGTAGCTAGAAACCAAGGAACATTTGTAGAGTATCGTTAGATACAATCTAAAAGAAGATGGATATATGTTGGGAATAACTCAAAAGTTGAAGTGAAGGGTATCGACACATGCAAAATAATTTTACTTGATTGTCGAAACTTATTCCTACATGATGTCCTCTAAGCTCCAGATATTCAACGGAACTTGGTCTCCGTAGTTGTTCTTCTTCGCCTATGTTATGTATTGAATTTCCATGGTGATTGTATTGACATTTTATTTAGAATAATTTATTATGGTTCTGGTCATGTATTGAATGGTTTTATGGTGTTAGATATTGACTATGATGTGTACAATGTTAATGTTGATGATTGTTTTTCTTTAATTTCATCTTCTAGTAACGTTGAGATTGATGTAAGTATTTCGCATGCTAGACTAGGTCACATTAGGTTACAAAGAGTGTAAATGTTAGCTAGAGTAGGCCTTTTTGGGTTACTCGCTAGTGCTGATCTACTTGTATGTAAACATTGTCTAGCGAGAAAAGCAACTAGAAAACCATTTGGTAAAGGAACTAAAGCCGAACTTCCTTTGCAACTCATACATTCTGACATTTGTGGTCCATTGAATGCGAGGACGAGGCATTAAGTCTCATATTTCATCACTTTTATAGATGACTTCACGTGTTTCGATTATGCATTTCTAATCTCTCATAAATCAGAAGCACTAGATTGCTTTAGATGATATATAGCGTTGGTAGAGAATTAGTTGAACAAAACAATAAAAGCATTGAGAATCGATCGCAGATGTGAGTATCTATCTAAGTAATTTAAGGCTTTTTGTGATGAAAAGATAATAATATAACAATTGACTATTCATAATACTCCGCAACAAAATGAGATTGCAGAGAGAAGAAATAGAACCCTATCGCAAATTGTTAGGTCTATGATGGCGCAAGCAAATCTACCTATCTCGTATTGAGGAAATGCATTATTGACTACTGCCTATATACTTAACCGTATGCCTTCAAAGTCAATCATTTCCACCCCTTAAGAATTGGGACTGGTAGGAAACCAGACTTAAGTAATCTACGTTCTTGGAGGTGTGCAACTTATGTTCATGATTCTTCCCATAAATATGACAAATTAGGGCCTAAAGGCAAGAAATGTATTTTTATAAGATATTCTGAACACTCAAAATGGTACGTGTTCAGAGGTTAACAAGCTGATGGAAGTGTAACTGAAATAGAGTCACGAGATGTCCTATTCTTGGAGAATGATTTTCCTAGTAGAGGTGAGATTGATAAGGATTTCCAATTATATGAGATGAAAGACCATGATAATACACCCACTAATGTTATCGAGGGAAGTGAAGATTTACCTCAACATACAAGACCTAGTATAAATATTTCATCGCCTAGCGAATTGAATTCAAGAGAAGTTAAATTACGTAAAAGTAATTGTAAAAGTATTCCAATTGTTATTTTGAGATTAAAGGGAAACATTAATGATTGTTCTGCAAGACGATGTCGAGCCTAAGATTGTTCAGGAGGCTCTCTCATCCTCGATAAGGGAGAATAGAGAAAAGTTTTGGAAGATGAGATGAAGTCAATGAGGGCATATCACATCTGAAATTTGATTGATCTATTACGCAATCGCAAGGCTATTAGAAACAAATTGGTTTTTAATATTAAGCGAAATACATATTGATTCATTGAAAAATATAAGGCTCATCTTGTGGCGAAATGCTATAATAAACAAGAAGGCATAGACTATGATGAAACATTTTCACAAGTTGTAAAGTTTGCCTCTATATGCATTATCCTAGCCATCGTTGCATATTTGGACTTAGAATTACATCAAATGGATGTAATGTGGCATCTGGAAATTTTGACGACCCTTGAATATGCAACTGTTCGTGACTAAGTGACAGAAGTATCGTCGGACGGTGTTATCGACACCACAACGGACATCGTTTTGTTATTATCATCGGACTGGTATGTCACGTTTAGTAATGGTCCGCTCATTAGATAAGTTATAGTCTTATTGAAAAACTTTCATACGTTCAAGCGAGACCAAGACTCATTCCAAATGATTCCGACCCTGTCAACCCGAGTGCGCCAATGAAGAAACACCCAAGGATCGGCCACCGGGAATTTTCCTATTTTCGCATGTGCATGAAAAATAGGAGACCTCAAGTACTCCATGTACGTTTATATTTTCTATCGGCAGCAAACAAAAGGAAAAAAATTGGACATGCGTGGGGTTGTCTTCCATTCAAGTTACCATACGAATCTACATGTAATTGACTTAATAAGTCAGTTAATTTAAGGGAGCATCCAAGATCATGCACGTTCCTACGTGCATGGGTCAACAAAAGAAAGAATTGACCCATGCCACCGCCGTATGAAAGAAGTCGAACAAAGGGGAGGAGTTGGCAACCGAATCGTGCATGTAAGAGACACGTCTTTCCCCCAGCTGTCGATGCCCCTCGCTGCCACTTCCTTAGTTGACTAGGAAAGTCAACAAACGAAGCCACCATGGACGCTTGGAAGTGATGCAGGCAGCAAGGCCGTGGAGCACAACCGAGCGGAAGCCACGCCCACCCCCAGCTGTCCTCGGTTTCTGCTGCCACCGCAACCTACATGCAATTAATTAACTTAATTAACAAATAGAAGGAGCAAGGTGTCGAAGGAAGAGATGCATGCTGGACACGTACGGATCCAGCTACCCTTCTTTCAGCCAAACCATGGAAAAATGTTCTCTTAGTTGACTGGTTTTGGTGAAAAACCAGCGACTAATCAGCTCACTTGTACTAACCAGAGAGAAGAGAGTTCGGACAGAGAGAGTGAGAGAGAAACCGAGAGCAGAGAGAGAGACCAAACGAGCGAGCGAGCAAGCAAGAGAGAGGGAGAAGGACCAGTCCTCTGCCATTGCTGATCGTCCGACCTTTGCTGCCGCCGTTCGCCTTAGCCGCGTCTCGCCTCACGCTGTCGAGCCGCACCGAATCCCTCGCCGTTAGCACCGTAGGACTTGAGGCAAGTAGAGTCCTAAAACCTACCCTGTGCATTGCTGTGATGTGTGTGTAGAAGATGGTGAATGTTGGTTGCGGTAGATGTGATGAAAAGTCGAAGTTGTAGGGAGAAATTCGTTGGCCTAGCATGCTGTTTCTGGAAAAACCAGTCCGATCATCCATGAGTTTGGGTGCTGCATGCGACCTTTTAGTTGGAATCTTGTTTTGATCTCTTCATGAAAGTTGTAGATAACATCTTGAGGAACAACATACTAAAATTTGAGGCAAAACGAACAAGTATAGGTTAGTGAAATGATTTTTCTTTGGAGAAATTAGATCTGGAAATTGTTGTGCTGACCTTCAGTGATTTCGTGGTCCGTAAGGTTTCTTTCTTGTAAAAATCTCACTTCGATCTATTAATGAAAGTTGTAGTGTACTTCTTGAGGTAGAACATATCAGAAATTTAGAGGAAATGAACAAAAATAGGTCGGTGAAACCGTTGTTCTTTGAAGAAACTGGATCTGGGAAAAACGCTACCTCGACCTAGTACGATTTCGTGATTTTTTATAAAATCATACAGTTAAAATTCGATCGTGTGTCCTTAATGAAAGTTGTAGGTAATATTCTGAGGAATAACATACTGAAATTTTAGAAGAAACGAACATATGTAGGTCGGTGAAACGAGTTTCTTTTGAAAGATGATAATCTGGAAAAAAGACACCGAGAACAGGAGGAATTAATTGTTTATATCTATTAATATAGAACGAGTTGGGTTTCGATTTCTTCACGAGATATTTACCTTTAGGACTTGTAATAACATATCAAAATTTCAGAATTTTTGGAGTTCGTTTGGATATTTAATTTAAATTATTTCCGAAACTGTGCAAGTTGAAGTGTTGAAATGTTGAAAACTGTAATGCGTGGACTGTACCGAATTGTATGATGTTCTTTTGATATGGTGTTCTTCACGAAATATCTTCCTCTAAATCTTGTATATAATATGTCATTTTTTTTTTTGGAAATTATTAAGGCTGTTTGCTAATTTTTCAAGAATTATGACCAAAGGAATACAATCTGTTTTTATCCGGAAATTTGCTGCATTTTCAAAAATTAAATGAAATTTGCTCCATGTGATATAATGTCTCGAGTGGTTGATTTTGCTGCATATGTGGTGACATATGGCATGTTATATGACATCAAAAGCTGGTTGAGACCTTTGATATTGTTGCATCAAATGCCATGTTGAAAATGAGACATATATGTGAATATACATTGTGATAATGATGATACCGTTGGAGGTGTGAGCCGACGATGCCCCGGGAGTCGGGATGCCCAAAGGTTCGAATGAGTTGATGCCCTTTGGATGCCTGGTTGTATTATGAATACATGCCCAGAGGATTTTCCCCGGGAGTTTCGGGATGCCCGGTGGTATATCGGTACGTAATTCCAGGAAATGCCTGGTGGTATGTCGGTACGTAATTCCGGAAGCCCTGGAGGTGTGTGCCGGGGGGATTCCTCGTGATGCCAGTTGGGGTGCGGGATGCCTGGAGGTGTGTGCCGGAGGCTCCTCACGATGCCAGGTTGGGTGCGAACGATGAATGAGGGATGCAAACATTGGTCTCTGGAAAGAAAAATGATGAGATCCTTGTGAAAGATAAAATTGAAAATTGAATCATGCGCATGGAGGTGTGCATATGGCATGATGCATAGTCTGCTTATGAAAGTAAATTGATACTATATGACATTGAGAATGCGATCATGAAGGCTTGAATGGATCTCATGGGGATATACACATGATTGTGTGGATGATATGAATCATGCGTATGTGTGTGCATATGGCATGGAAAGAATCTCATGGAAATACAAACATGATTGCATGGTCGTATATGCGAGATGGCATGGTAATTTATGCATGATTGCATAGAGATGTATGCACGATTGCATAGTAATATATGCACGATTGCATGGTGATTTATGCATGACTGCATGGAGATGTATGCTCGTTTGCATGGATGATATCTGCCTTATTTGTGATACCTTGATTGTTCTGTCTGATGCATCGTGTAGTTTGGTGGATCTTTACTGCTGAGTGGTTGTACTTACCCCTTTTGGGGACTAACATTTCCGACTAGACAAGATACCTCTGCTACCACTGCCACTAGTAGATGGATCGAGTGGTTGGATATGACCGTGAGGAGGAGGATAGCAAAGGAAGGAACTTTTGGACGCCGACACTGGTTGATGGACCTTAAGTATACGACTGTTGTAAAAGATGTCGGTCATCTTTTGAAGTATAGCTGAGTATAGAAGACTACGGCATTTTGATGTACCGATGAATGATGTCCATCTGGTTTAAGTAAATAAAAGTGTTCGGCTTTTACCTATAAATGTCTTAGTTGGTGTGCATCGTTTTCTGAATATAAGGAAGGGAGTTGTTGGATACGCTTCTGCCATATAAATTGCGTAGGGACCGATCTAAAAGATATAAACCCCCAGGATTGATAGACCTTCAGGTCAAGTAAGAGAAAGGTAAGCAAACTGTGGCGACCCCAACGGATCGGGGGCCGTCGAGGGGTGCCACATGTAAAGACGACATTTTTTAATGGATAACTAGATAATGAAATCTATATGAAAAAGCCAATATGTTTCATAGTTGAAGGTTAGGAGTATAAAGTTTACAATCTTCATCGCTTAATATATGGTCTTAAACAATCATCTAGATAGTGGTATCTACGTTTTTATCGAGCCAAAACATCTTTCAGATTCACGATGATTGAAGAAGATCATTGTGTATATGTCAAACGGTTTGAAAATAAATGTGTTTTTATCATTTTATGTGGATGATCTTCTATTGGTTGGGAATGACAAGGGTTTAGTTATCGCCGTAAAATAATGGTTGTTTTTCAATTTTGAAATGAAGGACATGAGAGAAACTGCTTATATATTGGGAGTTAAGATCAAAAGAGATCAATCAAGAAAACTCCTTACTCTATCACAACAATCTTATATAATGAAAATTCTTGAGCATTTCAATATGCAACATTACAATCCCATTGATACTCTTGTCATGCAAGGCGAATTTCTAAGTACTAAGATGTGTCCTAAGACTCCAGAAGAAAAGAAAGAAGTGGAAATTGTTCCTTATATTAGTGCGGTTGAAAGTTTGATATATGCTATGGTGTGTACTTGATTCGAGATATGTTATGCCGTGGGGTTGGTGAGTCGATATCAATTAAATCTTGAGATACTTGAAAGGCACTATGGACCATCGACTTTGTTATAAAAGGGAATTATTTACGTTTATTATGCTATTAAGATGCTGATTGGAGAGGAGACCTGGATGAGCATAAATTAACCTTTGGATATGCGTTCTTGCTTAATCAAGGTACAATTTATTGAAATAGCAAGAAATAGATATGCACAGCTTTATCTACGATGGAGGCAGAATTTATTGCGTACTCTGCCACAGTGCAAGAAGCTGTATGACTAAAACTTTTCTAGGAAAATTTAGCCATTATCACTGAGGTTCCATGACAAGTTACAGTTTATTGCAATAGTCAAGTAGCCATCACCTATGTGAAAGATCTTAAGTATTATGGTAGGATGAAGCACATTGACATAAAACGCAGAAAGAAGTAATCCATTAGTACATTTCAACTAATAGAATGATTGCTAGTCCATTTACGAAAGCTGTTCCTAGAGACGTGTTCTTGACCCACAGGATGTCTCTATGGTTACGTAGAATGTGATATGTAATATTGTAGAGGATCATTGGAATATGTATATGTGAAGTCTTTAGTGACTTGATGTTTTATTAATAAGTACAAATCCATTATGAGACTAGCGCAAACACACGCAAATGCACATATATTGTTGAAAAGTATGTCAATAGGTAATGATTGGCTCACTTACACGAGCAATCACCTCAAGTGTATAATTAGCACGTTGAGATGAGACGTTATGTACCTATAAATACTGAAAGAGCAAGTTTAGTACATAAAATAACACGTCGCCTTGATTGAAGTCAAGATGGGGTTTGCGATTTGTATGTGATAAGACCGAACATGATAGTCCTACAATCATATATGCCTGTAGGATATTGGATACAAGTACTTAATTGAGTGCTGTAGAAAGTGAGTTAATATAGCACTTGACTTAAACATGAGTACATGAGAAGCACGTGATTATGTTTAGGTTAAGATCTGTATAGTTGATGTATTTAATAAATGACATACGCTCTTATGGAAAAAGAAATCCACTATAACATGTAATTCATACTACATGTGCATTGTATGATCGACAAGAAAAGGTAAGTGAAATTATCCCTATTTACTCATCGTGTGAGCCCTTGAGGAAATTTATAATTTACCTTATTTTGTGCCATATGTTACTTTTGACTATGTTCTCGAAGTGAAAGATCAATGTTGTTATTTTAGCATGCTATTGGCAGTCATGAATAGATATGGCTTTATGTGACGTGTCTAGGAAAGCAGTTGTTTTGAAATGTAGAGAGACACAAGTGCAAAGGAAGATTATTGTTGTTTTACATCTATCACATGTATTTATCGGTCGATCAATTATATCGCTTTATGTGGTTTTAGATATAATTGTAAATACATTGTGTTATGAGAATAGTTGAGTAAAGCCTTTAAGGGATATGTATGCTTGGCTGATGTAGCAAAATATGTCTAGGGCACTCTAAGACATCAATTATTATTATTATTATTATTATTTTAGGGTTGTAGTCATTATGTCATCCCTAACAGGTGCATAATTTGAACTCCTAAGTGCAAGTGTACTCACTGGTCGCATGGCTTTCTTCCTAGTATGAATTGTTTCTAAAGTAGATGAATGTTGAATGCCTTATATTCTTGATAGAGCGCTATCAAGTCCATCATCTTCAAGTGGGAGATGTTATACTTTATTAGTACGTTCATGATGGGGAGCAATTAAAATGTATTGGTTCGTCTTGATATATTATGATGGAGAGATACCCTTTTAAAATGGTATGAAGGAAGTCATATAAATAACTTTTGGAGATAACCATTAGAGTGGTTGGCAAAAAGAACGTTCTGAAAAAAAGTCCTCTCTTCTTCTCCTCTCTCCATCAAAGGACAAAAGACATTCCATTACTGCTATGAGAAGACAATTGGCATTAACACTTGAGAGTGCTAGTATGAACACCTAGAGGGGGGTGAATAGGTGTTTAAACTAAACCTTGGCAAATATATGCGGAATAAAATAAACTTCGAGTAAAACAAAGGAGTTAGGGAAGAGAATAAGAACACAAGATTTATAGTGGTTCGGCTTAATCCAAGCCTACGTCCACTCTCCCACGCTAACAGCCTTCTTGGCTGGATTCCACTATGCAATCAACAAGAGATTACAACTTTGAGTGCAAACACTTATTAGATCACACTATCTCACTAAGTCACTCTTTTGGTATTTCTCTCATGATCACAAACGTTTAAGCTCTCAAGAGACAAGTATATGATCGAAGGTCGCTTAGACTTTGGAATTATAAATTCTACGCTCTATCTCTTACTTGCTCATCGGTCCTTCATCTCCTTAAATACTTCTCCACTTCCAAACTAGCCGTTGGACAAGATCCCGAGAATCGTCTTCCAATATACCCATTGGACAGCTCGTATCTAGAAGATTTGGTAGCCGTTGAGTGACAAAGGTAGAATCCCAAAATGATTCCGATCGCCCATACAAACGAAATCTTGGTTTCCATAAGTAAAGCTTCTTCGTATAGAAAGATCTTGTCTTCAAGATCCAATCGTCAATCAAATAGATTGAGTCAATCAAATCAATCTTGATGTGGAATCCAAACCAGATCACTAGCTGTTATATGATTGGGCTTGAGTTAGGTTCTTGAACTGGATGTAAAGTCTGAGAGTAATAGACTTTACAATCTGAGTCTAAGTGCGATAGACTTTGCAATCTGAGTCTGAACATATTCTGCTTCTGAACAGATTTAGCTTTAAGGTCTGTACCCAGTTCAGCTTCAGCATAGAGTCTGTCTTCTAGTTTATCATTCACGTTCAGTCTGGAATTTGTTAGAATGAGCAGACTTCTGATGTAGAACAGACTTTGACACTAAAGTCTGGCAGTCTTCAGACTTTGACACAAAAGTCTGAAAATCTTCAGAATATACTTTGGACATATGTTACGTTCAGTCTTCTGGTCGTCTTCACACTTTGACAATATCCTTTACATGTTCTATCATCTGCATGGTCTATTACTTAACCATTAAACATATTAGTAGCCTTTGATTTATTTTGTCATCTTCAAAACATCATAAGGGATTTCCCTAACAACACTGTGAAAATTGAATGTTTTCCTCATGATTGCATTCGGACCATCGTGAAGTCTTATCGTTCGTCGTTTGCTCGTGATTCAACGTTCGTTCTAGGGTAAATTGTTCATTGCGCATTGAAAATGCTAGTCGTTTCTTCTGTCAACTTTCTACCTACAATTTTTGTAGCACCTCGAAATTTTGCAAAACATGGAGTGCCTTCAATTCCTACATTTTCCTAATCTAGATTCCTATTGCTATTATGTTGATTATTTGAAATTTGAAACTAGAAGAATAGTATGTTGTTTGGGCATCGAGCATCCTTAATAGATTTCACGGAATCTAAGGGACATGTACAAGGTGACCAATCTATCTATGAAGACCACTAAGTCTTAGGTCTAAAATTTGTTCATACCTAGGAAAGTTTTAGCAACCCTAGAATGCCTTTTCGGTTTTACGAGTATTTGATTAAGTCCTCAATCGCATCTATAGCACCTTTTCCCAAATTGACAAAAATAATTTTTAGAAAGAATGTAACTTTTGCTAGTTTGCAACCAGATAAATAAGCTACGTCATCTCACAAGACAGAATGACCTCATTTACGTGCGTGATTGTATGAATCGGAGTATAAAGACATGTGAAGTGTAAAAAGACGTGCTGATGATAGGGTAAAATGAAGTGGCAATTGAAAATGGAATGACATGACATGTGAGTGCGCGACTCATTGACTACGTGAATTATGTGAATGTTCTGTCAAGTGTCGTGTGACTTATGACATGGCAAAGATGATGGTGATGTGGCATGTAATGATACATGAATGCTAACATTAGGACACTTGGAGTGCTAAAACTTGGCACGGAGGGACACTTAAGTGTCAAAAGTTAGGAAAGTGACACTTAAGTGCTAAAATCGGAGCAAAATAGATCAGTTTAGTGCCAACGGTGAGAATATCTAGCCAAAATAGTGACGTGGCGATTTTCCAGCGACGCAAGTGCAAAACGACATTGTTTTGCACGTTGACGTGGCTAGACAAGTGCAAAAATGACGTCTTCTTGTTGCTGACGTGGCCAAATAAGTAATATAAAATTAATTAAATTAATTTTTTTTTAAAAAGAAGAAGATGAACAACGGTTAAGGGCTTAGCCCTCGCTGCTGTCGCCTCCCCACCGTCACTAGTAAAGGTCAGCGATGATGGGGGCAGGGCCTGGCGATCTCGGTTGACCTTCCCCCCATCATCATCGGCCTTTCCCGATGACAGCAAGGAGGCGACGACAATGAGGGTGAGCCCTCAGCTACTGTTCATCTTCTCCCAAATTTTAAATAAATTTAGTTTTCAATTTCATTTAATTAATTTTTAAATTCAAATTTAAATTTGCGCCAAAACAACGTCGTTTTTGCATTTCTTTGCTGAGTTAGCTTTTTGGCAAGCCATGTAAGCAAGCAAAAAAAAAAAATGCCACGTAGGATTTTCGGCAAGGTTCACTAGAGGTGTCACGCCCCAATCCTCTGAGCGCGTGCCCATCCCTCAACGGTCGACTAAATAGCGATATCGTAGGACGCGTCGCCGACCCATTCATTTTAATATGCATGCGGAAGCGAATAATTAATCCCCAGACAATACTCAAATGGGATAGAAAAATAGGGCCATAAATTTTTGAAAACCACAACACACCTTTATACATATCAACTTAAGTCATTTACAATACTAGCTGATCTAATAACAAGGTCTGCAAAACGGGAGGGGGTAGAGGGCTACAAACCCTTTACTCAGTCGAGTCTTCGAATGAATACTCCGGGGTCCTTGGCTTTGACGGACTTGGGTCCACCACTGAACCACCTGGTGGGTTGGCCATGTCTTTCCCAAAAGCAATCTCCAGCACATACATAGGGACCTCAGACTCCGATATAGGGCCCTCTCTCCGACCATTCCGTTCTTGACGATACCATGATTTGTATTGATGGGGGTACCTTATGGGGTATACCCGCATCAACCTAGATCACGGACCTTACTAGTTCATACACCCATCCCCTAGGGTTGCCATGAAGCGGAATAAAACACTTCTGCTTGGTGACCTTCTTCGGCTGTCCAAAATGCTTGGGAGGAGCTACCCTCTAAGGACCTGTAAATGTTATCCCACAACAGGGTGAGATGACGTCTCAGAAAGTTCACCCCCTAAGACCCGACTAGGAACAAAATAGGCCCCAAGGACTGCCTAGGCACAAACATGAGTTAGAGGACTTACATTTGCCTCAGTTCCTTTCTGCAAGTCAGTACGATTCATAAATTCAACGAATCACTTCAACACATCAATTCAGATCGAGTCATCGATCAATCGAACTAGTCGATTCCTTGTCATTAAGACCATCTCTCGGTCAATCCAATCAATAATATCTATAAAGTTCGATCTCATCAAGGACTACTCACCCTAAGTTGAATATAGATAGGAAATGCTCACCAAAAGCTGATAACAACGTATATTCCTCACTCTAAGCTGATATATCAAAGCCCTCAGGCTGATATAGTATATGACTAATGCTCACCAAAGCTGTGCGGTACTTAATTGCTCACCAAAGCTGTGCGGTACTTAATTGCTCACCAAAGCTGTGCGGTACTTAATTGCTCACCAAAGCTATGCGGTACTTAATTGCTCACCAAAGCTATGCGATACTTAATTGCTCACCAAAGTTGTGCGATACTTAGGGTATACTACTCACTCTAAGCTGATGTATCAAACCCGTAGGCTGATATAGCATACCACTCTAATCAATCCACCACTTCACCATTTTTATCATATCCGATAAAAATAATCATGTGTGGGTACATGATCGGCCTTAGCCAAAAATATAATATCTTTACTTTATAAACTCCCACCATTTATATAGTTGATAAAAACATTTTTGACACTGTAAACCGCCGCCTGGTAATTTTCTTATTAAATACCAAAAATAATAAATTTTGGGATAAATACCCAAAATTGCAAATCACACTCAATTTGTACAAAATACCAGTCAATTAAATAAACAAATTATACCATTGCAATCAGTATAAAATTCCGGTCACTGACTATCCCGGTCTAATTATCGGAAAATAATAATTAATTAAATAATTTCAAAAATTAATTAATAAATACCAATAAATAGTAAAAATGTACACTTAGGCTGGAAAAGCCTAATTAAATACCGAGACGGGTCCGGAAAATTTCCGAACCTATCTAAATAAATACTACGGCCTATCTATTTGCTAATTGCACTAACCTAAGTACCTAACATGCATAAACGACTAATTAAATCACTAATCTATTCTAACTAACCACCTAATCCATGCTTAACTTAAACTAATCAACCCTTAAGCATAATTAATTCCCTAAGCGGAGACTAGTGAGTAAACTCACTTGATTAACGATCCAACGAGTTCACTTAGATAGGGACACGGAGAGGAGCGATAAACTCCAAAGCGAGGCCCGGAAAAGGTCCAAAACGGGCCAAACAGCGAGCTGCAGACCCAGAAATCTCGTATTTGGTGCGCCGAAGAGGGAGCTGGGCTGGCTGGTTGGGCGAGCAAGGACCGGTGGAGGTAGCAGCGATGCTCGGTGGGGCTTTACGGCAGTAGGCGGTGGCTCACGACAGCTCAGGTGACCACCACAGTGACCATAGACTTTAGGGAATGCTGCTGGACGCGAGAGGAAGTGCGGAACGGGTGCAGCTTACACGGGACTTGCGAACAGTGCGACGGCGAGCGGTGGCGATGCTGGTGGCTCGGACGGCGCTGGCGACGGCTAGGGAGGAGTTTTGGTCGACTTCTCTATTTTTTAGAGGCTTCAAGGAGCTGAAAATGGAGGGGGGGTGTCGATCGGATGGGGAAGGAGAAGAAGGGGGGACAAAGACCAACTTGGAGGGGGCCACTTGGTCTTCTTCTATCCTTTTGTCTCCTTGAAATGGTCCCACCAAAGCTTGCTATCTTCCTCAACAATTTTCCAGACCATTAGCTTCGTCTAGAAGCCTTAGAAGTGGTCCAAAGGTTAAGGCAAGGGGGGCTACGAATTTTGAAGTGATTTCCCTAAATTCCACTTCAATTCTCTCTTGAATTAATGCAATTCGGTCCTAAAAATTCTACCATCGCATCCTCGATCAAATTGGCATTTTTCCTCGCCAATAGAACCTACTTGCATCCTAATTTCGTGATAAAAAACGGTTCCCTAAATTTTCCGGACAAAAACGGCCATATCTCGATTTTTTCGCCAAAATTTTGGTTTGCAGAAAAATCTTCGGAAGACGAGTCAACGTTTCTAAAATGACTTGTGACATGACAGAATTTTCAATTTCTGAAATCGGATTCAAATTCGCGGTTAATTTCAATTTGGCGCGATTTTAGCTTGACCTAGGCGACCGGGTAGTTTTTAGAAATTTTTAGTGCAAATGACTTGTGGTCAATTTTCTTCAAGCTACAATGAACCTCTTCGACACATTAGCGACTTTCGGTGGTCGTGAAAATATCGATGTTTCAATTACAGACACATGGTACCAAAACGACAGAAAAATCAGTCTAATGCTGATCAACGAGAATTTTACAATTAAGTGGAATCACCTATATTTAGCCACACATCTGAGTTGAACCGACCTATCTCTGATCTCTAATCGATCTTTACCCTAAGCTAAATATAGATAGGAAATGCTCGCCAAAAGCTGATAACAACGTATATTGCTTACTCTAAGCTGATATATCGAAGCCCTTAGGATGATATAGTATACGGCTAATGCTCACAAAAGCTGTGCTGTGACATCCTAGTAGCGTCACGTATTAAGCGCAAGCGAAAATTACATTGATTATCATCTTACAGGACTTTTTGATTTCAATCGTCGAACTACAGTGTCCATCTTTAAAAGTTAGCATGTATAACATGGATATTTTAAGATCTAAACTTTATATCACAAGGTTACTCTGCATTAGTCCTGTCAACTAATATTAGACAATCCAACTATGATCATAGATGAAGATCATGAGAAGCTTCATTACTTTCCTGTTAAAAAACATTCGGGCTTACAAAAATCAACCTAGATTACTTACAAGTTCTTAACCTATATACGACATACTTACATGTTCAAACAAAAGTGTAAGTAAACTGCCAGGGAAAAGGGTGAGGGGGTTCCTAACTCCACTATCGCACACTAGCCCACGTCCATAAAAAAAAACAAAAGACGTTCCTTCAGCTTCTACACGATCTGGACGCCTAAGCGCCATCCGTCCCAGCTCCAGGTCCTCCAGCACCAAAAGGAAGGGGGTCAAACATCTCCCCTTTGTGGTTTATGAACCATGCAACAAACCTCATCGGAATCATATCCGCTCTACCGTCGTCCATCCACAGAGTAGCCTCATACTTCGAAAAGGTCATCTCGACATCAGGATCAAACACATCATGAAAAGAAACCTCGATACGTGCTATCACCTCGTAACGAGCAATCAGAGGCACGTCCATACTAGCAATCTGAAAAAAAAAAAAAGAAAAAAAAAAGAAAAGGAATGAGCAATGGCCAGTAAAGAAATGATAAAACTCTAACCTAGACAATCCACAGCTGCCAAGAAGACAAGAGAAGCATAACCAAATAGATTAAGATACTAAGACAGGATTGTCACAAGTATGGTTAATTGAATACTAGGACATCACAAGAATGATCACACCAGACTAAAATGTCAAATGCATATGTATACCTCATGCTCTAAATCTGTGCCAAGATGCAATGCAATAACAGCGGATGAACTCACACGCCAAGTGAAATTTATATTGTAGTGTGAATATCAAGTCCACCCTCGATTAGTTTACCCATCGGAACACCGCCGGCCAGATCGAGTCACTTCCAGAATCCCACATCCGGACTTCCACAATATATCTATCATGGGCATCTCACTTTGAGGCATCTCAGTATCACACAATTGAGACATCCAAGAACACACAGCATGGGGCATCTCACTCTGAGGCATCTCAGTATCTCACAACCGAGGCATCCTTGATCACTTACAATGGCATCTCACTCCGAGGCACCCCGGTGTCTCACTCAACCGAGGCATCCAAGAACACACCGCATGGGCATCCCACTCCCCGGGGCATCACCGGCATCTCAATATCGATGGAAATCTCTTACTCATTTCAAGCACACATTCCACACATTACACCTTTGATTAATGTCATCACAGCACGCACAAGACCTCAAGAGCACACAATTTACTCAAGCATGATCAATAATTAGAACACATTTACTCTCGTGCGCCAAACATCCACACAGGTCCCGATTATAAAGTAAAACCGTTTTGGCACATCACATACCATGCTTAACAGTTTTGCCCAATAATCAAGCGCAACGCATCGCATTCATTGCATGCGCATGTCACTCTTGGTAACTATACAATGACTTCACTTCAAATGATGGAAGAGGCATGCTCATGTTTGAACTAACCATTATCATGAGATGATCAGACTCTATATATGTCATGAAAGTCAAGTACAAAAGACACAACAGCTAATACACATTCTCGGATCAAGGCAGTATATGAGCTAATATGGGCAGTTTCAAACATAGACACATAAAATATGTCTAATCTTATCAGAATGTTACGAAATTTTAGTATGTTATAGAAAATACATATATTAAAATTTTCTGTCTAGAAACCTAAGTCTATATCTCAATGTATTAAGAGCAGTAATTTATTGTCTTCTTTCTAAAATTCTGCAGCATCTTCCAGATTTAGTACCTACAGAAGAAATATCATTTCACTACCCGAACCTTGTCCGTTTGTTCTCAAATTTTAATATGTTATTCCTAAAGATGTGTTCTACAACTTTTATGAAGGGTTTAAGGTCCAATTATTTCTAGAAAATTACAGAAAATTCGTAGAACTATCGAAGGTTTTGCTGTCTTCAGCAGAACAGCTTACTGTTTCAAGGAGAGAACTATCGAAGGTTTTGCTGTCTTCAGCAGAACAGCTTACTGTTTCAAGGAGAATAGCTCTCGCCAATACATTTTGGCATGAGTCTCAATATAACTAGAGATAGAAACCTAACTAATTAGTATACTCTTAAGTAACTTGTTCTTTTCCTTAACTACATCATTAAAATTCAAGGCAACACATAACAAAAGGTTTTTCTATTTCTATTTCTCTAGAACAGAAAGCTTTGCACCGTTTTCTTCATCTTCAGTACAACTAAACCGTTTAATTTCTCCACAAATTCCTCTTTTAGTATTCCAACACTTCTCCACAGCATCTAAGGGTAACCATAGTAAGTCTTCACTTACATATAACCTTCCACAGCTCGATCCAAGGCCAATAATCACACCTTGACTTATGTACAACAACACCTAGCATCTTTCCTCACTCGACAGTCACCTCTCCATCTTACTCGACCAACTCAGCTTACTCAAACTCAACTTTTGAAACATGCAAGGCTCTAACATAACATGCAAGGACTCACAGCTTCAATCTAGAGTTCATCTAGCTCATTTCAACCCAAAATAGCAACACCCCACCTAATCCTCCACCATTTAACTAGTTCCGCGAGTTCCCTCGACAAAACAGCAGATAACTTCTAGCTTAGAGACTTATCTTTTCCTTACTGTTGCTTAGCTTCATTGGTGACTCAAAGTTCTTCAAGAATCAGCTTCTAAACTCACACAAGAAGAAGCAAAGTCGCCGGAGTTGCTACTGGTTTGCTTCTGTTCGAACCGAGAGAGAGAGAGAGGGGAAGAAGAAGAGAGGTTTCGGTTTGTCTTGGAGAGAGAGAGGAGGAAATGACGTGAGTTATGAGGGAAATAGAGCTACAAGTCTAATCCCTAGGTGAGTCTTAATCATTAACAAGTTTAATGTTTATGTTTTCTCCTTCAGCAGTTCCGGTTTTGGGGAAAGAAAACCGTGGAAGAAGAGAGAGAGGAGGGGGTGCCGTGGCCTTCATGCACGATTCCTTCCCGACGTTTGGCATTCGATACTGATTAACCTCTAATCATGTGTCGTTATTCGGTTTATTAGCTTCTAATACCTTTCACTTAATTTCATTCCAAATCCACTAAATTTCAATTCTCTTGTAACTATACAAATCTATGAATTCACATGACATTTTAACAACTTGGCACTAATCTATGAAGAATTTATCGCGAGAGATACTAAAGTTAGTAGTCGACACTAGCGTTACAATTACTAATTAAATCCTCATAACTATAATCTATAAACTTAATTGGAAATGCAAACACTCGGGCCTAAATACCCGTCTCTGGCCCACCAGGCTCATTCTACGACAATCATGGCCCACTCAACTTAATTTACTATTCTAATGAACCCGACTCTTGGCCCGCTCTAAGCCAAGCCCAAGTCCATAACCTATCTTTCGGCTGACTGAGCCCACCTTGATAACTCGTGTGGCTCATCAACTACTTAAGCCCACACATTCCTCATGGCCCATCGGGCTTGTCTTTTGGCCCGATTTAAAAAATAATCTAAGCCCTTAACATTCCGATTACACTAATAGGGTCGGTAAATTTTAGGATGTCACATGTGCGGTACTTAATTGCTCACCAAAGCTGTGCGATACTTAATTGCTCACCAAAGCTATGCGATACTTAGGGTATACTACTCACTCTAAGCTGATGTATCAAGCCCGCAGGCTGATACAATATACCACTCTAATCAATCCACCACTTCACCATTTTTATCATACCCGATAAAAATAATCGTGTGTGGGTACACGATCGGCCTTAGCCAAAAATATAATATTTTTACTTTATAAACTCCCACCATTTATATAGTCAATAAAAACATTTTTGACGCTGTAAACCGACGCCCGATAATTTTCTAATTAAATACCGAAAATAATAAATTTTGAGATAAATACCCAAAATTGTAAATCACACTCAATTTGCACAAAATAGCAGTCAATTAAATAAACAAATCATACCATTGCAATCAGCATAAAATTATGGTCACCGGTTATCTCGGTTTAATTTCTGGAAAATAATAATTAATTAAATAATTTCATAAATTAATTAATAAATACCAATAAATAGTAAAAATGCACACTTAGGCCGAAAAAGCCTTATTAAATACCAAGATGGGTCCGGAAAATTTTCGAACCTATCTAAATAAATACTACGGCCTATCTATTTGCTAATTGCACCAACCTAACCACCTAACATGCATAAACAACTAATTAAACCACTAATCTATTCTAACTAATCATCTAATCCATGCTTAACTTAAACTAATCAACCCTTAAGCATAATTAACTCCCTAAGCGGAGATTAGTGAGTAAACTCACTTGATTAACTTTTCGATGGGTTCACTTCGACGGGGATGCAGAGAGGAGCGATAAACTCCAAAGCGGGGACACCAAGCGAGGCCCGGAAAAAGTCCAAAACGGGCCAAACAGCGAGCTGCAGACCCAGAAATCTCGGTGTTGTTTGGTGGGCCGAAGAGGGAGCTGAGTGGCTGGTTGGCCGAGCAAGGACCAGCGGTGCTCGGCGGGGCTTCACGGCGACAGGCGGTGGCTCACGACGGCTCAGGCGACCACCACAACGACCAGAGACTTCAGGGAACGCTGTTAGATGCGTGAGTAAGTACGGAACGGGCGTAGCTTGTGTAGGACTCGCAGACGGCACGACGGCGAGTGGTGGTGACGCTGGTGGCTCGGACGGGGCGGGCAACGACTAGGGAGGAGTTTCGGTCAGCTTCTCTGGTTTTTAGAGGCTTCAAGGAGTTGGAAATGGAGGGGGGTGTCGACCGGATGGGGAAGGAGAAGAAGGGGGTACAAATACCAACTTGGAGGGGGCCACTTGGTCTTCTTCTATCCTTTTGTCTCCTTGAAATGGTCCCACCAAAGCTTGCTATCTTCCTCAACAATTTTCCAGACCATTAGCGTCCTCTAGAAGCCTTAGAAGTGGTCCAAAGGTTGAGGCAAGGGGCTGCTACGAATTTTGAAGTGATTTCCCTAAATTCCACTTCAATTCTCTCTTAAATCAATGCAATTCGGTCCTAAAAAATTCTACCATCAAATCCTCGATCAAATTGGCATTTTTCCTTGCCAATATAACCTACTTTCATCCCAATTTCTCGATAAAAAACGGTCCCCTAAATTTTTCAGACAAAAACGGCCCTATCTCGATTTTTCCGTCAAAATTTTGGTTTGTAGAAAAATTTTTGGAAGACGAGTTGACGTTCCTAAAATGACTTATGACATGACAGAACTTTCAATTTATAAAATCGGATTCAAATTCACGGTTAATTTTAATCTGACGCGATTTTTGCGTTACCTAGGCGACTGGATAGCTTTTAGAAATTTTTAGTGCAAATGACCCGTGGTCGATTTTCTTTGAGCCACAATGAACTTCTTCGACATATTGGCGACTCTTGGCGGTCGTGAAAACCTCGAGGTTTCTATTACGAACACAGGGTACCAAAACGACAGAAAAATCAGTCTAATGCCGATCGATGAGAATTTTGCAATTTAGTGGAATCACCCATGGTTAGCCACACATCTGAGTTGAACCAACCTATCTCTGATCTCTAATCGATCTTTACTGTACCGTAATGATCTCTGTAGATGAGCACGGTTGAGTAGTCGATTTTTGGTCAAATTCTCAAGTCTATTGCGTTAAAATTCCTTAATGACTTCCCCAGATAGTCTAGTTATCTCAGGAGTGATCAGCTCTAAGAATAGCACTACAGGCGCGTCGATGAAATGCCCGATTTATTAAATTGAAATCAGAACTGAAATTCCAGGATGTCAGAAGAGGTGGCACTCAAGTGTCCTACTTCTAGAAAAAAGTGGCACTTGAGTGTCACTTTCATAATTTTTGGCACTTAAGTTCCCTATTGTGCCAAGTTTTGATACTTGGGGTGTTCTTTTGCCCATAAATGCTATATTCAAAAGTAGTGTAGAGTCAATTGGAATGTAATATAGTTTGAGTTCACGCATAGTCACTTGAAATTCAATTCTCGACTATGATGGCCTTGGTATGACACCGATAAACAAAGAGAGAGACCACGAAGATGTTAGAACTTCCTTAAATTAGAAAAAATGAGAGAGTAACACAAATTAGAATTGGCTTGTCTTGTGAGAGCTTAGTACCTTAAATTCATCTTCCGGAGCTTGAATTTGCTCGCTTGATGTCCTATTAGTGTGATCTTTACATTTTTGGAAGGCTTATGACAAGATAGTTTCTGCCCAATATCGCTAGGGTAATTAAGAAAAAAACATGTTTTTGCTTAAACTGAGGCGATTTACTTGGTTTTGCAAATTATATATCAAATTGTCAAAGCTTGGATCATCAAAATTGATTATTAAGTGTATCTAGAAAGTTTTGTTTAATTTTGAGATCTCAAAGTACGGTTACGGGTGGTCGTGACCTTTCTCAATGTGAACAACTGAGGGAAAGCCAATGGATTACTAGGGAGGCACAAATGGTTACTCGTTAAAGAGATGGTATTATCACCAATGCCAACTCTCCCAATTTTATATCAATTGTAAGTTAGGGTCTCCATTTAAACACCTAATATATCATAAATTTCGGAGCCACTACTAATCGGTTATGGGTCAATTAGATCCTCAAATAAATTATGGGAGTACATTTTACTTTTGTGAACTAGAAATCATAAAGACAGGGATTTAATTAAGTTAGATTAATTTAACGCCTTTTCAATATGTTTTCTTTTTATATCACAAAGGTTTTGCTTGCAATTTTTATTGGTTTAATTCCTAAAACACTAATGTGTGAGAGATGATCATATGGATGTTTAAACAATAATTTAATACCTAATAATAAAAAAAATAAATTCATTACTGAAAAGATTAAATAACCTGATATGCATGAACAAGTAGAAGTGAATCCCTCTTTATTGCCCACCGAAATAAGGATTTACATAGTTAGGCTGCATTTGATAGCCGGGATAAAATTCATGGTAAGATAAAATTTATCCTATCCCGTGTTTGATGCCTGCTCAAGATAGGATAAAGTTAGATATAAGGGGAATATAGATCGAATAAAATTATTCTATGAAAGAGGTTAGATAAAGGTGGTTAGAATTTTTGACATCCATAATAAGGAAGTTATTTTTTTAGAATGATAGTCTTCTTAATTTTAAAAAATTAAAATTAAAATTTAATATAAATAATATTTAAATTCTAATATAAGAAATTCAAAATAACAATGTTTTTAGTTATTTTAATTTAACCTTATTTAAATTTATATATTTGAATTTAATTATATTTTATAATATAAATATAAATATAAATATATTTTTATGCTTATTACATATTTTAGGTATTTTAGTATTTTAGGTTGTATAGTTTACATGTCACGCCTTGACCCTCGAACATGCAGCATCCCTTCCTTCTCTTTGGTCATTTAATTGAGAAGTCCACAAGGCATTGCCAACCCATTCATTTTATCTTTCGATTATGCGCAAGCGGAAGCAAAATTAACACCACCAAATCATTCTTTTCAATGGGGATAACATAGAACACATATCAACACAACTTTCATATATGTTAACATTTACACACTAGCTTCAATACACCACAAGTTTAGCATATACATATCCGCGAAGTAGATTGCTTCCAGTTCGTCAAAATGGGGTTGGGGTTAGCCTAGCACCTCTATACTACTAGGGCAATCTCAAAAAGCAGTATCCCATATGCATCTAGTACACGTTTGTCTGAAAGTACCATGGCTCAGGCTCAAGGTTGGGGTCCTGGTTCGGGTCCGTATTTGGGTCAGTGAAGGTACTGTTGGAGACATCCACATCCATGGGGTCCTAGCTGGTGCCCTCAAGTCCCTCGCGTGGTGGCCTATTAAAATCTCGGAGAGGGCCGAATAGATCCTTCTCGACCTATACATACTAAGCCATGAACCAGTGGGGCACTAGATTCATCAACCCCTCATCCACCTAAATCATTGGTCACATACTTCTTGTACCTAGTGTTAGTCCCCTCAATCATACATGAGGTCACCTCAATGTCCTAGTCCATAGGCACCCCAAAACGTATGTGGCGGAATCGGCTAGTCATGCTTAGGGCTTGAAACATTTAATAACAATGGATGAGATATACTTAGTAAATAAACTCCTTAAATCTCACGTAGGAAGGCACTTCGCCTTGGAGGCACCCTAAACAAGTGGCTTAATTGTCGATGGTAGATCAATAGCAAAGCCTAAACTTTCCCTTAATTATAGCATGAAGAGATTTAACCTTAACCTGAATTATTTGAGTCCGAACACAAGCATACAAATCCACATACTTCTCAATTTATAGGCAGGATTAATCGAGCATGCATATTTATACATAAGCCACTAAAATGACATGTAATTCATGCACGCGTCTCTTGCAACTCATTTAAATCCATGCCACAAATGTGCCGGCCATAACATCATGTCATTGTCTTGAGAATCACATGGCATCCCATACTGCCATGCTATTCTCGAGACCATAATTTCAAATTATTACAATCGTTCTCGGCCATGACCGATACTTGCATCAATGGTCTTTCGGCATAATTAGGTATCATCTAGCTCTATCGGCCACGACATTGTCTTGATCTCACTCAAAGAGGGCATTCCATTTAAGAAGCTTCGTTCCAAAATCTATCTGTGAACGACATCCCATTGACATAGGGGCATCCGAAATCCATCGGGTATCATCTCTCATAATCATACGAGTATGAAATCATTATGTGATCACACAAAGCACATAAATCACCACTCAAGCCAATTTTTATCTTTCTCATTACCCAATGCAAGAGTGTTTAGTGCTCACATGTTATACATTAGCAATATTCACACACACAAATTCCATGAAATAATTCCACGTGATCACCTGTTGATTATTCATCCACAAGAATAATCATGCATCAACCTCATAGCATATAATACCACGCCATGAGTTCATTTATCAATGCAACATACCATCTTTCAAAATAACATTTCACAAGTACTTGTCATTAATGAAAATAGGACACCATGAACACTTACCATTTTTAAAATAAGGATTTCATAAGCACTTATCATCTTTAAAATTAGGATTTGATAAGCACTTATCACTTTTAAAATTGGAATATAATAAGTACTTATCACCTTAATAAAATTAGAATTTAATAAGTACTTATCACTTCAAAAATTGGAATTTAATAAGTACTTATAACATTTAAAATTGCAATATAATATGCACTTATCACATTTAAAATTAAAATATAATACGCACTTATCACCTTTTTGATAAGCTATCACATTTACTTTTCACTATTCATGATAGTTTATCACTAACACTTATCACTATTCATGATAGCCTAGTACTAGCACTTATCACTATTCATGATAGGTTATCACCTCCACTTATCACTTTTTATGATAGCTCGTCACATTCACTTATCACTTTTCATGATAACTTATCACTTATCAATGAGAACCTATCATCTTAATCCACTCATCATCTAATTTAATTATCATTAACCTTAATTTAATCAAGAATTAAGAAGTTACTCACGGTTCGGATCCTTGAGCTTGATGGCAAGTAGTGGCGGCGAGGCTCACGGCGGGCGGTGGCTTGGCATGGTAGTGGCTTGGTGAGGCATGAGGCGCTACTCGATGAGGGCAACGACATGAGGTAAGGCTCGGTGGTGAGCGGCAAGGGACGACGAACGGTGGTTTTTCAACGACTCAACAACGGTGGCTCACAATGCGACCACGAACGGCAACAACAATGGCAAGCGGCGGTAGAGGTTCACAGCTAAGGAATGGTGTGAGGGTGGTGGAAGGGCATGGGACTCACAACCTTGAAGCGCCAGTGGTGAGGCGGCTTGGCAAGGGCAAACGGCAGCACGGCACGACGGACGGCGGTGGATCGATTGACGGTAGTGGACGGCGTTGACAAGAGGGTGAGCCGAGAGAGGGAAAGTGTGAGAGGGAGAGAGTTCGGTGGAGAGATTGAGAGAGAGTGAGAGTGCCAAGAGATAGGTGAGAGAGAGAATGAAAGAGATGAGAGAATGGGAGAGATAAGAGAGAATGAGAGAGCATTAATGATTCAATATACTTTTCTCCTTAATTTGCTCATGGCCAAGCCATTTTCATGGCCAATAATGCCTTTTGAAGATCATCCTATCCAAGGCATTTAATGCAAGATATCGTGCTTGAGCTAGAATAGGAAATAGACTAGGAAATGCTAGCTAGGTAGTTTTCTCTCTCCTTCTTTTTCCAATTGGATGCCTTTTCCTTCTTGCATGCCCAAAATTTTTGTCCCATTAGCCTACTAGCTTCCAAAAGGGGTAAAATGGAAATTGCACTAACTGTAGTCCAATTTACTACTCATCCACATGGGCAAATTTAATGTGCATGCTCCCAAAATTCAAGAATGGGCTTAAATGGCGACACGCGGACTCCTAGAGTGCCATAACTTGGCACAAAGAGAAACTTAAGTGCCATAACTTACGAAAGGTACACTTAAGTGCCAAAATCGGAGTAAAATGGATCATTTGAGTGCCAATCCGGCCAAAATCCGGCCAAAACATTGACGTGTCAATTTTCCGACGAAGCATGTGCAAAACGTTTGGTGCGATATGGTAAAAAATTAATATAAAAATTAATTTAAAAAATTTCTAAAAAAATACAAATATTAAAAATATTAATTTTTTTAAATTTTTTTAAAATTAAAAATTAAAAAGAATTAAAAAAAAAGGGTGGCGACGAGGGCTTAGGCCTCGCCTCGCGCCGCCCCCCCGCGTCGCCCAAGGGTCGGTGACGGAGGGGGAGGGTCGGCCGAGGTCACGAGGCCCGGCCGGGGGCCGGCGACCCTGGCCGACCGGCGGCGAGGGCCCGCGAGCCCTCACTCCAATCTGGGGGAAGGGCTCGCGAGCCCTCGCTCCGATCCGGGGTGAGGGTTCGCGGCCCTTGCCCGGATCCGGCCCGGGGGGGAAGGAAGGAGGAGGAGGGGAAGCGGCCCGGCGGTTGAGGAGGAGGAAGAAGGAGGAGGAAGGAAAAAAGGGGGGGGGAGGAGGAGGAGGGAGGCGGCGCGATGAGGGCCGGGGCCGCCGGCCCTCTCCGGGGCTCGGCGGCCCCGACCGACCCCCCCCACCTTCCGCCGACGACGGGGGCGCGCGGTGGTGAGTTCTCGCCCTCGCCTACCGGCCGCCTTCCTCCTCCTCCGTTTTTTTTAAATAAATATAAATTATATTATTATTTTGTTTTAAATTTAATTTAATTAATTTTTATATTATATTAAAACTTAAATTATGCCAAAACGACGTCATTTTGGCCGATTGGGCTTTATTTTCGCCAACATCCGAAACGACGTCGTTTGGGGTGAATTAGAGCTGACTCAGCTCTCCGGCGAGCCACCTCGGCGAGAAATATTAATATTTAATTACCACAATGATATCCGGCCGGCTTCGCCGGAGGTGGCACTCAGGTGTCCCACTTTTCTTAAAATGTGGCACTTAAGTGTACCTTTCGTAAGTTATGTCACTTAAGTGTACCTTTGTGCCAAGTTATGGCACTTGAAGCGTTCTTTTGCCCTTAAATGGCCTTGGTGGGCCTTCTTGGGCCGACCAATTAGGGTGTGAGGCCCAATGGGCCCGTCCATGGCTCGGGTCCTCGTGGCTTCTTATTCGCCGTCCGTTTTCACTTTAATGAAATTTCACGATTGGCTAATGAAAAATTGATTTTTCATCCCAAGGTAGCTATTTATAGCTTTTTTATAGTCTGTCGATTACTATCGTCATTCTGCTATGTAAATAGGGGTTGGATTGAGGATGTCACAACTCCTCTCCCCTTAAACAAATTTTGTGATTGAAATTTGTAGAATTACTTGTTTCTTCAAACAAATAAGCATACTGATTTCTATCTCATCTTAACTTTCCCAGGTCACTCCCTTGGTACCATGGTGTTTCCATATAACCTTGACTAATGGAATGACCTTGTTGCACAGTACTTGCTGCTTTCTGTTAACAACCTGCACTGGCCGCTCTAAATACGATACCCTGTTGTCGATTTCAATTTCCTCATAACTGAGCATGTGTTTCAAGTCTGGTTCATATTTCCTTAGCATAGACATGTGAAACACATTATGAACTTGAGCAAGTATAGGCGACAACACTAACGATAGGCCAAGGCTCTTATTTGTTCCAGAATTTTGAAGGGTCCAACGAACCTGAGGCTGTGCTTTCCTTCCTTCCCAAAACGGGACATTCCTCTCATTAGCGACGCCTTAAGGAAAACATGATCACCTACTTGGAATTCGAAAGGCCTTCGTCGTTTATCTGCATAGCTTTTCTGGTGGCTTTAGGCTGTCTTTAGCTTATCCCTAATAATCTTAATGGCATCTGCGGATTGTTGAACTAGCTCGGGGCCAGTAATCTTCCTTTTTCCAACTTCATCCCAACAAATAGATATTCTGCAGGCACGACCTTATAGTGCCTTGAATGGTGCCATTTTGATGCTCTATTGGTAGCTATTGTCATACGTGAACTCGACGAGGTGTAGTTGATCTTCCTATCCTCCTTTAAAATCCACAACGCAAGCTCGCAATATATCGTCGAGTGTCTAAATGGTCTTCTCAAATTGACCATCTATTTATGGATGACAAACTGCAGTTTTGTTCCTATGGTAGTCTGCAAGCTTTTTCAAGTTGGTGCTATGAACTTGGGGTTCCAATCTAGAGTGATCATCATGGGCACTCCATGGAGATGAATTATTTGCTCACATATAGCTCGACATATCTGTCCATGGCAAAATCTTTTTATACTACAATAAAGTGTCTTGACTTGGTTAGTTTGTTGACTACAACCTGAATAGAATTGTTTCCTCTCTGGTTCCTTGGTAGTCCCATCACAAAATCCATTATGATGTGCTCCTATTTCTACTTTGGGATTTCTAGGGGTCGCAGTATTCCAACAAGTTTGTAGTGTTGCACTTTCACTTGTTGGCATGCTAAGCACTTGGCCACGTGCTTAGCGACATCAGTCTTAATGCCATTCCACCAATAATATAGTCGAAGGTTCCTATACATCTTCATGCTACCCGGATGTATGTTGTAGTTGTTTTGGTAAGCTTTTGCCAGAATCTCTTTCTTGAGTTTTGCATCATTGGGCACACATAACCATCCTCGAAATTTCGATATTCCATCCTCTGTTACTTGAAAATATGGTTTCCATTTTTCTATACTTTCTTGTATAATTTTTTGGGTTAATAGATCCGTTGACTATAGTGTCTTAATCCTGGTTTGCATTTCGGGTTCGATTTGAAGGGTAGCCATAAGATCGGAAAGATGGCTTACATCGAATTTGAAATTCAAATCTCGTACACCTTCGAGAATGATCCACTCTCGAAACATCATTTGTGCAATCGTTGACTTTCGATTGAGCGTGTCTGCTACTTTGTTGGCCTTTCCAAGATGATATAGGATGTCGCAGTCGTAGTCCTTGAGAAGTTCCATCTCGCATCCCTATCTCATGTTTAGCTCCTTCTGTTAAAATAGGCACTTTAGGCTTTGATGGTTGGTGTAGATCGTAAACAACTCCACACAAGTAGTGCCTCTAGATCTTCAAAGCGAAGATGATTGCTGCCAATTCGAAGTTGTGCATTGGATAGTTTTGTTCGTGAGGCCGTAGTTGTTTATACGCATAGGCTACCACGGGTCCATGTTGCATCAGGATGCGGCCTAGTCCTTTATATGACGTGTCACTATAGATCTCGTAA
The DNA here is from genome assembly GCA_017140595.1 of Eucalyptus curtisii. Lineage (NCBI taxonomy): Eukaryota > Viridiplantae > Streptophyta > Magnoliopsida > Myrtales > Myrtaceae > Eucalyptus > Eucalyptus curtisii. Next base: position 14,331,602 of record CM029494.1, read on the forward strand.
CCTCCAGGACTAGATGGTATTGTCAATACTAGGGCAGTAGTCAGCTTGTGCTTGAGCTCTTGAAAACTCTTCTTGCACTTATCCATCCACTCGAACTTTTACTTCCTTCCTTAGCAATTGCGTTGGGGGCATATCTATTCTAGATAATCTTTCCATGAATCGCTAGTAATAGTCAGCCAATCCCAGAAAGCTTTGAACTTTGGTCACCGTCATTGGTCTTGGCCAATTCATCACCACCTTGATCTTTGTTGAGTACACTGAAATTCCTTTGCCGGATATTGCGTGACTTAGATTAGCTACTCGATTGAGCCAGAAGTCGCACTTTCTAAACTTAGTGTAAAGTGCGTACTCTCGGAAGGTCAGTGGTACCATCCTTAAATATTATTCATGCTCCTTTGGGCTTTTTGAGCACACCAGTATGTCGTCTATGAAGACTATGACGAACTTGTCCAAGTATGCCTTGAACACTCAATTCATTTAGTCCATGAAAGCAGTTGGAGCATTGGTTAATCCACACGGCATCGCTATAAGTTTGTAGTGGTCGTATCGCATTCGAAATGCTGTCTTTGGATTATCCTCTTTCTCAGTTGATGATAGTCCATCCTCAAGTTTATCTTAGAGAATATCGAAACTCCTTATAGTTGATTAAACAAGTCGTCGATCCTTGGCAGTGAATTCTTGTTCTTGATCGTCATTTGGTCAAGTTGTAGGTAGTCGATGTATATACACAATGATCCATCCTTCTTCTTCATGAATAGGATTGGTGGTCTCCATGGTGATGCACTAAGGTGAATGAATCCCTTATCGAGCAACTCTTGCACTTGCACCTTCAATTCCTTCAGTTTTGATAATGACATTCGGTACGGTGCCTTAAAGATTGGTTTTAAGGGCCAACTCAATGACGAATTCTATCTCCCTTTCCAAAGGCAATCTCGATAATTCCTTCAGGAAGACATCTGCAAAGTCTCTCACCACGGCAATATCTTCCAACTTCAGTTCTTCCATCATCATATCCACCACTGTTACGAGATAGCTCTAGCAACCTTCCTCTAGCAATCGTTCTATGTCGAGTGATATAATCAAGGGTATAAAGGGTCCTCCTTTGTGCCCTATGAATTTGTAATGAGAGTTATCAATTTGTATTATCTTACTATGGCAGTCCACTGCAGCTCGTTGCTTCTTGAGCCAATCCATTCCAATTATGACATCAAAGTCATACATAATCAAAATAACTAAGTCTATTAGTTATTTCTGACCATTAACAACTATCTTGTACCCTTGATAGCTTAAGACGGATAACACCTTATCTTTCATAGGAGTGGAGATGTTAAGAACCATTTTTAATAGCTTCAGTTCTAATCCAGCTAATTTAACGAGCTGCTCGGCTATGAATGGATGCGTAGCTCTTGTATCAAACATCATGTAAGCAACATGTTGATGATGTAAGGAGACCGTACATGTGATTAAGGCTTGAGGTTGTTCTGCAGTGTAGCTCCACTGTCCCACGTGCAGTTGTTGGGGTTGCATCTTGGCTGGTCGACGTGGATAGTTTTGCTCCTAATGACCATGCTAGATACACCCAAAACATGCTCTGGTCTTGGTGGGGCACTGTGCTGTCTCGTGATACTTACTGCAGAATTGGCACTGGATATTTAGATTGTGCACCGGCTTCCCAATGCCATTCTTTCTGTTTTCCCAATGCCATTCTTTCTGTTGGGAGGGATGGAATGCTTTCCTCCTATCATTGTCTTCTTCCTAAGTCGATGGTTATCCTTAGAGACAAACTGCGATCCAGATGCAGTTGTTCATTCAGATGTGTCCCTTTCAATTAGTTGGGCCCTTTTGTATATCTTGTTGTAGTCCTTCTAGTTTAGGGGCATTGGCTAGCTGTGGATTTCTAGTTTAGGCCATCCTGAAATCTTCTGACTTTGTCTACTGGATCCTTAGCGTGTACTTCGACAGCTCAGCAAACTTGGCTTCATATTGGTAGACAGACAGATGATTCTAGCGGAGTCCCATAAATTCTGCCATTTTCTGCTCTCGCGTGCACTTGAAAAAGTATTTTCCATTGAATGCTTCAAAAAAGGCATCATAAGTTAGGACTGTACCTTCAAGAAAGACCCTTCTTCGAGTGGCTTCCCACCAGTCATTGGCATTACCTTGCAGCTGGTATCCTGTTAAGGTCACATTATCTTTCTTAGTGCACCTTAATAGCGCAAAGGTCTTCTCCAGCTCCCTAACCCATGAGACAGCAACCTTAGGATCACCATTCGTGGCAAACTGCGGTGGCTTTAGCTTTATGAGCTACTCCACCAGCTTATGTATTCGCTGGTTGCCATTCCCGTCTCCAACTAATGAGGCATCATTGGGAGTAACGGTAACGGCAGTAGCAGCAGCCTACTATCCCATCAGATTTCCAATAACCTCTAGAGCTTGTAGAATCCCATTAAATATGAGATCCCCTTATGCCCTTTAATGGGATATCAAAATACATTTTCATATATATTAACATTTACACACTAACTTTAATTTACAAAAAGCTTAGCATATACACATCCGCGAAGCGAATTCCTTCCTAGTCTTGGTTCGTCTCCAAGTGAGTGATGGCACCATTAGGGACATCCATATCGCCTAGTGGCCGGTCAAAACCCTAGAAAGGGCCGAATAGATCCTCCTTGACCCATACATATCAAGTCATGAGCCTATGAGGCACTAGATTCATCCACCCAAATGTTGATCATATACTTCTTGTATCTTATGTCAGTCCCCTTAGCTGGATAGGAGGTCACATTGATGTCTTGGTCCATAGCTGGATATCCCAAAACGTACGTGGTGGAATGGGCTAGTCATGCTTAGGGCCCGAAACATTTAACAACAGATGAGATATACTCAGTAAGTAAACTCCCTAAATCTCACGTAGGAAAACACTTTGCCTCGGAGGCACTCTAAACATGCAGTTTAATTGTAAAATAGCAAAACCTAAGTTTTGGCTTAACCATAACATGAAGAGATCTAACCTCAACCTGAATTTTTTGAGTCCTAACACGAGCATACAAATCCACATACTTCTCAATTCATAGGCATGATTAATCAAGCATGTACATGCCACATAAGCCATTAAAAATGTCATGTAATTCATGCACGCATCTCATGCAACTCATATAAATTCATACGACACATGTGCAAGCCATAACATCATTCTCAAAATATGCATTCAGCACTCATACACTTTGTACACATTAACACCCCGAGAATCACATGGGATCCCATACTACCATGATATTCTTGAGACCACAATTCCAAATTATTACGACCGCTCTCGATCACAATTGACACTTGCATTAATGGTCTTCTGTTATAACTGGGCATCGTCTCGACCTCACTTGAAGACAACATTCCATTTAGGGTTTGTTCGTTTCGCGGAAAATATCATGTTTCCGGAAAACATTTTCCTAGAAGTCATTTTCCAGGAAAATGACTCTATTTTTCGGTGTTTGGCCGAAACCTAAACTTTGAGTGGAAAATATTTTCCACCGTTTGTTAGCTAATTTAATTGTTTGGGAAAAATGATCAAAAATTGAATTTTACTATTTTTAATTGACCAAAAAAATTAGTTTTATTTTTTATATTTTTCAAAAAATGAATTTTTAATTATTTGTATTTTAAAAAAAATGGAAATTTTTATTATTTATTATTTATTTTTATTTTTATTTTTTCCTTTTTCTTTTCCTTCCCCTTCCTCCTCCTTCTTCCTCCTTCTTCCGCCATCGCGTCAAGCTTCCTCCTCCTTCCTACGTCGCCGCACGCCTGACGATGGCCGGCAGCCCGGCGGCCGACCAAGACCCAGTCGCCAGATCTGGCAAGCTCGAGGCTTGGCCGATCTTGCCCGAGCTCGCCGAGTTTTGCCGGGCTCTAGCGAGCCGCGAGCTCGATGATTTGGCAGCGGAGCTCGGGCTCCCGATCCAAGCAAGCCCGAGCTCCGCCGCCAAATCCGGCAAGCTCGCTGCTCGTCGAGCACGGCGAACCTCCGCGAGCTCGGGTGAGGCCCGAGCCTCGCCTAGCTCACCGGATCTGGCGAGGCCAAGCTCCGCCCCAAGCCAGCGGGAGCTCCGCCTCGCCCGATTTGGCGAGGCCCGATCTCGGCTTCGCCCGGATCGGGCTAGGCGAGCCTTGCCGACCTGGGGTGAGGCTCGAGGTGACTTGTGGTGGTGACCGGTCGCTGGCTCGCGGCCGCGGCCGGTCGCTGACCACCGTCGTGGCCGGCGATCGGCCAAGGCTAAGGAAGAAAGATGAAAAGGAAAGAAAGAAACAAAAAAAAGAAAAGGAAAAAGAAAAGAGAAAAAAGAAAAAGAAAGCATAAAAATAAAACAAAAATGTATTGATGAAAAGAAGAAGAAGAAGTTATGGAAAATGTTTTCCACTTTTGAAAAGTGGAAAACATTTTCCTCATCTTTGAAGGTTGTTTTTCCCAATGATGGAAAACATTTTCCTTGAGTAGTTTATTTTCTGTGAAACGAACACCAGAAAATCCGAAAAACGTTTTCCTGGAAGTCATTTTCTGTGAAACGAACGGACCCTTAAGCAACTTCATTTTGAAACCTATCCATGAACGGCATCCCATTGAAGTGGGGGCTTTTGAAATCCATTGGGTATTGTCTCTCATTATCATACGAGTATCGAACTATTATATGATCACACGAGCACATTACTACTCAAGCCAATTTTTATCTTTCTCATTAGCCAATGCAAGAGTGTCAGGTGCTCACACGTTATACATTAGCAATATTCACACACAAAAATGCCATGAAATAATTCCACGTGATCACCCATTGATTACTCATCCACAAAAATAATCATGGATCAACTTCATAGCATATAAAACCACAGCATGAGTTCATTTATCAACTCATCATATCATCTTTCAAAATAACATTTCACAAGTACTTATCATTAATGAAAAAAGGATTTCATAAGCACTTATCACTTAAAAATGAGAATTTCATAAGCACTTATCACTTAAAAAATTGGAATATAAAAATTACTTATCACCTTAAAAAATTAGAATTTAATAAATACTAATCACTTTAAAAATTGGAATTTAATAAGCACTTATCACAATTAAAATAGCAAATATAATATGCACTTATCACATTTAAAATAAAAATAAAATAAGCACTTATCACATTCAAAATTAAAATATAATAAGCACTTATCACATTTTTGATAAGTTATCACATTTACTATTCATTATTCATGATAGATTATTACTAGCGCTTATCACTATTCATGATAGCCTAGCACTAGCACTTATCACTTTTCATGATAGGTTATCACCTCCACATATCACTTTTCCTAATAGCTTATCACATCAACTTATCACTTTTCATGATAACCTATCATCCTAATGCTCTTATCATCTAATCTAACTATCATTAACTTTAAGCTAACCCTAATCGTAAGCGTAAGTACTACCCTAAACAAGGGTTAGGAAGTTACTCACAGTCCGGATCCTCGAGCTTGACAGTGAGTGGTGGCGACGAGGCTCACAGCGGGTGGCGGCTTGGCACGGCGGCAACTCGGTGAGGCATGAGGTGTGGCTCAATGAAGGTGGTGACGTGAGATGAGGTGAGGCTTGGCGGTGAGCGGCAAGGGACGACGAACGACAGTTTAGGAACGGCTTGACAATAATGGCTCACAACTTTGACGACAAACGACAATGGCAACGGCGAACGATTGTAGAGGTTCATGAACAAGGAACTGCGTGAGGGCAGCAGAAGCACATGGGATGTATGGCCTTGAGGTGTCGGTGGTGAGGTGGCTTGGCAAGGGCGAACGGTGGCACGGCACAGTGGATTGCGGCGGCTTGGGTGATAGTGGTGGACGGCGATGAAGAGAGGGTGAGTGTGAGAGGGAGGGGGTTCGAGAGAGTGAGAATACCAAGAGTTGGGTGAGAGAGAATGAGAGAGATGAGAGAGATAATGAGTAAGCGTTAATGATTCAATGTACGATTCTCCTTAATTTGCTCAGGGCCAAGCCATTTTCACGACCAATAATACCTCTTGAAGATTATCCTATCCAAGACATTCAATACAAGATATCATGCTTGACCTATAATAGGAAATAGACTAGGAAAGGCTAGCTAGGTAGCCTTCTCTCTCACCCTTCTTCCAATTAGGCGCCCCTTTCCTTCTTTCATGCCCAAAATTTTTGTCCCAATTACCCTACAAGCTTCTTGAAGGGGTAAAAGGGAATTAAACCAATTATAGTCCAATTTATTATTCATGCCCATGGGCCAATTTAATGTGCATGCTCCCAAAACTTAATTGGCTTGGATCGCCTTGGTGGGCCTTCTTGGGCAGACCAATAGGGGCGTGAGGCCCAATGGGTTCATCTGTGGCTCAAGTCCTCCTAGCTTTTTGTTCACAGCCCGTTTCCACTTTTCGAAATTTCGCGATCCGTCGATGAAAAAATTGAGTTTTCATCCCAAGGTAGACACTAATAGCTTTTTTTCTTTTTTGCAATTTGTCGATTCCCGTCATAATTTTGCTCTATAGATTGGGGTTGAATTGATGATGGCACATTATTATTTAATAAAATTTTATTAGAGGATGACGGAAGGGGAAGAAAGAAATAAAAAAATAAATTAATTTAAAAAGGTAGAAAAATAAAAATAAAATAAAATAAAAATAAAGTAGGCAAAAATGTCGCGAGATATTTTTACCATTCCCGTTTGTAAAATGTTTGGTTCAATTATATTAATATGCCATTTATATCAAATAATATATATGATATGATGTGCTTATTATCTGATTTTATTACTACAATCACCAAACAGTTGATAAGATATAGCAAAATCTCTAAATTTCATATTTTATCTTACCAAGTTCTATCCTAATTAGAAATATGGATAACCAAATGCAGCCTTAGACTCAAAAGGGAGATATAGAAATGTTATATGCAATATCATATGAAATGCATGAATATGCAATTATAACGTAAAGATAATTAGTATGCAACCTATACTAATTTTTGTTGTTGGTATTTTCTCATTTAAATGCTAAGATAAATATGTCATGCCCCGAATCTTGAGCGCGTGAATATCCCTCAATAGCCAATCAATTGTGATGTCTCAAGATGCATTGCTAACCCATTCTTTTTATCTTTCAATTAAATATAAGTAGAAATATTTTAAACACCCAGTCAATTACAACAATAGGGATAGTATAAACACAACATCAAATATTTTCAAAAGCACAACTTTATTAATTCACTGTTAACCCTAGGAAGTTTGGTAATTACAAGCCTTTCTATGACAACTTCCTACCGACCATCTCAAAAACCAGTAAGATTAGGGTTAACTTAAACTCTTCTATCACAAGGCCTATCTAAAAGGGTGACTCCCACAACAACCCTAGTTTGCTACGGTAGACCATCAATCTTCGGGATAGGATCGATGAGATCCCCATCGAACTTAATGAACCGAGCCATGAAATGATGGGGAATTAGATGATCTACTCCCTCGTGAACTCAAAAAGTGGTGGTGTGCTTTAAAAAGGTTGCCTCAGTCCCTGATACAACATATTCGACAACGGCCCACTCAAAGGATAAGGGGACCCCAAAACGAACATGGTGCACATCCATAACTACAGGCCTGAAAAACATTTGACAACAACAGAGTGAAATAAAATCTCAAATAGTTAACATCCTAAACCTCGATTAGGATGTTAATTCATCTTGGAGGCAGCTTAAACATGTAGCATTACACATCCTTACCTCGTCTTGGTAAAACCCTACATGTTCGTAATCCACAAATGCCAATAGTAAAAGGTTGCCTCAGTACCAATGCCGATCTAATTAGCCAGAAATCCAACGTGGCACTTTTTTATTAATTGTTGAAGCTGACGTGGCTCGTCGGAGAGTACAGTCAGCATCCAAACAACAAAACGACGCCGTTTGGCATCTTTCCCCCAAGTAAGAACCCTAAATCCCCAAATTTCCTCCTCATCTTCTTCCCTGAAGAACAACACCAGCAGCGGTACCAACAATGATACCAGCAGTGGTACCTTCAACCCCCTTCTTCCTCCTCCTTCTCTGCCCTCGCCTCCTATTCTTCCCGCCACTTCTTGCTTGAGCAACAACCTCAGCCTCTCCTCGCTCACCTGGTCAAGCAACTACGATGGTGGCCAAGCGACGGTGGTCGAGCGATGGCAGCCGGTCTTAGGTGAGGATAAGACAAAAACCCTAATTTCAGTCCCCATATGAGCTATACGGCGTCGTTTTTGTGAGGATGTCCACGTATGACGGAAAAATGATGTTGTTTCTTAAGGAGAATGGAAAACGATGTCGTTTAAAAGTCACCACAACTTCTTCTTCTTTTTTAAATATAAAAGCCACGTAATTAATTTGGCCAGAATTTCTCGCCGGTGGCACCAAAATGATCGTTTTTTCTCCAATTTGGCACTTAAGTAACCCGATGAAAACTTTTGGCACCAAAATGAGCGTCGTACACAACTTTTGGCACTTCTAATGTACTTTCCCCCAATATTTCCTAATGAACTTTAAAATTTTTACTTCTGCTTTTAGTAAGTCCGGTACGTCAAAGAGAAAATTAAACCACCGCGGGCAATACAGTTGCCACCGTGGGAATCCACACTTTTAAGAGTCCTTTTTTTTTTGGTTAGAAACAGACATGATAAATGTTGATTTATCAAACGTCCACGTACAATAACAAATAAATTGTGAAACAATTAAAACAAATCTTCCAGTCCACCTGATGTCCAGGGTAAAAGGATAGAGGAAAAAAAACCAATCATGTCCAGGTACATTTTGAGGAAAAAAAAAAACCAATCCTGTCCAGGTACATTTTCAAACTGCATCTTGTCATTACGATAAGAATTCGGATATGGAAAAACGAAAAGGGATTCAAAGTCCCTCGCATGCTTTCATCCTATTTTCATGTCTGTGAAAATATCACACAAATGAGGGAGCAAAAGGAATTACTGGATCAAGCCAGCTGGTTTGGTCCGGTCCCAAGGGGCGCCGGTCCAGTTCCTAATTCCCTAAAATTGGAACTAATGAAATTGGTCCGGTTTTCGGTTCCAATGATGGAACTGCTCAAATTGAATTGGACCAATTATTTTTTAACATTTTAATTTGATTTCTTTAAAATTATTAAAAGAATAATTTTAACTCTTAATTATCTAGAGTTTTCTAAATGTTGTTGAGATGCAAACATTTAGATAAAAAGCCAAGAGAGGCATGATTTGGTTAGAGTAAGGCTTGGTGGGTTTTATGCACAAATTCTCTCACATTCTTTGTATGCCCATTCGATGTGCGACTCTTGGCATTCACTAAACACAACAATAGAGACAAGTTAAGAGTCCTACATTGAAAACGTTTGCAAAGAAGGTTAGATATCACAAAAGACTAGAGAGACAAGTCATACATCAAGAGTGCCACATCGAATAAACACATAAAGATCGTAAGGGAAGTTGTGCATAAAAGCCAAGTCATGCTCTAATCAAAGCATGCCTTTCCTGGCCTTTTGGCTAAGATTAAGTACGATATTTGTTAAGTGTGTGAATTTCACACAATTTTTGTAGCATTTTGATCTTTTCGTGGGTGAAAAAAGTAAATGTTTTTTTTTTTTAGCTGCTCGGGAATCGGAACCGGACTGGACTGTGGCTCCAGGTCCTGTGGCCAGTTGGTCCAATTTTTGGTCCTAGACGAGGGAGACTGCGAAGAGCCACCACCATGATGGTGGTTTCTTGGTAATTAGAACGGGCAGTGGTGGCTGGCTAGACAGTGCAACCACCGCTGCTAGTTTGCCTCGAATGGGGAATTCTGCAGTAGTTGCGCAGCCTGAGATCCAGGCAGAGAGAAACAAGGATCTAATGCGACCGCCGAGTGATAACGCTAGATTCTGAACATTGTACGATGATCGTGAGTGGCGCCACTAGCGACGTTGATGGTGGCACCACTTAAGGACAGAGCACATTCGCCTGTCAATTAGTTTTTCTATTTTTTTTCCCTCAATGTTCTGTCCAATCCCGTTGCAATAAGATCTGTCCCATCCCTAAGGCTGGGATAGATTATCCAAGATTTTACCGAGCCTAATCTGGGTATGTCGCATTCAATTTGGGTTAACAAAGACAAAATAAAATTTAACTATATTTTATCATGGTGTTGTCCGAATTTTCAAACGGGGCATAACAATGCATGATCAAAGTTTGGTTAAAAAGGTCAAATTCTATATGTATCATGCTGAATTGGGTTTCAAAACAAATATATACATGCTCTTTATCCCACATTTTTCATATGCATGATTTTATTTTAATGGCATGAGCATGAAAACTCGGACTCTTACAAGTTTATGGAGTAACTAAAGTCTTATGATCCGATTAAGTCTAGGTCTTTGGCCTCTGCCGACAACGCTTATTTGAACATATAAATTTCAGTTCGGAACTCATGTATTCCATGTCCCTTTCTAGCTTTCTTGTTGTATCTCCATTAATGAGATTCATCCCCTCTAATTCACAGTCCGATGGGACTTTTCCCGAGTTCTTCGCACTGATTTCCAAGAAGATCTACGACGGCCAACTAGATCGGAGATGGACAGATTAGTCAACACCAGCTTTTCAAGTTGACCCACACGATTTCTGGGGAATCGAAGGTGTTGACTTTCAGATGAGAGGATTATGATACCTCCTTTGAGGTGCAATAATCAAAGTCTTGCATGTGGCCTCGTGGACCAGAGTCATCCAAAACAGAGCTTAGTGGCCAGCACCATCTTATCATCATTGCCTCCGTGAGCATCTTCCCAGAGAAAAGCATCGACCCATGTCACAATAATATATGTTCCGCTAGATCGATCCCACATATTGGTGATCTGCTCCGCTTTATTATCGAAATTTCAAAATTTTTTGTGTGAAATTCCATTTGACACTCGTTTCCAAAGTTTTATTGTGAATACTTTGGTTTTGAAACTTTACCTTGACAAAAAGAACGTTGAGATGTGAGCAACTCATTGGTATAGGTGGTGTTGGGCTGCGACCATAACTGCGTGGAAAACGGGAACACGAACCCAGGTAATGCATCACCAAGGTCGCGGGATTCATGGGCTATTATTACGAAATTCTTCACATATGCGATTTTTCTTCATGTGCAACGCACTAAATATTTGCCATGTTTTTCATGTCGATTGTACATCAGTACTACTAGTATAAGATTACCATCACTAGATTAATGAATTCAATTACTGATTTAAAAAGGAATAAAAAGGTAATCACTGTCCTAATTAATATATTGTGTCTAGTCCCGGGTAAAATCCAGAAGGGTGAATGAATGCTAGTTGAGTTCATATGTAATAGAGTAGCGTCACATTTTTTATTTTGCCTTTTGCCATTTTTTATAGACTATTGTCTATACAAAATCGGTATACCAATGGACGCGATATACACTTGTTGATTTGTGAGTGCGGCCAGTTTAGATAATTTTCATCTTACAATATGTAAAGTCACTCGGTATATTAAACTCACAAAATCAATTTTAATATGTCTAGAATTGCTTATCTACAATTGTGCCTCTCGCAAGAGGATACGAAATGACGGAACAGCGACAAAATGGGGGTTGGCCCAGATGCCCTCGAAGTCTGAGGGCTTGGAGATGATTGTGATGGTTAGGTTATTATTAATGATGTGGACGGGGCAAAATGATGGCATTTGGTGTCTAATCAAAACGTGGACCATGTCGCTTGGATAATTTCTAAAATTTGCAAAAAAAAAAAAAAAAAAAAAAAAAAAGGGCGAAGGAGTGATTAGATGACTGAATGTGGCCCGGTTCACCAATCGAATTCCCTCTTTAAAGGGTGTGTAATGGGGTCGGTCAGATCCGGGATTCTTCTTTTAAAATTCAGTTGCAAGCAGGCTTTAGGAAGAATCCGGCTAATTCTCGAGTATAACCAAGAATGAAAGTGGGATCGATTTGAGACGCTGCCACTGTTCCAGATCCATGCCGATATAACTCTTGAACTTGCCTCATAAAAAATAATCTCCACCACCAGCCGAATACCCTTTTAAAAAGAAATTTCATTACCCTAAGATAGTGTCCAAAGTTCGCGACAAGTATGCATGAAACTAACGAGTAATTACCGAAGGAATGTATTGGACAGCTACTTATGGGTAACTATTAGTAATGCATGGGCAATTCAGGATGGTCGTCGACAAACTCCAAGAGCTCATATTTATTTCAAGAACATTATTAGAATAAAAGGCAAGACCAAGAGCCCAATTTTCCCTTGATGATGGGGGAATTGTCCAAAAAGACCTAAATAAATTGTGTGGTGGCTATTTTAGTTATAAACCTTTCAATTATACTAATTTAATCATAAACATTTTGACGATTTGTCAATTTAGTCGTTCTGACCACTTTTGATAAGAAATTGCTAACGTAGACCCGTAGTCTTTGGCCAGCCTGTATGACTAGTGCTGATGTGGATGATTTTTGGAATTTTTTCAAAATTTTTATGATATTTTTTTTTTCTTTTTGCTGATAGTTGGCCACCAACCTCTAGCCATAGGCAATACCCTCATGAAACCTAGCGAGGTTGGCCTTTGACCTCACATAGGTGAAGCCCGACGAGAGTCAACATCGCCAAATTTGGTGAGGATGGCCCTCCCAACGCTTAGATGAGGCCCAATGAGGCCGACCCTTGTCGGCTATCGCTTGTGGCTGGTGGTTGTTGGTTATATGCCTTGAAGCAACAATATAATAGTTACATGCTAAGGATTTCAGTTGTATTATGGCAAAGACGTATTCAATCATTGTCTCATTTATATGAACAAGTCCATAAGATCAGTTGCGACTGAACCTATTCTTAAGATATTAAGAATATGTATGACATGCTACATTTAGACTAAGTCTTTAAACAGTTACTAGTTGATGGATCATTGAGAGGATATTGATGGAGGATATTGATGATCATATTGAGATTGGTGTGTTCTCAAAACTGCGAATGATGAATCACAAGTCATTGGGTTTTGTGATATTCGAGCTAGAACATAGATGCTTGTCTCGGAAAGTTCACTGAACATGACATACACATAATAATTAGCAACATGGAAGCGTTAAGGGGGGTCAATAACTAATCTTTTAGGCTTTGGTCTTTTGTAAAATCCTTAGACCTGAGACACGATACTAAATTGTATGTTGGATGGCTATGGTTCATAAATGCGCATATTGACGCTTTGTTGAAACGTTTTTTTACTTGATGGTCATAATATGTTCACATACTTAAGCACAAGTATGTGCAATATGGAATCCTTATTCTTATTATATATACAAGATAGAAGATTGACGTCATATGCGATCTAATTGTGACATTGTATTGAAATTCTTGGCTAGAGTTGTAACCAAGAATGAATGATTCATGTCTTGTAGAAATACATGTCAATTAGGTTTGTGTATATGATCAAATTAGTGGCTTGACAAACAATTTCATTACCTTTATTTGATCAGGGCATAGTAAAACAAAAGGATTGAATCACATGGTAGCCAAAGCTAATAGGTTCATTAAGTCCTTAAAACACTTACATTGTATGGGTAGTCATAACATATTACTAGATGTCATAATTTGTAGGAAGTGGAGATTGATCGGGACAATTAGTTCTCTTGGTTGTACTAATATGTTAATACAAGTCATATTGCTAGCTCAATGATGAACCTAGGGATATCATACACTATAACTAATTTAGAATAATGTTTGAACGGGAGAGACAAATTTTCAAATGTGTTTGCAATTATGCCAATCAAATTGAGTTGGGCTGAAAATTGATTTTTTGATATGGTTTCAGAACCAACAGCATAACTAAAAATCTGAAATTGTTTTTGAATCAATGGCTAGATTAGTGATTTGAAATGGATTCAGAATCAATGGTCAAATCTATGATCTAAAATGGATTTAGAATCAATAGCCAAATTAATGATTTGAAACGATTATTAGAATCAATGGCGAGATTAATTTTTAGATTTTCAAACAGTTTCAGATTTAACGGTTGACTTAAAGCAATGTACGATTACAAAATTAATACCCGGGATAAAGTTTTGTAACAATTATAGAATTAATGTGCACATTAATATTCTAAAATAGTTTCGGAGTCAAATGACCAAATTACTATTGTGAAACGGTCTCAGACTTAATAGTCAAATTAAAGCTTTGAAACAGCTACAAAATTAATGCTTAGAATAATGTTCTATAATGGTTACAAAATTAATGCCTAAATTAATACTTTGAAATGGTTTTAGAACCAATGTCTAGATTTAGAGTTTAATTCAAACTCAACAATCGAATTAATGCTCTGAAATAGTTTGAGAGTTAATGAGCCAATTTGATTTAAATAAATGGGATATGAGATTGATAATATGGTGATTGAGAGATGATTATGTGATGATAGAGATCAATCATTTTTGTTGCACACAAGAATAATTGCCAGCACAATTAAAGTGGTGATCTCTCTCAAATTTTTCTCTACCGTTCAATGTGTAATTGGTGGTGTGTTTGAATTTGAGGTTCGACATTTGTGTGGATGAAACTAAAGAACATCATAACTAGAATAATTTAGGCATGCTATTGGGGGAGCAGGCATTTATCATTTGGTTCTGAAGAGCATTAGAACCAATTTGCTTTGGGCATGATACAAGGGTAATGCAATTAGCCTTCCGTTTGATATCTGCATGCTTCTTATTAAATGCATGAACAATGCTTTGGATATTCGTGCATGGGTGTTTTGCTTCCATTGCAAATCGTCTTTTGATTTAATTTTACCAATGTGTTTTTTGAGAAAAATCCCAACAGTTGCTAGCCGATTAACAGTGAAAAGAAAAGGGAAAGGAAAAGAAAAAAAAATCTAAAAAAATCTAAAAAAAATCCACGTTAAGGTCAAACATGCCATTTAAGCTTGTCAGCATCCATATCAATGATTTCCGGCTAGAATTGACAAATCGTCAATAGGTTTAGGATTGAATTGGCTATTGTACAATGTTGAGGTTTTTTTTGGAGATTTATCTCCTTAATGATATAAATATATAATAAATCACATCAAACTCACAATTACAACCATTTATCAAATAGAAAATTGCTCAATGAATTTTCCCATTTGGTTCACAGTACTTTGTAAGTTCTGACTGGCCTCGTAGAGAGCAACATTGGAGATGTCTTCCTTTTGGCATTCAGATCCAGACTCCCCCTGAATTGATGATCTCCTCTGACGGTGCGAGGCGCAGGAGGTTTAGCCTGGGCTTGAGATGCTATATCTTTTCTGCACATCGACCTTTCCACACCTTGTTACAGCCTTTCCTGCAAAATTCTGATTGCAGCTTGATCATCACCATGCGATGTCGGGATAACTTCATTGCGCTGATTAACCCAATCCCGTGGGGATATCCTTAATACCATCTTCTTCAAGGTTTCCTTGCCTATGACCACACTTCCAAGATTCTCGGTCTTGTGATAATCTCTAATGATAATGTCTTTGCCCTTGCACGATAAGAGAGATGAGGGCTCCATATGGTAATCTGCTATATTTCCTTTCACCACACGATTCATGTGCATAATGATCGTATGAGCTAGTGAGAAATTTACACCATTCATGAAAGCCTAGAGAACTCTAGCCTTGTAGTGTGAGACGTCATTGGTCGAACTTGACTTGGGTCGAAGACCCATGATTAGGATTTTGTAAATCAAATTGGTTTTGAGGGTTAGTAGCATATTCAAAGATATAGTTGCTGTTTGTGACAATCATTGCAATATTTAATCTAGCCAACCCTCCTCAGAGCATCACTACTCCTTATATACTGAGGTCTTCAATGTATCTATTGGAGATCTTCAAGGATCATCAACTAGCCGTTTGAGAGTTGTTGGAGGAGACCATTGATGAAATCGACATTGCTCTTGCAATCACTTCCTTTGCCAATCTTATGCTTCTTGAAATAGGCCTGCTACAACTGTTAGATCCGTAAACTATTAGTTGCTTTTCTGATTGCTTTCTCGGTTTTTAACCTATGGAGTCCACTCTTGTAATGGCTACATTCTGAACCATTAACATTCATCTTTCTAGCGTGTATCTCACTATCATCAGACTTAATGCATCATCATCACTATCATATGCACACCATCACCAATGTTGATTGTGAGCGACCTGATTGACTATGATAATACCAACTAAATGACATGAGATGTTTAAGATCAATGATTCTTCAATTCTTATCAGTAATAAAGACTTTCAAGAACAAAATCATGACTGGTCCTTGAATTCAAACTATTAAGAATTAGTTTCTTGTCTTTACTAGTAAGCAAGTTTACTGATGCAGTAGAATCAATTTTACTATTTCCATTTGTCACAATAAATGTTAGAACATAGAGATAGTTTGGCAATCATCAAAATATTATAGGGATGTTTTGGGGTAAGTATTGTGTACAACGTTTATTTTAGTGCCAAAAGTTTCTTTCGGATAACTTAAGTGCTACATTTTTTTTTAAAGTTCATTTAAGTGCTAACTCCGGTCCGGATTGCTAGAAATTCAACGTGGCTATATTTTATTAATTTCTCAGTTCTATGTGGCTCGCCGGCATGCTTAGTTATCATCTAACCTCTAAACGACGTTGTCCAAAAGTTGTAAATAGTGATAATTTAAGTGCCAAACTTGATTAAAAGTGATTAGTTGAGTGCTAAATTTTATTTAAAGTGATCACTTCAGTGCCGGTCGTTATTAAAAACTGATCACTTTGGTGCCAAGCATGCCATGTGAAAATGCCACGTGACCTAGATTTTTTTAAAATTTTGCCAAGTCCGGTTATAATTTTAATTATAAATAACACGTAATCAATTTGGTTGGAATTTCTTGCCATTGACACTGAAGTAATCGTTTTTCTTCCGATTTAGTACTTAAGTGAGCCGACAAAATTTTTTGGCACTAAAGTGAGCATTGTACACAACTTTTGGCACTTCTAGTATACTTATCCCGAGATGTTTTCCAATAGTTTTGTGTCCACAAGTTTCATATTGGACCTCAACAATAGTTTTGGTGGCTAAAAATAACACCACCTTTGGCGACAAACTTTCGTAGCGACACGAAAAACTTTATTATGGCCACATGTTTGTGGCAATAGGATAGATCTTTAACTACAAAAGGCTTTTCGTGGCGATAGAAAGCGTTTCTAGCCACAACAAAATGTTCATGGTAAACTTTTCACGACCCTCTATCCCATATTCTACCTCGAAAATAATTTTTTAACTAAAAATGAAATCTATTGCCTTAAAAATTGCTTTTTCAACAATTGAGGGTGCGCATGGTAACTTGCCAATGTCTACGTTATTTTCTTTTTTTTGCTTCTCAGAACAAAAATCCGTTTGATAACATTAATTAATTTTTTTATTCTCTGGAATAGAAAAGTAGCTGGGAATAGATTTTGATCATAAATAAGTAGTAGAAAAAAAAAATCTTATTGTTCTCAGGAACAATTTGTAGAAATAAGTCATTTTTTTCTTTTCTTCTTCTTCCTTGCGGCCCCCTGCCGCCCACCGCGCCTCACTGGCCGTGGGATGCCGGATGCCAGCCGGAGTCTGGTGGAGCAAGAAGAAAAAGAGAGGGAAAAAGGAAAAAATCTAAAAAAAAATAAAAATAAAAATAAATTCTTTGTTCCAAAAAAAAATTTATGGGTCGTACTCAACGCATTCTTATTATTTTTCTATTCCAAAAATTGAAATTTTGTATAATTATCAAATATGTTTTTTTATTTAGAAATTGTTAAAAAAAATAGAAATAGAAAAAGACTATTTTTGAAAATAAATTGTTCTCCGGAATATCAAACGGGTAACTGCTTAAAATAAATTGTTTATGTGTTTAAACATTATTTTCCACTATCAAACTCCATAAGTCCATCTATCTCCCACTTTGAGGCTAATCTTAAAAAAAACAGCAATAATCTTTCAATGTCTTCATCTTTGTAGCCCAAATTGTCCTAGTGCGGCGGCCTCCCTCGTCACTTGCCATGAAGGTAAATCAAGGCAATGCACAGCCTCAGTTTCTCATTGGTGATAACCTTTATTAACATATTTGCTGGATTTTCTGCACCAAGAATCTTCTTCAATGACAAAGTTCTATCATCTATTAACTGATGAATTTGATCACTCAATGTGTTTTGTCCTTGAATGAAATATCGGATTTTTTGCAAGAGAAAAAGCACCACCACTAAAAATAACATTGTTATCCTGCTCCTTACTTATCTCCTTCAGAAAATTTTTCAATCAAATCATCTCCTTACCAGCTTTAGAGATAACAACGTACTTTGCTTTGGTTGAGAAAGACACACATATTTGAAGTTTAGATATCCAACCGATTGTAGTGCCACCTAAGCTAAAAACATATCCCGATGTGCTTTTCCTATTATCCAACTCATCGCTAAGATTTGCATCAACAAAGCCTTGTAAAGTTACACTGTTTTTCATAAACATAATGACTTACTTGAAGTGTCTGTCATGTATCTTAATAACCACTTTACAGCTTCCCAATGCTTTAATCCTAGATTTGCCATGTATTTGCTCACAACTCACACTGTATGAGCTATATCTGGTCGAGTACATACTATAGCATATATTAAACTACCAATAGATGTTATATAAGGCACCTTTGCCATATACTCTCGCTCTTCATCCATCTACGATGACTGCTTCTTTAAGAACTTGAAGTGACTCCCTGAAAGAGTATTCTGGACTTTTCATTTTGAACTCCAAATCTGTCTAGCACTTTTTTAATGTACCTTTCTTAAGATAATTTTAGAATTTCTTTGGATCTATCTCGTGTGATCCTCATCCCAACAATTTGATTCGATGTGCCCAAGTCCTTCATCTCAAACTCTTTTGACAATTGCTGCTTTAGTATGTTGATCTCCCTCATACTAGATCCTGCGATGAGCATATCATCCACATATAATAGCAAAATAATATAGCAGTCATCAAATTTATTAAAGTAATGGCAGTGACCCATGTGACTTCTAGTGAACCCGTTACCATACATAAAAGTGTCAAATTTCTTGTACCACTGTCTAGGAGCCTATTTCAAGTCATAAAGACTTTTCTTCAATTTGCAGACATAATTTTCTTTTCCAAAAACAATCTTCTAGTTGTATCATATAAATATCCTCCTCTAAATTATCATGGACAAATGTAGTTTTAACATCTACCTACTCCAAATGTAAATTCTCAGCGGCAACAATACTTAATATTAACCTTATAGTAGTCAATTTCACAACTGGAATTTTTTTTTTTTTGTATAATCAATTCATTCCTTTCGTTGAAACCCTTTTACTACTAACCTTGCACTGTAGCTTTTGCTGCCATTAGGTTCTTCTTTGACTTGATACACCCACTTGTTCTGCAATGCTTTCTTCCCATCTTGTAACTATATTAACACCAAATTTTTGTTTTTCTCAAGTAAATCTAACTCACGCTGCATTGCTAACTCCCACTTAACAAAATCTTTAACCTGCATTGCTTTCAAAAAAATTTCTGGTTCACCAGCTCAGTTAAAAGCAAACAATGCAATGATGGAGAGAATATCTTCATACAGGTTTAGGTGTTCTACTACATCTTCTTAAAGTGGGTTCAGGTGTACGCATTTCTTGTTTTGCTTTTTGATAAGAGTTGAAAGCAATAGTATCAGGAATTTCAACCAAACACTTTTAGAAACCTCCTCTAATTCAATTTCACTATTCTCCACTGTTTGTTTCTTCACACCAGATTCTGGCGTAGATTTATCTTTACACAACATATTTTCATGGAATGTAACATCAGTGGTTCTTATTATTTTTCTATTTTGTTCATTCCAAAATCGATACCCAATATAAGTAGAACTATATCCAATGAAAAAACATTTTTAAGCTTTTACATCAAGCTTATTTCTAGTTTCAAAATTTATGTGGACATATGAAACATAATAAAAAACTTTTTAGATGCGAGAGATTTACCTTCTTTCCACTCAATTCTTATTCTAGTAACTTAAAATCAAGTGGAACTGAAGGTACTCTATTAGTTAGATATGCCGATGTGTTAAAGACAAAAGATCTTTTTCTGCAACACTGCCTCTGTTTGAGACGCCCTATCCATATTGCATTCACCCAAAATGTCTTGGGTAGTCCTGCATGTAACCTCATACTTCTTGCACGCTCATTTAGAGTTCTATTAATCCTTTTAGCAACTTTGTTTCGTTGCAATCTATTGGGAATAGTTCTTGTAATTCTGATTTTGTTCTCTGCACAAAATTGCTTGAACTCCTTGCTATCATACTTATCACCATTATCAGACCTTAGACATTTAATCTTCAGACCAGTTTCATTCTCTACTTCAACTTTCCATCTCTTAAAAGTAGCAAACACGTCAGATTTATTTTTCAAAAAATAAACCCATACCTTTTCGGTGGAGTTGTTAATGAACGTGACATAATAACGCAAGCCTCCAAGGGAATTCATAGGAGCTTATCCTCATACATCTGTATGCAACAACTTTAATTTTCCTTTCTTTGGTCCTCTACCAATCTTCAAAAAACTGACACGTTTCTGCTTGCCCATAATACGATCTTCACATAGATCAATATCTATGGACTTCAGATTATGCATTTTTCCCTTAGATGAAGATAATTTCATCCCCTTTCCACTTAGTGTCCAAGCTTGTAATGCCATAATTTGGAATCAGCTTCGGACTCAACAACTGCTGCGGTTTCTCTACTATTTTTAGTTATGTAGAGCATTCCTGACTTTGTTCACCATGCTACAACAAAAGCACCTTTAACAATTTTCCAAAAACCATCCCCAAAAATAGTTTTGTATCCCATGCTATCTAATTGACTTATAGAGATTAGATTTCTCTTAAGTCCTGGAACATATCAGACATCAACCAACTTCCATTGATATCCATTAGTAGATTTTATAAAAACATCACCATTTCCCATAATATGCAAAGGTTCATCATCAGCAAGATAAACCTTTCCAAATTTTTCAGCAATTTAATTGTGCATTAATTCTTTGCATGCAGTAGAGTGAAACGACACACCTGAGTCAAGAATCCAAGACTCAATTGGTCTATTGATGCTCAAAATTAAAGCATCACTATCATGCGTCTCTTCAAGAGCTGCATTCACATATTTTTCTTCCTCTTGATTTCAATCTTGATATTGAAATTTCTTCCTTAGGGCTCTACAATCTCGTTTTAGATGGGCTTTTTTTTTTTTTTTTTTTTTTTGCAATTCCAGCAAATTATTTCTCCATGAGATCTTGATTTACTTCTTCCTCTGGACTTCGATTTGCCATGGTACGGGTTTCGCCCTTGTTGATTGCTTCTTCCTCTACCTTTAGTATTTAAGGCATTCCAGCAAATTATTTCTCCTTGAGATCTTGATTTACTTCTTCCTTTGGACTTCGATTTGCCACGGTACTGGTTTCGCCCTTGTTGATTGCTTCTTTCTCTACCTTTAGTATTTAAGGCAGCACCCGAAAATTCACCTGATTCTCTTCTGCGAATATTCTTGCTAAGAATAAAATCTTTGATTGCTTGAAGCTTCAACTTTTTCTTTCCGAACGAACTGCTCACTGCAGTCACAATTGCACTCCAACTTTCAGGTAGTGAAGATAATAAAGTTAAAACCTTTACCTTGTCATCAAATTTCATATCCATCGAACTCAACTAAGTCGTGATCACGTTGAATTCGTTGATGTGATCTGTCATGGAAGCACCATCATCAATCTTCAGATTGAAAAGACGACACATCAAACATACCTTTTTTAATGCAGAAGGCTTCTCATACATATTGAGCAACGCCGCCATCAAATCCAATGTTGTCGCTTCATTAGCAATGTTGAAAGCAACGTTTCGCGCCAATGGGTGAGACGAATCAAACCCAGAGCTCGTCGATCTAATAATTCACACTCTTCTTGATTCATAGAGTATGGTTTCTCTCCAGACATAAGTTGATGCAAGTTATTTTGGTATAGCATATCCTCGATCTGCATCTTCTAGAACCAAAGTCCTTGCCATTGAACCGATCGATCTTCACCTTCCCTTCATCCATATTCGCTCCCACTATTCGCCAAAACCAAGCTCTGATACCAGTTGTTAGGAACACGAATATATGAAGAGAAAAAAAGAGAAGAAAACAAGCGAGAATTTTTGCGTGAAAAAACCCTTCCCAAAATCAAGACAGAGGAAAGAACCACGATGCCACACTAGGCAATCTTCTACTATCAGTATCAGTATTATAAGCTCTAGGGTTACAAACTTCAGCATTACAACTATAAAAAATATTGTCCTATATATATAGCAGGAGTCTAGGGCATACATAATCAATATGGAAATTACATGTAAGCCATTAGCAACAATAAAAGCCTTATTGCTTGCTTTAACATTACATGATAGGTAACTGCCTAAAATAAATTGTTTTTCTCTATTAGACTCTACAACTCCATCACTGTGGTGCTGTAGCTTGTGTTTTTCGTAACGCATGTTTCAAGTGGCAAGGCCTTCAAATTGGATAACGAACTACTGTAACTATGAGTTGTTAGTCAAATACCTTATCAATTGTGCAACACGATTTTTTGCGGCTGAAATTTACTATGAGAGAATTAGCCAAACGTTCGCAATGCTTCACTTGACATCATTATGAATTGCCATGTTAAATAATAGATCAAGCTAGCATGGGTGTATTTCCGGTTCGAACATAATAGTAGGATTGACAATTCACGTTAACATTTTAAAGGTCATGTTCGCAATTCGTGCTAGTAGTAAAATACAATATTGCCATCTAGCTTGTCAAATAAGTAAATTGGGACAGAAACATGATTACTCATCTTGAGATACAAGATATGAAGCGCAGCGCGTCTCGTTATATGACTGGTTCGTGGTTAATATTTTATTGAGTATTGAATTACTTCAATAATATGATGAGCAATGCAATTCTAATTCCTATCTGCTAGATTCTTCATATTATAACATTTATCAATCTTCTTTTTTTTTTTTTAATTATTCCCCACTAAGCCTTTCCTCCATCCCATGCTGGAAGGTGATCTGCCGATCTGTCTTGACGTGAGAGGAGTCAATAATACCGCGAGATTTTTTAAGGGATTGTAAAGTTGGAAAACGACGGGCCAACGGATTTGGTGGGAGGTTCTTGTTAGTACGAAGTCTTTGTCTTCGGGTGGAAGCATAAGGAATGTACCTAATCATCTCCACCTCACCCGGAGGAATCCAAAGCCAAAAAGCTTCTAGAAAGTTAAAAAGTCCGTATTTTTACTTGCTCAGAATCTTGCGGCTCGCGTGTATATAACTTTTTTGAAATCTAAAATTTTTGAAATTTTCACAAAATATAACTGTTGACAAGTATATTCATGGGTAATTCCTTCTTTCTTTTTTTTCTTTTTCCGAAGTTTGTATAGTATTTTAACGTCGTGGGAAAGTGACGCAAGTACTTTCTTTGCTTTTTATAGAACTTGAAATGAACGGTCTCTTTACGCAAGTATAAAGTGTCCTATTCCCTCCTTGTGATTGAATCCATCCTAAGGACATGTTAATGGTGACTGTGATTTTAGCCGTGAGATGGAAAAATAATTGAGATTGACGATTCATGTTCATGTACTATGATCGAACTTTCTAACCGTGTGAAGTTTTTATATTGCCAAACACCAGATTTTAATTCGTGATAATACCAAAACCATGCCTCGGTTTTCAAGCCATGACAAAAAACATGCCAACATTTTCAAACTACAAGTTACATACTTCACTCCTTGTAAAATTATTAGGATTAGGTGCACAAACAAAATGAAATTGAGCGTAAAAGCGAGAAAGAGAAATCAAGATATAATGTTAATCTTGGTTCACTCTTAAATTAAAGCTACATCTAACATAAGACTATTAGTACCTCACACCTTTTTGTTGCAACTCTCAATTACAAGAGAAATAGATTATGTATACATAGCAGTAGCTATATTCATAAATTCAATCCCAAACTATTAATAAAATACAAGCTCAAATTACAAAAGCCCTCTAGCAACCAAAGGCGCTACCCCCAAATACCTGCCACTCATCGAGAAGCGAGACCCCTGCACCTTTCTATTGATGGGAGTATGAATCATATTCCAATAAAAATGACCTACCTCTTTTTTTTTCTTTTTTTCTTTTTTTGGTGAAATTAATAAATATATTGAGCTTACCAAACTATACAACATGATCACGACACCAAAACTTACACTCAAAATGACAAGGAGGCATTATGAGTGGAAGGGTGCCGCAATGTAAAAGAAACAGCCCAACTACAGCACATCAAGCCAAACGGCTACACACAAAAGAACAACCAAACAAGCGACTAGTCAAAGCAAACCAGTGAACCAAAATAAAGGCAACCAGCCAGCCAAACAACAGCTACCCACAGAAAACGAAAGACCCCAAAACAAGAGAGCCGCCCACAACTGAACAGCAACCGGCCACGCAACAGCGGCCCCGTAACAGCAGCCACATGAGACAGCACCCAACCAAACGAACCACTACCATAGTACGAAGGCCAGCATGCCCCCACGACCATCCAAAAGCATCAGGGAGCCAAATACCAACAAAGAAACTAGGCCCCACAGCAACCACAGCAACTAACTGAAAGAGTAGAAAGCAAACTTGACCAGCAACCCCAGCAGCGCAAAAAATTAAGGTTCTAGGGAGGAAGAAGAGAAGATCACAGGATCGAGACCCAACTGCGCTGAAGTCTTCTATTACGCGGATTATCCTCAACAAGTCCGAATGTTAAGGCCTTATCCCTCACAACTTTGATGAGGTGATTTTTTACAGCTAGAACCTCCAAAGATTGGTCTATAAACAGAATATCGTTCCTATTTTTCCAAATAATGTGGCAGAGAGCACCAAAAGAGAAACATACGATGGAATGATAAAATCCTTACCAGAAAGATACTTCATAGCCTAGAGGATATTCTCCAACCAAGACCCATTGTGCCAAGGAAGGTTGTATCTAGTAGCCCAAAAGAAAACAAAGTTTGCTGTGATGTCACACTCAAAAATAGAGATGATCAATGGAATCCGGCCTCCGCTTGCAAAAGGCACAAACGGCATCCTCAAAACTGCCATACGATAAAAGAAGAGCTTGAGTAGGCAGACGGTTCTTGGTAATAAGCCAAAGATTAAATTGATATCTCGAAGAGATTATATTGCTCCAAATCAATGCCGCCCAAGGAACACGGTTCTTCTTTCTTCTAAAGGATTGCCACGCCGACGCAACCGTGAATAATCCAGAAGAGCTTCCCAACCAAATAAGACGATCCGAGACCTGAGAAAGGCAAGGAAGGGGGTATTCCCACGACTCCAACACAATCCTGATAGCCAAGCCAGTCGGAGAAAAAAGGTCAGCCACCGTTGCCTGCCTAGGTAAGCCGGAGCTATAGATCAGGGAATCCGAGAAGATTAGATTCAGGGGGCCTCTAGAGTGCCAATGGTCAAACCAAAAGGACATTGAAAGGCCATTCCCTATCCTCCAAGGAAGGAAAGACGGAACTCGCTCTTGAGCTGCAGGATCTTCTTCCAAGCCCAAGAGCAATAAGTTGGTTTCCTAACCACCTAAAAACTCTTCATTTTTAAGAAAGTTGAGTGGATCCACTTGCACCAAAAGGATTCTTTGTCCGTAAATAGGATCCAAATGTGCTTCAGCATAGCTGCCTTGCTACAATCCCACAACCTGCGGATGCCAAGCCCCCCTTCCTCTTTTGGCAGGCACACGTCCTCCCAGGACACTTTCGCTCCCCCTCTCCCTAGGCCAGGGCCCTTCCAGAGAAATTGCCTCAGGATTTGTTCTATACGGTCCAACACTGCAACAAGCAAAATAAACATACTGGCCTAGTAAGCTTGGATCGCATGAAGGACTAACCTGATCAACTGAAGATGGCTAGCAAAAGATAGAAAACACTAGGCCCAGGATTACACCCTAGTCGTTATATGGTAAACTAAGGAAATACAGTCCGCCTTAGTCAGCCGCAAGGAGATTATGGGGACCCCCAGGTAACGCACCGGCAACTTCCCTTCTTGGAAACCAATAACAAGAAGGATTTGGCTCCTAAGCTGGGCCGACCCTCCTGCAAGAAAAACCTCACTTTTGTTGTTATTTGGCTTCAGTCCACTCCACGAGGAGAAAGTATCAAGGCCTTCCTTCAAAAGAGAGATCGAGGCCAAATTTGCTTTGCAAAACAGGAAGACATCATCCGTGAAGAAAATGTGAGATAAAGCCATTGTCTTGCACCTCCAAAAGAACTTGAAGCCCGGTTGCCTAGCATGAACACTTAGGATCCCCAAGAAAACCTCCATTACCAACGTAAATAAGTAGGGAGATATGGGGTCTCCCTGACGAAGGCCTACCTCTCTTTTTTATCTAAAGAATTTGAAAATTGTAGCCTCAAAGTCCAGCTTTGGCACCACCTCCCCTGCCACTAGCCACCACCTCCATCATCTTGGAATGCTTGTCAACGCCGTTCACTACCTTCCTGCCTCTTCTCCAACCCATGTCCTCATCGTGTCCTTGCTCTGTCCCTCGTTCATCCCTCTTCATTGACATTGTCCTGTTGTCGGTCGCTTCTGCCTTGTTGACGCCATAGTTATGTGAGTGGGGTGGCGACGATGATGAGCACAAGAACTAGGGCTTGGTTTGGTAGGAAGCCTCTAATCTTGGCTCATCGGTGTATGATCTAAGCCCTCAAGTCCACCTTGGCTCCTTGGTGCTTGAGGTCGATTTGGGATATGAGGTCGAGGTAGTGCATGACGTAGCTTGAAGTGGAACATGATTGAGGGCGGGGAGAAGTTGCATGGGATTGAGCCTAGATCTAGGTAAGGTCGAGCCTCGCCGAGGGTCGGCAAGGCTTCGGCGAGGGCCGTTACCGAGCTTGGGGATTGACTAGAGGAGGAAGAAGAAGAAAAGAAAAAGAAGATAAAAGAAGAAAATGATTGGATTTTAGAAATGCTTCTAGGAACAAAGGAGTAACTTTTTTTTTTCTTTTTTTTTTTTAATTTCAAATCTATTCCCTGATATGTTTCTAGGAATAGAAAAAATAGTTGACATTACCAAATAGATTTATGTTCTTTTTATATTCTGGAGAACAAAAGAACATAAATAGTCAAGAATTGGGCGGTTACCAAACATGGACTTATTAGTTAACTCTATAATGTATATAAATAGATGGAGTATAGAAAGAAAACTTCAGAGTTCGTTTATTTTATGGCAAATGAATGATTTGAAAAATAATTAAAAAAAAAGAAGAACTCTTTATATCACTTACAAAAATGAACGAACGAAAAAAAATTTCATTGACCATAAAAATATTTAAACATAAATTATTATCGATAATGCTTTTCATTAATGGAGCCTTAATATACTGGCTTTTCTTGTTGACGTGTGCAATTGGTTTCTTGAGTGTCCGATAATTGTATGATTTTTAAGTGCTTCAAAAGCAGTTTTTAATAAAATCCACAGTAAGTTATAGGTACTCTTTTCTATTCGAAAGCTGTAGATTTTCTACCGAGGGCGTCGATTCATTAAAAAAAAAAAAAAAGGAAGAGGCCATTCTTCCTCCAATCAATTGACGATGTAGAATCTCGTGCACAATAGTACTGATTAACTAAGTATAAGATGTAGCTATCTCCATTCCATGCTCCTCCAAATCTTTCCTCTTTATTTAAAGTCAATTCACGCCAAATGACATTAAATTCCATTCGTTTGAGATAATTATTAATGAGAAATATTTTCAATATCTACAATAGTTTATGAGTTAATTTTTCATGGGCAATGAAATATTTTTCGTTTATTCACTTTTTTAAGTGATATGATGATCAGTTTTTGAAAAATAATGTTCAATATCGACAATAGTTTAATATTAATATTTTGTGGACAATGAAAGTTTTTTCATTCATTTACTTTTTTAAGTGATATAATGATAATTTTTTAAAAAATAATTTTCAAATTATTAATTTTTCATGTATCAAATAGAGAGTAGATTTCGTATTATTGCGATAAGAGAACGTAGATTGACCTTTCGGATGGAAACAAACAGGTGGTCCTCTCGGAGCAAGGACCACGTGCATTGATGCATCAAAGTTAGCACTCAACAGAAAACAGAAAGCTAAGTGCAAAAAATTCAGATGTACCATCGTTCCCCACTTCTCACTCCTCGTGCAGATAATCTCATGAACATTTTTAGTGGGTATATATTTTTAATTTATATTAAATTGCTCGAATATTACTCATTTTTTCAACCATATGGTTTTAACTTTTTGGGCTTTCAAACGACTATCGATTACTTGAAATTATTTTACTTATGAAGTGATCCTAGACAGTTTTAACCGAGAGAGAAACAGGCCAAGGAGTTCACATGGGGGCATCGGATCCTTCGCCAACAGCGCCTCTCTCTCTCTCTCTCTCTCTCTCTCTCTCTCTCTCTCTCTCCACCGCTCCCCTCCCCCCCTCCCCCCTTTCTCTCTGTGGAGAAAGTGTCAAAAGCCTGACAAAATTCTCTAACTAAACAAACAGTTTCAGATACTGATTTCATGATCGTGTACGAGATTCATCACCACGTTAGAGATCTCTCCGTTACTTCTCTCATCCCTCATGCTCATCACCAGCTACATTTTCTTGATTCGTTCTTCATGCACTACTTCATGCGAAACATTTCCTCTCCAATCATCACTACAATGTCCGATGGTTCTGAGCAGCTTCTCGCCGAAGATGAGCAAGAAACAATCCGAAGCGACACTTTGAAGAGTACCCAGTTGGAGTTTGACTACGAGATTGCCCAAATTTCCCCCTTGGACCACGTTGGCATTGAGACCGATCACCCGAGCCCGAGGAAAGCCATAAGAACAGTCAGAGAAGAAAAGAAGGAGGAGGAGGAGGAGGAGGAGGAGGGTGGAAAGACGTCGTTCCGAGAAGAACACGAGCTCGTTGAAGAAGATGGGGAGAATAATGACGGATTCAGGACTCCAACGTCTTCAGACCACAAAATCCCCGTGATGACACAATGCCCGCCTGCGCCGATGAAGCTGAAGCTGACAAAAAAGCGGAAATTGTCGTCGTCGTCGATGTTATCTGATGATCGCCACAGAGAAGTGATTGATCTCGATTTATCCGAGGAAGTGGAATCGCTGCTTCAGCCAATTCATCGCAATGAAGTCAAGAAAGCTAGAAGAGATGGAAATAATAATTGATAATTGATTATATGTCCATTTGATGAGGTAAGGAGTGACATGTAGATAAGGCTTCCATAGTAATGCATTATCTTGCTATAGAGCAAAATTTGAAAAACGGAAATAATCTCTCTCCCTCTCTCTCTCTCGAATTAATTGCTGAATGATCTGAAACACTTGAATATGTTGTAAAATGAAAATTGAGTAAAAGCAAAATGGGGACCAGATTGAAAGAAGCATAACTTGGAAATCCAGTTTGGTGCTTTTTTTCTCCAGGTGTTACCGGGCTCCCTTTGAGAAAACGTTTTCTGCCAAAAGTTCTATACCATCTGCTAATTTAATTTCAGACTCTGATGAAACTTAGGAGTTCCCAATGAAATTTTGTTCTTCGGTATCTGAAAATATTGTATGTTCTTTTTCTTTTTCCTTTATTACCTGCTAAATGAGGTTGCTTTTCTTCCCAAGAGAAGCAGAGAACCAGATATCCTCCTCAACTTTCAGAGTCCTCAATACAGACAGAACCATTAGACGTACGGAGGATTTTGTTTACATATATATACGCGTAGTATCTCTTTTAGTACGACGTACATGATCTTTGTCTGCTTCATGTGATCTGCTAGTACGGGTTCAGGTTAATGACCTGATCTGGATGTTGCTGAATGATCGCAGTGAAAAGGTTCACTCTAGTTTTTCCTCTTTTACCATAGTTATGCATAGACATCCGTTCACAATATGATTATCTCCAAGAACGTCTGTCATCAGCGAGTAACTTTTACCTCTTATTGTAGGATGTACAAATGCAAAACGGAGAACAAAGCTTTAGATTTTTTGCTTTAAAAATTAAACCCCTACTATTCTCGATTACAAAATTTTCTCTTTTTTTTTTTTTTTGGGGGGGGGGGGGGGGGGTTTGGGTTTCAATTGTTTGGTTTTGGACCCAAAAAAAAAAAAAAAAAAAAAAACTCTGTTTGGGTCTTTGATCCCACACCGACTAGATCAGAATTCTTGTACCCTTAGATAAGTTTCAAACAAAACTTAAATTAGCATGATGCATTTTAAAACCGTGCATGGGTGGATGAATTGCGATATGTGCGAACAATATCATGCTTTGGGGGATTTTACTCAAAAAACACAAAGGTAAAATTAAATCAAAAAACGATTTGCAGCAGAAAGAAAACACTCATGCACGTATCTCCTCCTAAACATTGTTCGTGCGTTTTAATAAGCACGTAGAAATGAAAAAGGAGGGTTAATTGCACTACCCTTGTATTGTGCCCAAAGCAATTTGGTTTTGATGCTCTTCAGAATCAGACAATAATCAGACAATAAATGTCTGATCTACTCATAGCGTACCCAAAGTATTCTGGTTTTGATATTCTTCAGTTCTAATTCCACAAATGTTGGATCTCTAGTTTAGACACACCACCAATTACCCGTCGAATGATAGAATAAAATTTGAGATTTCACCACTTCGGTTGTGCTAATAATTGTTCTTGTGTGTTTCACATATAATTGATCTCAATTGTCTCATGATAATCTCTCTTTATCATCTCAAATCCAATTAATATAAATCAATACAGCCTATTAACTCTAAAACTATTTTAGAGTATTGATTCTACCATTAAGTCTGAACTTGCTTTAGAGTATGAATCTAGACGTTAATTCTGAAACTATTGCAGAGCATCAATTCAGATATTAATTTTGTAATCGTTATAGAATATTATTCTGGGCATTAATTTCATAACCGTTACAAAGCTTTAATTCCACGATTAAGTCCGAAACCATTTCAGAATATTAATTTGGTTGTTTGATTCTAAAACTATTTCAAAACATTAATTTGGCCATTAATTATTAAACAATTTCAAATCATTAAGGCTACGTTTGGCAATGTTTCTATTTCTCCCAATTTCTATTCTTTTATTTCAACAAAAAAATAATAGAAATCTATTTGGTAATGTCAATTAATGTTTTTTATTTTTTGGAATAGAAAAGTAGTCGGGGAATAGATTTAGAACAGAAACAAGAAATATAAAAAAGTAGGCTTTCTTATTCATGGGAATAATTTTTAGAAATAAGTTATTTTTTTTTTTTTTTTTTTCCTTCTTTTCTTCTTCTTTGCTGGCCACCACCCCCTACTGTCACCAAATGCTGCCCACCGCCACGTGCTGCCATTGGCTGACTGTTGCCGATTGCCACTGCCGCCCACTGCCGATGACTGTTGACATCACTGCCCACCGGATGGCCGACCACCATAGTCACCGACCGACCTCGACCAGCCACCGTTGATGACCACCGATGACGTCACCCACCACCCGCCACCATCGACCGCGGTCGACTAGCAGTTGGTGATGGTTGGTGGCAGTAAGGAAAAATAAGAAAAAAAATTATAAGAAATTTTACATTACAAAAAATTTTATGAATCGTACCAAAAACAAACCTATTCTTTTTCCATTCCGAGAATAGAAATTTTGTATAGTTACCAAACGCGTTCTTTTATTTAGAAATTGTTCGGGGAAATAGAAATAGAAAAAGACTATTTCTAAAAAGAAATTATTTCCCGGGATAGAAGCGTTACCAAACAAATCCTACACTAGCCATTGTATCTAAAACTGTTTCAAATCATTAAATTGTCTATTGATTCTGAAACCATTTTAGATCATTAAACTAACCATTGATTTTGAATCCATTTCTTATTACTAATGTGGCCATTGATTATGAACCAATTTCAAATCATTAACGTGGCCATTGATTATAAACCAATTTCATATATTTAATTTAACATTCAATTCTGAACCTGTTTTAGTTAATTTGGTCTTTCATTTTGAACCCGTTTTAGAACATCAATCTTCTATGTGACTCAATCTAATTGCCACGATTGTGAACACATTTGCAATATCGTCTCTTATGTTCAAACGTCATTCCGAATTGGTTATGGTGTGTGTATCTCTAGGTTCATCACTAAGCTGGGAATAGGACTTGTACTAACACATTAATACCATCAAGAGAACTAAATGTCCTGATCAATTTATAGTTCATACAAATCATGAGTGACATTTAGCAATTTGTCATGATTACCTAGACAAAGTGAATGCTTTAAAGACATAATGAATATGTCCGCTTTGGCTACCATTTAATTCAATCATTCCATCTTACTATATCATAATTGAACAAATGTTGTGAAATTGTTTTTCAAGCCACCAATTTGATCGTATAAATTATTCATTCTCGGTTACAACCCCAGGTGAGGATTTAATACAAAGTCACGATTGCATAGGGTGTCATTATTGTATCTTGTATATCACAAGAAGACAAATTCTATATTGAACACGCATGTGTCTTCGTATATGAATGGATTATGAACATCAAGTATAGAGACCATTTGACGAAGCATAAATATGCACACTTATAAACCATAGCTATCCAACATACAAGCCAACATCGTGTCTCAGGTTTAAGAATTTTACACAAGATCAATGCTTGAATGATTAATCATTGACCCCATTTAAAGCTTCCATGTTGCTAATTATTGTGAGCATGTCATGTTCAATGAATTTGTTCGAGACAAACACCTATGTTCTAATTTGGGTATCACAATACCCACTGACTTGTGACTCATCATCCCTGTAGGTATCCAATACTCAATGGTGAAGCTTGAGAATACACTAATCTCAACAAGATCATTATTATTCTCTCAATGATCCATCGACCAAGAATTATTTAAAGGCTCAATTTGATTATAAAATTATCACACATATTCTCAACACCTTAAGAATAGGTTCCATCGCAACTAATCTTATGGAATAAATTATATAATTGAGACAATGAATGAATACATTATTGCCACTATATAAATAACACAACTAAAATCCCTATCGTTTAACTAATACATGGTTATTTTAGGGCATATAGCCATCAATCTCTCACTTGCATTAAAGTCAACCTATGTGGTGCCTCTAACTCATCTTTTTAAGGTGTCTTTCAAAAGAAGACTGAGGTAATGCTTTAATGAAAGGATTTGCCATGTTTTCTACCGAGGCTATTTTTTGTAGGGTGACATCATCTCTCCAAATGATTTCTCTGATGAGATGGAAGTGTCTCTCAATGTGCTTGGACTTCTAGTGAAACCTTAGTTTCTTAGCCTGAGCTAGCCCCATTGTTGTCATAAAACAATGTAATTGGTTGTCCAATAGAAGGAACCACTCAAAGTTATTAAATGAATTTATTCATCCTAGTTTCTTCCTCCGCTACTTTAGGAGCAACTACATACTTTGCCTTAGCGGTGGAATCAATAGTTTGCTTTGTTTGGAGTTTTTCCAATTAACTACACCACCATTGAGCATAAAGACAAACTCAGAAGTATGCTTATAATCATTAGGAGCTTATAATCATTAGGATCTTATTGAAAATCATAATCGGTATATGCTTCAACTTTAAACTCTCATTCTCCATATATCAAGAGTAGATCCCCAATCCTTTTCAAGTACTTGAGGATATTCTTAATTGCTATCTAGTGCTCTTTGCTTGGATCAAACTGATATTTGTTAGTAATGGCTACAACATGCGTAATATCAAGTATCATACATAACATAACATACATTATGCTACCACTAATGGATGCATAAGATACTGATGTTATCCGCTCTCTTTCCCCAAGAGTTTGGACACATAACCTTAGAAAGATGGATTCCATGGCTGAAAGGCAATAGTCCTCTTTTGGAACAAAAAAGGAAAGAAAAGAAGAAGAGGCCAAAAAAAAAAAAGAAGGAAAAAACAATAAACAAATCAACATTTTAAAAATAAATAAATTAAAGTTAGTCCATTTTAGCATCGGATCTGCCACATAAGATGGTTGACATTAATTATACTGCCACGTCAGTAATTTCTAGCCAAATTAGCCTAAATGAGTAAATTAACATCTTGTCAAAAAATTTATGATTAAATTGACACAATTGAGATATTTAAAACTAAATTGACAAATCATTATTGTGATCTTCCTTGGGATGAGTTGGCAAATAGATTACTAAGCATAGTGCTTAGCACAGATCCTCCAAGCCCTACCAATCACAACTTGATACTCAATCCAACATGTAATTAAAGTTACCTTTTGGAGTAATCACTAATAGGTTATGGGTTGGTTAGACACCGTAGTAAAATGTGAGAGTGCATTTTACTTTTGTGAATTAGAGATTCAATGAGTTTAGAGACAATGCTAGATTAGTTTAATGCCCTTTCGATACATATTTTACTTTTTTTTTTTTTTTCTTTGAAAATGTTTTGTATGCAATTTTATCAATTTTTTATCCTATGCCACTAACATGTGAATGGTGATCATGCGGATGCACAATAAATAATGAAATATTCAATAATTGAAATAGTAAATAAATATTACTAGAAAGATTAAAGAACGTGGAATTTATGAGCAAACGGAATTAGATCTTTATTCATCACTCATCGAGACAGGAGTCCTAGAAGCTTAGACTTAGTAAGCAAACATGCAATGATGAATGAATTCATAAAAAATTTGATGAACAAATGCACGACCTAAACTATGTGAGATAACTAAGATACAATGTCAATCGATTCTTTTTGGATTTTCTTGTTTATAACATGAATTCCCTAATTGCAAGATGGACATGACTCAATTAATGCTATAATTATATGTGCCTAATCTAACATGCATTGTTGAGCTAATATAAGTCCTAAATGTCATGCATGCTATGCTATAATGAATCAACTATGTGCATTGTTATGGCGTTAATTCTGAATGGTAATGACATTATATGTCGTGAATGCTTGACATTAGATAGAATTATTCATAGACTAAGACTATGATGCAAGTTATATTAAATGCTATTGTTATAATAAAAATTCTAGGATTCTATGCAGCCTAATGGACTTACCGTGATGATGGAACTACACACAATGGATGACGCATGTAATGCCATTAATAATTAACATATCTATATGCCATAAAATTAATAATTAATTCCAAATGACATGCATTTTTATGAAATGAGACTAAGTGTTGACACCTAAATTTTTGCATAATTTTTGGGTTAATTTTTACTAAAATAAAAAAATATATAAAAATCACATGGCATATAGTTTAGGAACATTTATGTCGTTTTGTTTTGTTTTGTTTTGTTTTTAGACTGCCGGTGAGGGAAAGGTTTTTCACATATTTCGTTCAGATTTTTCACATATTCAGGTAATATATACTGGGGGATGCATTTTGAGCAGAAAGGAAATTTTTTGAATGAAATATACGGAAAATACAAAAGAGAATATTGTATGAGCAAAATTGGAAATGGAATATGCAATAAGGATTTAACTTTTCCCTATAAAAGGTGTAAGGGGTACAGAAAAAGGGGGGGGGCAAATTTTCAGAGCAAAATGGGTGAAAGGTTGATTTTTTAGAGTAAAATTTCGAAAAAATGTGAGAGAGAGACTTTTTCAAAAAAAAAAAAAAAAAAAAGGGAGAAGAAAAGGCCCCCGAAACCCTAGTCGGCGACCCTTCATCTTCCTCGCGGGTCCTCGTCCGTGCCGGCGCCGCGCTAGTGCCGCGCCCTCAACGGCCACTTCGCCGGTGTCTCCTCTGCCAGCCACCGCGTCCGCC
Source organism: Eucalyptus curtisii (assembly GCA_017140595.1). NCBI lineage: Eukaryota > Viridiplantae > Streptophyta > Magnoliopsida > Myrtales > Myrtaceae > Eucalyptus > Eucalyptus curtisii. The sequence continues at coordinate 14,367,479 of CM029494.1, forward strand.
AGCCTCCGCGAGCTACACCGCCACGCTGATGTGTCTCTGAGCAAAAATCCCCTGCTGCCAGGTTGTTCTCTGCAACCTTCGCCCGAAGCCCACACCGCGTCGAGCCTCGCCGTTTCGACATCGCTTCTGCCGGCCGCCGCGACGCCTGCGCCCGAAGTTCCTTGCTTCGATGACCCAAATCTGCTTTGAAGCTCGTACCACCACGGCCGATCCAGATCCCGGCGCCCCGCTCGCGGCCCTCGATCGTAGCAAATCGAGATCCAAACGCCGGAGCTCTTCGCCGCGCCTCTCGAGTCCTCCGCCAGCGACGACCTGACCCCCGAGTCGTCGACCACCGAAGCTCTGTCTCTCGTCGAGACCACACGCTGCTGGGTCCTCCTCTACTCCGATTCGACGCCGACCTCGCTGCTCCAGATTTGCCCGCTGCAGCAATCGGCGTCACCGCGCCCGTCGCCGATTCGTCCCGCCGCGCTTCGCCCTCGTCCAACCGAGACCCGACGCTGCCAGATCTGGTCGAGCTCGCCTTTGCTCGTGACCTAGCGCCAATGCCCAGATCTGCCCCGCCGAAATCGCCGCCTCTCCGCCCGCGGTTGCCGCCGCGCGGCGAGCCGAGATCCGGACGCCGTGCTCGTGCCCGACCCCATCGCCGTAGCTAGCCGACACCGCGCGCCCCCTTTGCCGCTTCGCCCGGCCGCCGCGCGCCTGCCTCGCCCGATGACCCCTCACCCGCGATCGCACCAATCCGACGCCCTTGTTGGGCCCCCGCCGGATTCCTCGCCGTTGTCTTCCCCTCGCCGGAGCCCTGAACCAGCGGCCAAGATTTCCTTCTTTTTTTTTAAGAAAAAAAATTAAATTAGGTATTTTTGCTTTACTTTATTAGGTAAGTTTAGGTTTTTCTTTATTTTTTTAATTATTATCTCTTTATATGTTTTTTTTTTTGGTTGAAATACTTATCTATGCATAATGGGAAATCTCAATATGTCACCTGATTCGCAACCACGCCAGGGTTTTTTATTTATTTATTTCATCTATAAGGCTTTAGATGAAATAATTAATGAAGTGAGAATAAAATTGATATTTTGATTTTTAAGGGTTAAGATCAATTTATTGATTTTACTAGTGAAATATTATCCCCCGATTGCTAATTTTCAAAAAATAAAAAATAAAATAAAAAATAAAATTAATTAATTTAGTTTGCTAGTTTTTTTTTTTTAAAAAAACTTGAATTGCATGTTTAATTATTTGGCAATTGTTAATTTCGAAATTAAAAGAAAAAAAAAAAGAAAGTACATTTATTTAGGATGCAAGTTTTATTATTATTTGAATTGCATGTTAAATTTTAATTTTGGAAAAAAGGAAAAGCCACAAAAATCATCATGTATATGTCATGTAGAATTAGGGGCATATTTTGTATGTCATGGCATATTAGGGTAAAATTGCTCTTAGTTTAATTTTAGATAATATTTTTCTTAATTTATTATAAGTTTAGGTATTTTCTTAAATAGATTGCATTTTAGGATTATTTGGGTTAAAATAATATTTTAGTTTAAATTAGGATTTAGCTCAACTAAATTCCTAATACAAATTGAATAAGATCTTAATCTAATTAGATAATTTTCACATTTTTTTAATTTCGAATTTCATAAAAAATACAAAAAATATCTTAGAATAAATCAGTTTCAATCTCTAGGATAGATTGCATTCTTTTAAGGAAAAAGAAATAAGAAAACATCATGTGCATGTCATTAGGATTAGATTCATGAAATGCATGCCATTTAGTGATTGTTGTTAGGTCAATTTAATTAGAAATTGCATGTCATTAGAATTAGGTCATTTAGTTAATTTTGAATTGCATATTGCACGATTTTCATTAATCAAGTGAAAAAAAAAAAAGAAATTGTGTGTTAATTAGAAATCATATTTAGGGTTTTTGATGTGGATTCTAATTTAACATTGCAGATACTTTCGTTGCTTCGAGGTAAATATTTGCAATTTATTCATTGTTTATCTAGGTGTTAAATTGGTGGTTTGCACACCTGCATGATCGCCTCACATGTTAGGGAAACAGATTTAAAATCGATTTAAGCTGCCTGCAAAAAAACTTTTTTGAAAATAAAAGAATGGTACCGAAAGGGCATTAGAGAAATCTAGTGTAACCAAGTCCCCGTACCCATAGTCTCTGGTTCGTAGGAGTAAAGTAAACCTCCCATTGCTTTATTTGGGTTTTTAATCGACTCACCAAAAATAGATTAGTGGCGACTCCTAATTGAAAATCATTTGCATGTTAAGAACTTGAACCTAAGTCGTGAATTGGTATGGGCTTGGGAGAACTCGAGTTAAGTCTAGGCTTAACAATCCATTAGCCAAACCCTAGGTGGTTCACACCCGAAAAATTGGTTGTGACAGCTTGGCGACTTACTGGGGACTTGAGTTAAAACTCTTAGTGGACTTAAGCCAATTTTTTTTTCTTTTGCAAGATGGGAGGTATAAGGGGAAGTGTTTGTTGACCTTTGTTTTGCAGGGAGGTGTAGGAATGTATAGTGTATTTTCATGAACAAATTGTTGTTTGATATAAACTGTTGTGCATACCTTGCATTTGCACTACACTTTTGCACACACAACCTGCTACCGGACCTGGGCTGCGCTAGGATACTTGGATACGACTTCGACCGCGAGGCCACGAAGTAGAGGTTGCCCAACTCAATCCTGAAAATTTCTTTCTTGGTGTCAAGAATGCTTATCTCTGCCCGCGAGACTGCGTTGCATTGGGGTATCATTCTTGACTAAGCTGGAGTTAGGAGGACTTGACTAAGTATGCGAGGCTGCAATTGGTCATCCCATCCTACTAACTTCACTTTGCTAAGCCTGTCTAGAGTAGAAATCGAGCCTCGCATTTTATGCAATTTAATTTTGGTCCGTCCATGACAATCTAGGCTAATCGTTTGATCTAATTCATTTGTTACTTAGAAATGAAATGAGGAATTTGTCATGCAATGAATCATTTGCATAAAAAAAAAAACTTTCGATAATTTGTTTTCAATTCATGTCTAGGAAATTTGGTCTTGTTAGGGTGTCTATCGTGATTTTCCTAGTCCATTTTTAGGAAATACCCTTCTTGTACGAACTTTTCATGAATAAATGAAAAAAAATGGAAAAATCAATTAGATCATTGTCATGGATTGACTTTCTATTTACACCTCATGGTTACATGTTCCCGTTCATTTGAATTAGGTGATTATGGAACGATCCCGCTCACCCCTCCGTTCACAATTGAGAGTTAAAATGACGGATTGAAAAGAGCTTATCTCGTCAAGCAAAAGTTCTGCAATCTATCTTCAGTGATAAATTGTGACTTCAAGAAGAGAGCCAAGAAGACCTTTTGAACCGGCTCATTTTCCTGAGGTAGCCGAATTCGATGCCATCGTGAAGAGACTAGTGACATATCTAGATGGAAGAATATATGACCTGAAGGGTTCGCATCACAAGATCAAGGAGGGTGAAGAATTTAAGCACACATGATTCATGGTCCTAAGTAGTTCGATTTCCTCAGGGACATACACCTTCCCTTGCAGCATTACTTTCTTGTCTTGATGAGAAAACATCTGAAAATGGCGCATCAGATGACAGATTGGAGGCATGGAAGATTTTGGTAGTGACCCGACTGGGATAAAATCTCGATCCGAGCCAAAATGGATGTGCAATTTGAATTTACTATAATGTTGCATAGTATCCTATTCATGCACATTCTCTTGTGCAGGGGCAAAAGCGGATTTTCAAGGACAATCGAAGAACACCAATTCCTGAGATAATCCCTTCATGGGACAATTCCTTGAATGAACGCTCAAAATCATGTTTTTCATACTTACAAATGCATTTTGTGGTAAATTATTTGTTCTGAAGTTTGCAATTTTTCATGCTTAAAGCTACCGAGCTCATTTAAAAAGGATTTTGCATGATGACTCTTACATGTTTAAGAACATCAATATGGACTAATTCAATGAATGATATGGAATGGATTAAGCATGCTAAATGAGATGTGTCAGGATGATGAAAGGTAAGCCTTATCCTATACACAGTCCCCTACTTATACACCTGTGAGATAAGTGTAGGAAGTTCCATATCTGCAAGGTAAAGAGTTCTCTCGCAAAAGGTACGATGACCGAAATGATGAGGGGCAATTCATTTCTCTATCCCAAACACAACAGGTGACCCATTGCTTAACCCCTTTGAGCCCCATACACTTGTGGAAACTTTCAAATTACCCCGTCAAGAACCACCCTACATTGGGGCAAATTGGAGGGTAAGACAGCACCATAAAGTGAAGAAAATTGATTGAAATTTTCTTACTCTCACTTACATCAATCTTCCAGTCATGCTATTACATTGAATTCGTGTGGTAATTTAAGTGCCTTAGGATGACGAAGAGCATTTCTTTCACTATCCTATAACTTATATCCTTTGCATAGCCCACTTGAGCCTGCAATTTCATTTCTTTAAACCCAGTTGGTGATCATCCCTCATACTGGGGCAAGGCAAAAGACAGATGAAGACTCTTGAAAAGTTTGAGTGTCATTCAAAGTGTAATTGCTTGACGCATGCATTGTGCGCAAGAATTGAAATCAAAATAGAACTAAGGGGCATAAAAAAGCAGTGTGCCTGGTAAAAGCAAAGGCCAATGCCCATAAAAAAAAGTGAAAAGAAAATGAATAAGGACTAGGGGCATGAAAAAGCGATGTGCCTGGTAAAACCAAGGCCAATGCCCATAGATGAAAAAAGAGTCAAGATAAGGTGACTGTCAATTGCAAGAATTGAATCCCGATTGAGCAATACTCAAAGAACTCAAAAGCTGAGTTTTTACAATCAGTGGGGCATTTCATGAAAACAATCCCCGATGATGAAAAAGAAAACTGGTGGCAATGCCAAGATGATCACCAACTCTCACCCTTCACACATATTTTGAGCCTAATGATCATTTCGTTTCTCAACCTATGAACCTAACTTATGTTACGTCCCTTACAAAGTCTCTTCTGATTATGGCACTTAAATTAACATGGTAATTCATATGTTTATAAGCATCGCTCGAAGAAGTGCGAGCAAGACTATTTCTTTCTCATTTTGCAGGGTTCTTGACTTGTAAACCCGGAGATGATTGCAAAGTTGTTCTTTCAATAACCTTGACTCAAAGAGTCCAATTGTTAAGCCATTGACCGAGCCCACATTATGGCCCCTATTAAAGACCTCTCAGATTGATAAGGTCGTACCGCTTGCGAGAATACTTGGACCCTTGTTAGTATTATGATAGTGAGATGGAGTGATTCTCATAAAATAGCCTCTAAATGAGAGTGAGTGAAAGTCCTTTCTAACTGAAAGTCTCTCATTTAGTATTCTTAGGAAGTCCATGTCACGAGTGAAAATTGTCTTGAACAATAAATCTCTCCGGTGGAAATTTGGGTGATGCAAAGGTCATTATGCATGAACCTCGATTGAATTAATAAAAACTTCAATGAATTTTGAAGTGTGCATTCCAAAATAGCCTTAATTGCTTTTTTTTTTTTTTTTTTTTTTTTTTTTTGGTAAATGCATTTTTGCTCTAAATCATGTCCGACGGGTAATATTTTCTCAAAGACCCAAGAGCTCTTGACATTCAAGTTCCTTTCAGAATGCCTCATGATATTAGAAGATGAGAAACATTCACGAACATTCAAGGTGCATCATTGATGTTCCAAAGTTTATTTCTTCCAAGCGGTCAAAGACCTCCACAGGATATCTAAATTCCAGAAAATATATCCCCAAGAATCAGAGATATCACCAGGTAAGTATATCTCTACCCATACTCTAAATAATTGTCATCGTGCAGGTATTTTCTCTCAAGTACATCGACACTTGACTCCGTCAGCGTCCCTTTTCATCGACTCGGCATGCCCAATGTCCCTTTTAATAGACCCGGCATGCTTCTGTAGCTCGGAGTTCTTGACCCGGCGTGTTTTTGTAGCCCAATGTCCATGCTCATTGACTCGGCGTGCTTCCGTAGCCCGATGTCCTTTTATCGACCCGGCGTGCTTCCACAGCCCGGAGTTCTTGACCCGGCATTCTTTTGTAGCCCAGTGTCCATTTTCATTGACTCGGCGTGCTTTCGTAACCCGATGTCCTTTTATCGACCCGGCGTGCTTCTGTAACCCGAAGTTCTTGACCTAGCATGCTTTTGTAGCCTAGAGTCCCTCTTTATCGACCCGGTGTGCTTCCGTAGCCCGGTGTCCATTTTTATCAACCTGGCGTGCTTTCGTGGCCTAGAGTCCTTTACACTAACACTCGATTGAGTTGTCCCCCAAAGATTTTTCTCCAGATTCAGTCTGATTAAGGCGACCGAAGAAAGGTTCGGGTCTTGGTCAGATGATTTATGTTGCAACGCTGGGCAACCGAAGAAAGGTTCGGGTCTTAGCCAAGCAAAACCTCAGTTTAGGCGACCGTAGAATGGTACAGGTCCTAAACAACATTTATTGCTCTAACAGGCGACCGTAGAATGGTACGAGTCCTGGAAAAGCAATTTCCTCATTCAGGCGACCGTAGAATGGTACGGGTCTTGGAAAATCATTTTTTTCGTCAAGGCGACCGTAGAATAGTACGGGTCCTAGACAACACTATTTTGCTCTAACAGGCGACCGTAGAATGGTACGGGTCCTAGACAACACTTATTTCCCCGTTTAGGGGACCATAGAATGGTACGGGTCCTAGACAATACCTATTTCCCCGTTTAGGCAACCGTAGAATGGTACGGGTCCTAGACAACATCTATTTCTCTATTTAGGAGACTATAGAATGATACGGGTCCTGGAAGGTGAATCCCCGTTTAGGCAACCGTAGAATGGTTTGGGTCCTAAACACAACCAAACACTGCCATACTAGGCGACCGTAGAATGGTACGGGTCCTAGACATGTAACACCAACTATCTCGAATTACTCTATCCTCCTTGAAGGTAAGTTGTTCCAGGTAGGTTCCTTTGACATCTCAGTTTGGATATGGATGTCTCAATTCTTTTCGTTGAATATTTCACTATGGATGTGAATGTTTTTCGATCTTTCTCGTCATACCTTAGTCTGGATCTAGGTATTTCAAGTACAAAAATCTTGACATCTCAGTCTGGACCCGGATGTCTTAATTATTTTCGTTGAATATTTCACTCTGGATGTGAATGTTTTTCAATCTTCCTCGTTATACCTTAGTCTAGATCTAGGTATTTCGAGTTTAAAAAATCATGACATCTCAGTCTGGACTCGGATGTCTTGATTTAAACATTTCACTTTGGATGTGAATGTTTTTCGAGCTTTCTCGTTATACCTTAGTCTGGATCTAGGTATTTCGAATTTTTAAAAAAAATCTTGACATCTCAGTCTGGATCTGGATGTCTCAATTCTTTTCGTTGAACACTTCACTCTGGATGTGAATGTTTTTCGTTATACCTTAGTCTGGATCTAGGTATATCGAGTTCAAAAATTTAACATCTCAGTTTGGATTTGGATGTCTTAATTCTTTTCGTTAAACATTTCACTCTGGATGTGAATGTTTCTCGACCTTTCTTGTTATACCTTAGTCTGGATATAGGTATATCGAGTTCAAAATCTTGACATCTCAATTTGGATCTGGATGTCTTAATTTATTTCGTTAAACATTTCACTTTGGATGTGAATGTTTTTCGAGCTTTCTCGTTATACCTTAGTTTGGATCTAGGTATTTCGACTTTAAAAACTCTTGACATCTCAGTCTGGATCTGGATGTCTCAATTCTTTTCGTTGAACATTTCACTTTGGATGTGAATGTTCTTCTCAATCTCAATGTTTCAATCTACTACCTGTTACACTTTTCAAGGAACCTGAGTGAGAGTTGGGTACCTGTAGAGCAAATAGGGATTTATCATGTACCTCAAAATGCTCTACCGCACTGATTGGTAAGTGATCGTAGGTACGTTCTTCCCTTTTGCATCATTCATTTGCATTAGCATTTCCATGCATCATATAAATTGCATTCAAAAATGGAATTCATTTTCCAACAAAAAAATCATTCATTGCATTCGTATGATCAAAATTTATGTCTCAATTTATCTTTGAAGGCAACCTCTGCGAGCTCACCTTCAAAGAGGGGCAGCTATTGACACCTAAATTTTGCATAATTTTTGGGTTAATTTTTACTAAAATAAAAAATATATAAAAATCACATGGCATATAGTTTAGGAACATTTATGTCATTTTGTTTTGTTTTGTTTTATTTTTAGACCGCCGGTGGGGGAAAGGTTTTTCACATATTTCGTTCAAATTTTTCACATATTCAGGTAATATATACTAAGGGATGCATTTTGAGCAGAAAGGAAATTTTTTGGATGAAATATGCGGAAAATACAAAAGAGAATATTGTATGAGCAAAATTGGGAATGGAATATGCAATAAGGATTTAACTTTTCTCTATAAAGGTGTAAGGGGTACAGAAAAAGGGGGGGCAAATTTTAAGAGCAAAATGGGTGAAAAGTTGATTTTTTAGAGTACAATTTCGAAAAAGGTGAGAGAGAGATTTTTTCAAAAAAAAAAAAAAAAAAAAAAAAAAAAAAAAAAAGGGAGAAGAAAAGGGCCCCCGAAACCCTAGCCGGTGACCCTTCATCTTCCTCGGGGGTCCTCGTCCGTGCTGGCGCCGCACAAGTGCCGCGCCCACCGGCCACTTCGCAGGTGTCGCCTCTGCCAACCACCGCGTCCGCCAGCCTCCGCGAGCTGTACCGCCACGATGCTGTGTCTCCGAGCAAAAATCCCCTGCTGCCAAGTTGTTCTCTGCAACCTTCGCCCGAAGCCCACACTGCGTCGAGCCTCGCCGTTCCGACATCGCTTCTGCCGGCCGTCGTGACGCCTGCACCCGAAGTTCCTTACTTCGATGACCTAGATCTGCTTCGAAGCTCGTACCGCCACAGCCGATCCCGGCGCCCCTGCTCACGGCCCTCGACGGTAGCCAATCGAGATCCAGACGCTGGAGCTCTTCGCCGTAGCCTCCCGAGTCCTCCGCCCGCGACGACCTGACCCCCGAGTCGTCGACCACCGAAGCTCCGCCTCTCGCCGAGACCACACGCTGCTGGGTCCTACTCTGCTCCGATTTGACGCTGACCTTGCTACTCCAGATCTGCCCGCTGCAGCAATCGGCGTCACCGCGCCCGTTGCCGGTTCGTCCCGCCGCGCTTCGCCCTGCTCCAGCCGAGACCCGACGCTGGCAGATTTGGGTCAAGCTCGCCTCTGCTCGTGACCTAGCGCCGACGCCCAGATCTCGCCCCGCGCGCGAATTCTCCCGCCCTTGCTTCGCCCGAAGTCGCCGGCGCGCGAGCCGAGATCCGGACGTTGTGCTCGTGCCCGGCCCCGTCGCCGTAGCTCGCCGACGCCAGCAGCGCCCCCTTGCCGCTTCGCCAGCCGCCGATGCGCCCTGCCTCGCCGCATAGCCCGTCACCCGCGATTGCACCAGTCCAACGCCCTCACTGGGCCCTCGCCGGTGTCTTCCCCTCGTCGGAGCCCTGAACTAGCGGCCAAGATTTCCTTTTTTCTTTTTAAGAAAAAAAAATTAAATTAGGTATTTTTGCTTTACTTTATTAGGCAAGTTTAGGTTTTTCTTTATTTTTTTATTATTATCTCTTTATATGTTTTTTTTTTGGTTAAATACTTATCTATGCATAATGGGAAATCTCAATATGTCACCTAATTCGCAACCACGCCAGGGTTTTTTTTTTATTTCCTCTATAAGGCTTTAGATGAAATAATTAATCAAGTGGGAATAAAATTAATATTTTGATCTTTAAGGCTTAAGATCAATTTATCGATATTACTAGCGAAATATTACCCCCGATTGCTAATTTTCAAAAAAAAAAATCAAAAATCAAAAATCAAATCAATTAATTTATGTTGCTAGGTTTTTCTTTTTTAAAACTTGAATTGCATGTTTAATTATTTGTCAATTGTTAATTGCCAAATTAAAAAAAAAAACAAAAAGAAAGTACATTCATTTAGGATGCAAGTTTTATTATTATTTGAATTGCATGTTAAATTTTAATTTTTGGAAAAAAGGAAAAGTCACAAAAATCATCATGCATATGTCATGTAGAATTAGGGGCATATTTTGTATGTCATGGCATATTAGGGTAAAATTGGTCTTAGTTTAATTTTAGATAATATTTTTCTTAATTTATTATAAGTTTAGGTATTTTCTTAAATAGATTGCATTTTAGGATTATTTGGGTTAAGATAATATTTTTAGTTTAAATTAGGATTTAGCTCAACTAAATTCCTAATACAAATTGAATAAGATCTTAATCTAATTAGATAATTTTCACATTTTTTTTAATTTCGAATTTCATAAAAAATACAAAAAATGTCTTAGAATAAATTAGTTTCAATCTCTAGGATAGATTGCATTCTTTTAAGGAAAAAGAAATAAGAAAATGTCATGTGCATGTTATTAGGATTAGATTCATGAAATGCATGCCATTTAGTGATTGTTGTTAGGTCAATTTAATTAGAAATTGCATGTCATTAGAATTAGGTCATTTAGTTAATTTTGAATTGCATATTGCACGATTTTCATTAATCAAGTGAAAAAAAAAAATTGCGTGTTAATTAGAAATCATATTTAGGGTTGTTGATGTGGATTCTGATTTAACATTGCAGATGCTTTCGTTGCTTCGAGGTAAATTTTTGCAATTTATTCATTGTTTATCTAGGTGTTAAATTGGTGGTTTGCGCACCTGCATGATCGTCTCACATGTTAGGGAAATAGATTTAAAATCAATTTAAGCTGCCTGCAAAAAAACATTTTTGAAAATAAAAGAATAGTACCGAAAGGGCATTAGAGAAATCTAATGTAACCAAGTCCCTGTACTCATAGTCTCTGGTTCGTAGGAGTAAAGTAAACCTCCCGTTGCTTTACTTGGATTTCTCTTCGACCCACCAAAAATAGATTAGTAGCGACTTCTAATTGAAAATCATTTGCATGTTAAGAACTTGAACCTAAGTCGTGAATTGGTATAGGGCTTGGGAGAGCCCGAGTTAAGTCTAGGCTTAACAATCCATTAGCCAAACCCTAGGTGGTTCACACCCGAAAAATTGGTCGCGACACTAAGTCTTCATGCAGTTTAAATAAAACTAAATAACATTTTAATTTGATATTTTTATTCAATGAAAATCATTAATTATCCCAAATATATATGCTTTCTAAAATTTATCATGTTCTAAATCCATATACATTATGAGACTAGTCATGTAGGGCCTAGATATGAAAACCATGAAGTGTAAGCGATGTGAAATCACAATGGATAATATTGGGATGCAGCGAAAACATACATTATGTTTAGAATCCATAATTTCATTGACCCATGTTATTTTAAAGCGATCGATCTGTTATTTTACAAAAAATGAAAGCACACTTTGTTAAAAACGATCGCTTGTATCGTTTGAAATAATTAGTTAATGAAAAAATTGCCAATTATCGATAACAGTTTTTGTTTAAATATTTTCATGAATGATGAAAATATTTTTCATTTATTCATTTTTGTAAGCAAGAAAGTTGATTATATTTAGAAATTTTTTTTCCAAATTATTCATTTTCTATGAAATAAACGGAGCCTTAATCAAACCAATCATAGTAAGCCATGTAAGATAATATTAGGATTCAACCTTAGTGCCTAAAGGTCCGAGTCCTGACTAATGCAAGGAAATAAACAAGAAGACTAAAGCTATCTAAGATTTCTAAATCGTGCCACGTGTATTGAGACTATATTATAAAAGACTAACTCATTACTTAAACAAAATATGCTTACCTAGTAAGGACACTATGAGAACTCAACAAGGAGGCAAAGACGTTGGTGAGAATGGTTGAATCCACCGTGTATAGGGACAAGGATCGCCTAGGAGTGAACTAAAACAACACCGAGAGTACCTGTGAAGAGAGAAACAAGATGCTCGACTTGGCCAGAAGCTCAACGTTGTTCCAGGTGTAGCGGTGAAGTGGCGGAGCTTCTTCGGGGGAAGCGGTGGGAGTCACGGCCAGATGATGGGCACAGGATCTTGCGGTGGTGCTACGGAAGTTGTCTGTCAGGCGTCGCTCAAACTTCAAGGAAAACCCCCAAGTGCAACCTGGGCATCCGACTTGCGGGGCAGGAATTAGCAAGAATGCTATAAGGAGGTAAGACCACCGGTGAAGCTCAAGGCTTATCTCTTCTGATTGTGAGAACAATATCTCATGATCTTTTCCATTTGGTTTTCCACAGATTGGTCTCTCCCTTCAGAACAAACATCACCACCTTCTCTGTTCTGCCGAACATTTAATTTGTGCTTTCCAATTTCTCAAAGCTAGCCACCCACCGCTTGGATTTTCTTTGTTTGACGAAAGATCTGTCCTTTCTTCTATGTTAATGGTGGCGTAATGAACTTTGAGGAGATGATAGTGGAAGGATGGTGACGATGATGGGAGGTGTCAATATTGTTGGAAGATATGCTTAAGATCCATTTGGATTCTGATTGTGCACTAAATCAATTAGAGAGGATTAGATTGAGATTGGCATTTATTTGTAGTAGGATATATTCTTTCCATTTATTATGTACATCTTGTACTATATTTACATAATCATGTACATTAGGGATCATTGAAGAGAAATACAAAAATTTTGCATAAAACTATCCCCTTCAGTCTCAATTTCTCCTTGTTTTGTTCTTCTTGCTTCCTTTCATGGTATTAGAGCCGACCAAGCTCCTAATTTAGCTTCCGCTACGATCGTCTACTGAGGAACTCTAATTTGCAAAACAAAGTTAATCCTCTGGCATATGAATTGGTTTTTGAAAAGGAAAAAGAAGCAGGTGAAGAAAGGTTTTTCTTTACTACCACCATGACTCAGAACCTGCCATTACCTTTGATAAGCATCCCTCAGAAGAAGTCACGCCACAAACCTTAGAAACTCAGGATCCAATCCTAGATCCATATGTGGTGTTTCTTGTGACTCAAGAGCAGCTCATTCAGGCCTAGTGTGTGCAGTGGCAGCCCATTCAGGCTTAGTCTAACCTGGGGCAGCCCATTTCGGGCCAGCCCATTGAGGTCTAGCTCGTCGTGGGCCATCCTTACTAGTGGGTACATTATCGCAATCCATGATAACTTAGGCCGATCCCAAATCCAACATTGTTAGGACACCACGGCTACCAAAGGAACTCCAACACAATGGATCCAATTAATGCAAGGCAAACAACCAGGTCGAATGACCCGGATATGGGAACAAATCCCTATCCGGGATTTTTCAATACAGAGTATGGAACCAAGTCAAGTAATTCGAATATGGGAACAAATCCCTCCTTGGGTTTCCGCTATTTCCAATCGTAGCAGTCACCGATCGTTCAGAGCTCGGTGACCCCCTGTATGTGTCAATCGTCAACGAACCATAATTGCGACTTATTAGCCTATAACTATCTAGGCCGGAGAATTATTCCAAGTGGTCACAAGACTTCTAGCGAGCCCTTGTGTCAAAGGACAAAGACGGCTTCCTCAAGCCATCTCGATTCCCTCCGACGAGTGCTTGGCTCGACATCGAAAAATATGCAATTAACTTGCCCGGACATGGATTGGCAATTGCATATCTCCAGAAGTCCTGGCCGAAGTTCCACCAATAGAGCAAAAATATTTTCTCTCATGTGGACCTCAGTAAGCTCAAGTAAGGGAATATGATGGTCACGACTTGTTTCAACAAGCTATCGTCCCTTTGGAACAATCTTGAAGCGGTTGAGGGAAAACTCGAGGGGCTAGATTCAACTCTAGAATAGTACAGATCTATGAAAGAAAGGGAGAAAGCCACTCAATTCCTATTGATATTGAACGAATCGTACCTAACCTTTTGATTGCAGATTCTAACCATGGATCCAGTGCTACCACTCGGTCGAATCTATCAATTCGCTATTCAAGAGGAAAGCCAGCAACTTGTATCATTGGAATATTTGAGAGAAGGTGAAAGCATCTCCCTTGTGGCTTGCGGCGAATTGCGAGAATCGGGCATCAAAAACCTAAACCAAGAAATAGATTTTCAAGAGGGGCTAGGGTACGGGAGTGGCATAGATGCTTGTTCCTTTAAAAGGAAAGGAGCTAACGGTCCGGATCGCTCGGATCGATTGAACAGCTTACGAGGGGCCGAGCCTTTAATTGAATCGAACGGCGGACATGAGATTGTGAACAACACATCCGACCGCCATATTTTTGTGACGTCATCGAAGCATTATGGACAAAGTTCGAAGGAAAAAGGTAAATTATTTTGCGAATATTGCAAACGTCCACACCATACAATTGATAATTATTAGAAATTGTATGGCAAGCCCAAAGAACAGGAGACAAAGAAAGGATTTACATAGTACATGAAAGTTCATGCATCTACACTCCACAACAAAATGGGGTGTTGAGCATAAACATCGCCATCTTCTAGTAGTTGTGCATGTGCTAAAATTTCAAGCATCCATCCTAGAGAATTATTGGGGAGATTGTGTTGTTACTGTAACTTATCTTATAAATCGTATGTCCACTTGGAGATTCGATGGATGAACTCCCTTCGAACTACTATTTGGGAAGAAATTGGAGCTGGATCATTTAAGGGTTTTCAGCTGCTTATGTTACGCCACTATAATGGGCCCTTGGGACAAAGGGTCCTTGTGCTCGGCAATGTGTATTCATGGGCTATCCTAGCTTACAAAAGGGACATTGTGTCCTTGATCCATCCACAGGGGAATTCTTTGTAAGTAGGGACGTTATTTTTCATGAAAATATTTTTCATTTCGTGAAAGGGCATCCTCAAATGAAGGCTTGGGCATTATGACCAATCCTCACCATTTCTTATCTGAGGAAGAATTGTCTCTAAAACCTGAGTATATCCTAACAGTACCTCCGAAGAATATTATTCCCCCATTAACAGCTCCTATTTCCATGAGAATCTAACTTCGGAGAACGCTATGGAACATATGCCTGAGAATAGGCCCAATGTGGAGGAAGTTCCTAGTACCGTACTAGAGCCAACAAATCCTCCACAATGTTCTGGTCATACTACGTGACGACCAACATGGATAAAGGACTACGTCTATGTCACACTCAATTCACCGGTATTCACTGTCCAATCTCATCATATGTTTCTTTCCATAAGCTTTTGTTGGAACATAGATGTTGCATTAGTCATATATTAGAATAAAGGGAACCATGTGGTCACGCTTCTTGCAAGCTAGCTCTCTAGGGGGTGTACAATATTAAATATCGCGCCAATGGCTCCATTGAATGCTACAAGGCTCGCTTGGTGGATAAAGGCTTCTTAGCAATAAAGTGGCAATTATCACGAGACTTTCTCTCCAGTAGCTAAAGATGTCACAGCCTAGGTAGTACGGACATGGCGACATGGACACATGACACGACACGACACGACACGCGACACGTCATTTCTCAAAAAGTAGAGAATTTCGACACGTTCCGACACGTTAAATATTAAATAAATATTTTTATATATACATGATTAATTATTATGTTTAAATTAATTTATTCAAATTCATAAATAAATAAATAATAATAATAAAAGCCTATAATAAATCTATACTAATAACATGTATTAATAAAGTTATTCAACGTACGCAAAGGCTCTCGATCCGTTTCTCTCATCGTCTTGAAAAAAGAGAGAGAACTTTTACAGATTTTGCCAAAAAAAAAATAAAGTTATTTAATGTTTAATATTTCTTTTTAGGGTTAAATGGTCTCATCCATTTATTTCCCCCACCCCACCCACCGCCTGCACACGTCTCTTCCCAAAGTCACACTGCACGAGGCTTTATTTTTTCCCCAAGAAGCCGTCGACACATCCTCTCTCTCCTTGCTCTTCTTCCAAAAATTGAAAACCCTAGCAATCGGCGATCGCCTTCTTTCTCCTCTCCCTCGCTCGGTCTCCATTTCTCTCACCGCTGCCTCGCCTCCGTTCCCCCCTTTGCTGTCGTAGCCTCGCATCCAGCCCTCCATCGCGGCCTTTCCGTTTTCCATCTCGGCGTTGCAGTCGGCGGTCGCAGCCAACCAAGACGATCGAAAAGGCTTCTTAGCGTTGCAGTCGGCGGTCGGAGCCCTCCCTCGTCGTTGCTCACGGCGTCGCCTCAGCTCCCTCACCCTTGCCTTCACCCGCCATCACTTTCTTCCCTTCGCACCTGCGGATCCGCCCACAAACCTCCGAACACGCTCCGACGCGCGCGTCGGAAAGAGTTGACCACGTGTCGGAAACTCCGACACGTGTTGACAGCGTGTCCAACCGTGTCCGAGCATGTCGGACACGTGTCGGGGTGTCCGACACGACACGGAGGCCCTCTGAACGTGTCCGTGCTTCCTTGGTCATAGCTCGTTCCTTCTTATTAGTTGCAGCCATTCATGATTGGCCGTTACACCAAATGGACGTGCACAATGCCTTTCTTTGAGGCGATTTCGATGGACGGATTTATATGGACATACCTCAAGGTTAACAGACATAGGGAAGAGTAGAGTCTATTGTTTTCGTAAATCCTTTGTGGTCTGAAACAAGCTTCCAAGTAATGGTATGCCAAGTTTGCCAACGTTCTCACAACTGCAGGTTTCAAACAATTTAGATATGATTACACCCTATTCACATGGACTAAAGGTATGTCATCTTTTACTTGATAATTTATGTTGATGATATTCTCATCATGAGAAATGATAAAACTGCTCTAAAGAACCTTGAGGAACATTTGTAGTCCATTTTCCATATAAAAGACCTGTGGCATCTAAACATTTTCTTGGGATTGAAATTGCTTGATCTGATTGAGAACTTTCTCTTAGTTAACGGAAGTTTATACATAAGATTATGTCAAAGGTCGATCTATCATAATGCAAACCGGCGATTATTATAATTGAGCAAAACACCAGATTAACCACAACAGATAATGATGTTAAATATCTCATAATGATGATCCCATCCTCAAAGTTCCGTCAAGTTCTCAGAAGCTCATTAGAAAGCTTATATATTTAACTATGACCAGGCCTGATATATCCAATGCGGTGCAAACACTCAGTCAATTTAATGCACAATCAAAAGCAATCCCATAGCAATCCCATATGAATGTTGCTTTGAAGGTTGTGAAATATTTGAAAAAGTACACAGGACTCGGGATACTCCAATTTAGGAACTACAACATGGAAATGACAGCATAATGTGATGCGAACTACGCAACTTGTCCCATGAGCCGAATATCTATCATTGGTTTTTGAATTAAATTGGGAGAATCTCTTATTTCATGGAAGACCAAGAAGCAGTCAACCATGTCACTATCTTTAGCTAAAGCAAAATATTGAGCCATGGCGAGAATTACTTGTGAGATTGTATGGATATGAGGCTTACTTCAGGATCTCGGAGTACAATTGAAAGGACTAACAAAGCTACTTTGTGGCGGCCCTCAAACTTACAGTGAATCCCATAGTACATGAAAGAACTAAGCATATAAAAGTGGATTGTCATTTCACTCAAGAAAATATTCAAGAAGGAATAATCGAGACAAGAGAAATTGGAACCACAGAACAACCTGCAGACATCTTTACCAAACCTCTATGCCAAAGACAACACACATATTTGTTGAGGAAGCTATGCATTTTGGACATCTACAAACCACCAGCTTGAGGGAGAGTATTGGAAAATATGCTCGAGAATCCATTCGGATTGTGAATATGCACTAAATCAATTAGGATATTGATTTAGATTGGGATTGATTTGTAGGATATATTCTTTCCTTCTTCTTTTTTTGTCAGTATATTCTTTCCATTTATTATGTACATCGTGTACTATATTTATAGAACCTTGTACATTTGAAATCATTGAAGAGAAATACAAAAATTTTCCCTAAAACTATCCTCTTCAGCCTCGATTTCTCCTTGTCTTCCCTGTTCTTCTTGCTTCCTTTCAAATATCCCCAACGAGCTCCCTCTGCATGAGATGGCCTCTTTGCATCCGTTTGGCGCTAGGAAGACCTGCAGAGAATGAATAGCTTGCTAGTTTTCGCCAAGGATTTTTGCGGATGGGTCCCTGGATTGATTGGTATGAGGCTGGATGAGCCGGACCGTCATCGGACAATGGCCAAGGCATGGAGGAATCGCTGGAAGGCATTGAACTTGTTGAAGAACGCTAGGAAATCAAAGGACACGGTTAGGACACCAACTCGGCACGAACAGACATTGACGGCGCATGGGTAGAGACAGATAGTTGCCGGCATTTGGAAGAAAATAAAAAACGCCTCGGGACCACCGAAGGATCAACAGAACAATGCCTGATAAGAGTGAGAGCACCAGCAAATGTTTTAGAACCTCTTTCTCACCTGGACTAGAGTTTACTTAAGGCACCAAGGACCAAAGTAGCGCAATGTAAAGGATGTGGCCGTCAGGCTTGGCGAACCATTAGCGAAGGAGACGCAGAGTTCACGACAAAGAGGGGTAGATGAAGTCCACCAGTAGGAAAAGCTTCACCGAGAGGAGAAACCACTTGGCGAACGTTAAGAAATATCTACGGATAAAAGCCTTTGCGATATTCCCGAAAGAAAACCCAAAGTGGGATCTTTTCTTTCCTTTTTCTTTGTTGAATACCTCTACTTTGGGTTGTCTCCAATTACTTTTCTCTAGTCAAACTTCCACCGAGACACCTTTGACTACCGCTTGGACTCTTTCTTCAATTTCCAATTACTTCAGTTTGTCTCTTCAATTACCGAACACACCTGGGTTGGCCATGCTCTGGCGTTGGTCTTGATTCCTCTCGAAGTCGCGCCTAGGCAGTGACTCAAACTGGCTTGGATCACGAATTGGATTTCACCTAGGCGTGGTGCCCTCTTGTCGGATGTTAGGTGAAGGCCGAGAATCGGAGCGACAGTGGATCACCAGTGTTACTCATGGATAGACCCGTTAAACGGGTGAGTCGGGTCGGGTTTGGATCGGGTCATAAATGGTCCGACCCAAATCGACCCATGTAATCCGTTTATGACCCATTTATTGTAATGCAAAATTTTTTACCCATACCCGACCCAACTTATACCCAACCCATACCTATATATATATATAGTATTGCTAACATGATTTTATACGACCCAAATTTAATGGACAATTTTTATAATTTTAAAAATAATTATTTTAAAAAAATTTTTAAATATTTTTTTATTTTTTAAAAATTTTAATTTTAATTTTTTTATTTTTAAGAATATAATTTTTAATTCTAATTTTCTTTTTCTCTTTTCTTTTTCCTTTTTTTTCTTTTTTCTTCTTCCTCTTCTTTGGCCGGCCGTCGGCCACGACGACAACCGGCGGCCGGCCACAAGCGAGTTGGCTCGCTCGACTCGCCGACATCGGTGAGCTCGAGCTCGCCCCTCGCCGGATCTGGCGAGGCTCGAGCCTCGCTCGATGCCGGTGAGTTCGAGTCTCGCCCAATCAGCGAGGCTCGGGCCTCACCAGATCCGACGAGCTCTAGCTCGCCCGACGCCGGCGAGCTCGAGGCTCGCCTGGCCAGTCGCCGACCATCGCCGTGCCGGCCACCAGAAGAAGGAAGAAGAAAGAAAAATAAGTAAAAAAAAGAAAAAAGAAAAAAGAACAGAAAATTAAAAAATAATTACAATTTCGATGTTTATAAAAAAAAATATTTTGTAAAGTTAAATAGGGAAGAGCGAGATTGTGTGGTTTGGGTTGAAAATGGGTTCTAAATCTAACCCATTTAAGACTCACTTAATACCCACATATCTTAAGTCTTTAATTGTTAAACCCATTTAATTAGTTCCTTCAAAAAACAAGTGATCCATATATGACCCATTTATGATTTAAATGGGTCATATATGGGTCTAAGACCTATTTTTCCACCTCTACTCATGGATGACAATCAAGGTGGATCACCGCTGGAAGTGGTGCTCGCTCTCAAACAGTGGTGCTCATGGATGACAGTCAAGGTGGACCTCTAGGATGAGGGCGAATGAGACCACGGACAAGAGTGACAAAGCTTGCTCAATGTGAGAGTGTGTTGATCATGAAATCCACCCCTCGTATGTGAAATGTGTACTCCTACTTTAAGTAGCACCAACACCAACTCACAACACGTGACACAACACAACATACGGACACATCATTTCTAAAAAAAATAGGGAATTTTGACACGTTGGGACACGTTGTATATTAAATTTATATTTTTATATATACATGACAAACTATCATTTTTATGACTATTTTAATCAAATTAATATGATTCAAATTCATAAATAAATAAATAATAAAAAAGATTCTATAATGAATTTATACTAAAAATATTAATCCACTATTTGTTATTATTATTCATTGCTTTAATTTGACAAATTCAAATTTATTCCAATAATTCATAAATCTTGGAGAAAAAAAAAAACAAGCAATCCAAATTCTTGACTTGTGTATCAAGTTTGTTGGAAGAGAAGAGAAAAAAATAAATTTAGGTCGTGAATTATGTGTCACAGGAAGTGAGAGTCAAGAGAGAAGAGAAAACTAGGTTTTTCTTCTTTCTCCATTTATTATTTTTATTATTTTTTATTTTTTACATATTTACATTTTCAGCCCTCATTTAGTGAAATTTTTAAAATTGACCAATTATCTTTCAAAATCACATGCCGGAATTTCAAACTCGCATGTCAGAATTCCCAACCTGCATGTCGAAGAGTGTTAGGAGAGAGGACCAGGTGTCGGATTTTCCAACACGTGTTGACCGAGTGTCGAATAAGATGGGCTTGAGGGGCCCATGGGCCTCCATTAGCCGCCCACCCCTTGGGCGTGTGTAGGCCTTGGGCCACCCACTTGTGCTCGAGCCCAATGGGTCCCCGTCTATGGCCCTTTTCCACTTTTCCATACTTGTATGCTCTTGCCGATAAAAAACCAAGTTTTCACTCATAAATGACCTTTTCTGATGTCCTCTTGGCTTATCGATCCTCAAGACAATCTCGTCCGATGATCACTTGCCAAAACAATTCCATTTGGAAAAACCGGGTTAGAACGAGGATGTCACAAAGTATGTAGACTTGTCAAATCATCGTATAGACTATAAGCTCTTGAATAATGGCATAACAAGTTTGATCGTATGATGATCCAAAATAGCAATAGAATCAATGAGTACGACAAATGTGTGTACACTAAATCTACATCAATTGGATGTATAATTATTTGTCTATATATTGATTACTTACTCAGTTTTGGAGATAACATTGAGGTTATTAAAATCACATAAGTATTCTCAAGAAGAACATTGAGATGAAAGACTTAGGGATGTAATACTTAACATGAAATTCTAAGGAATTATGATGGTTTAGGTTTAACGCAATCTCATTACATTGAAATGTAATTGAATGGTTTAAAGGGTTCGGCATCAAATATGTGAATAATCTTTTTCTTCCATATGTAACTTCAATAAAGAATATTAGAAACAATATCAAGCAACTGGAGTACTTTCAAGTGATTGACAAGTATCATATACTTCACAATATGCACCAGACCAGATATTGTACACTCAATAGGAAAACTAAGCCAGTATACTAGTAATCTTGGTCATGAGCATTGGAATGCTCTGTTGAGAGTGTTGGCTTATCTGCAAAGAACCAAAGACTATGTTCAACAATATGACAAGTATCTAGCTATTTTGGAAGATTATTGTGATACCAAATGGATTTCAGATTCCAATGAATTGAAATTGACTAGCGGATATATCTCACGCTAAAAGGTATCACGATATCGTGGAAATCCTCAAAGCAAATTTTAATAGTTTGCTCCACGATGGAATATGAGTTTGTTGCTTTATATAGAGCAGCTGAAGAAGTAAAGTGACTTCGACAGTTTTTGGAAAATGTTCCTTTGTGGCCAAAACCTATCCTGTGATATGTATTTACTATGACAATAAAGTAGCAGTTGCAAGGGCATAAAATGTGATATACATAATGGTAATTCTAAACACATTCGTTATAGACATAATACCATTAGATGGTTGTTCTCGGATGGAATAATTTTCTTGGACTTTGTGAAGTCAGAGGAAAACATCACGAATTTACTAATAAAAGGTTTGTCGACGGAGCAATTAAACTCGAAAGGAATGTGGTTGATGGAAACGAATTCCTAAAAACAAACAGATATTCAAACAATTGGATACCAAAACGAACGCGGACACAAGCTCGAGGATACATGTAACCGATTGAAAGGAACATCATGAAGATGGACAAACCTTATTTGCCACATATTAAATAATTGTTGTAATCTCAGAGGGATTGATTGATGTCACGCCCCGATCCTCCGAGCGCATGCTCATCCCTCCTTGGTCGATTAAATGCAACGTCCCAGGACGCGTCGCCGACCCATTCATTTTAATGCACATGTGGAAGCAAATAAATAAATCCCCAGACAACAATCAAATGGGATAGAAAAGTAGGGCCACAATTTTTCAAACAAAGACAAACCTTTTATAAACAAACAGGTTTATTTACAAGACTAGGCTGTTTACAAAAATGTCGGCTCATCCAAAAGGGAACTGTCCTAAGACCTACTAATTAGACCCGTTTGCCGATTCTAATCTCTCCACCTTCCCAAACTCCGGGACTTCAAGTCTTCCACGACTGTCAATTAGGGACCTGAAAAGGTTATCCCATAACGGGGTGAGACGCGTCTCAGCAAGTTCAACCCACTAAAACCCGATTAGGAAGGAAATACGCCATAAGGGCTGCCTACTCACAAACACGAGTCAGAGGACTTACCTTGGCTTCAGTTCCCTCCTGCAAGTCAATTGAATTCATAAAATCATCAAATCACATCATCACATCAAATCAAGAATTCAGATTTAATCATCGATCAATCGACCTAGTAGATTCCAAGACAACAGGACCATCACACGGTCATTTTAATCACTCATCTCCGACACTAAATTACAACTCAGCGGGCACAGCCTACTAAATCTTTGGCGGTGGATTACGGCTCAGTGGACACAACCGATTCCAAGTTCGGTGGTAGATTATAGCCCGATGGGCACGGCCATATTTTGGCGGTTAATTACGGCCCAACAGGCACAACCTCTATAAGGTGGTTAATTACAACCCAGTAGGCACAACCTTTATAAGGTGGTTAATTACAGCCCAGTAGGCATAACTGATTCCAAGTTAGGTGGTTGATGCCCTATTCCACACTGTCACACACCCAACATACATCATTTCATCTTTCAATAGTCTTCTCAATGCAACTAATAACCCTCACAAGATTAATTACTCTTGGCCAAGGACTATGTGCTTCACACTTAGAATCCTCAATCAAAGTAATATTTGGCCTATTTCCCTCGTATTAAAGATACCCGATAAAAATTATCATGTGTGGGTACTTGGTCGGCCTTAGCCAAAATACAATATTTTCACCTTTGAAAATCCCACCATTTATTAGAATGCACAAATTCATTTCTGGCGCTGTCAACCGACGCTCGGTGATTTTCCAGTTAATTACTGAAATTAATTGTGGCACCCCTCGACGGCCCCCGATCCGTTAGGGTCGCCACAGTTCGCTTACCTTTCACTTTCCCTAATAACATCTCACTCTAATACCATTTCAATTTGCAGCGGGTCCATACAACCTGGGGGTTTACATCTTTTAGATCGGTCCCTTGCGCAATTCATATAACGGAAGCATAACCAATAACTCCCTTCCCTATATTCAGAAAACAGTGCACACCAACTAAACATCTTTTATAAGTTAAAGCCGAACACTTTAATTTACATAAAGCGGATGGACATCTTTAGTCGGTACATCGAAATGTCATGGTTTTCTATACTTGGCTATACTTCAAAAGATGATCGACATCTCCTCCAACAGTCGTATATTTAAAGTCCATCGATCAGTGTCGGCGTCCAAAAGTTCCTTCCTTTGCTACCCTCCTCCTTGCGGTCATATCCAACCACTTGATCCATCTACCGGTGGCGTGTGCAGCGAGGTATCTTATCTAGTCTAAAATGTTAATCCCCAAAAGGGGTGAGTACAACCACTCAGCAGTAAAGATCCACCAAACTACTCAATGCGTCAAACAGAACAATCAAGGTATCATGAACAAAGCACATATCATTCATGCATTCAAGCATACCTTACCTTGCAGCCATGCATATATCACCTATGCCATATGTGCATATACCACCATGCACTTATCATCAAGCATTCATGCATATATCACCATGCCATATGTCCATATACCACCGTGCACTTATCATCAAGCATTCATGCATATATCACCATGCCATATGTGCATATACCACTGTGCACTTATCATCAAGCATTCATGCATATATCACCATGCCATACGTGCATATACCACCATGCACTTATCATCAAGCATTCATGCATATATCACCATGCCATATGTGCATATACCACCATGATTTATATCATCCATGCTATCAAGCATACATCACCATGAGATCCATTCATGCCTTCATGATCGCATTTTCAATATCAAATAGCATTAATTTACTTTCATAAGCAGATCATGCATCATGCCATATGCATACACCCATGCACATGATTCACTTTCAATTCTTATCTTTCACAAGGATCTCATCAGTTTTTCTTTCCAGGGACCAATGTTTGCATCCCACAATTTATCGCTCGCATCCAACCAGGCATCGCGAGGAACCTCCGGGCATGTATTGAAAATACAATTGGGCATTCGGCACCCCCACATTCCGGGCATCTCGTATCCTAACTGGCATCACGAGGTATCCCCTCGGCACACACCTCCGAGGCTTCCAGAATTACATACCACCACACCACCAGGCATTCCCCCTGGAATTACATACCGTATACCACCGGGCATCTCGAAACTCCCAGGACATCCGGGCATGTATCGTAATACAACCGGGCATCCGGCACCCCCACATTCCAGGCATCCTGACACTCCCAGGGCATTGTCGGCTCACACCTCCGACGGTATCCTCATTTTCATACTTTATTTTGCACATTTGTGGCTCATTATCAACATGGCATATGATGTGATGGCAACAAAGTCAATTTCATCTTTTTATTTTATATCTAATGCCAAATATCATCACATGTGCAGCAAGATTCAATCACTTAAAAACAATATAATTCATGGGGCAAACTCATGGATTATTGCTATTATTTTAGAAACGGAATGCGTTCTTTTAATTTACACTTTTAAAATTTAGTGATTGGCCCTAATAATTTCTAAGAATTTAATACATCATAGACAATCTCTAGAGGCATTTATCTCATGAAGAACACAACACCACCAGAATTTCATACAAAGCAGAATAGTCCATGCATTACAGCTTTTGAAATTCGCACAATCCAGCTTGCACAGTTTTAGAAAACATTTTAGTTAAATACCCAAATGACCTTCAAAAATTATGAAATTCGAACATGTGATATTCAAGACATAGAGGCAGATATTTCATGATGAACACTACACCAAAACACCCCCATATAATCCGGTATAGACCATGCATCGCAGCACTACTATTCTAACAGTTTAACTTGCACAGTTTTTGAAACATTTTTGGTTAAATAGGAAAATGAACTTTAAAAATTCTGAAATTTTGATATGTTATATAAAAGACTTATAGGTAGATATCTCGTGAAGAAATCGAAATCCAATTCGTTCTATATAAATAGATATAGACAGTTAATCCCCCCTGTTCTCGGTGCCGGTGCTCCAGATTAGTTTCTTTTCGAAATAATTCCGTTTCACCGACCTACCCATGTCCGTTTCTTCTAAATTTTCAGTATGTTATTCCTCATAATATTACCTACAACTTTCATTGAGGACACACGATTGAATTTTAACTTTATGATTTTATAAAAATCACGAAATCGTGCTAGGTCGAGGTAGCGTTTTTCCCCGATCCAGTTTCTTTAAAGAACAACGGTTTCACCGACCAATTTTTGTTCATTTCCTCTAAATTTTTGATATGTTCTACCTAAAGAAGTACACTAAAACTTTCATGAAGAAATCGAAGCAAGATTCCGACTAAAAAGTCACATGCAACGCACAAACTCAAAGATGGTCAAACTGGTCTTTCCAGAAACAGCATGCATGACCAACGAATCTCTCTCCATAGCCCCGAAATTTCATCCCATCTACCACAACGAAGACTTACCATCTACTACACATACACACAGCAACACAAAGGGTAGGTTTTAGGACTCTACTTGCCTCAAATTCGAAGGAAAACACAGCAAGAACGACAGCGGGACTAGGCGGGCTCGACGGCGTCTCCTCTTCCTCTCTTCCTCTCTTCCTCTCTTTCTCTCTTCCTCTCTTTCTCTCTTCTTGCTTTGGACGCCCCTCCCCCTCTCGAGCTCTCCATCCCTTTTCTTTTCTCCCCTTTCAATGATTTGATTGCATGCTTTACTTCTTTCATGGAGGGACACTTGTCCCTAAGAAGGAGACAAGTGTCTCCCTTGTTGAAGACACTTGGAGGAGGCCCATCCGGCTCCTCTCTCCCCTTTCCATGTGGTCGACAGCCCTATGGGCTCTATGGGCCGCCCCTCTTGGCCCACTTTAGGCCAACACTCTTGGGCCTAAAGTCCAAACTTAAATGGCCCAAGTTTATTTTTAATAATACATCTTAATCCTCATTTAAATAAATACCTAATTGTATAATAAAATGGCCAAAAGACTTTGTGACATTAACGCATAAAATCAAATCTATAAAGTGCATAGTCAAGGACAAAGTCTTCTTTATCAAATTGTCCTATAGCACCAACCTTGATCATCCATTAACATAAGATGTATTTCTTCCCAAATAATTCTCCATTAAAATACTCGGCATTAATCTATTAAAGTTCTTTGGTCTAAAGGCCATAACATAAATCAATAACACTTCCATCACATTTTCATAGGTCGTAATGCATCCAGAGGTTGCCATGAAATTTTGGGATGCCACAATAATTAATTTAGGAATAAAATCCTAAAATCACAATTACATCAAATTAACACAAATTAGGGCTCAATTAAATCAACAAATCACATCATAGCAATCAGCATAAAATTCTGGTCACCGGCTATCCTAGTCTAATTTTCGAAACATAAATAATTAATTAAGTAATTACGGAAATTAATTATTAAATACCAATAATTCAAACTTAGGCCCGTAAAGCCTAATTGGAAACCGAGACGGACCCGGAAAGTTTCCGAATCACTCTAGATAAATACTAGAGTTTGTCTAAGCCCTAATTGCACTAAATAATCACCTAACATGCATCGGCAATTAATTAAATTCACTAATCTAAGATAACTATCCACCTAAACCATGCTTAACATAAACTAATCAACCCTTAAGCGTCATTAACCTACTAAGCGAGGATTAGTGAGTTAAACTCACTTGTTTAGCGCTCCGGCGGGTCCACGGCGACAACGACGCGGAGGCGAGCGACAATCCTCCTAGCGGCGACACCAAGCGAGGTCAGGAAGGGCTTGAAAATGGGCCATGAAGTCTGAAAACCCTTGCTGGTTTCTGCTTCTGTTCTGGGCTAAACTTCAAAGAAGAAACCAGCAGCTTCAACGACGAAAACGGGCTAATCAGAGCTCCGGCAAGCAGGTGGTCGGCAACTGGAGACTCTCGGGGGTCAAGGGGAACTTGTCGGTGGTTAGGATGGGCAAAGGAAGGGTCGAATTGGGAGAAAAATGAAGAAAAACGCGAAACAGTGCAGGCGGGCAGTAGACCGGGGGACCGGCGACTGGCGGCTTGCGGTGGCCGAATGGGACAGCCGACAGCTCCGTTCGGGGTGCGGTCGGGCTCGTTTGAACGAGCTGTCGCTCCTGGTCACGGTGGTGGTTGGAGCGTAAGCTAATTCGTTCAGGAAGGCAACTTTTAACTCCGACCTTTGATGAAAGGTTAGCTGAAGCAAAAACTGGAACGAGGAGAAAATAGAGGGAAAAATAGGTTGACGGGCAAGGGGGATGGGCTGGCTTGGTTTTTCTGGTTCTCTTGAGCTTTCTAAAGACCTTAGCAATGGAGAAAGGAGGGACATAGAGAAAGAAGATGGCTGATGGAGAGAGGAACAAGATTGGGTTGAAAGGGGCCACCACTTGCCTCATCCTCATCTTGTTGTCCCCCTTGGCTGACCTCATCAACCCAGTTGACCTTCCAGCTCATTTCCAACTCCAAAGTGCACCTTCTAGAAGTCTTGGAGAGGTCCACAAGTTGGGTCCATGGGGTATTACGAATTTGCATTGATTTTGCTTCAATTGGAACTCAATTGCCTCTTGAATCAACTCAAATCGGCTCCCATAAATCTCATTATCGAGTCAACGATCAAATTGGTATTTGTTCTCACCAATTGATCCAACTTGCTTCCCAATTGTGCGATCAAAACCGGTCCTCTGAATTTTTCCCAAAAAGTCTCGGTTTGCAAAAAAATCTTCGGAGACTGAGTTGACATTCCTAAAATGATTTGTGACGTAACAAAACTTTCAATTTCTGAAATCGGATTCAAATTCGCAATTAATTTCGATCTGGTGCGATTTTAGCGTGACCTAGGCGACCCGGTAGCTTTCAAGAATTTTTAGCGCAAACGACTCGTGGTCGATTTTCTTCAAGCCACAATGAACCCCTTCGACACATTGGCGACTCTCAGTGGTCGTGAAAATCTCAATGTTTCAAATATAGACACAGGGTACCAAAACAACAGAAAAATCAATCTAGTGCCGACCGACAAAAACTTTGCAATTTAGTGGAATTACCCACATTTAACCACATATCTCAATCAAATTGGCCTATCTCTAATTTCCAATCGATCTTACTGTGCTGTAATGATCTTGGTAGATGAACACAGTCGAGGAGTCGGTTCCTGGTCGAATTCTCAAGTCTATTGCATTAAAATCCCTTAATGGCTTCCCTAGACTGTCTAGTTATCTCGTGAGTGGCCATCTTAGAGAAAGGCACTATAGTCGCGTCGATGAAAAGCCCAACTTATCCGATCGAAATCAGAACCTGAAAATCAAGATGTCACAACTCTTCCCCTCTTATAAAAATTTCGTCCTCGAAATTTAACCATTTACCAATCCTTAAACAAAAAGGTGGGAATATCGTCGTTTTATCAAGTCTCACTTTCCCGGTTGCTTCTTCAATCCCGTGGTGTTGTCAGACCACTTTGACCAAGGAGACCATCTCAGTACGCATAATCTACTCTTTCTGATCCACAATCTGCACCAAGCTTTCCACGCACGACACTCTGTCGTCCACGCCTAATTCTTCAAGATTTAGCACGTGGGTCGAGTTAAGCTCATATGTTCTCAGCCTTGACACGTGAAAGGCGTCATGCATTTGTGCCTACCTCGGCGGCAATGCAAGACAATACGTTAGGATCCCGATTCTTTCCAGAATCTCAAAGGGATCTCCATACCTCGGACTCGGTTTTCCCTTCTTACCGAAGCGCAAGGTATTCCTCATTGGTGACACCTTCAGAAAGATACAATCACCAACTTGGAATTCCGGCCCTTGACGCTTATTTGAGTAACCATTCTAACAGCTCTGAACGGTCCTTAATCTGTCACTGATATTTGCAACTGCGTCCACTGACTGCTGGACTAACTTTGGCCTGCGATCTCTCTTTCTCTTACCTCATCTCGACAAACTGAAGTTATGTACATTCTACTCTGCACTGCTTGAAAAGGAACCATCTGACTGTTCTACAGAAATTGGGGATCCTCGGGTCTAGATCTGATATAGATTCGTCACTTGCACTCCACGTAGATGATCTATATGGTACGCATACCACTCTACAATTCTACCCAAATCAAGATCTTTTCATACAGCAATGAAATGAGGCGACTTTGTCAGTTGTTGACCACTACCCAAACGAAATCACCACCTCTTTGGCTCCTCAGTAAGCCCATCACAAATCCATCGTGATGTGTCCCCAATTCCACTTGGGAATCTCGAGAGGTTGCACAAATCTTCCCGGCCTACAGTGCGGTGCCTTAACTCGCTGACACTTCGGACACTTGGTGACCTGATTGGTGATGTATGTCTTCATACCGGACCACCAATAATATTGATGTAGATTCTAATATACTTTCATACTGCCTGGACGAATGTTGCAACTGCTATGGTGAGCTTTTGAAAAGATCTCCTCTCTAAGCTCTGCATCATCAGGTACACACAATCGTCCTCGGAATTTCAGTGTTCCATCTTCAGAAACTTGAAGATCCGGTTCAATTTTGAGGGTGGCCAAAGGTGGCCTACCTAAAATTTTAAAACTGAATTTTGAACACTCTCCAGTAAGGTCCATTCCTTGAGTACCATCTGTACGACTGAAGATTCCTGACTCAATGCTTCTGTGACCTTATTCGTCTTTCCAGGGTGATATAATATATCACAACCACAGTCCTTCAAAAGTTCCATTCCACAATGATGTCTCGTATTCAACTCCTACTGAGAGAATAAATACTTGAAACTTTGATGGTCGGTGAAGATCTGGAACCTTGTCCCACACAAATAATGTCTCCACACAAATTTTTCTTCTTCCTTTAGTAGTCAGGTCAATGGCGACGCTCAGGCTGAAAATCCTTCCACGATCCGTCTGTAGTATCTAGCTAAACCCAAAAAGCTTCTAATCTCTGTCACGATAGTTGGTCTCGGCTAGTTGATAACTGCTTCAATCTCGGATGGGTCCACGGAGATTTCTTCGCATGAATCGCGCGACTTAAGAACGCTACTCAAGTCAACCAAAACTCATACTCTTTATACTTAACCTACAACTCATGAATCCTCAGTTGATGATATCATGTCCTTAAGTCGACCTTCGAAAATATCGACCCTCCTTGTAACAGATCAAACAAGTCGTCAATCCTTGGGAATGGATACCTATTCTTGATCATCACCTGATCGAGTTGTCGATAGTCGATGCACAAGTGCAACGAACCGTCTTTCTTTTTCACGAATAGAACTGGTGTTCCTCAAGGTGATGCACTGGGACGTATGAATTCCTCATCCAACAACTCTTGCATCCGCACCTTCAATTCTTTCAACTCCGATAATGCCATCCGATAAGGAGCCTTAAAGATTGACTCTGTCCTGAGTGCTAGCTCAATCACAAACTCGATTTCTCTCTCTGGCAGTAATCCTGGTAATTCCTACGAGAATATATCTAGAAATTCTTTCACCATTGAGATATATTCAACTTTCAGCTCCTCGACTATTGTATCCACAACAATCGCCAGGTAACCTTGACAACCCTCGCTTAACAAACAAGTTGCCTTAGAGAACGAGATCAGGGCAATCGAGGGTCCTCCTCGACTCCCAACAAACTGGAAACTTTCACTCTCTAGCGGTTCAAACTGAATTGCTTTGCGATAGCAGTCCACCTTAGCTCGTTGCTTGGTGAGCCAGTCCATACCAATTATCAAATCAAAGTCATACATGGCTAGGACTAACAAATTTATTTTCCCCTCTCGCTCACCAATCGCTAACTTGTAACCAGAACACCCCAATGCAGACAACACCTTATCCTTTAACTGGGTAAATATGCTAACCACTAGCTCCAGCAACTCAAGATTTAATCCTATCAGCTTAACAAATTGCTCAGCAATAAAAGAATGGGTTGCGCCAGGGTTGAACAAAGCATAATCAGCATGGTTGTTTAGCGAAATCGTACATGTGATCACGTCAGGTGCGTCCTCAACCTGACCTCTGGTGATGGCGTAAACTGTTCCTTGAGCCGAGGGTCTAAAGCTATCCACCCTGCGGTGCGTTTTATGGCACGTATCCTCTTATTTGACCTGATGGTGGTGGTGGCAACAACTGCAGTTGTCCTCTCTGTCTTCTGGGACAGTTCCTGGCTATGTGACCTGGCTGGCCACACCCAAAACAAGTACTCGGCCTATAATGGCATGGGGCTACCCCATGTCGCCTTCCACACAAGCGACACACGCCATTCTGGCTTGGCCTTGCCTTGCTAACTCCACCTTTCTTGTTGGGTGGGACTTGAAATCTTTCTCCGATCATGGGCTTTTTCCCATGTCGGATTCCTTCTCTATGCGTACTAAACCTCGATCCAGACGAGGCGGCTTGCTCTTTCAAACTCCTCTCCAACAACTGGGCTCGACGATAAACTTCTCGATAGCCGTTCAGGTCAAACGGCACTAGTGGCTATTTCAACTCTTGTCGAAGGCCATTCTTGAACCTTAGAGCCTTCTCTTCAGGATCTTCAATCAGCCTCGGAGCAGACTAAGAAAGCTCCACGAATTTGACCCCATACTGGTCAACAGTCATCGTCCCTTAACGGAGACGCTGAAATTCTTCCATTTTCTGCTCTCCGGCACTCCTCGAGAAATATTGTTCATTGAATGCCCTGGGGAATGCGTCCCACAGCGGGATCACTCCTCCCGAAAATACAGTCTCTCTGGCGGCTCTCCACCAGGTATTCGCGTTACCCTGCAACTAATAGACTACCAGGGTTACCTTCTCTTCCTCGATGCACATCAAAAGTGCAAAGGCCTTTTCTAGATCTTGGATCCAAATAGACGTGGCCTCGGGGTCTCCAGTACCCGTGAACCTTGGTGAGTTCAACTTCAAGAACTGTTCCACCAACTTGTGTATCGGCCTCTCTCTCTACACCACTACATTCTCAAGCTGAACTTCAGCAAGTGCGGCAACAGGTGCGTCCTCAGCAGCAGCGGCAACGACAGCAGTAACAGCGACAGCAGCAACATCGGCTTGGTTCTGTGCCTACTGCCCTATCACCTCTCTCATAGCCTTAAGCGCCTACATGATCCCTTCAATTCTGGGATGACTAGGGGCTGCTACTCCAGCACCAACGGGAGGTGGTGCTACTCCACTGGCGCTAGCCTATGCTGGCGCCTTACCTCTGCCTCCTCGGGTAACGACCCTAGTCGGCATCCTACCCCGAGTTGCAGGTCTGACAGTTCTCTTACTAGGAGTCCTTTGCTCCTGATCGCTCATCTTGTAGGCTTTCTACAAAAACCTGCCTTCCAATTCCACACTGAATTAGAAGTCGAGTGATAACAACAAATAATTCTACCAATCAGCTATCACAAACATGCATCAGTATGAATTTAAAGGCATTTCCTACTAACTATCCCTTATTCATCGCAACTTATCACTCCAATCTCTAACGACCATGCTCTAATATCACTAAATAGGGATGTCACGCCCCGATCCTCATCCCTCCTTGGTCGATTAAATGCGACGTCCTAGGACGCGTCGCCGATCCATTCATTTTAATGCACATGCGAAAGCAAATAAATAAATCCCCATACAACAATCAAATGGGATAGAAAAGTAGGGCCATAATTTTTCAAACCAAAATAATTTTTTTATAAACAAACAGGTTTATTTACAAGACCAGGCTATTTACAAAATTGTCGACTCATCCAAAAGGGAACTGTCCGAGGACCTACTACTCAAACCTGTTCGCCGATTCCGATCTCTCCACCTTCCCAGACTCCGGGACTTCAAGTCTTCCACGACTGTCAACTAGGGACCTGAAAAGGTTATCCCATAACGAGGTTAGACGACGTCTCAGCAAATTCAACCCACTAAGACCCGATTCGGAAGGAAATACGCCTAATGGGCATGTCCTACTAAAACTTCGGTGGTGGATTACGGCATAGTGGGCACAACCGATTCCAAGTTCGGTGATAAATTACAGCCGGATGGGCACAGCCATATTTTGGCAGTTAATTACGGCCCAACAGGCACAACCTCTATAAGGTGGTTAATTACGACCCAGTAGGCACAACCGATTCCAAGTTAGGTGGTTGATGCCCTATTCCACATTGTCACACACCCAGCATACATCATTTCATCTTTCAATAGTTTTCTCAATGCGACTAATAACCCTCACATGATTAATTACTCTCAGCTAAGGACTGTGTGCTTCACACTTAGAATCCTCAATCAAAGTAATATTTGGCCTATTTCCCTCGTATTAAAGATACTCGATAAAAATTATCATGTGTGGGTACACAGTCGGTCTTAGCCAAAATACAATATTTTCACCTTTGAAAATCCCACCATTTATTACAATGCACAAATTCATTTCTGGCGCTATCAACCGACGCCCGGTGATTTTCCAATTAATTATTGAAATTAATTAATTTAGGAATAAAATCATAAAATCACAATTACATCAAATTAACATAAATTAGGGCTCAATTAAATAAATAGATCACATCACAGCAATCAACATAAAATTCCGGTCACCGACAATCCCGGTCTAATTTCCGAAAAATAATTAATTAATTAAGTAATTACGAAAATTAATTATTAAATACCAATAATTCAAACTTAGGCCTGTAAAGCCTAATTAGAAGCCAAGACAGACCCGGAAAATTTCCGAATCACTCTAGATAAATACTAGAGTTTGTCTAGGCCCTAATTGCACTAACTAATCACCTAACATGCATCAGCAATTAATTAAATTCACTAATCTAATCTAACTATCCACCTAAACCATGCTAAACCTGAACTAATCAACCCTTAAGTGTCATTAACCTACTAAGCGAGGATTAGTGAGTTAAACTCACTTGTTTAGCGCTCTGGCGAGTCCATGGCGACGGCGACGCAGAGACGAGCGACAATCCTCCTAATGGCCGAGAAGGGCTTGAAAATGGGCCACGAAGTCTGAAAACCCTTGCTAGTTTCTGCTTCTGTTCTAGGCTGAACTTCAAATAAGAAACCAGCAACTTCAACAGCGAAGGCGGGCTAATCGGAGCTCCGGCGAGCAGGTGGTCGGCAATCGAAGGCTCTCCAAGGTCAAAGGGAACTTGTTGGTGGTTGGGATGGACAAAGGAAGGGTCGGATTGGGAGAAAAATGAAGAAAAACACGAAACAGTGCAGGTGGGCAGCAGACCGGCGGATCGACGACCGACGGCTTGTGGCGACCGGAGGAGACGGCCGGCGGCTCCGTTCGAGGCTCGGTCAGGCTCGTTCGAACGGGCTGTCTCTCCTGGTCACGGTGGTGGTTGGAGCGTAAGCTAATTCGTCTGAGAATGCAACTTCTAACTACGATCTTTGGCGAAAGGTCAGTTAGAGCATAAACTAGAACGAGAAGAAAATATAGGGGAAAATAGGTCGATGGGCAAGGGGGATGGGCTGGCTAGGTTTTTTTGGTTCTCTTGAGCTTTCTAAAGACCTTAGCAATGGAGAAAGGAGGGGGATAGAGGAAGAAGATGGCTGATGGAGAGGGGAACAAGATTGGGTTGAATGGGGGCCACCACTTGCCTCATCCTCATCTTGTTGTCCCCCTTGGCTGACCTCATCAACCCAGTTGGCCTTCCAGCTCATTTCCAACTCCAAAGTGCCCCTTCTAGAAGTCTTGGAGAGGTCCACAAGTTGGGTCCAGGGGGTGTTACGAATTTGCATTGATTTTGCTTCAATTGGAACTCAATTGCCTCTTGAATCAACTCAAATCGGCTCCCATAAATCCCATTATCGAGTCAACGATCAAATTGGTATTTTTTGTTCACCAATTGATGCCACTTGCTTCCCAATTACGCGATCAAAACCGGTCCTCTGAATTTTTTAGACAAAAAGACCCTACCTCGACTTTTTCCCAAAAAGTCTCGATTTGCAAAAAAAAATTCGAAGACCGACTCGACATTCCTAAAATGATTTGTGACGTGACAGAACTTTCAATTTCTGAAATCGGATTCAAATTCGCAGTTAATTTCGATTTGGCACGATTTTAGCTTAATCCAGGCAACCTAGTAGCTTTCCGGAATTTTTAGTGCAAATGACCTGTAGTCGATTTTCTTCGAGCCACAATGAACCCCTTCGACACATTGGCAACTTTCGATGGTCGTGAAAATCTCGAGGTTTCAAATACGGACATAGGATACCAAAATGACAGAAAAATCAATCTAGTGTCGATCGACGAGAAATTTGCAATTTAGTGGAATCACTCACGTTTAACCACATATCTTAGTCGAACTGGCCTATCTCTTATTTCCAATCAATCTTTCTATGCCGTAATGATCTCGGTAGATGAACACGGTCGAGGAGTCAGTTCTTGATCCTAATTCAAGTCTATTGTATTAAAATCCCTTAATGGCTTCCCTAGACCGTCTAGTTATCTCATGAGTGGCCATCTCAGAGAAAAGCACTATAGTCGCGTCGATGAAAAGCCCAACTTATCCGATCGAAATCAGAACCTGAAAATCAGGATGTCTCAATAAATTTTATAGAAACCCATCATTTCCTACTCGGACATGATGAGCCGAATACAACTTTTTCTTTACCTCTCTACAATGTTCATACTAGTAAATAATCCGTACGATCAGCATAGTTCAAGAGCTAGTTGCCATACATCTGTTAAAAATATATAACGGTTGAAAATGGGTCTTATGTTTTTGAGTAGATACAGTATGCAGTATCCTAGATCAATCGATCACATTTATATCTCTTTCGATCTCTTTTTAATAATGATATATTGCATTTACAATTATGATTATCCCAAAAAAATCATAATTGGTCTACCAGTGAATACAAAACTAGAATGTGATATTCCAAACTCAATCTTCCTCTTTCATTGAAACTCTTAATTTTAGTTCAACTTACTTTTCTAGAAATATCACATTAGATCGAATCAATTCATATTTATTACCAACATTTTAAGATAGCAAACATTAAACAGAAATCTTGAGAATAAGTAAGAGTCATTAGAGCACTTAATTGAGGAACTCTTTTCCTTAAGAGTTTCACACATCATAAAAGTTGAGATCAAAACTTTTGCGAATCTTATTGATCGTCTCATACATTTGTAGTATGAAATACATATTACGGTATTAACTCATTTCCCATGGAGCGTTTGTCTTTACTTTCAATACTATACATATGATAGTTCAAACATACATAATGTCTAACTTGAGTTCACATATCTACTCATAAAAAAAATCCATAAGAACTCACATCTGGCATAAAAAAATAGATAAAATAAAATATATGGGTTATTTTACTTTTTGGACATAGTAAATATTATGTCATCATCTTAACACTCGGTTAAGACGACATCTATATTTTAAGCTTGAGTTTTCGATTATCACCTAAATAACAAGCTTAAAAAATTATCTCATCTCTATCTATCCCACAGTAAATAAAGGTGATTACTCGTATGAGTGGGTTAATATCTTATTTGTCCGATATATTTTCTCATGTTTATAATACACTAAACATTAGGATGAATAAACGTCAAACAAAAAACTCATATGTATTAATAATGAAAGAAAACTTCATTAAATATGAACATTAGGAAGATTGTAATATTCAGTATATCATTTTTTATGCAGTCCTAGAGATTTTATTTGACCATAGAAGACATCTCTATGTATTGGCTTCGTCATAGGATCTGCTATCATTCTATGGTAGATATATACTACAAGTTCACATCTTTTCGTATTGCCATAATATTTTGGATTTTGGGTATACATTATCGCTGCTTGCTTTTGCAACATTATTAGCAATTCATAAATGATCCCGAAATTTTTTAAGTCAAACACCCTTGTACAATTGCTAATAATGTCATGAACTCGGTTTCCATCATAGACAAGGCTATACATATTTATTTCTTACTACTCTAAAATATGGCGTTATTATTTAATAAGAAAACAAATCTAGAGGTAGATTTCATTTCATCTAAATTTCCTCCCCCATCAGCATCTGAGTAGCCTTCAAACTGTAGATCATTTCCTTGATAACTCAACGAATAATCAACAGTTCCCTTCAGATACCTTAGTATTCTTTTGAGAGCTGTCTAATGTGCTTGATCTGAATTGAATTGATACCTACTTACTATTCCAACTACAAAACATATGTCAGGTCTTACGCACATCATAGCGTACATTAAGCTTCCAATAACACTAACATAAGGAATACGTTGCATTTGTTCATTCTCTTGTGGAGTTTTTGGACATAGTTTATAGTTCAATCCTTCACTTTTTGTAATAGAAGTATCTATGAATTTGTAGTCTTGCATACGAAAGAGACACCGATCTCTTCGAACGTTCCCTTAAAATCTTAATTTCAAGAATATATGTAGTCTTTCATCTCAAAGTTGGAAGATAACCAACTCTTAATAGTATTAATAAACTTCATATTGCTTCCGCTAATTAGTATATCATCAACATATAATGACATTATCACAAATTGATTTTTGAATCTTTTGATATATACGCAATGATCTTCATTAATCATTATAAAATCATATGCCGTTATGGCATTATAAAAACGTATATACCATTATCTCAATGATTGCTTAAGGCCATATATTGATCTCAAAAGTCGACATACATTTTATTATTGGCCTTTCAAAATGAAACCAACAGGTAATTCCATATAAATTTCTTCTTCTAATTTTCCATTGAGAAAATGTAGTCTTTATATCAATTTGATGTAGGTCAAGATCCATACTAGTCACTATTGCCAGAATAAGGCAAATTGAGGCAAACCTCATTACAGAAAAAAAAAATGTTTAATCATAATCAATTTCTTTCTATTAATTATATGCCTTCGCCACGAGGCGAACCTTATATTTCCCCCTAATTATTTTGAGAACCCACTTGTTTCCAATGGTTTTGCATCATTTTGGAAGATCAATTAGTTCCAAAATATAGTTCGACTTTATTGACTCCATTTCTTCTTTCATTACATGTATCCATTTTTCCTTATTAGGGCAATTTAGAGTTTCATTTACATTCATTGGCTCATCTTCATTTTGTGAAGCGACCATGAAATTTTTTTTTCAATGTTAAAATGTTGATGGGGAATATTTTTGCGACTTGTTCGCCATACAGGAGATTGTACACTTTGCACATTATTTTCCATTACACTCTCACTCGAATTAGATAATAACGATATCATATCATCAGGTGGTTGTAATTGAGACTAAGTTGAAATTAATTCCTCACTTCTCTCATTGCTCCTACATGGACGAGCTCCATTAAGTTCATTATCTTGATATGATATTTCAAATATGGAATAGTCCTCACCTATTTCACCCATTTTAGGAAATTCATTATCTAAGAATGTGATATTCCGTGATTCAAATTCAGTTATGCTCCCACTTTCTTGCTCACCTATAAACATATACTCTTTTGAGTGTTCTGAATATTTTATGAAAATACTCTTCTTCTTGCCTCTAAGACCCAATTTTTTCATACTTATGAGAGGGTTTGTAACCATAGATAGCACAACCCTACAATTTAAGAAAACTTAAATTGAGTTTTTTTACCTATTCATGACTCATACAAAATAGAAATAACTTATTTGTAAGTAACACAGTTAAGTATATGATACCAGCTAATAGAACATCCCTCAAAAAAGTCATAGGTAAGTTAGTATGCGTCATCATGGATCTAATCATTTCCAGTAGGGTTTTATTTTTCCTTTCTACAACACTATTTTATTGAGGAGAATAGGAAATAGATAACTATCTTTCTATTTCTTTTTCATCACATAAATTCATGAGCTCATCAGATTGATATTCTCGACCTCAATCGGATCTTAATGCTTTTATTTTCTTATCTAGTTGATTTTCTACCAAGCTCATAAACTTCTTGAAACAATTTAATGCCTTAGATTTATGAGAAATCAAATAAACATATTCGAATCGAGTGTAATCATCTATAAATGTGATAAAATATATAGCCCTATGCCTTGTTCTCACATTCATTGGACCACGGATATTAGAATGGATTAAATGCAAAAAAAAATCAGCTCTTGTTTCTTTTCCAAATGATTTTCTTGTTGTTTTTCTTACTAGGCAATGCTTGCATTTAGGAAAATCAACTTTTTTTAATATTGGCTAATAAACCCTCTTTGGCTAGTGTATTTATTCATTGTTGGTCAATATGATCAAGTCTAGCATGTCACGCATTCACATCATTATCATATGAATTAGAAGACATGAAGAGGGGATAACAAACATTAACATTATTATAGTCAACATCCAACACAATAAAACCATCTATAAAATAACTACAATCATAGTAATTTTTACCCAAATATAAATCCACACTACTATTATGAAAGTTTAATTTAAAACTAAGTTGAACCAACACTAAAATAGATACTAAATTCTGACAAATTTTTCAAGCATATAGTACATCATATAGGAATAAAGTACGTTCACCATGCATAACTATTTGGTAGATACCAATCTCTTTAACTTCAGCTTTGGAGTTATTCCCTACATAGATCCATTTCGTTCTAATTGGAACTCATCGGAACTCCATGAAGGCTTCCCTATCTTTCGCCACATGGTCTGTTACTCTCAAATCTACAATATACTAAGGATTTGATTCAATTAAAAATACAGATTTTGATACATAAGCAAAGCTCTCAAGAATACAATGGGTGTTTACTTTCTTTGGCTCACTATAGTCGCGAGCATAATGACCCTTCTTACCATAGTTGTAACACTTCACCCTTGATATTCTCTTCGCACGAGGATGCTTTCCTCTCTCATGTTGGTCAACTATTGGTTTCCTCCCTAAAGAGCCGGCTTCATTGTCTTTCCACCTTTTGAACAAATCAGGACACTTGCATTTGAGCTCAAAACCCCCTTGTGAACTAGAACCAACATAATAAAAATCAATTTCTGACTTAGCCATTAATAGGCGGTCCTCTTTTAGTTCGAGGTGGTGCATTGCATTTTCAAGGTTTTGATGTTCTTATAATGGGTTAGGTGCACCTTTATATGCTCCCAACTTTGACGCAAGGAACAGATCACTACTTCCACTTGCTGCTCTTCATTCAAAACGTGGCCAGCATCCTTCAACTTATTGATTATGTTTGACATCTTTTTCAAGTGTTATTTCATGATTTGACCATGAGGCTTCTTGTATGAGTCAAATCTTATAGTAAACCATCTCAACTTGGTCACTAATGTATGACCAAATCTTGCTACCAACGCTTTTCACATTTCTTTGGCATTCTCAAAATGCCTAAACTCTCATATGGCATCATTCTCCATGCTACTCAGCAATGCGATGCAGGCAAGTGAGTTCTTTCTTTTCCATGCAGCAAATGCATCCTGTTTTTTTTTAATGTTGTGCAATGTTTTTATCTTTAGGGTCTTCCATAACCAGGTTAAGAGCTTCTAGTGTCTCTTGTTCTTCTAGTATATATTGGATTTTCATATGTCATATTTCACAATTATCGCCATTTAGCTTCTCCCCTTTGTTCAATTAAGTGATTATGCTCTTGGTTGCTGAAACCATTGGATCTGAACATATTAGATACACATGCATGAATTATTAATGCATATCATTTATGCGTCTATTTTGCATAAACTAATCATATTAATAAATAATTTCATAGAAGGTTTCAAAATCAAAATGTCACTATTATTTCCAATCATCATCCAAAATCCTAAATTGAAAATTTCGTTTAATATAATCTTTCATGCAAAATAAGTCCTTTGAAGTTACTAAAACTTCTTTGAACTACCCACAAGAATTAATAATAGAAGCAATTTATATTGAATATCCATCAACGGAAAAACACATTTGTACATAATGTAATCAATACATCAGAATTTACAACAACATCAACATGGAAGAAGCTATCTACAAAAGATATCCATAAAACATCCTAAATAAACACAAATTCAACTGCCAAGTTAACTTATGAACAAGGAAAGACTTAAAGAACTCAATAATCTTAAGTTCACTCTTTTGCAACTAAGGAAAGACATATGGAAATCACCTAGGGTTTCTCCATCACATATTCATTCCCTGCTAGGTTGAACTCATTCCTAGGGTTGAAAGTCTTTATGGCCTCATTCCTATAGTTATTCCCTCAAAAAAGCCATTGCAAGTTTCTCCTAATCCGAAACCACGTTGACCTCCCACAGGCAATTCAACACGACTTACCATTCAAATGGAACGGTGTTAATTAGAGACTGCATCATCTTAAAAGCTGGCATGGGATAACTATTCAAGAAGATTCTTTTGTATTATCTTATTAACCTCAAGCAAATGTTTCATTATATCACCCCTTCCCATCAGTAATCAGCCAACTCAGTTAATTCTTGCAAGTCTCACCTTTTGTCTTTTTGACAATGCGTGAATAGGTCTTCACATGAGATGGGAGGCATTGTTCTTGCAATAAATGTAGAACAAAAAAGGATGACACATAATGTATAATGTATACAATTGAAAAACATGCTTTTCTTTTCTTTTTGTCAACGGTCAATGGTTAACGATTAATGGACAAGGTCAATGGTCAATGGATGACTGGGTCAAGTCAATGGGTTGTTCCCACTAGGTTGGGTCGGATCGATTGACCCAATGGTTAGATGACGTTAGCCGTACGTGCCTTGCACATGCATGCTGCGCACACGCCTGGGGTGTTCCTCGCACATGACACCCACGCACCAACAAGTGTAGGTTCCTTCTGATAGTGCGTGGCAGCACCTCCAGCCACCTATGACGGGTGTCACCTGTCACACCCCCGCCCCACCTCTGGCACGAGAACATGACTCAGCGGGTTAGCATCAACGCCCCAGGCAACGTCAAATGTCCCAAAAGTCTTTTATCTTTTAGTTAAGCACATGCGGAAGCGATCATAAACAATCTCCATACAAACAAACATGGAAGTTGGGCAAGACATATGCAAGCCAAGCAAATAAAAGCAACATATATTCATACACATATTCACATATCAAAAGCTGTTTTGATTACAAGGGCTACTTATTTTCGTTTCCATATATAGTCAATCAAAGGGCTGAGGTAGCCTAACTCCTCTACCGAGCTACTTCTAAAAGCGGCCCCGTGCTAGGTTCATTCCTTTCTTGGACACAGGTTCACCCATTACACTCCTGAAATTGTGAGAACAACAAGAGTGAGTCGATGACTCAGTAAGTAGAAATCCCTAATTTTCCTATAGGAGGACGTCTCACCATCAATCGTCGGATACAAGGTCACCACCCACTTGTCGATGGCAAATCAATAGTGTCACGCCTCAATCCTCGAGCGCACGCACATCCCTCGACGGTCGATGAAATTGCGATGTCCCAGGACGCGTCGCCGACTCATTCATTTTATTGCACATGCAGAAGCGAAACAATAAACCCCTGACAGCAATCAACACGGGATAGAAAAGCAAGGAAACCAATTCACAACCAAACACGCATTTATATACAGCCAACTAGTTTAGATACAATACTAGTCTATCTAACAAAAAGATCAGTCCTCAAAAGGAAACTGTC
This sequence comes from Eucalyptus curtisii, assembly GCA_017140595.1. Lineage (NCBI taxonomy): Eukaryota > Viridiplantae > Streptophyta > Magnoliopsida > Myrtales > Myrtaceae > Eucalyptus > Eucalyptus curtisii. Next base: position 14,410,737 of record CM029494.1, read on the forward strand.
CTACGATCCCCTAGTTAGAAACGTTCACCGATCCTTCAGACTCCACAGGCTCTCGAGGTGCCGGGTCCACGACAGCACCATCAGGAGGGTCAACTGCGTTCTCGCCCAGAGCAGCGTTGAGCGCAACGGCAGAGATATCAAATCCCTGGATGGGACCTACCCTATACCCATTGAGTCAATGGTAGTACCACGCCCTGAATCGATGAGGTACCCTCTCAGGTAGGCCCTCATCGACCCAGACAGTGGTCACCACTAGCCCATAGACCCAATGACTACCGGGGACAAAAATGTCCATGCCCTGCTCAGTAATGGCCCACAGCTGTCCAAAACATTCCGAAGGAACCGCCATCTAAGGACCTAAAATGGTTGAGCCCACGACGGGGTGAAACAATGTCTCAGCAAGTTCACACCCTAAACTCCAACTAAGAAGGAAATACGCCTAGAGGCAGTCTATGCACACAAGTCAGAAGACTTACCTCGCATCAGTTCCTTCATACATGTCAGTATAGTTCATAATCTCAACCAATCAATTCAGTCCAATCGATTCAATACCATCGATACCATCTATCAATCAATACCATCTGTTAATCAACACCATCTATCAATCAATACCATTACTGCTTACACAAGCTGATATATAGATGGTAGCTCGCACAAGCTGATATATATTATAGCTCACACAAGCTGATATATATTATTGCTCTCACAAGCTGATATATCAATGCTCACACAAGCTAACGATCATTGCTCACACAAGCTGATAATTCATTGCTCTCACAAGCTAACGATCATTGCTCACACAAGCTGACGATTCAATGTTCTCACAAGCTAACGATCATTGCTCACACAAGCTAACACACGATCAATCAAACCGGACCAAGGACATTGTTCTTTGCACACAAATTCCTCAATTAAAACGATGAACTTGGCCTATTTTCATCGTGTTAAAAATACCCGATAAAAATAATCGCGTGTGGGTACACAGTCGGCCTGAGCCAAAAATGCAATATCTCTTTGTGAAAATCCAAATATTTAATATAGTGCATAAAAACATTTTCGGCGTTAAAACCGACGCCCGGTATTTTCTGAACAAAATACCAAAATTTCACAATTTTGGAATAAATACTCAAAATTACAATTACCACTCAATTTGCACAATTTAGCATTCAATTGCATAAACTAAGCACGCCATTGCAATCAGCACAAAATTCCGATAACCAACTATCCCAGTACAATTTTCGAAAAATAATAAATAATAAAATAAATACCAAAAATAATAGCCACGAAACCCTGAACTTTGCCTACAGTGACACATTTACCCCAAACTTTTTTTTGTGACGTGAAAAACCCCAAATTTTTCAAACCGTGACACATTTACCCCATCAAGGGCATTTTTGTCTTTTTATTATGTTTTTTCCTTTTTCTTTTTTTCTTCTTCTTCCCTCCGCCGGCCATGGCGGAGCTGACGGAGGGAAGACGGCGTCCGGCGAGGGTGGCCCTCGCCGGCGTCAGGCGAGGGTTGTCCTCGCTAGAAGCAAGCTAGGGCCGCCCGACGCCGCCAAGGGCGACCCTCGCCAATGTCGGGCGAGGACGGCCCTCGTCAGATCTGGGGAGGGCAGGGACACCCTTGCCCGACGCAGGCGGGGCAGCCCTCGCCGGCGTTGGGCGAGGGCAGGGACACCCTCGCCCGACGCAAGCAAGGGTCGTCCTAGCCCAACGCCAGCGAGGGTGACCCTTGCCCGACGCCGGGGAGGGCAACCCTCGCCGGACGCCGGCTTCCCTCCGCTAGCCAGCCGACGGAGGGAAGAGAGAAGAAAAAAAAAAAGAAAAAAATTTAAAAAAATGAAAAGACCAAAATGCCCTATAATTTTGGGGTAAATGTGTCACATAACAAAAGTTCAGAGTTTTTTGTGTCACAAAAAAAAGTTTGGGGTAAATGTGTCACGGTTGGCAAAGTTCAGGATTTTTCATGTCACAAAAAAAAATTGGGGTAAATGTGTCACTTTAGGCAAAGTTCAAGATTTTTCGTGGCTTTTTCCCTTAAATAAATATAATTAATTACCAAAAATACAAACTTAGGCTCGAAATACTTAATTAAACACCGAAATGGGCCTAGAAAATTTCCAAACCAATCTAGATATATAGTACGATTCATCTAGTCCTTAATTAATCGAATATAACCACCTAACATGCACAAACGAATATTTAAATTGCTAATCCATTATAACTAACCACATAAACCCTAATTAACCTAAACTAATCATCCATTAAGCATCATTAACTCCCTAAGCATAGCTTAGTGAGTAAACTCACCGGTTTAGTGTTCTGGTGAGTCCACGACGACGGCGACGCAGAGACAAGCGATAAACGACCGTGTGGCAACACCAGACGGAGACCAGACGGGCTTGAAAACAAGCCTTGAAGTCCACAAACCCTTGCTGGCTTCAGTTCTGGTTGCTTGGCCAAGAGAGCTAGTGCGGACTCTGCTTGAGCCGGAATGAGCAAGGCGGCGGACGGGCAGCTACAACGGGCGATGGCGGGCGACGGCGGTTGCTGGACGGAGACAGTGGAGCTTCAACTGAGCTCCTACGGTGACCAAGGCTGCTGCGGGATGGCAAGGAGGCTCGATGCAGGCGAACGGGCGTGAGGATGGCAGGGCGACGTGCACGTGTTCACAAGCGACGAGCGGCGATCCTGGCGACTCGGCGGGCGGTCGACATCGAAAGGGGTGCTGCTCGGTCACTCTCTAGTTCTCTCAAGCTTTCCAAGGCTCCAACAATGGATAAAGTGGGCCTTGAGAGGAAGAAGAAGCTGCTGAAGACTTGGAGGGTCCCCCTTGGCCTCAAAAGTCTTCTATTCTATCCATTTGTCCCTTGGCAAGGTCCCACCAGACTTGGCTATCTTCCTCAGCCAATTTGCAACCCTCAAACTTCCCTAGTAAGCCTATATAGTGGTCCAAATGTTGCACACCAAGGGACCTACGAATTTTGGAACAAAATCCCTCAAATTGAATCAATTCCCCTCCAATTGGATCCAATTTGATATCCATGAATCCCATTAAGGTGCCCTCATCCCACCAATTGAACTAACTTGAATCCCAAAAACGTGACCAAAAATGGCCCTCTGATTTTTCCGGTCAAAAACGGCCCTACTTTGAAATTTTGCCAAAAATCCCGGTTTGTAGAAAAATCTTCGAAGGATGAGTTGACATTCCTAAAATGAATCGTGACATGACAGAACTTACTAAGTTCAAATTCACGGTTAATTTCAATCTGGCGCGATTTTAGCGTGACCTAGCCTACCGGGTAGCTTTTAGGAATTTTTAGCGCGTTTGACCCGTGGTCGATTATTTTTTAGCCACAGTGTACATCATCGACACATTGGCGACTCTCGGTTGTCATGAAAATCTCGAGATTTCAAATACGGGCATAGGATACCAAAACGACAGAAAAATCAATCTAGTGCCGATCGACAAGAATTTTGCAATTAGGTGGAATCACCCACACTCAATCACACACCTCTGTCGAATTGACCTATTTCCGATCTCTGATCAATTTTTTTAACTGTGTCGTAATGACCCTTGCAGATTAGCACGGTCGGGCAGTCGATTCCTAGTCGAATTCTCAAGTCAGTCGCGTTTAGATTACTTAATGGCCTCACCTAATAGGCTAGTTATCTCGTGAGTGGCCAACTTAGAGAAAAGAACTATAGGCGCGTCAATGAAATGCCCAACTTATTCAATCGAAAATAGAACCTGAAAATCAGGAAATGAGTTAGTGCATATGAACAAGCTTTCCAAAGATCCGTAGCTTATGATCATTTCGGTCACAAAGAGGTATGCGTACATCTCATGAAACTCGTTCAAGCACTAAGTGACCCAATTCAAATAAATGCTCAAATTGATGCAAGGACTTAACAATACATATTAAAACAAACCCAGTTTTTGCAAATATCACACATGTATCAATCATTGACCACACGTGGACTTTCATTTTTCTTTTTCAGTATCATATTTGTCGAAATTGATCGACCCTTCTAGTAACAATCAAGCATCAGTCCTCTCCTTGGCAATCGGCATTGTCCTGATCTCATTATCAGGATGGCATACAAGGCGACCCCCAGGCATCAGCCTGACCCGGGCAGGCATCGTCCACAATCTCAATATCGAGACAGCATCCAAGGCTTTACCCCAAGCGACGACCCAGCATCCCCCAGTGTCAGCATATAAGTCCATTGTGTGTCCATGCGTTTCAAGCATCAATCAATTCATTTTATCTTTGAACTTTAGCTAGATGAAAAGCCCAAAGGCATGCCATGCAAAGTGAATCAATGAACAACTCTTATACCTTGTTAAACTCATGCCGGATGCTATTCAACCTTGTAGTCTTGACTTGGAACTGTTCACTCTGGCTTCGGCATCGACCCGTGACTTGTCTCGAGTAACAACACACCTCAATATTGTCTCGAGATCAAGTGTGAGTCGTGCACCCACCTCGGCACACGTCCAAAGTCGCCGAGACCATTTCTCGACATCCGAGTGTGCTCGACACTCACGCAAGATCATGAACTTATTCGATGCAACAACAAGCAATAGAAACACAACAAGCATAACAATACAAAGCCAACACAAGCAAACGATGACATGATCCTAAAATCGATAAGCGTAGCACATCGCCCTATCAAAGAATTAGGAAAATCTACTTACTACTTTTTGGAGCTACCTCCAAGATGCTTCTTTGGTGGTCATCGGCATCTATGGTGGCTTGGAAGAGAAGGGCGTGAAAGAAAGGAGAGGAATGGAGAGGAAAGGAGAGAAAGGCCAAGCCTTAAAATGTGAGGATGGCTTATCTTATTAGATTTTTATGCAAACTCATGATTACGCCTAAATTACGAGTTGATCTACCTATCTTCTCGAGTTGGCACCTAGGTCCTTTGGTGTTGGCTTGTGATTGGTCCACCTATTTAGTTGCTCTCTAAGGCTCAATCTAGACTCATTATTGCCTATGGTGCCTAAGGGACACATAAGCCCCTTTCATTTCTAATGTTTTCTTCTAATTGGTTGGTCCTTACCTTGTTCACCAAGGCTACAATCTAAGGCCATCATAACCTAAGATTCACCTAAGATTCTAGGGGACACCTAAGTAGGTGACTCACCTCTCTCATTAATTGCCAAGATTTCATGCAATCATTAAGCTTAGATGTGTTCACATTAGCCAACTTGCTCTCCAAGTTTCTTCTCTTTAACACACAAGGTCCAAAAGCATTTAATGCATTATCATCTCCAAGCCAAGAAGTCTCTAGATTAACTTTCTCCTCAAGTTGGGCGTGCAGCCCCCTTCCTCTCCAAGTTGGGCGTGTGGTTCCTCCATTCTAAGGCGAAAATAGTTTTGAGTAACTTTCGAAATCAGTGCCATTACCTTATCAAACGAGCTTGACAAATTATAAAATTTTAATATGTTGTAGAAAATGCCTTACATAACATTTTTCATGAAGGAATCCAAACCAAATTTGTTCAGTGGAAAGAGCGGCAAATCATTGAACACAACCCAAAAATTCATCCGTCGAGCAGATTCAACGGTCAGAGAGAGAGACTCATTTCGAAATCCAAATCTTCACAAAACTCTTTGAAATTTTAACATGTTGTAGATATGGATGTCATTTAAAACTTTTATAAGGAAGCATGTCTAAATTCGAAAGGGAAGATTTTATAGAAATTCGAGAAAGCAACTTGGTTATTGTTTTCACTATATTGGGTAGGTTTTATACGGTAATTGATTGGGCCTTCGTCCAAACCATTTCACCTCAGAAAAATATGAAATTTAAGTATGTTATAGATTAAGATATTTTGAACAATTTTCATGAATGAAGTTTCTCCAAATTCGAAGCACAAAGAGCTCTATAAAATTGGAAAGTAGGAAAGTAGGAAAGATCCAACAGTTTCAAAAAACTGGGAAGTCAAAACCTGTAAAACTCAAGGTGGCATCAAGGTTATAGGATAGCCATAATTAGCTCCAATGTGACCTATTTTTATTAGGACACTTAGCTTGGATACTTTGCTTAATTCCTAAGGTAAATCCTTGATAATCATGACCACATCTAGAAAAATCTAGGTGGAATGATAAGTCAACCTCCTTCATGAAGAAGCTATGGTGTTCTAGAGAATTCCATTTTGTCATTTTTTTCCTCAAGAAAACGGTTCGAAGAAATCCATCGTCTAGGTTGGTTCCCCAACCAAAAAAAGGGATTATTAGTTACACCTCGAAAAAAAGAATCATGCACACTTGAGGTTCAGCCATCACGCCCCATGCTCACCCGAACTGTTCCTTTGGACGGTTGGTCGGCTTAAAGGGTCGGTTCTCCTTCGATCGGTTCAAAGCTAATCCTAAGGTTACCCATGGCCTAACACTAAGCCAAGGCACTCATGGACCTTAGAATTAGTGACAGAATAGCCGAGTCTATCCCTGAGCTCATTCCGGTCAACACCCGATCCATCCATATGGTTCATGGTCGGCGCATTGTCGATCCATGATCGGACATCACCAATTCAAAATTCTTTTCTGATCACTAAGAATTAAATAGGGAATGATGCATTTTTAGTCGAAAGATGATCGCATTTGGTCAAGTCGGATCGTCCGTGTATCGGTGCATAGCCGAGCGAAATCACTTGCAGCCGAGCACTGCGACCGATTGGATTGACCCATGATCATCCGCTAATCCAAAACCATCTCGTGACCAATCTTCATTATCAAAAGGTCATCTTATGAGCTGGTGATCCTATCACATTGGTATGGTCGATAGAAAATTCACAACCGACACCTCGACCAGTTCGTGACCTATCGGTCGGTCGGATCATGACCGATCCTTGATTTCTTACCAATCGGACTGATCGATCCATGGCCAATGGCCCATGGTCGATCCATGCAAGACCTTATGGCTGATCCTTACGAGATCGGAATCAAAGGTATTACATCACCATCATTTTTCTCGTCTCAATGAGAACTATGACCCTGCACTTTCAAAAAGAAATTTTGATGTACGGAAAATTAAAAAGGGGGGTGAACAATGCGTCAGGTATCAGGATTTCTATCCTTGAATGTTTGTCCGTGTTGATTTCTCGAATTCCAACCAAAAAACTAATTATAAACAACAACAACGATTGGAAAACATTAACAGTATGCTCTAATACTAATGATGAAAACGGATTCCTAAAAACGAACAAATATTCAAATGATCGAATACCAAAAGTAAACGCAAAAACAGGTTTGAGGATACATGTAACATCGATCGAAAGGGACATTATGAAGATGGACGTACCTTATTTGCCACAAATTAAATACTTGTTGCAATCTCAGAGGGATTGATCGAAATCTTAGAGTTTCGTTCTTTGAGAGAGAATTCACTGTTATCAAAAGAGTAAAAACGTACATACTCTTCTATGTGTTTACAACGTTCCCCTTTCTTTCCTTTTATATAGTAGTTATGTTTACTTAAAAAATAACTGTTCTCTCTCTTAATAGGCCCTTTTCTTATTGGCCGAGTTTGGCCCAATATGGGCAAATGGCCCTGGCTTGGCCCAACAAATTTTATAAAAACTCACCAATGGTTGAAATCCTTAACTCAATAAAGAGATTCTAAGGTGAAAACCTAATCTAGCGATTGGAGATCTCATGGACAAGGTTAAATAGGACAATCAAAATTTTGGAAATTCTTGTGTGAGCACTGTCTCCCACTCCTATGATGCAATAGTGCTTCCTATAGCATTTTAAGGGTACAATATGCATTTAATGATTCCTATAACTTTGATTTTAACATTCTAGTGAGGTATGGAAGGATACCTTTCATATGAATGCACCTATATGCGTAAAGACGGTCAACCCTATAGAAATCGTTTAAGGCTAAATTTTCTAAAGCACACATGAATCTTGAGAGGTTCAAGGTCGAAATGAACACAATTGAGAACTAATTTTCTTTTGAAGATATTTAGTGTGAGGTCTATTATGTAGAGGCTACACCATCAACTGGTGATTTAACGCTTAGTCATCGACTAGTTAAGTAAGTCCGATAGGTTTTCACTAAAGAAAATTCAAAGCGAAAGCTATCTATCTTGATGCAATTTATTTCTATAGGCACAATTGGAATTCTTTGAATATAAAAATAAAAATAAAAAATAAAAATGTTCCATGAGCCATTAATGTGGGGGGATTGTTTTTATTATTATTGAATTGATAGGTTTTAATGGCTCAAGATTAGTGAGATGTCCCTTAGTTAACGTGACTCTTTGTTTTGCTGCAGTTTTTGAATTTTATGTTGTTCTTATCAAAGGTTAATGACTCAACTAATGTGAGCATAATCAACATGGCTCTTGAGATCACGTCCTTTCAGTTTTCCATAGTTATTTCCCTTGTCTATAAATAGACGTGTCTCCTTATTTCAAAATACAATTTTAAACTTCTAAAAGTACTCCTAGAGCATCTCTTGAGTTTTCTCTTCAGAATTAATCCTCTAAGTGTGCCGATTTTAAGAAGTGTTTGACAATTTATTCGTATAGTGCTAATACAAACAGATTCGAGGTATTGTATCTTGGGATGCATAATTCGTGAAGCTGCTTAATACTGTTAGTAGGAACTAATTGCCTTAATGAGATTCGATTTGCCATATCTCACATCTTGTGTTGAAGTTGCTGATTATACGAAGAAGTTATCAATTCAAAGGCAAGTTGTCAATTAACTACTGAGATATCAATATACAAGTTTATTGTCATTTTCAAGACTCCGATCGACTACCTAGTAATTGGAATTTTATTACAATCAAGTAAGTCTATGTTTGCATTGTCATTCAGCGTCTTTACATGTAAAGATTATACATTGGCTTGGTCACTATTAAATTTATTTCGTTTTTCGGAATTATTATTTTTCTGACTACAAACAAATAATGTTGCGTATTTTTCCTCCAACTCATAATCTCTATTTTTCCAACAATAGGCGTCGGCCTCAAGCTTGAAAGGCAAGAAAATATCCCCATGCAGCAATGGTTCCTTCTAATTTTCCACAATCTTCTACGATTTATTCCTTGCTGGCCATGATTTGCTTTCTGTTCATGTGCCTTTCTTTTAGGATGCTGATTGGTGCTTCTTTCGTAGCCAAAGGAGTCTCACCTATCAAAACGAAAAATTTCCACACTTTCCAAAGATTCCACCACAATCACCGTGAGTCTGTTCATCAAGTTGTCTCGTCAATTTTGCTGAGATCTATCTACCAGTGGTTTATCTTTCGGCCGGGAATCATGTGCCAAATATATGGCTGATTGGCAGGAGGAACCAATTGCTTCGAGTGGCCGCGAGATGAACCTGAGAGAAGATCAGTAACCAAGGGCGATCACGGAAGATATCATCAGTATGCTAATCCTCTTGCTTCACTTTTTCGGACTCGATCAACTTTCACTCTTCAAGATTTTAATTCCATTGACCAAACACAACGACCCACTTGACCGAATATCATGCAAATATGCTCTACGCAAAACGTTAATACTAAATTGAAAATGTAAGCGTGATGTTGAGATTTATTATTAACTAAACATGTCACCATTATTTAAGTATCAACAATCATAAAAAAGTTTAGGATAAAATTGATTAAATTGACAAATTTAAGACTAAATTGACTTCTCTGATTTTTAAAGATTAGGACTTCTCTTATTTTTAAAGATTATTAGACTTAGTTTCCAACTTTCTGGTTTATCTAGCGTATAGATATATGCTTTATCTTTCGTATAATTCGGCTTACATATGGACTAATGACAAACTCTGTAAGCCTCGCGTGTGTTGCGCTCTGTATGCTTGCAAGTGGTGACTCGTGTTTATAACCTCGTCTCCATTGCGTCGGTATCAACCGGAGATTGCGGGAACATGACATTTAGTAACAACAGCTTTGGGGATAACCATCCTGCCAACGAAGATTGAAAGGTGTGGCCTCTTTCATGACTGTCGTAGGGCATCTCAAACGAGCTACAGAATGACAACCGAAGGTGATGACTGTTTGTTTGGAAGGCCAAATGCAATGACTTCTTGGTTTCAAGATCTTGGCCTGAAGACAAAACCAGTTCCAATGGACGAAGTGGCACCGGTCGGGAATCGAGCCGATGGCCATTTGTCCCACAGACGTACTTCGGCAATGGTGGAGTAATCGATGTCCAACCTACCCAAAAGGAATACTATTCATATGAGGAATGGCAGGAGAATGGTAGGAGAAATTTTCATGGCCATTACGCCGAGTATGTAGTCTGTGAGGGTCTACTGTGGTCGCCATGGCTACGGTGTTCATGTTTGCTATGAAGTTTGTGATAAGTACGACATACGCGACCATTTCTCAATAATCTTTATTATATCACATGCAGCATTACATATCAAAGTATAGAAACAAAATTATAAGTTGATTTTAAAATCTTTTTTTCTAATCAAAACCATAAAATGAACCATGCAGGCACGGGGCCTTAGTTCAGGGGTTCAATTGCGATGACTTTTGACTTCCAACTGCATTGTTATAACCTATCGAACACTTAAACTCAATCCTTTTACCAAGTAGTCAAAAATTGCTGACGTTGATAATTTTTTTCTAATATTTTTTTATAAAAAAAAATGAAAAATTATTTTTATTATTTTTTTCCAATGGCTAACGAATGGCCATTGACCATGGGCAATGACCAACGAGAGCTAGCCTTGCTAGATCTGGTGAGGCTGACCCTTGCCCAGGCATCGCCTTTGTCCAAGGGATGCTAGGTGAGGCGGGCAAACATCAGCCTTGCCACAATAGGCAAGGGTTGGCCTACCCGAGCCTCACCTATGTGTGGGCAAGGGCCGCCAGGACCTTCCCCCTTACACGTTTTACATTGATATCGGAAGGGATGTGCGACGCAAGTGATAGTAACGGGTTTGGAGAAAACATTAAACGCTAGACATGCGTGCATGTCAACCGCGCCAGATGAAGCGTACTTCAACCCGACGGATGAATGAAGAAGCAAACTTCCCATTTCGTCGTCCAACCAGGAAAACCCCTCGGAGAATATGTTGACAAAACGTCCCCTCACAAGCGATTCTATCGAGGGAGTTAGGTGAGGCCACTACTTGAAAGACGGAACACCCGTTGACCTTGTGAGCGGCTTGACTGCCACCATATTCGCACCCCACATCATTATGTATTTCAATTTGTCATAACGAGCCAATACTTGTCCTTCATTTTTTTTTTTTTTGACCAAAGAACCACCGGAGCCCCTTTTTACTTACGTTATTCGGGGTCACACAACCCTTCGGTGCTCGGTAGCACCGTTGGGCCTCGCTGCAAGCCGCTATTTAGGCGTAAAACCTCAGAAGAGATTAGCCCAGCATCCCACCACTAGGGCCCCCCACTTAAATCTCGATAGCAACGCAGGGATTCAAACTCTCGACCGCTGCGTTGCAGGAGAAAGCGAACACCAATGCAGCTGCCCACGGGTGGGTATACTTGTCCTTCATTTGATGACCATATCTGTCAACATTAACCTAACAAGTGACAAGCAAGGGTGACTCCATTAATAACCGTTATATGAACTAGACACATTTTACTATTACCCCAATTTCTAACTTAGGTGTCGAAGGGTCAATTTAGGCACGAATTTGGATGTCTTAACCCATTTTTCTATGGTGCAGATTTGTTCTCTGGTCAGAGCTATAGCTAGTTTCGTGAATCCAACCCAAGCTTCGACTATACAAAGATCAACTTTCCAATAAGAGCTCTGGCATGCTTCATAAATTCCAAATCGAGCTTCGATGATTCCAATTAATGAAGAACTTTCTGCTTTTGCACAGTGGGAGCATGTTCTTCAAAACGGTTGCTAGTCAAATATTTCACGTAGGGAAGCAAGGGGGAGATAGATGAACTTAAAAATGCACATTTGTCTGTTTTTTTGTTTTTTTTTTTTTCCCCTGAATGAAAGCTCAATAAAGAAACAAAGAAGATGCCGGATTCATGCAAAGCACATACCTCAATCGAATGCCCTAAATAATGATGGGAAATTTTGGGTCGTGAAGAGTTGTCATGTCTCACGACTCCCTCGTTGACCGTTTCCTTTCCTATCGTAAGTCAAACCAAAAAAGCACATAACCATAACGATAAATAACCACCACCCACCTTGTTTCTCTCCCTTCCATTGCCTCCCTCAATCTCCCGCAAGTACAACAAAACGCTCCAATTCACACTCTCTGCACACCCAAAAAAGAAAATGGAAAAGGAAAACATGTACCTCAATTCAATTCAATGATCCCACGCCATTCCTGCGAAATGGAAGGGAATGGACCCAAGAGAACCTTTACTATGAATTGGGATGCCTTGGGCGATGAGGACGACGATGATCGCTTCTTTGAATCCCGCGACCGGTTGTCCTGTGCCATTGCGCTGGACTTGGCATCCTCGAACTCTGATGACGATGACGATGAGGACTTCGAAGACAGCCGTATCTCCTTCGCCTCTGCTGTGTCCGGTGCATCTGCAGAGAGATTTCGGAGCCTATCGGGCATCAGGGCTTCGACCTCTATGTCACAGGACTACGAGATCTGGATCTCGCAGCCTGGCTCAATCAGCGAGAGGCGTAAGCGGCTGTTCCAGGGCATGGGGCTCTCTAACAAGGACCTTCTCCGACTTGCAAGTGCTGAGTTCAAGACGGTTGCCTCTAAGAAGGTTGGAAGCCAAAAAACCTCGTCTTTGATTGTCGACAATGATAATCCAAGCGACGAGCAAAAAAAGGGAAACGCGTCTTGTATTCATTTAGCTCCTGTCATTCTTGTCCGATCAAGATCGGATGGCGACATAGATTTCCCCCCGATTGCCAAGAGAAAGGAAGAGTTTTTTGGTTCAACATCCAAACAGCGCCTTACGAGGACCTCATCCACATTGTGTGGGCCATGTGTGCCGGCTTGCCGGTATCCCGATTCCATCAGAGTATCACCGCAAGGTGGGAATACGTCAGCGTTTGGCCAGCGGAGGCGCTTGTCAACCATGATCTCAAACAGTCGGTTAGGCGCCTTCTTTCTTATAAAGAATTTGGATACCGGGAAGGAGTTTATTGTGAATGAGTACGACGAAGAGGGGATGTGGAATCGGCTCAGCGATCTGCAGACTGGGAAGCAGCTTACCATGGAAGAGTTCGAGAAAAGCGTAGGGTATTCGCCCGTTGTGAAAGAGCTCATGCGGAGGGAAAACGTATCCCAGATCACCGACGGTAGCGTCATCTTGGCGGAGAGGAAGTTCAATCCAAATTCATACCTCTCTAAAAGCTTGAGGCTGAGCAAGAGGAGCGGAGTCGCCTTGCTTAAGAACATAAAGGGGGTCGCGAACTCAATGAGCGGATTGATTGTAGACAAGGAGAGGGAGAACCAGCCAATCCAAGAACCGAAGCCAGGCAAGAGCTCGTCGGAGTGGGTAAAAGTGAGGCAGCACGGGAAGTCGTACAAGGAGCTGAGTGCGTTGCGCTTCTGTCAGGAGATACAGGCTCACGAGGGCTCAATTTGGACCATGAAGTTCAACTCAGATGGGCGTTACCTTGCAAGCGCTGGAGAGGACAAGACGATTCATGTGTGGGAGGTACAAGATTGCGACATGATGCCTCCGAGGCAGCTAGACGAGTGGTATTGGAGCCCAATACATTCTTTGGCAAGTAGTACACCAGATCGACAGTTCCATGCCGAACCATCACCTCAGCCGGTGGAAAAGAAGAAGGGGAAGGGTTCGCTAAGTAGCAAGAAGGGGAATCTGATCCCCGACTATGTTCACGTGCCTGAAACGGTTTTCTCTCTCTCAGAGAGACCCGTGTGCTCTTTCACAGGTCACTTGGATGATGTCCTGGATCTATCTTGGTCAAAATCAGAGGTTAGCTTCTTTATGCAAACAGGATGCCTCAGTGTCTCAACCTCGAGAAAGATATATAGAGTGGACTTGGTTTTTCCTCTTTAATGCTGAAGTTTTATTTAATAAACCTGCAGCTACTCCTTTCGTCTTCAATGGACAAAACTGTGAGGCTGTGGGATGTGGAAATGAAAAGCTGTTTGAAGCTGTTTGCGCACAATGATTATGGTAACATCAACCCGAGTCTCTTCTTTTCAGTACACATATCATCTTCATATTTCTGTTTCTTAACTGGAAAAATATGCTCCCACATGATGAGCAGTGACTTGCATACAGTTCAACCCGATAGATGACACGTATTTCATAAGTGGTTCGCTGGATGCAAAGATCCGGATATGGAGCATACCAGATCGCCATGTTATTGACTGGACCGATCTTCATGAGATGGTCACCGCGGTTTGCTACACCCCAGATGGCGAGGTACTAAGTAGGTCTTATAATCTATTGTTGACGGTTATGATAGTTTCTCAGAAGCAATGCTTTTCTATTGCACAACTTAGTAGATTCATGCATTGCTTGAGAACCTTAGCGATCGTTCATCATATATTTCAGCTGAATTGGCTCAAATGAGATTGTTTTGCCAATTTTAATCCACATTAAAGAACAATTTTATTGGGTTTATTACACCAAGTTCACTCTAATTGCTCTTCCTAATTGTACGGGATTATACAACTGAAGGGCGCTATCGTAGGATCGCACAAAGGAGGTTGCAGGATGTACAGCATAAAGGGTATGAGATTCTCTACTAGCATTTTTCTACGCAATTTTATCAGCAACGGCATAGAAACAATGGCGCAAGTTGGAAAGAATTTGTGTCTTTTTAAATGGCCCTCCTACATCAAGTTGTAGTATAATCATTTAGCAGGCTATTGAGGTTACATCAGAGAGAAGGTTTATTGTCTCTTTTTCACTTGTTTGAACAGATTGTAAACTGAACCAAATCAGTCAGCTTGAGATTCAGAACAAGAAAAAGTCCCAAGCCAAAAAGATAACAGGTTTCCAGGTAAACTCTACTCAGGTTTCTGTCCATTTTATTGGCTAATCTTCAGTCATCGCTTGTTCTGGTCTTGAGGGAAAAACGTGCTAAGAAGGCAAACCAAAATAACTCTCTGCTTTGAATTTCCAATCAGTTCTCGCCATGCAATTCATCTGAAGTTCTTGTTACCTCGGCCGATTCCCGTGTTCGCATTGTCGAGGGCTCAGACATCACACACAAGCTCCGAGGTAGATCAGCAATGCAATGAGAACGTACATTCCTTTCTCCTCAAGTGCCTCCCTCACCAAGTAATTATTTTATTGCTTTTCGCAACAGGTTTCCGAAATACTAGCAGCCAAATAGCAGCTTCGTTTACCCAAGATGGGAAGTATGTCGTATCGGCGAGTGAAGATTCTCAAGTATATGTGTGGAAGAGAGAGACTCCACGGAATTCCAACACAGCCAAGGCCAAAGCTCTGGTTACTACCAAGTCATATGAGCACTTCCCTTGCCGAGATGTCTCAGTGGCGATTCCTTGGCCCGGTACCATAAGAGGTGACCCGCCGGCTGTGCCGATCCATTCCAAGAGGAATTCCAAACGCTCAACCTCAACACAGCCACCAGTTTCTAATGGCTCGCCGACTCAAGAGGATCATAGCCCTTTGATGGGGAACAGCAAGAGACAGATGTTGCCACCTCTACCTAAGAAGGCGAACCCCGTGGAGCGAGCCTCGATTCCTCCTGAGGAGGATCTTGCCCAGCTGTCCTGCCTGGACTCGGGGATTGGGGGCGGCATCGGGGAGTCTTTCAACTCCGATTCCAGCTCGGCCAGGTATGGCGAATCACCATCCATCTCGGTGGCTGCAAACTCGTCGTCGGCTTCATGGTCTTCATCTTGGTCTTGGTTCGACAGCAGCAACAGCAATGGGGCTAATGCTATGCAAGCGACAGCTTGGGGAATGGTGATCGTCACTGGGGGTTTAAGGGGTGAGATAAGAGCTTACCAGAATTTCGGTTTGCCGCGTAGAGTTGGTCGTCAAGCGAATCTTTTCTAAGACCTTACATGCTTTACCTTTCCTAATCACAAGGTGCATTAGCATTAGTCCTAAGCTCAAACATGAAGCTTCTCATCTGATATGGGACATTGATTTTTACCGAGGTAACGATGGATGCCAAAGAAAGATTTTAAACTGTGACAAGCGAAACTAGAGACGTGAAAGCTATGCAGAACCTTGCTTTTGCAGATTTTTCTGCTCAATTACTCGTCTTCTCATGCATAACTATATTTCAGCATAGTGCAAAAGAATAGCAGAACATCTACAACAAAGGAGCAGCATCAGATGGATTAAATGATGGAGTTGCATGAAAGAAAGCTGCGTAGACATTTTCTGCTGAACTCTGGCTGATTTTGAGTTTCGATTTCTGGTTTCTCTATGGAACATCTGTATTTGTCCCTATCGAAACAGCACAAATCCAGAGCTCGGCTCGATTTTGTTCAGTTCTCATGATCAATCACCAGTATGTGCAAATTATGTTTCTATTTATGCACAATCATAGAAGTGCGTGATGAAGGTTTTGCTGTTTTCCTTTTTACGAAGCATAAGCTTTGTTAACTTCTTCTTTTTTTCTTTTTTCTTTCTTTTTTTTTTTTTATGTTTTGGTCATAATAAGCTCTGTTAACTTGCAAGGTAATTTATAAGTGAAAACTTTCAAGTAGTTATTCATTGTTTAAGATATTCACATATGCACTTGATGGTTCATTTCCAAGATGTTTCTAGTGTAATCTCTTTCCCATGTCCAATTATCACCCCTGATGCCGATTGTTATAGCTCTAAGCACTGATGAGAGATTGTTGTCACGTCCCATTTACCCTTCTCTGTTCTCCTTTCTTTAATTTGTGCACCTTGAATAGCAGTTTCCATGAGTTTTCTCCTGATTCTTTAGGAGGATTGAGTGACTTCTTTGCGATTTCTCTCGAGGTAAAAAAATTGTTTGCCTCAGAAATTCAATTCATCTTATATCTATTTAACATAGCTATGACTGCGCTTTAGCTATATCGCATTGTAGCTATGCTATGAAGTAATGTCACATATGTGAAGGTGATCCGCAATGCCTTAAAGCTGGGCGCACTTCGTTTACACAGCTGTAGTTGTTGTAAGAAATCTGCACCAAGCAGGCTTGTCTGTAAACTCCTTTCCTTCTATCAGAAATTAAATAGGAGAAGCTAAATTTTTTCATGCTTGGAAGGGTTATTACATGAATAAAACCGAGTTTTACAACGTTTCGGTGAACGCAGTGGGCTGTTTGTTGTTCTCAATCGGATTTGTCCGGCCTAGCCCAACATCATTACTCTACTTTTACAAACTAGAGAATCTACAGAATAAGTTAACCCTAATATAAAATATATGTTATACTACAAGAAATCTCAAATTAGTACACATATGACACATTTACCAAACAAATTTTTATGGATTAAAAAATCCCGAAATAGTATGCTAGTGTCATACTTACCCTAAAATAATTTTCCAATTACAAAAAATTTCAAGGTGGTACACCCATGACAATCTACCAAAACCTCAGGGCAAAATTGGGCTAAAACTAGAATTTTTAATAGATTTTTGAAAAGGGAGTTTTTAGGAAAAATCTACATATCAATCGTGATTCATTTTCATCATATCCAACTTCCTCTAAAATGATGTCATTAACGGGAATAAGTTATTTTGAATTTTCATGTCAAATCCACGTTAATGCTGATCATTCGAATTATTTGCCATTTGCGTTTCCGTGCCAACAATTTAACGAGATATTGGACAAAAGTTAATGGAGAGTAGATTTGTCAAGGTGTACTAGTTTTAGATTTTTTTATGACACGAAATTACTTTGTAGTAAATGTGGCACAGAGTACTGTTTTGGAAATTTTTGTGACACGGGAATTGAATTGGGATAAATGTTGCATGATTATTATGGGTGTGCAACCGGACCGGATTTACCCGATTCCTGGTCCGGCCCACCTGGAAAATAGGGTCGGGAACTGGTTCCAGTTGAAACCGATCCGGAAACCGATTCCCAAAATTCAAACCCTGTTTGAACCGGTCCGGGAACCGGTTTCAAGGGATTACCCTCCCGGGAATCGGATCGACCGGATCGGTTCGGGAACCGGTTTGAGAACCGGTTTTTAAGGCAGCCCAAAAGTTCAAAAGGAGCAAAACCCTAACTTGTTCTCAGAGTTTTCCTTCAACGCGCCATCGCTAGATCCCCTCTCATTTGCCCCCTCTCCCCAAGCATCACCACCAAATCGCCATCCCCTCTCCTTCTTCTCTCTCCTCCTCCTTCAATACCCAGTTTAGAACCCTCTCGTGCTCCTTCCATGGCCACGAGGAGAAGCACCTCCAAGCTCACCAAGACCGCCTTTGCCACGATGAACGCGGCCTCGGCTCCTCCGCAACGGTCCTCCACCACCACCGGAGCTGCCTATGCCCTCTTCCGCTCTCGATCGCTCCCCGGCTTCCCTTCCGGTTCAAGGAACTCTATTCACCCGTTGACTGGCCCACCGCTTCGCGAAGCTAATGTTCTCGCCTAGGTATCTGCCAGGGGCGTCAAGCTCCGCGGCGTCGTCGGCTTCTTTTCGCGGGGCTTTGGCCTTCCCCCTCGGGCTTACTTAACCGCCGCGAGCGCGTCTCAAGTTGGAATTCGATCGATATTCATTATGTGAATGCGGGTATTTTTGTGATATTACGGAAAGGTGTGATTTTGAAGTGTTTTGGTCGGTCGGTGTCAGCCTGATGCTAGGGGCTTATGTCATTTCCAGTTTATTTGAGGTTTCTATGTTAGAGTTGGGAAGAGTGCTCGTTTGTGAAAATTGAGTTTAGAGCAATTTGTCTGCAATCTTCTTCGGGTGTTGCTGAAGCTTTTGGGACTCAAGCTTGGTGCTTCCTGCGTTAAGTTTGTGACAATCTTTTTCCTCTAGGAACAATCTCTCAATGTGCTGCAGTTACAAAATAGAGATATAAGGGGCGTTCGATGTAAACATTATAAGCTTAACGAAATAAACTTTTCTCCTGTATCACTAAAGTGCATTACTATTAACGGTATTCTCAATAACTGTTATATTCAAAATATTGTTTGATGGTTCTTTAAGGTATACTTTGGAGAATTATAAGCTACAACTTTCCCATCTTCCGTGACCATCTGCTTATGAAGGTCTGCCTAACACTTGAGTAGCTATTACATTTTCTTAGTAGTGGAGGCGACGGTTCCTTGATTTTACAAGTTAACGCAGTTCCTTGAGTTAAGACTATGTGTTCTATTTTCAACATCCAAAGTCTAATGTGGAATGTAGTTGTGGTGGTACTGGCTTCATGAGTTTTCTATACTTCTGTGACAGCCTTCGTGTCTTATGATGCTAAGGCCATTAAAATTAATGGGCAGAGAAGGATCCTCATTTCCGGGTCCATTCACTACCCCAGAAGCACTCCTGAGGTAGCTCCTTTCTTTTTTTTTCTTTTTTTTTCTCCTTTTATTCCTTATTTTTAGGTTGAATGTGTCTCCATTTTCGGCTGAATGATCTTTCCGCCCCCCAACTTTTAGCTATCATGCTGGAAATGGGCCTCTCTATATTGCGCTTTGTATCACTACAGCATCTTTTCTCTTATCTTAGCAAAAAGCTACTTTATTTTGAAAAAAAAAAAAACAGGTTCCAATATAAACAGGGTTAACCCAGTTCCCGGACCGAAAAAATAGGGTGGGTCGAGTACAAGCTCTAATGCAAACAGCGTCGGGTACAGGTCCGAAAAAAGGGAACCGGTTATAACGGTCGGGTCGGTCGGATTCGTGCCCTGGCCTCTACTCACCTTTTAATTCCCGATCACCCCTAATAATTATTAGTTTGAGATTTTTGCCAATATCAACCTATATGAAATAAGGATAGCGTAGATTTAATTCTCTAACTTTCACTATTTGTGCAATTTATAGTCTTTTAAAAATTTTAATATGTTATATAATTTATTTTTTTGAATTGCGTAATGAAATCTTTTTTATCATTATTGAGAGAGAGAGAGAGAGAGAGTGCAAGCGAGCTAGAGAGGGGAGGAAGGAACATCGCTGCCCCCTTGAGGCCACCAGTGAGGGTGACGTGGTCTCTCTTCTGAATGGCGAAGGTGGCCTTACCCCTTGTGCGAGGGCCACAAGCATTATTAATTGATAGTGAGTGTTTTAGGGGGCCCTCACTAGTCACTTGCAATGGTTGGGCCATAGTTGCCGCTGGCCTGATATGATTGTTAAAGTATGATGCCGTCAATATTTCCCTAATTTGACATAAATGTCTAAATAACATACTAAATATAAGAAACAATTAAAAAATAACCGATTTAAATATTAATAATTGCAAAGTACATTGACAAACTGTTGACAATAAGGAATGAGAATATATAAATATTCTCATTTAAACTAAATCAATGGAATTCTATGTATGTGTCATTGGGGATAAAGATATTGTGAAATTCTTCAATAATACAAATCGAATATTATATACCTTTGCAAGTTATCAAAGCTCTTTGTAATATATTGTGATGGATAATAGGAAATTCATTAACTCTTGTAAAAAAAATATATACATATACAAAAAAAAAATATTGGGGATAATTTCCGTAAAAAAGATACTAATAAATATGCAATTAGAAGATGATCTTGAAGCAATTTAATTCTTTATAAATAGAGAGGAGAAAATGGAGAGGAGATAAGAAATCATTCTACCTACATGAAAATTCTATCGAGAGAGCTTGCTCGCTTGTCTTTTCCACAACAAATCAACGAGACAAAGGTGAAGATTTTGACGAATGGAGGAAAACGATAGCGAGAGGGGAATTTATATTCGTACTTTATACTTTCATGTTCTTATTGATTCATATTTTTTATGAGCTTGAAATGTTGCGTATGTTTATTTTACTATTTAATAAATTTTGTATTTATTTATTTCTGTTGTTTTCTCTTAATTGGAGGATATACCAACATGATGGGTTAAGATCCATCATATATATATAAACTAAATTCTAGAGGAGTATTTAATTAATGTATATAGTAATTGTGTTATTATTTCCTGCATATTGTTACTTTTATGAAAATTCATATCGATGCCCACACTCAAGATAATATATCAAATATAGACTTAAAACATGCAACGGAGGCGCATCTTGTTAGTATATTATATCTATTCATTTGTCCTGTAAAAGTTTACTCTTTAAATTTTGCAATTTACTGAGATTTTTTTCTTATTGTTCAAGTATGCTAATAATACTTGCTAAATATTATTCATGTTATCCTCATTTCCACAACGTCATTGGTTAAGGTGTGGAAACCACATTGATGTAGAAGGGAGCATCTAACTGACTAGCAGAAGTTGTCCTTGCGAGGGAAATTCTAGAAGAAAACCATGTTTTGAATGAAATTGCAGAAAAGAAAAAAAAAATATATATATATATATATATATATATATATATTGTGATGATGAATAAAGTTGAAATTTGATAACTCTTATGATAGTAATAGAATAAAGCCGCAAAAATTACTAAAACAAATTATAAACTTATTGCACTTGTGTTAATTTAGTCATAAATCTTTCAATTATGTCAATATAATCCTAATATGGCAATCCAATCAGCATCAGTCATCCTATGTGGTGCATCTGTATTGACTTGGACAAATTTTTTCAAATTTTTAAAACTTTTTTATGTTTTTTCTTTCCTTTTTATTGGTGGCCAAAAGGCCATGGGCAGCCACCAGCAATGCTCGAAGAGGGTTGGGCGAGGGTGGTGCTCACCAAATCGAGTAAAGGCAAGCCTCGCCCAACCCTCTTCAGGCATTGCCAGTGGCTGGCCATCGTTTGAGATTGGCCACCGACAGAGAAAAGGAAAAAAAAAAAAAAGAAAAATTCAAAAAAATTTACAAAATTGTCTATGTCAACACAAGTACATCACAAGACGGTCGGCGCTAATTGGACTATCATGCCAATGTTTTCTAGTCAAGATTAGCCAGAAGGATTATATTAGTAAATTTATCAAAAGGTTGAGGACTGGATTGGCATATTGAAAGGTTTAAGATCGAATTAACATAAATATAATAGTGTTAAGACTTTTTTGGTAAATTACCAAATAAAGCCACATTGATATTATGTTATTTGGTTCAAATCAAGGAACAACTATTACATTTTTATGCTTTTTTGGCGTTACAATAAATTATTTAATATATGCCACATGATGCTTTTTAAAACAAGGTGTACGTATTAAAAAAGTTTCAATGTGTTACAATACAACTATGTTATTGTCTGTTTATAAATAGTGACGGAGGGAGGGAACAAGCGGAGGCCACCGTCCCCGCCCGTAAGAAATCTTGTATATATCAATATACGTGAATCGCCTCAACGTTTTTAAAAATGTGAAGCAATTCCTCCGCTTACCGTTGGAGAAAACTCTGATGCCGAAAATCTTATGTCTCTCTCACACAGGCTCCTTTTAATGCCACAGGGCCACGGGCTTGAGAGCCACACAGAACTTCCTCTATCGAAAATCCATTGACGGCGGGTCCTGGATTTGAGTACACTTTTTTCGAAAAAGCAAAGATTTTTTTTTTTTGTTACCAAAATAAAACAGTAAAGACTCAATCGATTGATGACTAGAACCTTAAAAGACTAATTCCGACCTATCTCCACGGAAGCCAGATATAAATTGAGAGACTACTAATATTCTTGAAATTGTCCTTGGTATAGTAAGTTCACACTACTTCATAGTTACTCGAATAGAAAACAATAGGCTTTATCCATCGTCTTTCTTCGAAAAGAAGAAGAGGAAGAGGACACACAGGCAAGGGCAGTCACCGTAGGTCCACGTATGACCAACCGATTACTTTAAGACCGAAGACCCACCGCCAATCTCACTGTTTGGTTTTGAATGGATCCGCTTTATTCGTTAGCAGAATGTCTGAGCCTGTGTCTTTGCGAAACTAAATGAATAAAAAAGAGAGAAAAGCAAATCCAGAGGGCATTCGATGCCTTGCTTCCTTGTCACTCTTCGCATCTTACCAGCAACAATTCGTGGCACTTTGCATCTTACCCACTAAATATCATTGTTATCATAACGTATACTCAGGAATAAAGTGTCTCAGTCTTTGAATCCCGGGAAGAACTATTGTATATTCATGGAAAAGCGATGTGCTTTCGTCGCCAATTACACATGCTCATATCTTTTCAATCTCTTTGAGAATGCAATTCGTACTGCAACGGTATTTCATGTGCACAAGATTAACTCTCTTTTGGCTATGTTTGTGTTTGCAAAAAATGAACTACATAGAAACTATTGTTTGAAAATAATTGCTTGCATTGATTACACAAATGAAAAACCGAAAAATATTTTCATCATCTACGAAAATATTTTGATATAAATTGTTATCGATAATGAAAACATTTGTCATTGACTAATTATTTTAAGAAGTAGAACGATCGTTCATAAGAAAATATTTTCAAAATCATTCATTTTTTCGTGAAATAAGCATACCTATGCAGACTTCTTTTCCATGATGAATTAAAAGAGATAAAGTCTTATCGGTAGATTTTTCACAGATTATTTATTTAAGGGGGTCATTTGGAGTTGTTAGAATATTAGATGATGGTTTGATTTTTAAAACGAACATTAGGTTTGGTAATGAAGTTGCTTAGAGAAATTTATCATCATTCATTAATTTCTGTCCACAGAATATGTTGATATAGTCTTCTCACTTCTAGATATGAAGGCTATATCATGCCCTACATGTAATAAACAAAGATGTATTCATCTATATTAGGAAGGTCAAACATTAGGTGTGTAAAATGGTGAGCAATTTGAACCTGAGTATGTCCTAAAATTGTTTCATCTAAACTTTGGAACATAAAATTCGGAAGTATTCCCAGGAGTTAGGAAAAAAAAAACCTTTTTTCTATTAAAAGGGACAAAGCGTGCAGGTATCAACACGTTAAAATAAGGAACGCATCCAAGCTGGGCGCCAAGTTACTAGATAATCGCTGGAAGTTTCTATCAAAAGTTTATTTCCTACTGGTTAGACGCATGTTTCGCACAATGTCTAGAATCGATACATCTAACTAGCCAATCAAATCAATTTTAGAATGTGCCGATTTAGGTCTGGATTCCAAGAACATGAAATTTAAGCCCGCTTAAGAACTAGTTCTAAACTAGTCTTTTTCCCTTAAAAGAACAAAACCTTGAAACTTTGTTTTTAGAATTTTGACCTATAATCTGTTTTGGCAGTTCTCTTTTGATGTTTAATCTCGTCTTACATTTGTGTCAGACTTGGTTTAAGTCAATTTGAAAGATACACATCAGAAATGTCTTTTTCCTAAAATTCTTATTCTATTGGATAACTATCCATTCGGATTGGGATTCTGAAATCAACCGATTTCAAAATCAATCAGGTAGGTTCAGATTCTAAATTCTTTGTGATATATATAGTCCAAAAAAGGTCGATTTCAGTTTTTGGCCAAAAAATTGACCTACTTGAGCATGCCTATCTTTTTGTAATGCTATTCCTCTTTTAGATAACGAATACAATGATCTTTTAATAAAAGATGGAAAAGCTTAATAAAAAAAAATGCGAAGACTGTTGTTAAAATGATAAACAAAAAGGGAGAAATTTCGTTTAAACTCAATTTATATAGACCAATATAATTAATAGCCATGATCATACGCATCTCATTTGGGTGCCCGCGCCCGTTGACCTGGACAATGGCGTCACTTGAAGTCTACATAACTAATAGTAAGTTTCAAACAAAGTGAGAATGGATAACTGAGTGGCAAAAACCACAAAAATAAAAAGAAAAGAAAGATGATCGGGCAACTGACAAATTTGGCGTCTTTTGAGGCGCTTGTCTTGCGAAATCAAAAGCCTCTCGGTCTCTCTCTCTCTCTCTCTCTCTCTCTCTCTCTCTCTCACGGTCCCAAAATCTTCATCTCGAACCCATCACCACCAACCATAATTGAAGTCCCCACAAATTATTACAGAATCATTCCCTTTTCCATAATCCACGTCCTAAGAATCTTACTCTCCGTATTAACATATAGTTGTCACACCATTGTACAGAACCAACGTGAAGATACTGAAGTCTAGGCGGATCTCCTTTTTGAATTTGCAGAGAAAATGAGGAATCTCGGAATGAGAGCCGTCCCTCAGGGGATAAAGAGAGGAAAAAAAGAAAGTCTTTGTGGGCACAACGAAGCTAAAGCTGTAATCTGCACTTTCTTCTTCTGCTTTCATGAGACCTCCAATTGCTTTAGCTCATGAGAGAGAGTAATTTGGACTCTACTTCAACATTTATTCGAGTTCTCGAGGTCGAATTATTCCGGTAATTTGTCCCGTCGAGATCAACTTGTTATTGCCTTGTTGGGCTCGCTAGTCTAATTGAGTTGAGTTATAAAAAAGAATTTAATAGTTACAAAAAAGATGCAGTAAAGTCAAGCTTGAGCTCCAAACTTTTTTGTGAACCCGTTGTAAATGAGTAGAGTCAATCTCGAGAGTCAAGTTTTTAACCCCAAGTATGTGGGTTGGGTTTCTAGTACCACTATGCAAGTTGAGTCAGGCTCGAGCTCGAGCTTGAGCTGGGGCTTAAGTTTGGCATCGGTATCTTTCCGCACCATAAATATAATATTTACAAATCTCGTAAGATGATGGAGGTCTATTGCCAGGGATCCCATTAATATATTTTAATAACGAAAATGTTCACCTCAAGTAGTAATATTAACCATCATGACCCAAGTAAGACGCAGAACAAGCCTAATCCACACATATAAATGTCCGTTGATTAAATTAGCCCCTGGCTCAACAACTTCACGGTACTTATTGTTTTAGCTTTCGACTGATGTCCCTCTCGCCATTTTGGTTTCTATTTTCAGGTTTGGCTATCAAAAGATATGCTCGGATGCATCGAGCATATATAACCAGAATATATTCCCTTTGCGGCCGAAGGGATTACAGTGAGAAATTTTCACCAAACAAAAGGTATCCATGAAAGACCAGCAAAAATATTCACGGCGTCTGGTGCTCAAAGTTTCCCCAAAAAGTGGCTTCTCAAGCTGATAGTAAATTGGTTAAGTTATTAGTAATCACATATGTAATTGGATAGAAACTTGGTCGGTTGTCGATAAATTTAAGAGGCGGCAAGAGTTAGACATTAACCAGTTGCTATGACCCAGAAATATTATGCCGAAAGTTCGACAGATTGGGATTGTTAGATGGAAATTAGTTCTAAAAGTTTAGATCCCTTCACAAGATAAGTCCATCCACACATGAGCACGCCCTTAAATTTAATTCAAATTTTACAAGTGAAAAGCAAGATAAAATGAGTTATGTTACGAATCACGTAGGCTCGAGGAGCAAAGGCACAATGGAAGAAGTAAGAGGCTAAAATCAGTAGAAAGATGGAGTCCTTATACTATAAGGAGCCTTATAGGCAATGAGGATTTAAATTCTTGAATCAGCTCCGATATACTTTCAAATTGCTGGTCGTACTCAAAACCACAAGTGTTTTGCATATGACCGTCAACTCATGCACGTTGCTTTCAGATGCAATCTTCTACTTCACTTGTCAAAATGATTTCTGAAAGTATGCTACACACAACTGTTGAGCTGCAGATTCTAACGTTAGCACTCTCGTGTTACTCAAAATAAGAAAACGTATAATTTATAACTCCCAAAGAACATCTACTCACGGTAAACAAATGGTAACTGAAGACATTGCCTCAACCAATCGTCACAAAATTAAAGAACGAAAGAAACCTTTGATTAAGGAGATCAGCCAGTGAAATATGCATTCGACAGGAACATAATATGATCACAACTTGGCAAAGGCATACAGAGTCTCTATGGTGAGCAGGTGAGAAAGTTTAAACCTAACAGATGAACACCGAAAGGAAAAAGAAAAAAAAGAAAAACACCAAAGTGAGAGATATTTCTAGGGTTTCATCTTTAAGAGCAGAGCAGTCAGCAACCATCTCCACAAAATATTTCTAGGGTTTCATTCTTTTTTTGAATGATCGGTTGAGATGACCAAAAATTTGAAAGAAAGGAGGAGAACTATGAAAGCTTCAAAAAGAGAGGATCAAGTTAACCAAGACATCTCTATAAGGGGTTGCGAGTGGAAGAATAGCTGAAACCAGAAAGATCCATCCATGCGCTGGCACTGCTCAAGAAGGGATGATTTTCGTGGTTAATCCCAAAAAACTGCCTCGAGAAAGGCTGATTGTTGTCTTCCATTTTCACCGATGAGGAGAGCTGAGCAATTAGCCCAGCTGATGAAGGCGGTGCATTAGGCCTCACATTAAGAGCTCTGAATGACTCAAACCTGCCTTCAGACGGGTACAATCCCAGGTTTGGATCCAGTCTGCCCGACGAGGAAAGCTGCTGTGCTTGCCCCAAGCGCCACCGCTCAAAAGCTCCACCATCGCAGGTGGTCGCAGCCAGGAAATTCAAGTCTCCTAGTGGCGGAGGCGCTCCAGTATTATAGTTAAGTCCAGCGCCAGCTGATAAAGTCAAGTTATCAGGAAGATAGTGCAAAGGAGCCATGAAGTGGCCAAGCGGTGGGAGCTGCGTCCCGACCCCTAATATTTCAGTGGTGTCAACATTGGCCCCTCCATTTGAGGTCGGTATGCAAGCAGAGCCCGATCTCGGAGTTGTGATTTGCTGATGGCTGCTACTTGCCACTGATTTCGAGCTCCCTGATTTGCTCCTCTTGTTGTTTCTCCGGCAACCGCCTCCAACAGGGACATTTCTTAACGCTCCTCCTCGCGTCCAGTACCTTCTGCAGGTTTTGCAGAAGTGTCTCGGCTGGGAGAGGCTGTAGTTATTGAAGTAGCAGAACTTCGTGTTGGTCGATTCACATCGAGGGCATTTCAGCGGCCCCTCTGGCATCGGTATGTTGGCCAGACGGGCCTCGTCAGCCATCAAACGGGGCCTGATCGAGCTGGTGCCACCGCCTCCATGAGGTTGTGGTGGTGCCTGCAGGAGCTGAGTATTTGTGCTGGAGTTTCCAGTTTGGTGATGATCTGTCTGTTGCTGAAGAAGAAGAAGAAGAAGAAGAAAGCAAAGATCAAATGTCTGGTATATTCAGCAAAGAAGACCAGCAAAAGTGGAGAGAATATCTTTTCTTTTTGAAGTTTTTTCTTGCTTTTTGCGCTGAGAAAGCATGAAAGAAAGATAATTCATGGAGCGTTTAAGAAAATCCTCACCTGTTGCCAGTTGGATGGATCAAGATAAGGTGGGAGAGATGGAAAATCCATGGCCTGTGTGAGGATGCTCTTTCTTTTTAGTAAAGCTCGCAATGGGGGCTTCTTGAGGGAATAGTGGAGAATCACATCAACAAAGAGAGAGTTGCAGAAGGGAGAGAATTCAATAAGAGGCAAAAAATTAAAGGAGGGAACTTTTATGTGTGCTGTATTTACATGGAATATATTTTGTCCTTGCCACTTCTCACTAGCTTAAGACACTTTCTAGGGTTTAAAGGGACAAATATTCCTTCTTCCTTAACGTGTAAGCATCTTTCTTTTTGTCCCAAAAGAAGAGAAAAAGTTTAGCAACCCTCTATCCTAGACGAAAATTGGATTTAGGACGAAATAACCTTGCATGAGCCATCCACTGAAATCTTACCAGGCATATGTACATCTACCTGACGAGGAAACACATTATAAGTTTAGAAAAAAAAAAAAAAAGAATCATCACCTTCTATCCGTCTCCATGTTCAATCAGAAAAATCAACGTTTCCGCCATCACCTCTTCGGGCCCACCGCTTCTCCAATCACCGACTTCTGCTACACAACGATTCTTTTTTTTTTTTGGTCGAATGCTACACAACGATTGATGCTTCATAAATGATAAACAAAACGACTAGATTAGTTCACAAACACGCACAAAGGCGCATAATCACTTACAACAACATTTTTAAGCAAACTCTCCCAACATATTATAAAAGTTAATGGTAAAAGCTTTATGACTCATGGAACAAAATAAAATAAACATGTTCTAAAGTTCTATTCGTTTTGTGGAAAACATTTTCCAATAAATCATTTTCCACATTTTTCGGCATTTAATTCGCTTAGGAAAATGAGTCAATGGAATTCTTATGCTTAAATTTAGGAAAGTGATTTCCTCTTTGAAAAATCAAAAAACATTTTACGAAATATGATTAGATTTTGGCACTTGGATCTAAAACTTTATGCTTGAACACAAGAACCTCAACGATGATTCTCGAGTCCGTGACGTTCACAATAAGGTCTTTGGCATCCAGGCCCAGGTCCATCGAGGCCGAGTTTGAGCCTCTAATGCATGTTTCTAGGTCCATCAAGACTAGGCCCACAGCCTTGGTGCCCCCGCCCAATGCTTCGACACTTGAGCTCCAGTCCATAAGGGAAGTGCTTAGGTCACTACTGCTCAAGCTTTAGTTCCTAGTACTTATGTTCAAGTCTACAAAGGTTGTGCCTTGGTCCTTGGCGCTTGGGCTTGGGTCCTTATTCAATAAAATATTTGTTCTTATAAAAGTAATTTTATTGAAAAATCGAATTTTTGATCATTTTTATTTTTTCTTTTTCTTTCTATCTTTTTTTTTTCCCTTCCAATCTTTCATTTTCTTTTTCCTTCTTCCTCAGCCAGTCTCAACCATAACGAAGGTTGACGACTGGCCACAAGCAAGGGACAAGCTCGTTGACCTTTGGTGAGGCTTGAGCTTCGCTAGCCTAAGAATAGCCCAAACTCTCTAGAATCCAATGAGGTTGTCCCCCACTTGTAGCCAATCACCAGCTACCGTTGGGGCCAGCCACCAACCAAGGAAGAAGGAAAAGGAAAAAAAAATTATTAATTCTATTTTTTGGGAAATTTCCCTTAGGAAAATCAAATCAAATTTTTTATACCAAATAGTAGATTTTTTTTTTTTTGACATTTTCATATTTCAGCCAAACACAAGATTAAAATGGTTTCCTAAAAAAATTCTCTAGAAATATCACATTTTCCGCAAAACAAATGGAACCTAAATCTTAGGTAATCAAAAAATTTAACACAAATTGCGGACAAAACTTGAAAGATAAAGAAATGAGCTAGACCTATGTGAAAAATTAACCTAAAGATTAGAAAAGCTACTCGACAATTATGGTAACAGCGGATTTTGTGGCCCGAATTGATGGCAAACACAAGTCCCCAGGTTTGGACAAGCTTTCCAAGTAAGTACCATGAGCTGCGTAACTTTTTCTAAATCAAAACTCATGGCATGTTTTTGTTTATCCAACACAGCGGGAATTCTTGATCCAAAACTGCCTTTCAATTTTCATAAGCAGCCGTGTCCACACCAACCACCTTAGGCGGCTTTATTTTCTCTGACGTTGAAATCATCAAGTTCCATCGACGCGCGACGAGTTGCACCACTACTCTCTCTCTCCTCGTTTTAAATTTGGAATGCTCATCACTATTAATTAGAGATGCCACTATGCTCATCTCTCCGTCCACCAAAACCTCCGATATGGACACAATTGATGCCAACCAAAGGGGAGAGATTACGAGAGGGAGAGGGACAGATCAAAGAGAGACAGAGAGAGGTGGCTGTGAGAGGGCTCGATCTGAACTCGATGGACCAACGGCAACAAGCCGCAGCGTGACGTAGCTGCGCCATTGCACAGTGGCCAATGGCCATGGTGGTTTCGATGTGGACGATAAGAGATTCAAGGGATTAGGTTTGTGTAATATTTAAGGTCCATTTGTTTGCAAAAAATTTACTTAGGAAAATGTTTGGTAGAAAGTCATTTTTTGATGTTGGGCTTAAACCTAAAAATCAATTAGAAAATATTTTTTGTTGTTTGGTGTGGGGAATCTGATTTGATTTTTCGGGAGAAAATTATTAAAACATTCAATTATTTATTTATTTATTTATTTATTTTAAAATTACTTTTATTTCTTTCTTTTACTTTTTTTTTTTTTTTTTCCTTCTACCTCCCCATTGCTCCTTTTGCTTCCTCGCCACCATCCCATCTCCTTCCACTAGTAAAGACGGCCACAGGTGAGCTTGAGCTCGCCGGAATTGGGTGACCCTTAAGCTTGCCGACCTCGGCGTAGCTCGAGCTCGTAAGGATCGGTCGAGCCATGAGCTTGCCACCCTGCGTTTTCGTTGTTTGCCAGGCTGCTAGCTATCGCTGAGGCACGCGGCTGGCAAAGGAAGGAAAAAAAAAAAAAAAAAAGACAAAAGAGAGAAGAAAAAAAAAAAAGAAAGAAGAAAATAAAATAAAATGAAAGAAAAAAAGGAAAAGAAAAGAAAAAATTCAATTTTTAAAAATTCAATTTTTTAGAAATAAAAAATGATTAAAATTTCCAATTTTTTTAAAAATGATTAAAATTTCCAATTTTTTTAAAAATGAAAATATAAAATTATTAGAAGGGAGTTCATCAAGGAGAACAAGAGGGGAAAATGATTTCTTCTTTTCATGTAAAAAAATTTTCCTTGACTTGTTCATTTTCTGTAAACCAAACACCAAAAAATCTAAAATGCATTTTTCCGAAAATTATCTTCTATGAAACAAATGGAACCTTAAGATATTCGAGTGTAAGTTGAAATGGCGTGCCCTTTTTCTATTGGAAAGTGAAAAGAACCATCGAGCAAATGAGTCATATGATCACCTAAAGTTTTGTCTAAAAGTTTGAGTATAGTGAATGTGCTGACTATATTTCAAATCTTATGGACACCCATTCATTAGTGGGTTTCTCATATCAGAAAATCTATGAGCATACAAACTCATTGAGAAAATTATCCAAGAAGTTCTCAACGTATTGCACACAATCAATTCAATCTTAATCTTTTTAATTTTTTTGTCGAATTAGTAATAAAATTTCCGACGATTTGCGAATGTAGTTCTTCCGGTCATTTTTGCCTGGAAAGTTGCTAATGTAAATGTCAGCCATTCTACATTAGCGATTTGTGGCTAAGAATGACTAGAATGACTACATTAGTAAATCATCAAAATGTTTAGGACTAATATCACAAAATATTAAAAGGTTTAGAACTATATTTGCAAAATTGAATAGTTTAGAATTGAATTGGCCACCGCACAATATGCTTAAAACTTATTTGACAATTATGCACTAGTAATAGAGAATTATTGCCACCCCATCATAGAAAAATTAAGAAAGTCATTAAAGGTTAAAATTGGTGTCAAGAACCCTCAAGGTTGGTGTGGTTGGTCTCTACGTAGGATATTTCAGCTCAAAAACTTGAGGTTATATATTCAAATGCCGCAAATTGCATGCGTGTACTTTGCTTTGGATTAGGACCACATGCACATACAAAAGCATGTTCACCGGCCTTAATGACATTTTGATGCATGATGGGGCAAGTGATTCCAAAATGGAATTTCTTTTTTTTTTTTCTTTTTTTTGGAGATTTTTCTGGTTAAGTGTATACAGTGAAGAAACGAAGGGGAATAAGAAAAGATAGAACGACCTCCTTCAAAGGTATAAAGGCGACGCCACCAACCGAAGAAGAGGATCGAGATCTACGAAGTTCACCACCAAGGCCTAAAGCTTCCACCAGCCAAGGATAAAGGACTTCGGGATAGGAGAAGCTCACCACCAAGGCCTAAAGATTCCACCAGCCAAGGATAAAGGGCTTCTTGGCTCACCACCAAGGAGTGATCTATGCTCCAAGGATAAAGAAAACTAAAGGAGTTATCCACTCTTCGAAGAAGTTCACTCAAGTAGAGGAATTCTCATAATTTTCATTCATCAAATTCGTATCTCCATACATTGGATAGTTTTCCCTTGTTTATAGGAGGATTTTAGATTTAGGAAAAATGAAAAACAAACTTTGATGACCTAGGAACTTAAATCTTTGACTCTTGAAAACTACATAAGAAAAAAGACACCTAAAAACTTAGGAAATGCATAAATTAGCACGGGAACTTGCATTCTTGAACCATTGGCCATCCGCATTCTTGTACCTTTAGCCTTCCAAAATTCGTGCTCCTCCCTTGACCAGAAAATAATCCTCCAGAAATTTCATCAATTGGTCATGCAAGATGTCTAAAATGGCCTCCCATTGATAGTTATCGACATATCACAAAGTATCTATAAATAATTAACATTATTCATTCAAAATGATTCATCGAAGCACATAATGCCCAATTTCTTTGTTGGCTTGGATAAGTATTGATGGTTCTGAGTTGGTCGACAGAGCTACGTTGGATGCTCCCGCATCATTCTCCCCGGGCTGTTTGAGATTTGTCCTCAAATCTATAAAGTTTTCATCCTCCAAGTAAGGAGAAAGGTCTCCCACGTTGAATGTTACCGAAACTCCAAATTCTCCAGGAAGGTCAATCTTGTAAGCATTGTCACCAATTCACTCAATAACTTTAAAGGGACCATCAGCTCTAGGCATGAGCTTGTTCTTTCGTCGAAATGGAAATCTCTCATTGCTCAAGTGAAGCCATACAAGATCGCTCGATTGAAATTGAGTCTTATTGCGATGTTAATTAGCTTCCTTCTTATAAGATTCGTTGGCCTTTTCGATCATGGATCGAATCTGCTCATGAAGCTTCTTCATTGATTCAACGCTCTTCTTGCCATCAAAACTTACTTGAGAGTTAGGTGGAATTGGAATCAAATCAATGGGTGTGAGAGGATTAATTCCATACACAACTTCAAATGACGATCGACCAGTAGTATAACTTGGTGATCGATTGTAAGCAAATTCAGCATGCGCAAGCTTTAAATCCCAATCTTTCAAAGATTTACTCACCATACCACAAAGAAGAGTGGTTAGAGTACGATTTGTTACCTCCATTTGGCCATCGGTTTGTGGATGACAAGCTGTGCTGAATAAGAGTCTTGTACCAAGCATTCTCCATAGTGTCTTCCAGAAGTAGCTTAAGAACTTGGAATCATGATCCGATACAATGGTCTTTGGTACTCCATGAATACGAATAGTCTCTTTGAAATATAGTTCAGCAATATGAGATGCATCGTTGGTCTTGTGACACGGCACGAAATGAGCCATTTTAGAGAACCGATCAGCAACCACCATGATAGCAAACTCTTTGAGTTCTTGATAGAGCCATAATGAAATCCATGCTAACATCTTCCCAGGGCTGCAATGGTACTGGAAGTGGAGTATACAAACCTTGATGGAAATGGCTTTTTGATCTTTGACAAGTTGCACACCTTGAGATGATAGCATGCACATCTCCACTCATCTTTGACCAATAGAAATGCTCTTGAAGAACCTCAAGAGTTTTGTTAATACCAAAATGACTAGCCAATCCACCACCATGCGCCTCTCGAATCAGCAATTCGCGAAAAGAACTCTTCAGCACACATAATCGATTTCCTTTAAAAAGAAACCCATCTTATAAAGAATATGTACCTTGAACTCCCCGCTTGCAATTGTTAATGATGGATGAGAACTCTGCATCTTCAAAATAAAGTTCTTTCATTGATTGAAATCCAAGAATCCTAGAGTCCAGAACAGCAAGCATAGAATATATTCTTGATAAAGCATCTGCTACAACATAAGTGTGCCCAGGTTTATATTTTGAGACAAAAGAAAAGGATTGAAGAAATTCTACCCATTTTGCATGTCTCGAATTAAGCTTGCATTGGCCGCTAATAAACTTAAGCGCCTTATGATCAGAATCAAGGACAAATTGCTTTGGCCTCAAATAATCACTCCAATGATCAAGAGCTCGAGACAATGGCATAGAACTCTTTGTCATAAGTTGAATAATTCCTCTTGGAATCGGCTAACTTCTCGCCGAAATATGCCAATGGTTTTTGTGCTTGGGCAAGAATAGCGACAATACCAACTTCGCTTACATCACACTCAACTTCAAATACTTTATCGAAATTAGGAAGTGCAAGAATAGGGGACTCACAAAGTTTCTGCTTGATTACCTCAAAGGCGTTTTGAGCAGCCTTTGTCCATTCAAAAGCGCCCTTCTTCAAGTGTTTGGCCACAATCCCATCACTTATGTAATTTAGGGTGACGTTTACTAGAAAATTACCGTTCCTACACTCTTCACGTTCCTTTAGCCGGCTCAGTATCATGCCAGCCGCTTTTGCCACGTGTATGCTAGCCGCATGTGCCATGTATTCGGCCATGATCCCCATATCATGAGATTCCAGGGTTACGGTCCAATTGCCTCTACTTATGCTTTTACATGTTGGCATCGTCATAAATGGTCAGCCCTAATCTCACACGTCAAACCTCCTGGTGACCAAGCTCATGCCAACCACAACTTGGTACCATAATTTCCATAGCTTCACGTAATCAATACACATATATGTTGTTTTATATGGCCAGTGACTCACA
Source organism: Eucalyptus curtisii (assembly GCA_017140595.1). Taxonomy (NCBI): domain Eukaryota; kingdom Viridiplantae; phylum Streptophyta; class Magnoliopsida; order Myrtales; family Myrtaceae; genus Eucalyptus; species Eucalyptus curtisii. Next base: position 14,446,006 of record CM029494.1, read on the forward strand.
AGGTCAATGTTTCTCTCCAAATCGCCTTACCTTTTTTTTTTTTTTTTTTTTTTTTTTTGTGTCACCAATGGCCCAACATTAAGTTGTATTAGAAATGTAATTGAGTCATACAATTGGATGTTTCTAGCCTCCTAGATTTTTTTTTTTCTCTCAAAGGGCATTGAGGCTTCAGCCCACACCGCAACTTTTTGTCAACCGAATCTCATGAAGTCCAATCGATCATTTTCTCATTTGATTCTCGTTCTTCCGCTTCGACTTCGCTTCCTGATCGACCTATCTCCCCCCTATGGTTCTGAGACGGTATTGAATAGGTTCATTCACTTCTCTTTCCTATTCTCTACCGTACCAAACTTCTCAGTTCGTTCAGTCCCCGTTTTTGCCTCTTCCACATTGCGTGCCCCCAGCTGAGATGTTGGTATTTTTGTCTACTACTTTTATTTTTATTTTTATCATGGCCAACTTCCTTTGCATTTTCCGAACGTGGCTCTTGGTCAAACCCGACTTGCGCTTGGCCTCGGTATCGAGTTGGCATCGAAGCACATACAAGATGACCTGCATATCTTCTTCTTCCCTTTAATGCTAACAATACCAACCTTCACCGGAAATGGTCCTCATTTGCACCCATCTTTTCTTGTCCCTTTCCAACAAATTTCAATGGTTCACTTTGAATTGTTCCCTGTTCCACCTTTATGAATATATCTCATAAATGCGGATAGATGGTAGTTGGGGAGATACAATCTCCATCGTTAGATTGAGGAGAGATCTACGGATACCGTTTGTCCTATACTTTGTATATATAGGGGTCTCCCCCCCCCCCCCCCATTGAAACAACTCTCATTCACAAGTGGAATACAAATCCTGAGCTTCTCTCTCTATAATTTCTCTCTCTAAGATCCTTGTGAGTTTAGTGTGAGTAAGGCTGCCTGGGAGAAATCCTCAGGCTGCACGGGTTAGGGAACATTAAATCGATAAGGTTGTGACAAGTGGTATCAGAGCAAGTTTGTTCCAAGTGCAATGGCTAAACCACATTCTGATGAGGCACTCGTCATAGGTGACGATCATGATAATCGTAAGGAATGCTGTCGTGTTTCAAGTTTGCAGGATCCTAAGGGGGAACTAGAGCATTGGATGACGAGAAGATAGAGTTGTTCGTCACCGAAGCCCAAGGATCGATTGATGACCTAACCTAGACCATCAAAGGAGTGGATGTCGGAAAGGAGGAGCTCGAGGCCAAGGTGCAAGAGCTCAAGGCTGGCATCGAAGAGCTCTGAGGTGAGTTGTTGGGGACCCTGAACGAAAAACTTCAACAAACAAAATGAGTCCTTAGAGGCCATGTGATGCGTGATGGGGTGAGTGATTCTAGAACGGAAATTTTTTTATGAGGGGATTTTTGTGCTTAAGTGTATGGAGTAGTGTATAGGGGGAAGAAATGAAAAGGAATAAGGAAATAGAACGACCTCCTTCAAAGGTATAAAGGCGACGCCACCAACCGAAGAAGAGGATCGAGATCTAGGAAGTTCACCACCAAGGCCTAAAGCTTCCACCAGCCAAGGATAAAGGACTTCGGGATAGGAGAAGCTCACCACCAAGGCCTAAAGATTCCACCAGCCAAGGATAAAGGGCTTCTTGGCTCACCACCAAGGAGTGATCTATGCTCCAAGGATAAAGAGACTGAAAGGAGTTATCCACTCTCCAAAGGAGTTCACTCAAGTAGAGGAAATCTCACCATTTTCATTGATCAAATTCGTCTCCCATACATTGGATAGTTTTCCCCTATTTATAAGAGGATTTTAGACATAGGAAATAAAAAAAAACAGACTTAGGAACTTAACCTTCGACTCTTGAGCTACATAAAAATAAAGACACCTAGTAACTTAAGAAAAGCCTTTATTAACACGGGAACTAAATGCCTTTAATCTTCGGCCTTCCGCATTCTCGAACCTTTGGCTTTCCATATTCTTGAACCGCATTCGTGAACCTTTAGCCTTCCCAAAATTCGAGCTCCTCCCTTGACCAAAAAATAATCCTCTTGAAACTTCATCAATTGGTCATACAAGACATTTAAAATGGCCTCCCTTTGATAGTTATCAATATACCATAAAGTACCGATAAGTAATTGACATTATTCATTCGAAACGATCCACCGTAGCACATAATGTCCAATTTCTTTATTGGCTTGGATAAGCATCGATGGTTCTGAGTTGATTGATGGACCGACGTTGGATGCTCCCGCATCACCATGATCGTGGCGATGTGTGCGAAAATAGTGGAGTTCAAGGGGAAGCTTGCTAAATCGAAAGTGGCACGTGTAAATGGGGTGATTATTATGCAAGCCAATCTAGGAACGAATGCACCCAAGCCAAAGGAGTTTAGAGCTCGTGAGTGGCCAAAGATATGGACAACTTCCTATGCTATATGAAACGGTATTTCCAAGCCATGGGAATTAATGACGATCTATCACAAGTAAACACCGCATCTATGAACTTGAGTGATAATGCATTGTTGTGGTGGTGTTGTCAGTCGGATGATAGGTGTAGGGATCCTATCACGACTGGGTCGGGTTCGTTGAAGAGTTTCAGCAGAACTACTATTCTGCTTATGCGGAGGAAGAACCTCACGACGAGCTGAAGCGTCTTAAGTAGAAGGGAGGCGACTGCATGGAACGGTTTTCGGAGTTGTTACTCCAAATCCATTCGATGAACGAGACTGAGGCATACCATCAATTCATGAGTGGTCTCAAGTTGTGGACCAAATAAGAGCTGAAGCAGTTTAACGTGAGAACCTTACAATAGCCATTACCGTGGCCGAATCCCTTGTTGTGTACAAGGCACCATCTACATCCAAGTTGGACTCTTATCTGAAGGACAAGGCCAATGGGGTGGGGGGGGGGAGATTGTGGAAGATTCAATTGCCCGAATGGAGGCAAACCATCGGTAGGCCCTCCCAAAGGTCACGTGAAATCAAGCAGTAGGGGAAAAAAGAAGTACGCACTTACTAATCTTCTTTTGCGATGGTCCACATGTGGCGGGGGATTACCTGAATAGGGCCAAATTGGCAGCCCTTTGCAAGGAAGAAGAGCCAAAAAAGGAGTCACAGTTGGGTTTGTTATGTATCCTAGGTTCAATCAAACCCAAGAAGGCAAAGGTGTCCAGAGGCATGATGATGTTCATGGATATAAAGATTGGAGAAACCATGATGAATGTGATCGTGGATACTGGTGCATCCAGCCTCTTTATATCTCAAGAGGCTGCGAAGAAGTTGAATCTTCCGGTCAAAAAAGGAAGAGCTAGTTGGCTCAAAACGGTGAACTCCAAGGAAGTCCCGACTAGCGGCGTGGCTAGGGACATGGAGCTCCACCTTGGTCCATGGACCAGCAAGGAAGATATCGAGGTAATCTCCCTTGACGACAATGATTGTGTGGTGGGTCTTGGATTCATTGATAGGGTCTTGGATTCATTGATAGGGTCAATGCAGGCATTATGCCATTCACGAATTGCATATGCATCTTCGACAGGCGGTGCCGATGCATGGTCCTAATTCATCGCAAGTCGGGACGGAATAGGAAGATGTTATCGACCATTCAGCTATCAAAAGAAGCAAAGAAGGGCGAGGTGACCTTTTTGGCAACGTTGAAGGTGGATGACATGAAGGGAGGGGACATACCGAAGGAGGTGACCCAAGTCCGTGATTCATTCCAAGACATAATGCCACCTAAATTGCTTAAGAAACTTCCACCTCGAAAAGAGGTGAATCGGTGGATTGAGCTAGTACTTGACACTCGACCGCCTACCATGTTATTGACCATTCGCATTACACCCCTCGAATTGGAAGAGCTGAGGAAGCAACTGAATGAGCTACTCGATGGGGGGTATATTTGGCCATCCAAGGCTTCGTTTAGTGCACTGCTCCTATTCCAGAAGAAGCACAATGGGTCATTCTGGACGTGTAAAGACTACCGAACGTTGAACAAGCTTACTGTTGAGAATAAGTACTTGATCAACTTGGAGGAGCTTGGAGGTTTGCCAAGCTTGATCTCATATCAACTTACTATAGTTCGAATTGTCGAAGGGGACAAGCCGAAGATTGCATGTGTGACGCGATATAAATTGTACCAGTTCGTCGTCAGACCATTCCGCCTTACCAATAATCTGGCTACAGTTTACACCCTCATGAACGTGAGGGTACAGTTTACACACTTATTCCTCGAATGGTTTATTGTGGTTTTTCTTGATAATATTGTTATATATAGCTGGATGCTCGAGGAGCATGTCAAGCATTTAAGATAGGTTTTCCAAGTCTTGTACGAGAATGATTTGTATGTCAAGCGTAAGAAATGAACCTTTGCCTTAAAGAAAGTTCCATTTTTAAGTCCCATTGTCGAGGGCGAACGAGTACAGATGCACCAGGTGAAGATCCGAGCCATCGTCAAGTGGGAGCCGCTGACGACAGTGACAGAGTTGAGGTCGTTTCTTTGCCTCAACAACTATTATCGGCGCTTTGTTGGGAACTACTCGAGCGTCATCGTGCCACTCATGGACATGCTGAAAAAGGAGAAGTAGTGGGAGTGGACGAACCGATGCCAAAAGGCATTTCATCGGTTGCTTGTTCACACAAGCCTTACGAGGTAGAGACTGACATATCGAATTATGCTATTGGTGAGGTTCTTATGTAGGATGGGCACTCGATGACATTCGAGTCTCGAAAGTTGAACGATACTGAGTGACACTATGTCATTTAAGAAAAGGAGATGACCATAGTGGAATGGCCTTTGGACATGGAGTCATTATCTTCTTGGCTCCAAGATTGTTGTGAGGATGGACAACGTGACCATGAACTATTTTTAGACCTAAAAGAAGCTAAGTCCGAAGCAAGCTCAATGGCAAGACTTTCTAGTGAAGTTCGATTATGTGTTGGGGTACAAGTTGGGGAAGGCTAACTCCATAACCTACATACTTAGTCAAAAGACAAAGTTGGCGAGCACTGTGAGTCGACCAGATTGCCCATGGATCAATCGTATCAAGAAGAAGTACAAGCATGATCAAAAGGCTCGAGACCTCATTAGGTACGCACAAGAGGGCAAGACCTGATATTTTCTGGTGTGAAGATGATCTTCTTTACATCAAGGGGTGGCGACTATACATGCCACTCCATGGGAAGCTAAGCAAAGAAGTGTTGCGCGAGTGTCACAATTCCAAGTGGGCGGGTCATCAGAGGATCCACCACACCTTAGACTTTGTCGAAGACCAATACTATTGGCCTCAGATGTGACGTTGAAGCCAATGTGAAGATGTGTCTTGTATTCCCACAAGACAAGCTTGAGCAACGATTGTTGCCAAGGCTCTGAGAGTCATTTCCCATCCCAACGCGTTTATGGGATAATGTCTCCATGGATTTCCTCATAAACTTGCCAAAGTCTGACAGGTGTCACACTCATGGTCGTGGTGGACCGATTCTTAAAGTATACCACGTTCGTGCCTACAACGAAAGATATTCCAATCGAGGAGGCGGTCAACTCGTTCTTGAAGCACGTGGTCAAGTACTGGGGAGTCCCACAAATGATCGTGTGCGATCGTGGTCCGTGATTCGTAAGGCGTTTCTGGACCAAGCTCTTCAAGCTGTCAGAGCTTACATCCCCAAATTGACGGTTAGACAGAGAGAATAAATGGTAAATGTGCTCTTGCAGATTTATCTTTGACGCTACATGAGCTTGCAAGCGAATTGGGCGAAGCTAATTGACGTAACCTAGTTCTCGTTCAACCTACAATGGAGTGAGTCCATTGGCTAGAGTCTCTTCGAGATAGCGACTAGACTACAATAGCATACTCCGAGCACGGTTGCATCATGTTATCGAGGGAATAGTCCACCTACATACAAGTTTGCCGACGATTGGCAAGAGTAAGGAGACTTAGTGCGAGCGTGTCTACACAAGGCCTCAAAATGCATGAAGAAGTGGGCCAATAAAAAGTGATGGCATGCGGAGTTCCGGGTCAAGGACCTAGTGTTGGCCAAGCGACACACTGTTCTCCAATACAAAGACATGCACAAGGGGTTGATCCGTTGCTAAGAAGGGCCATTTCATGTGTTACAACGGATCGGAAAGATTGCATACAAGCTAGCGTTGCCACCGAAATTAAAGGTACGTTCAATTTTCCATGTGAGAATCCTTAACCCTTTCCATGTAGAAGAGGAAGATCCAAATCGAGGGGAACTGCAACAGACACCACTAGGAGCAAAACCTCGAATCGGTAATGGCAGACTGAGTCATACAAAAGCGATATTTGGCGCCGAAGTGACAACATTTAGTTTGATGGAAAAGTCTTCCGGAGAGCGAAGTTAGTTGGGAACCTTTGGAAGCACTTTGGCAGTTCAAGAAGCTGATCGATGCCTTCCATGCCAAAGTTATGACGAGGATGTCACCCCATTAGGTGGGGGAGAAGGTTTTTGTACGATGACTGTGATCAATCCTTCAAACGAGCGACCCTTAACCGGTATCCCTAAGCCCGAGGATTTTCTCGGGTGTTCTAAAATACTCCTAACGGTGAATGATACGATAAATGTACGAGTATGTAATAAATGCAGATAGATGGTAGTTGGGGAAATGTGATCTCTACCATTAGATCGAGAAGAGATCTATTGTGACAAGCCCAGGCCCGTTGGGGTCGCCATGACTTTCCCTTATGTGGAAGTGTGTATCGACAACTCCATCATAACTTAAATCGATGCACACGGAATATAAAACCAGGCACTTTATTTATTTATATATGTTAGACGACCTATGTCAGTACATTAAGGCCCAAAAGTTCCTTTTTCTAGCTAAACCAAAACTCTGTCCCAACCATCCTACAGCCTATTCACATGGCCGTCTGCGTATCACGTTGTGGTCTTGTCCAAAAATGCTACCTTCGCTCCCCCGAGCCTTCCATTTACTCAACCTCGCTAGTACCATCATTGTCGTCATCTGAGAGTGGAAGCGGTCCTGCCGTATGCCCATTGACCCGGGTGTATAACGCGATGAACCCCATCAGCACGGGGCTCGACGTGAGACGAGCATCAACCATCAATATCACGGAGATCCGGATGAACGTAACATCAGGGAAATTGGGGTCGACTTGCTCCACTTGGTCCCACGTGAGATCGGTGGGGACAACGTAGAGCATAGTGGAAGACGCAAGTTGGAGAGGTAAGGTTATGTGTCTGAAATTGTAATAATCCCACAAAGGGTGAGTACAACCACTCAGGAAATAAAAACCTATTAGACTATACCACATGAGTCTACCACTACTCGTCCGACGGAATCCTAAATGTGTAGTATATGAGGTCGAAATAGCTCAATTTACAATAACTCTAACGGAATTTCACGAAAAAGAAACACCAGGACGTAAACAGACATTTGGGGACATTCAATAATCAAGTCTAACCTGGACCTAACTGCCACCATCTTCTAAAGGGACCCATGTTACACACCTCCAGGCATCTCTCATCCCCACCTGGTATCACGTGAGTCTACCACTACTCATCCGACGGAATCCTAAATGTGTAGTATACGGAGTCGAACTAGCTCAATTTACAATAACACTAAAGGAATTTCACGGAAATGATACACCAAGACGTAATCAGAAATTTGGGGACATTCAATAATCAAGTCTAGCCTGGACCTAATTGCCACGATCTTCTAAAGGGACCCATGTTGCACCCCTCTAGGCATCTTGCATCCCACCTGGCATCACGAGGACCTCCGGGTTCTTATTTCATTCCCCGGGCATCCGGAGAGCATCGCGTTACGCCCCTCCAGGCATCTCGCACCCCACCTGGCATCGAGAGGATCTTTGGGGCTCAATTGCATCCCCCAAGCATCTAGAGAGCATCATGTCATGCCCCTCCAGGCATCTCGACACCCGAGGCATCGTCACCACGGTGGACCGATCGTATTAAATCAATTCAAAACAGGTCTTTGATGTCTTGAGAGAACAAAAACTATATGCTAAAATGGAGAAATGTGAGTTCTTCTCTCCAAGCATTGTGTTTCTTGGTTATGTGGTTTCCAAAGATGGAATCTCTGTTGATCAAGCCAAGGTGGAAGCTATGAAGACTTGGCCAGTTCCGAAGTCCATTTCTGATGTAAGAAGTTTTCATGGACTTGTTTCTTTCTATCGACGTTTTGTCAAAAACTTTAGTACCGTCATGGCTCCTATAACTGAATGCATGAAGAAGGGTGCTTTTGAATGGACAAAGGCTGCACAAAACGCCTTTGAGGTAATCAAACAGAAACTTTGTGAGTCCCCTATTCTTGCACTTCCTGATTTTGATAAAGTATTTGAAGTTGAGTGTGATGCAAGCGGAGTTGGTATTGGTGCTGTTCTGGTGCAAGCACAAAAACCATTGGCATATTTCAGCGAAAAGTAAACCGATTCCAAGAGGAATTATTCAACTTATGACAAAGAGTTCTATGCCATTGTCCGAGCTCTTGATCATTGGAGTCATTACTTGAGGCCAAAGCAATTTGTCCTTCATTCTGATCATGAGGCGCTTAAGTTTATTAGCGGCCAACGCAAGCTTAATTCGAGACATGCAAAATGGGTAGAATTTCTTCAATCCTTTTCTTTTGTCCCAAAATATAAACCTGGGCACACGAATGTTGTAGCAGATGCTTTATCGAGAAGATATTCTATGCTTGCTGTTCTGGACTCTAGGATTCTTGGATTTCAATCAATGAAAGAACTTTAATCTGAAGATGCGGAGTTCTCATCCACTATTAACAATTGCAAGCGGGGAGTTCAAGGTCCATATTCTTTGCAAGATGGGTTTCTTTTTAAAGGAAATCGATTATGTGTGCCGAACAGTTCTTTTCGCGAATTGCTGATTCGAGAGGCGCATGGTGGAGGATTGGCTGGTCATTTTGATATTAACAAAACTCTTTAGGTTCTTCAAGAGCATTTCTATTGGCCAAAGATGAGTGGCGATGTGCATGCTATTATCTCAAGGTGTGCAACATGTCAAAGATCAAAAAGCCACTTCCATCAAGGTTTGTATACTCCACTTCCGGTCCCATTGCAGCCCTGGGAAGATGTTAGCATGGATTTCATTGTGGCTTTACCAAGAACTCAAAGAGGAAAAGATGCTATCATGGTGGTCGTCGATCGGTTCTCTAAAATGGCTCATTTTCTGCCATGTCGCAAGACCAATGATGCATCTCATATTGCTGAATTATACTTCAAAGAGATTATTCGCATTCATGGAGTACCAAAGACCATTGTGTCGGATCGTGATTCAAACTTCTTAAGCTACTTCTGGAGGACTCTATGGAGAATGCTTGGTACAAGACTCTTATTCAGCACAGCTTGTCATCCCCAAACTGATGGCCAAACGGAGGTAACAAATCGTACTCTAACCACTCTTCTTCGTGGTATGGTGAGTAAATCGTTAAAGGATTGGGATTTAAAGCTTGCGCATGCTGAATTTGCTTACAATCGGTCACCGAGTCATACTACTGGTCGATCGCCATTTGAAGTTGTGTATGGAATTAATCCTCTCACACCCATTGATTTGATTCCAATTCCATCTAACTCTCAAGTAAGCTTTGATGGCAAGAAAAGAGCTGAATCGATGAAGAAGCTCCATGAGCAAATTCGATCCAAGATTGAAAAGGCCAACGAATCTTACAAGAAGAAAGCTAATAAACATCGCAAGAAGACTCAATTTCAACCGGGTGATCTTGTATGGCTTCACTTGAGGAAGGAGAGATTTCCATTTCGACGAAAGAACAAGCTCATGCCTAGAGCTGATGGTCCCTTTAAAGTTATTGAGCGAAATGGTGAAAATGCTTACAAGATTGACCTTCCTGGAGAATTTGGAGTTTCGGCAACATTCAACGTGGGAGACCTTTCTCCTTACTTAGAGGATGAAAACTTTCCAGATTTGAGGACAAATCTCAAACAACCCGGGAGGATGATGCGGGAGCATCCAACGTCGGTCCATCAATCAACTCAGAACCATCGATGCTTATCCAAGCCAATAAAGAAATTGGACATTATGTGTTTCGGTGGATCGTTTTGAATGAATAATGTCAATTACTTATCGGTACTTTATGGTATATTGATAACTATCAAAGGGAGGCCATTTTAAATGTCTTGTATGACCAATTGATGAAGTTTCAAGAGGATTATTTTTTGGTCAAGGGAGGAGCTCGAATTTTGGGAAGGCTAAAGGTTCACGAATGCGGTTCAAGAATATAAAAAGCCAAAAGGTTCGAGAATGCGGAAGGCCGAAGATTAAAGGCATTTAGTTCCCGTGTTAATAAAGGCTTTTCTTAAGTTACTAGGTGTCTTTATTTTTATGTAGCTCAAGAGTCGAAGGTTAAGTTCCTAAGTCTGTTTTTTTTTTTTTTTTCCTATGTCTAAAATCCTCTTATAAATAGGGGAAAACTATCCAATGTATGGGAGACGAATTTGATCAATGAAAATGGTGAGATTTCCTCTACTTGAGTGAACTCCTTTGGAGAGTGGATAACTCCTTTCGGTCTCTTTATCCTTGGAGCATAGATCACTCCTTGGTGGTGAGCCAAGAAGCCCTTTATCCTTGGCTGGTGGAATCTTTAGGCCTTGGTGGTGAGCTTCTCCTATCCCGAAGTCCTTTATCCTTGGCTGGTGGAAGCTTTAGGCCTTGGTGGTGAACTTCCTAGATCTCGATCCTCTTCTTCGGTTGGTGGCGTCGCCTTTATACCTTTGAAGGAGGTCGTTCTATTTCCTTATTCCTTTTCATTTCTTCCCCGTATACACTACTCCATACACTTAACCACAAAAATCCCCTCATAAAAAAATTTCCGTTCTAGAATCACTCACCCCATCACGCATCACATGGCCTCTAAGGACTCATCTTGTTTGTTGGAGTTTTTCCTTCAGGGTCCCCAACAACTCACCTCAGAGCTCTTCGATGCCAGCCTTGAGCTCTTGAACCTTGGCCTCGAGCTCCTCCTTTCCGACATCCACTCCTTTGATGGTCTCGGTTAGGTCATCAATCGATCCTTGGACTTCGGTGACGAACAACTCTATCTTCTCGTCATCCAATGCTCTAGGTCCCCCTTAGGATCCTGCAAACTTGAAACACGACAACGTTCCTTACGATTATCATGATCGTCACCTATGACGAGTGCCTCATCAGAATGTGGATTAGCCATTGCACTTGGATCAAACTTGCTCTGATACCACTTGTCACAAGCTTATCGATTTAATGTTCCCTAACCCGTGCAGCCTGAGGATTTCTCCCAGGCAGCCTTACTCACACTAAACTCACAAGGATCTTAGAGAGAGAAATTATAGAGAGAGAAGCTCAGGATTTGTATTCCACTTGTGAATGAGAGTTGTTTCAATGGGGGGGGGGGGGGAGACCCCTATATATACAAAGTATAGGACAAACGGTATCCGTAGATCTCTCCTCAATCTAACGATGGAGATTGTATCTCCCCAACTACCATCTATCCGCATTTATGAGATATATTCAGAAAGGTGGAACAGGGAACAATTCAAAGTGAACCATTGAAATTTGTTGGAAAGGGACAAGAAAAGATGGGTGCAAATGAGGACCATTTCCGGTGAAGGTTGGTATTGTTAGCATTAAAGGGAAGAAGAAGATATGCAGGTCATCTTGTATGTGCTTCGATGCCAACTCGATACCTGAGGCCAAGCGCAAGTCGGGTTTGACCAAGAGCCACGTTCGGAAAATGCAAAGGAAGTTGGCCATGATAAAAATAAAAATAAAAGTAGTAGACAAAAATACCAACATCTCAGCTGGGGGCACGCAATGTGGAAGAGGCAAAAACGGGGACTGAACGAACTGAGAAGTTTGGTACGGTAGAGAATAGGAAAGAGAAGTGAATGAACCTATTCAATACCGTCTCAGAACCATAGGGGGGAGATAGGTCGATCAGGAAGCGAAGTCGAAGCGGAAGAACGAGAATCAAATGAGAAAATGATCGATTGGACTTCATGAGATTCGGTTGACAAAAAGTTGCGGTGTGGGCTGAAGCCTCAATGCCCTTTGAGAGAAAAAAAAAAAAAAAAAAAAAAAATCTAGGAGGCTAGAAACATCCAATTGTATGACTCAATTACATTTCTAATACAACTTAATGTTGGGCCATTGGTGACACAAAAAAAAAAAAAAAAAAAAAAAAAAAAAAAAGGTAAGGCGATTTGGAGAGAAACATTGACCTTGTGAGTCACTGGCCATATAAAACAACATATCTGTGTATTGATTACGTGAAGCTATGGAAATTATGGTACCAAGTTGTGGTTGGCATGAGTTTGGTCACCAGGAGGTTTGACGTGTGAGATTAGGGCTGACCATTTATGACGATGCCAACATGTAAAAGCATAAGTAGAGGCAATTGGACCGTAACCCTGGAATCTCATGATATGGGGATCATGGCCGAATACATGGCACATGCGGCTAGCATACACGTGGCAAAAGCGGCTGGCATGATACCGAGCCGGCTAAAGGAACGTGAAGAGTGTAGGAACGGTAATTTTCTAGTAAACGTCACCCTAAATTACAGAAGTGATGGGATTGTGGCCAAACACTTGAAGAAGGGCGCTTTTGAATGGACAAAGGCTGCTCAAAACGCCTTTGAGGTAATCAAGCAGAAACTTTGTGAGTCCCCTATTCTTGCACTTCCTAATTTCGATAAAGTATTTGAAGTTGAGTGTGATGTAAGCGAAGTTGGTATTGTCGCTATTCTTGCCCAAGCACAAAAACCATTGGCATATTTCGGCGAGAAGTTAGCCGATTCCAAGAGGAATTATTCAACTTATGACAAAGAGTTCTATGCCATTGTCTGAGCTCTTGATCATTGGAGTGATTATTTGAGGCCAAAGCAATTTGTCCTTGATTCTGATCATAAGGCGCTTAAGTTTATTAGCGGCCAATGCAAGCTTAATTCGAGACATGCAAAATGGGTAGAATTTCTTCAATCCTTTTCTTTTGTCTCAAAATATAAACCTGGGCACACTTATGTTGTAGCAGATGCTTTATCAAGAATATATTCTATGCTTGCTGTTCTGGACTCTAGGATTCTTGGATTTCAATCAATGAAAGAACTTTATTTTGAAGATGCAGAGTTCTCATCCATCATTAACAATTGCAAGCGGGGAGTTCAAGGTACATATTCTTTATAAGATGGGTTTCTTTTTAAAGGAAATCGATTATGTGTGCCGAAGAGTTCTTTTCGCGAATTGCTGATTCGAGAGGCGCATGGTGGTGGATTGGCTAGTCATTTTGGTATTAACAAAACTCTTGAGGTTCTTCAAGAGCATTTCTATTGGTCAAAGATGAGTGGAGATGTGCATGCTATCATCTCAAGGTGTGCAACTTGTCAAAGATCAAAAAGCCATTTCCATCAAGGTTTGTATACTCCACTTCCAGTACCATTGCAGCCCTGGGAAGATGTTAGCATGGATTTCATTATGGCTCTATCAAGAACTCAAAGAGTTTGCTATCATGGTGGTTGCTGATCGGTTCTCTAAAATGGCTCATTTCGTGCCGTGTCACAAGACCAACGATGCATCTCATATTGCTGAACTATATTTCAAAGAGACTATTCGTATTCATGGAGTACCAAAGACCATTGTATCGGATCATGATTCCAAGTTCTTAAGCTACTTCTGGAAGACACTATGGAGAATGCTTGGTACAAGACTCTTATTCAGCACAGCTTGTCATCCACAAACCGATGGCCAAATGGAGGTAACAAATCGTACTCTAACCACTCTTCTTTGTGGTATGGTGAGTAAATCTTTGAAAGATTGGGATTTAAAGCTTGCGCATGCTGAATTTGCTTACAATCGATCACCAAGTTATACTACTGGTCGATCGTCATTTGAAGTTGTGTATGGAATTAATCCTCTCACACCCATTGATTTGATTCCAATTCCACCTAACTCTCAAGTAAGTTTTGATGGCAAGAAGAGCGCTGAATCAATCAAGAAGCTTCATGAGCAGATTCGATCCATGATCGAAAAGGCCAACGAATCTTATAAGAAGGAAGCTAATTAACATCGCAATAAGACTCAATTTCAATCGAGCGATCTTGTATGGCTTCACTTGAGCAATGAGAGATTTCCATTTCGACGAAAGAATAAGCTCATGCCTAGAGCTGATGGTCCCTTTAAAGTTATTGAGTGAATTGGTGACAATGCTTATAAGATTGACCTTCCTGGAGAATTTGGAGTTTCGGTAACATTCAATGTGGGAGACCTTTCTCCTTACTTGGAGGATGAAAACTTTATAGATTTGAGGACAAATCTCAAACAGCCCGGGGAGAATGATGCGGGAGCATCCAACGTAGCTCTGTCGACCAACTCAGAACCATCAGTACTTATCCAAGCCAACAAAGAAATTGGGCATTATGTGCTTCGATGAATCATTTTGAATGAATAATGTTAATTATTTATAGATACTTTGTGGTATGTCGATAACTATCAATGGGAGGCCATTTTAGACATCTTGCATGACCAATTGATGAAATTTCTGGAGGATTATTTTCTGGTCAAGGGAGGAGCACGATTTTTGGAAGGCTAAAGGTACAAGAATGCGGATGGCCAATGGTTCAAGAATGCAAGTTCCCGTGCTAATTTATGCATTTCCTAAGTTTTTAGGTGTCTTTTTTCTTATGTAGTTTTCAAGAGTCAAAGATTTAAGTTCCTAGGTCATCAAAGTTTGTTTTTCATTTTTCCTAAATCTAAAATCCTCCTATAAACAAGGGAAAACTATCCAATGTATGGAGATACGAATTTGATGAATGAAAATTATGAGAATTCCTCTACTTGAGTGAACTTCTTCGAAGAGTGGATAACTCCTTTAGTTTTCTTTATCCTTGGAGCATAGATCACTCCTTGGTGGTGAGCCAAGAAGCCCTTTATCCTTGGCTGGTGGAATCTTTAGGCCTTGGTGGTTAGCTTCTCCTATCCCGAAGTCCTTTATCCTTGGCTGGTGGAAGCTTTAAGCCTTGGTGGTGAACTTCGTAGATCTCGATCCTCTTCTTCGGTTGGTGGCGTCGCCTTTATACCTTTGAAGGAGGTCGTTCTATTTCCTTATTCCTTTTCATTTCTTCCCCGTATACACTACTCCATACACTTAACCACAAAAATCCCCTCATAAAAAATTTCCGTTCTAGAATCACTCACCCCATCACGCATCACGAACCGACCTGCAACAACTCGACCTATGGAAAACCAGTGCTAACTTCTCCAACGATTGATGTGGTCCACAGCTATACGACCCTAAACTAGTGTTGACCGTGCCGACGGTCGTCGTGGTACACGGCTATACGGGTCAAGATTGAACTCAACTCTAATCGATAGGAAACCAACATGAATACAGCAGCTACTTGACGCATCCAAGCTGAAATTGGTGGATTCTTATGATTGGAATTCGAGTAACAGCAGCATCACATAATATTGAGATATAGGACATCCACTTGCGTTGAGTCTGCGGGGGGCGAGCTGGTGGCGCGGGTAGTGGCAAAGCAACAAGATGGCACTAGCTGAACGACAATGAAGTTGTGAGTTCACCGGTCAGCAGCGGCAATGGGGGCGAGACGGTGGTGCGACGAGGTGGTACAAGTGGCCAGCGTCGAGTAGCAAAGAGGAATGGAGCTGTGAGAATTTTTTTAGTAAAGGTACGCTGAAGATTTGCTGAGAATGTGATGAACGAATGAGAATGTGAGGTGACGGAAAAAGGAGAGAACAGTCTTCTCCGGTGCTTTAGCTTCCCCGCCCGATTGACCATCTTGGTCAACTGCGTAAGTGTTTCGGCAGCCCAAGGGAGGACGCGTGGGGCAGACGTGGCCTTAGTGGAAATCTCCTATTGCCACTTTGAGAACACCACAGAAACGTGCCTTGCATTTGGTCAAAGTCTTCAATTTGCAGGCCTACGCAGAAGGAAGAACATGGCTCCAATTTTGGTCAGAATCTTCAATTCTTGGCAAGCTGAGGAGGAAGACGTGGCTGCATGATGGTTGGCGGTCAGCTGCGGAGAAGTGGTGAAGTTGACGTGGGGACAGTGAAAATTCTCGGTTTTTTCCTTCATCAAGTGTACGTATGCATGGGGATGGAAGCAACTTGCATGAGGAACTAGCTTGGACACGTGCTGCGGAGAGTGAACATTGATCTCGTTTATGGCATTTCATGAAGAAGAATTTAAATGAGATCATGGAATAGGTGATGGTCAAGCCGTCACGGTACGGCAGAGACGTAATGATGAGGTGGTGTCCCGGGGACATGATGAGACGTGACGGTTTGGTACTGTGATGGTGGTGGCGAAACGGTGGCCGTGAATGGTCTGAATAACAAAGTCCGATGACAAGCTTGTCGACGCGACATGGACCTTTACGTATTCGAGGCTCGAGCAAAGTCCGGATATCACATCTACAAATATGGCTTGTCCTGTCCTTATATATATGTAGGGGTCTCCCCCCCATTGTTGTAACAACTCTCATTCACAAGTGGAATACAAATCCAGAGCTTCTCTCTCTAGATCGGGCGTGAGTAAGGTTGCATGGGAGAAATCTCATGTGACATCCAGATTTTCGCCAGATCTCGAATATGTGACGCTCCGTGATAGATCGACGGAAGTATCGTCGGACTGCATCATTGGTACCATTTATGGACACCGTTTCGTCATCATTGTTGGACTGAGACGTTACGTTTGGTAATGGTCCGATCGTTGAAAATTTCCTTTATATAATGCCACAATTGAGACCCTCTTCTACCCATATGTATGCCCTACTAACCAAAACTCCCATGCACATTGTTTGATGACCCTACACGACCATGCATGGCCATGCATTCACACCACCCCTCTCCCATGCACGTCACTCCAAATAGGAAATTGACCCATGTAGCCCATGCCGCTCGAAGACCCTCGTTTCCCCGGCCATGCACACGTGTTGGGATGGTCAACTGAAGCAGGATATTGTTGACCATGAGGCGCCCAACCGCAGCCACGTCGCCCACCCACACGGCTGCCGCTAAGGCCTGATCGTGCATGAAGAAGACACTTTCCACCAAGCTGTCTTCGGTCTTTGATGCCACCGAATCTACATAAATTGACTGAGTTAGTCAAGTAACTGAAAGAACAAAGGGCACGGAAGCGAGAGCAAGAGAGAGAATGATCGAACGTAACTAGGCACAGAGAGAGCAAATGAGAAAGAGAACAGCGAGCGAGAGTGAGAGAGGAGGAAGGAGATCATCCCGTTCGCCAGTGCATGCGCGCCACCGACGCCGCCGCTAACACTTGCTGTTGCCGAGCCGTGTCCGTGACCGTGAGCTTCCCGATTTCTTGCTGTCGACACCGTTAGACTTAAAGGCAAGTGAAAGTCTACTAGCCTATATCGTGTAATGCCGTTGTTGTCTAAACTTGTGCAGTTAGATGGGAAAGATTTGAGTTTTGAATGTTGGATGCTGAATTCTAGGATGGTTGAAGTAGATTGGGATTAGAGAATTGAGGAAATGCTCAGGTTTTCTATGTGTATTTTCGATTCCTTTGAAAATCAAACACAGATTTTAGTGACTACGAACCTTTGAAAAAGTTGGCCGTAGATTGATTTGGAAATACCTCCCAGTTTGTATGAGAAACTTTATTTACCATGGCACGGACCTCAAATAATTTAAGAAAACGTGCAGTGCTTTCAAATCTCAAATTTTAGATAAATTTTTCTAAACCATTGAAAATCAGGTTGCATTTCGGACTTACTATGCGAGTTTTCAAATTTACTTATCGTTTTGATAATGATCTCTCGTAAGTTAAGAGTGTGGGTACTACTCTCGGATTACTTTTGGTGCATTTTGAAAATGCTGAAGGGTGAGTTGTGAACATGGAATTTCGAAAAGAATCCAAGGGATTCCAGTTGTTGATGATTTGAAAATATTTTGGTATTGAAATGATTTGGTCGCTATACCATGGATGACATGTTATCGCAGCCGTTGGACCCTCGGGTCAATGATCCCTCGGGAGTTGGGATGCCTGGAGGTGAGACATGACACGCTCTGGATGCCTGGGGACCGGTGAGCCCTTAGAGGTTTCCCGGGAGTGTCAGGATGTCCGGATGTATGACGATACATATTCCGGAAGGTAGGGGACACTAGTAACATAGTGAGCCCTGGAGATTCCTCGTGATGTTAGGTGAGGTGCGAGATGTCGGATGACTGAAATATGGGACTGGAGGCTTTCACTTCTTTAGGTTGGATGCAAATGCTTGGAAGGACGCAAACACTAGTCTTTCGGGAGAAACATCTTTTGGGTTTTAAAATTGATTGTACTGTTGAGTTTCGACTGATTATCGGACAAAATTGTGTGACACGGTATGGGACGTGTCATAACAGTTTCGTCTTATAATTGGGACCCATGTGATTGAAATGATGTGTTTTGGTTTTGAAACTGCGTCTGCCATTTCGTTGGAAAACTCTCCTAATTTGTTGTGTATCGATTCTTGTATTGATTTGATGCATACCTATTTTCTTTGACTATATGGTTTGTGAGTTTTGCCTTAAATCCGATGGTGATGGTTCTGCATAATATAGTTTAGCAGATCTTTTGCTGTTGGGTGGTTGTACTCACCCCTTGTGGGGACAAACATTTCAGACTAAGCACGATGCCTCTGTTGGTCGCATCTCCCGATACATTCTATGGAGTCACGATCAACTTACAGTGGGAGCGGTCGTAATACCAGGACCATGAGGTGCGAGGACTGACTTTCGTACGGGTGAGAGTGATTATGATGTTCGATACCGGTCTTCTCACCGACCCTGTACTCTAGGAGTTTGTCGCCGTATTCGCCCGTCGAAACGAACTTACGCAAGGGCCGCTGCCATCGCCACTAGCAAACGGAAATGGGGGATCGAGTGGCTGAGTGTGACTGTGATATTGGGTCAGCAGAGGAAGAAATTTTTGGACGCCAACACTGAACGATGGTTTTATGTATCTAACTGTTGGAAATGTCGGGCATCTTTTGAAGTACCGACTAACGATGTCCATGTAGTTTTATGTAAATAGAAGTGTCCGGCTATTATCAATTAAAGTGTTTAGTTGGCGTGCATCATTTCTAAATATAGAAAAGGGAGTTGTTGGTTTTGCTTCCACCATATTTTTGCACAGGGATCTATGGAAAAGATATAGATCCCCAGACCTCATGGACTTATCGAAATCCTGTTATATCAAAGTAAAAGACTTTCAGGTTAAGAGAAAGGTAGTAATGTGTGGCAACCCTAACGGATCGGGGACCGCCAAGGGGTGCCACGTCTTATTAAGGCCACATGAGTTAGGAAACGCAAAATTGATCGACTCGTGACAATATACAATTCTTCATTTCGCCGATCATTGGTATCTTAGGCTGCTCGAGCAATTGTACTTGCCTATCTTTTACCAACATGTTAGAAAGTTGTTCAGCTTTAGAAACATGAGGAAAAAAGGAAAGTTCTGGCTACTCTTGGCCTTCGGCAAATTGTTTCTTTTTGCCAGGTTTGCCCTAAGTGCTATACACTCATACTATTTGCCCACATTCAAATTTGCTACTACTATTTGACATTCTTCTTTCTCTTCTAAATCAACCACAATAGCGAAATAGCCACTAGTTATGAAATCATAATAATTTATGTGCTCATCTTTTTCTTTGATTAACAGCTCATATTTGGCAATTTAAGTTGCCTGGTGAAAACAATCTGTAACCTCTCCTCCTTCAAATTTCCCATTTAGATATAAATGCAAGCCATTGCATACTAGATCGGCATAGTTGGGCCCGAGCAGAGATAGAATAGCGTGTCTTAAAAAAGTGAAAGTGGAAATATTTGTCCATCTCTTGCCGCCTATGAATAGAGTTTGTAGCAAGTTAGCATACAGAGAGATTGCTTTTCTCAATGACAACAAAAACAATCTTAACTCTAGGAAGTTGGTACCAACTACTTCAATCTAAAATATGGGCGATTGATCATGTTCACAAGTAAAAGCAGTATAATAAGGAATCTTGTACCCTCAAGGGTACTATTAAACCCTTGTCTATCCTTCTTAGGTACATGTAGAGCCGGAACAGAACAGGGACTCATGCTTTCTCGAACGTATCCTTTGATAATATGTTCATCGACTTGCCTTTGCAACTCCTTTGTTTCCTCTGGATTGCATCGAAAAGCTGGCTTGTTTGGTAGTGGAGCGCCGGGGATCAAATCAATTTGATGCTCAATACCTCTAATGGGAGGTAATCCAGGTGGCAAATCCTCCGGGAACACATCTGCAAATTCTTTCAACAAACAATGCATACTTGGATGTATGGGTCGCTCTATCACACTCTTTTTCTCAACCACAAGCAAAGCAAATACGTTCTTTTGTTTGCTAATGGCTCTCTCAACCCGTGTCTCGCTCAAGAACAGATTTTCCTTAAAAGTGTTTCCCTCCCCAGGTTGATTATTAGGTATCGAAGAAGGATTCAAGGGTAAAAGAGTAATGTATTTGTGTTCATTACATAAAGAGTACGTGTTTTTCCGACCATCATGCATAGCATTTATATCAAATTGTCACGGTCTACCCAATAACAAGTGGCATGCCTCCATAGGAATCACATCACATACAACCTCATCTTGATAATTCTTCCCAATCGAAAATGATATAAGAGCGTGTTTGGTTACCTTGAGTTCACTCCCTTGATTGACCATTGGAGCTTGTATGGTTGAGGATGTTTCATTGTTGGAAGTTTCAGCTTGTCGACAAGAGTTGTCGAAGCAACATTGGTGAAGGTCCCACCATCGATGATCACCGAACACACCTTTCCGTTAATAGAGCAACGGGTGTGAAATATATTCTCCCTTTGCTCTTTATAAGGAGAAACTTCGACATGCAATGCTCCTTGGATGATCAACAGCTCGCCATCATCGGCTTTCTCCACAACTTCTTCGTCCTGATCAGATTCAGAAATATTGCCCTCAACCTCTTGAAGCACCGAATTGATCTCCTCAATTTCTTGAAGAGTCATAACTCTCCGATTTGGACAATTTGCTTGTAAATGCCAAAACCATGGCACTTAAAGCATTTCCTTGCATCGCCTTCAAACTTCTTTTGGACTTCTTTGGAAGGCTCTGCAATTTTTCCCTTGCCTTTGTCTTTTGTCAACGTGCTCTCGCCCTTGCTTGAGGAAGCATCCTTAAAATAGGATGTCGCCTTTGTTGAGGTTCTGGAAGAAAACCTCTTGCCCTTCAATTGCTTTTCGACTTCTATGGCTAACTTGCATACTTCTTCAAATGACCAATAAGGTTGAAGTCCAACCATATCAGCAATTTCTCGCTTCATTCCGCCAAGGAAACGAGCGATGGTTTGCTCAAGAACTTCTGGAACTTCACTCCTCATTTTGAGTTCATCAAACTCACGAATGTATTCTTCAACACTCATCCCTTGTTGTTTAAGGGAATTCGGTTTGAGGAACATATCTTGCTTATAGCTGTCGGGCAAGAATATCTTCTTCATCAACTTCTTGAGTTTTCCCAAAGACTTGATTCGGCCTTTTCATTCCCTTGCTCGTTGATGCTTTAGATTCTCCCACCATAGAGAAGCATATTTTGTCGTCGGGATAGGAACCTTACATTTCTTCTCATCCGAATAGGACTTGAAGTCAAAAATTCGTTCGGTTGTGTGTAGCCAATCCACATAGTCGTCGGGATTGAGATTACCGACAAACTCAGGGACCTCCACTTTAATGTCTCTTTCATCCTCCTTATGCCTCCCTCTTCGTCTTCGTCTGCGAATTTGAGATTCAGATTCACTAGAGTTCAGAATCGTTCGCTTGTCTCCTGTGGACTCGGAATCACCATCAGAATTTTGACAGATTCAGAATCATCACGCTGATGCTGTTCATTGTGACGTCTTGCTGGCTGTCCTTCTCTCGCCGGATTCTCTAGAAGATTGCGGACTTGCTCCATTTGTTGCTGAAGATTTTGGATTGCGCGATCTCGGCTTTCATTGTGCGCCTGCTTCAAAGTCAAGCCTCTCGGAACTTTATCATCCATAAGGAATTTGTAATAGAAAAAGAAAGGAATCACTCGAATGGGTTGAACCTTGGGCTCATATACCAATCTTTGATGAGTGATGGGGTGAGTGATTCTAGAACGGAAATTTTTATATGAGGGGATTTTTGTGGTTAAGTGTATGCAGTAGTGTATACGGGGAAGAAACAAAAAAGGAATAAGAAAAGATAGAACAATCTTCTTCCAAGGTATAAAGGCCACGCCACCAACCAAGGATGAGAGTCAAGATCTACGAAGTTCACCACCAAGGCCTAAAGCTTCCACCAGCCAAGGATAAAGGACTTCGGGATAGGAGAAGCTCACCACCAAGGCCTAAAGATTCCACCATCCAAGTATAAAGGGCTTCTTGGCTCACCACCAAGGAGTGATCTATGCTCCAAGGATAAAGAGACCGAAAGGAGTTATACACTCTCCGAAGGAGTTCACTCAAGTAGAGGAAATCTCACAATTGTCATTGATCAAATTCGTATCTCTCATACATTGGATAGTTTTCTCCTATTTATAAGAGGATTTTAGAGATAGGAAATATAAAAAAACAGACTTAGGAACTTAACCTTCGACTCTTGAGCTACATAAAAATAAAGACACCTAGTAACTTAAGAAAAGCCTTTATTAACACGGGAACTAAATGCCTTTAATCGTCGGCCTTCCGCATTCTTGATCTTCTACATTTGGCTTTAGCTTCCCCTTAACCTCATGATTGCCCTCAAAACTTCCCCAGCCAATCTACTCTAATGCTTGGTGCAGCAAGGAAATTTCCCTAGAAAGCAATCATTTCCCCCGACTTCCGCCTCTATTTCTCCTTTCCCATTTGTTGTTCTCTTGCTTTCTTCCCCTCATGCATTAGACGCCGCCCTGTCGCATTTCCAACTTGTTTTCTTGCTGTTCTTTGAAGGACAAGTGACCAAGGCAGCAACCAGCCTTCAAGAGAGCCTGAGGAAGCAGCTTTGAGTCCTAAACTAGGTAAGGGAATAAGCTAGGTATGAAACTTCGATATCCTCTTGACGACTCAGGGTGGTTTGCCTCGATCTAGTGGATTTTTGGATTGTGGGAGCAAGATCTTTGTAGGTTTTTGTGGTTACTAAGCTTGCAACAGACGTGCTCAAAGGAGCTAGGTTTGCACTTCTCTCCAAATCTATTTGCCAAACACGTGATGTTTGTTATTTTCGGGTGTTAAAAGAACAAGATTTCAACTTCGTTGCATGTAAGGCTGAATCTCGTTTTTTTGCTAGAATCGGTGACCTTTTGGTGTTCAAAGGATTTTTATCGACTCTTGAGGTTCGATTCTTGAAAGAGTTTCTTCACAAAAGTTTTTCATCACATCTTGAAGTTTAACATAGTCAAATTTCAGAGGAAATGGATGTGTTTTGGACCACGAACAATGTTAATTTTTGGTGAGTTCTAGAAAGATTTGGGTCGAGGTGTCTTCAAAGAACAGAGGATAACTCGAACCAAGCTAGTTTTGGATAACTCATTTCGGTCTCTTTATCCTTGGCTGGTGGAATGTTTAGGCCTTGGTGGTGAGCTTCTCCTATCCCGAAGTCCTTTAACCTTGGCTGGTGGAAGCTTTAGGCCATGGTGGTGAACTTCATAGATCTCGAGTATCATCTTCAGTTGGTGGCGTGGCCTTTATACCTTGGAAGGAGATCGTTCTATCTTTTATTATTCCCCTTCGTTTCTTTCTCGTATACACTACTCCATACACTTAACTATAAAAAAATCCCAAAAGAAAGAAAATCTTCCGTTCTGGAATCACTCGCCCGATGACGCATCGGAGGAGGACTCGAGGGAGGATGGTATCAATTTAGGACAACTAGGACGTGATGTGAAGGCGACCATATGCGTTAGATTGCACAAGGGTTAAGACAAAATTTTGGGTTACCTAGAAACAGGGACTTTTTGGCGTTGATGTGGCGACTGCAGTCTTGGTAAAATATAAATAAATAAAAGTGTCTGGTTTTATATTTGTGTGCGTCGTTTTAAGTTATGATAAGATAGTCAATGCACGCTTCCGAAATTGAAAGGATAATAAGCACAATGACAAGGAAACGCTATGGCAACCCCATTGGATCGGGGATTGTCAGAGCTTAGGTCTGTCTGGAGTGATAATGTGCGGTAGTAGGAAAAGGAGGATGGGTGATCACACATGTTTAGGCACGAAACGCATGTCGTTGGTTTGTTTTGAATAACGGATGACTGATTTTCACTCGTAAACTACTGGTAATGATTGTGAGTTACAAATGCGTGCTAGTTACATGTTTGTTACTTATATGATCTCAGTAACGTATCAACGTTACTTTTCCTTATTGGTCGATTAGTGACACTAGCTCACTAATTGTACATGTGATGGATACTCAATAGTTTATAGAAAAGTATGGTACGTACAGGAACTTCCCCTCCATCAAGGGCTGAAGATACTACTTCAAGGGCAGAACCCTGGTTGGAAGATATTCTACAAGTGTTGGCTAACGTAGGGAATTTAAAGGAAAGACAAGCTCAACAACTAGGAGCGGAATGTCGTACTTAGGGGTACCCATTGGTCGACGACTTCTAGAAACACTCTTTCCGCTGGGGACTACCATAGCCTGGGATGAGTTTGTTGGGGCATTTAATAGAAAGCATTTTTCTGACTAAGCCAGGGACAAGAAAATAACATAATTTGTTCAATTGGAACAACAGGAGCTGACAGTAGACCCATATGAAGCGAAATTTTCTAAACTGTTAGGGTATGCTCCTAGATTGGTAAAAGATCGAGAGGAAAACAATAAGAGATTGCAAAAGGACATTAGGGCGGACATCAGGAGGCAACTATTACCTCTGAATATGAGAGATTATCTCGAAATTTACGAGCTCGCCAAGCTTGTCGAACAAGAAGTAATAAGGGAGTAGTTGGAGAGCAAAGAGCGAATGGAGTCAATGCGACAATTGGCACTAAGTGATACCTGAGCTGGTAAAATACCCAGTCCAACTCGAGAGCTACCCTGGGATTCTAACAAGAAGCGGAATTTTGTAAATTTCGGGAAAGCCAGGAGTGGTCATGCTCCAAGTAACGTGTCATACCAAAATAATTCCTATCAAAGGTGTGTGGTAGACAACATCGGCCAGGACATTGTGTAGATCACCAGTGGTGTTTTGGTTGTGGACAAAAAGGTCATTTTAGAGGGGACTGCCCACAAGAAGGTTCACCGTCGCATGTTCATCCGCAGAGGCCGCCAGCACAAGGATGGGTGTGCATAATCACGCAAGACGAAGCGAAAGCTTCCGAAACCGTTATCTCAGGTACGATTTCTATAAATGACAAGAAGGCTTATGCATTATTTGAAACGGGTGCTACGCATTCTTTCTTTTGTGTCTGAAAAATATAGAAAACTTTGTGAAATAGAAACCAAATCTCCTTATACACTTCTTCATATTATCTATACGTGGACCAGATCAGGAAATAGACCTAGTTGTGATGGTCATGTATGACTTTGATGTCATCATAGGAATGGATTGGGTTCGTAAACAGCGGGCTAGGGTGGACTGTTATAGAAAGACGATTCGGTTTAACCGTTGTTTTTTTTTTTTTTTTTTGGTCAGAAGTTTAACCCATTGAATAAGCCAAGTTCTGAATTTTACGGAAATTAAACAAACCGCTCAATGGTTCTCATTTCAACAGTGGAGGCACATGCACTTCCTGATGAAGGATGTCAAGGATTCCTGGTAGTAGTAAAGGACCATACTAAGAAAAAAGCTAAACTCGATGAAATTCGATTGGTTTAGGTGTTTCCAGATGTATTTCCTAAAGAACTGCCCAAATTACCGCCGGAACAGGAGATCGAGTTCGTAATCAAACTAACACTTGGAACTGAACCCATATGAAAAGCTCTGTATAAAATGGCTTTGGCGAAACTAAAATAGTTGAAAGTACAACTGCAAAAATTACTTGATAGGGGATTAATTTGGCCAAGTACTACCCCTTGGGGTGCACCAGTCCTGTTCGTTAAGAAGAACGAGTGGTCAATGCACCTTTGCATTGACTATAGGCAATTGAATCAAGTAACAATTAAGAATAACTGCCCGCTGCCTAGAAATGACGATCTATTCGACCAGTTACAAGGAAGTTCGGTCTTTTCCAAGATAGACGTAAGGTCATGATATCATCAGTTAAGAATTAAAAACAAAGATATTTCTACGATTACCGTTAGGACTCGTTATGGACGTTTCAAGTTCCTACTTATGCCATTTGGATTGACAAATGCCCAAGCTGCATTCATGGATCTAATGAATAGTGTATGCAAACCCTACTTGGATTAGTTTGTAATCGTCTTCATTAATGATATTTTGATATACTCATAAGGCCCGGAAGAACATGAGGAACACTTGAGGATAATACTGCAAACCCCTAGAGATCATAAATTGTACGCCAAATTCAGTAAGTGTGAATTCTGGTTGGATCGGGTGATATTCCTAGGCCAAGACCAACAATGCCAACATAAATTTGAAGTTTGGACTTGCAGGTTACTATAGGAGGTTTATAGAAGGATTCTCATGACTTGCATACCCGTTGACTTAATTGACTAGGAAAAATGTGAAGTTTGAATGGAGTGATGAATATGAAAGGAGTTTCCAAGAACTCAAGAAAAGATTGACTACAGCTCTGATACTGACTATTCCGTCTAGATCTAGTGGATTCACTATATATAGTGGTGCATCCCATAAAGGGTTGGGATGTGTCTTGATGCAATATGGAAAGGTCATAGCCTATGCATTAAAACAATTGAAACCCTACGAATTGAACTATCCGACTCATGACTCAGAATTGGTGGCATTAATTTTTACATTGAAGATATGGAGACACTATCTGTATGGGGAGAGATTTGGACCAAACAATTGGACCTGTTCAAGGCTTCTAGAAGAGGATTTGGTGCTGGGAATCAGCTGTGGGAGACACCAAGCAAGGTGGGACCAGCCTAGGGGACAAAGAGATGAGAGAAGACCGAGTGGTCCCCGCCTCCTAGGCAACCACTTCCCGCCCATCCTCTCTCCTCTTCATCGTCGACTCCCCCTCTAGTTCTCCTTGTTGTTCGAAGCTCTAGCGGCCTAGAAAAACCGAACCAGCAAGCTAGCAGCTTGTTGAAACCACCGCACGCCATCGCTCGTCGTGCCCTCGACCCCGTTGTGGCACACCATGAACGGCCCCCGATCCTCTAGGGTCGCTTGTCCTACTAACATATCTTCCCGATACCATTTAGTTATAGCGGGTCCATAAATCATGGGGGTTAAATTATTCAAATTGGTCCCGGCGTAGTTCATATAACGGAAGCATAATCAAATGTCCCTATCCCATACTCCACAAAATAATGCAATGCACACCAACTACGCTTCATATAAAAGATAGAGCCGAGCCACTTTTATTTACATAACTGGAGATCTCGAGTCGATACAACAAAAGGCCAGGTCTTTAACTAAGCTCGGCTATAACCCAAAAGTACCCGACCCTACATCAGACATGTACATCAATCCATCATCCAGTGTCGGCTATCCAAAAAGTGTCATCCTCTACCAGTCACACGCGCAATCACACCTAGCCCGGTGCGTTGGCCGGAGGCGGCGACAGCATCCCTATCATAACCCCGTCGCGTCGAACTTGCACGGACAGGAACTCCTGGACTACAGGGCCGTCAGCTAGACCCACATCATACATAACTAAAACTCGAACTCGGATAAACACCAGTCCAGGAACACCAACACAAGAATGCTCCGAGCACTCAACGTCTACATTAGATTGTAAGCCATAGAAAGTACCACGCGTGATCGTTGACAGAGGCATGTCTCAATCTGAAATGTTAGTCCCCAAAGGGGTGAGTATAACCACTTAGCAATAAAGATCCATCAAACTACACAGTGCATCAGACACAACAATCAAGGTATCACGAATAAAGCACATATCATCACCACCCACCGTTGCAGAGTAGAGGGTAGAGCTTGTGTTCTCCACCGAGGAGAACCAAGTTCGAAGCCCCTGCGAAGCAGGGAGGCTGAAGCGCTGTGTGGTGACTTGCCCGGGGTGCGTGGGTGTTGGTTTCCTGCGTGCCTCCTCAGGGTTTACTCTCTGGCTGCCGGCCGTGCGGGGGTTCCCTGGGTCACCAAAAAAAAAAGAATAAAAAAAAAATAAAGCACTGATGATCCATGTATTCGTGCATATATCTCCATGCAATCGTGTGTATATCACCATGTAGTCATGTTTGTATTTCCATGAGATTCCTTCATTAAGGCAATCTATGTTCCATGCCATATGAACATACATACGCATGAGTCATATCATCCATACAATCATGTATATATTCCCATGAGGTCCATTCAAGCCTTCATGATCGCATTCTCAATGTCAAATAATATCCATTCAAGCCTTCATAGGCAATTCATGCATCATGCCATATGCACACACACATGCGCATGAATCAATTCCCAATTGTAATTTTCAAAAGGATCTCATTTTTCTTCTAGGGACCAATGTTTGGATGCCGCATATCGCTCGTACCCAATTTCATCGCGAGGAACCTCCGGCACAAACCTCCGGGCATCCGGCACACACCTCCAGGCTTCCCGACACCCCCGGGGCATCGTCGACTTAGCCGTTTGACGGTATCATCATTATCATTTCACGTGGATGTATCTCACTTTGGAAAAATAATGCCATTTGATGCAATAATGTCAAAGGTCTAAACCAGCTTTTTGATGTTATATGACATGCTAAATGTCACCACATATGCAGTACAAATAATCCTCCAAGATATCACATCTCATAGAGCAATTCATTTGTACTTGAAATAAAACAATTTCCGGACAAAATAGAATACACTCCTTTAGTTAAAATTCTGGAAAAATTAGCAAATGATCTGAATAAATTCTGAAAATTTAACATGTTATAAACGAGATCTAGAGGAAAAGATTTCATGAAGAACAACATGTGAAAAGAGCTTCGTACGAGTCGCTACGGTCCATGCATCACAGCCTTAAAATTTCAAAACTTCACCGTTGCACAGTTTTATACACAAATTCGGTATAAACCCTACATCAACTCAGAAAATTCTGAAATTTTGATATGTTATAGAAAAAACCTAGAGGTAGAAGTTTTGTGAAGAACTCAAAGTCACATTCATTATAGATCATGAGCTACATTCACAGAAACCGACCAATACTTGTCTGTTCCTTCTCAAATTTTAGTATGTTACTCCTCAAGATGTCTCCCACAACTCTTATCAAGGACACAAGATCAAATTCGAACTGAATATTAGCAAAAAATTCTCAGAATCACAATAGGTCAACATAACAGTTTCCAGATCTAGTATCTTTGAAGAAAAATGGTTTCACCAACAAATACTTGTTCGTTTCCTCTCAAATTTTGACTGGGTAATTTTATGAAATTCACGAAATCACAAGGGGTCGGACTGTCCTTGCATCCAACAGCCTGCTCGTTGTAGGAAGACTACCACCATTCACTTGGATTTCAGCATCCAACATCACAACTCAAGCATCTCCAACACCCATTACACTTCACACACAACCACAGCAAGCAAAATGTAGGCTAACGGATTTTACTTGCCTTAAATCTAACGAAATCACAGCAAGCACACGGCGATTAGAGGACTTCGAACACAGCACGATCAACAGCGAACCTAGGCGCACGCATGGCAGGGCAGGTTTTCTTCTTCCCTCGCCGAAGCACCCTCACGAACAACTCACTTTCTCTCCCGGCTTTTTCTCTCTCCCTCTCGCGCGACAACCCCCTCGCTCACTCAGCCCCTCCTCTTTTGTTTCCCCTTCATGATTAGCAAGTAATCATTAGCTTACATGCAAGAGCCACTTGGAGAACCCTTCACGCCACTTGTCATTCTTCATACAAGTTGGTGGGCCTCATTCGACTGGCCTTGGGCTAGCCTTGGTCGACCAAATGGGGGAAATGGTGGGAATGGTGGGCTGGTTTTTGGGCTGGTTTGCCCTTAGGAAATCAGCCCACACGTTCTCCTAATAATAAATCTTCATTCCTCACTTATATTTACTTAATTATAAATATTCACATGGCCATAAAATTCTGCAATAATAATTGATAGTAGTCCACCTTGAGTACGTGGCCATGAATAGAAATTTTTCTCATGAATTCAACTTTTAGCACAATCCTAGATCATTGATGAGCATATGCTATATTCCAAATCAAAACAGCAGTCCATTCAATGCCCGGCCTTGTTTAATTTAAATCTGTCGGTCTAACGACTATATTATAGTCCGATGGCGCTTCCATTACTTATTCATGGGTCATGGAGTATCCAGGGGTTGTTATGTAATTTTTAGGATGCCACACCCATTCGCCGTCCTTTCGCTTGTGTGGCACACCCCTGCGTCCTTGGCAACCGTTCCGCCTCCATCGTGACCCTAGGCCATCTCCAGAGCTATTCAAGCTCACCTCACCATCGCCGGAACTGCCTGGACGCCCGCTAAGTCGCCGAAAGCCCCTCTGCAGCCACCGCCGTTCCTTGATCGTCATTTCTAGCTCAACCGGCCATCGAAGCAACCTTCTCGGCCCCTGACCAGAACAGAACAGCGGTGGGTCTCCAAACCACTATTTGGCCCGTTTTTGTGGCTTCCCCGACCCCGAAAGGCTGCCCGCCTTGGGATTTGTCGACCGTCTCCGCCACGCCATCGTTTTGATCCGAGCGGATCGTTCATCAAGTGAGTTTTACTCACTGCTTACTAATCCTTGCATAGTAAGTTAATGACGTTTAAGGGTGGATTAGTCTTGACTAAGTTTGGATTAGGTGGATATTTAGAATAGATAATATATCAATGGGACGCCATCCCCAAAAGATATCCCTGCTTGGGGTATTTCTCTTCTAGTCAAGGTGCGAGCATAAAATTTGCAAAGCTAAAGAATCAGGAGTGCAAGTTCCCAAGTCTTTAAACGCATCTCTATTTTCCCAGGAGTTTTTATTGTTATGTAAGTTTCAAGAGTCAAAGTTTTGAGTTCCTAGGTATTTAATGTTCGGCTAATTCCCATGTCTATTTATTTCTTTTCGATTCCCTAAATTGCATTCCTTTAATATGGAGAAGAAGCCTTTTAATTGTTGCTAGATTGGATTTGTTGCATAAAAATGCTTGATATTTCATCTGCGTGAGTAAATATTTTTGGAGAGTGGATTACTTCTATTTTGGTCTCTTTATTCTTGGAGAGTGGATTACTCCTTGGTGGTTAGCCAAGAAGCCTTTTATTCTTGGCTGATGGATCTTCCTTTAGGATTTGGTGGTGAGCTTCTCCTATCACAAAATCCTTTATCCTTGGTAGGTGGTTTGCCTTTTAAGCCCTGGTGGTGAACTTTGTTGATCCAGATCTTCATCTTTGATTGCTGGCATGTCCTTTATACCTTGACGTTGATCATTTTCTATCCTTCCATTTGCATTTCATCCTTCCACAACCATCCCTATACAAGCCATTACCATATACACCATTCCCATAGACTTAATCACAAAAATCCCTACATCCCGGAATCACTTGCCCACGCATGCATCAAGTTGGTATTAGAGCTGAAGGTTGAACTCGTTTTGAGTGATTCCCTTTTTTTCCTAACTACCATCTAATCTACTATTTATGTTAAAAAAATGAATGATTTGGTTCCAAGAGGCTTGTCATAGGAGCAAGCACACAACGAACAACGAGATCATCCTCCACATAATCTCCCGTAGCAAATGAAGCGAGTCATTAAATTTCTAGAGGATTCGGCGAAGCAAGAACAATCAGCAAGGCGTCCTGATGATCGACATCGATGTAACGATTTGAATTCCCAAGGAAGTTCTAGTGGTGATTCCGATTCCACTAGAGGTAACTTTAGTTATTCTGAAATATCGATCCAAAGAAGAAGAGAGAGGTGTAGGTTGAATGATCGAAAAATCAAAGTGGAGATACCAGAATTTAAAGGAAGTCTAGATCCCTACGATTTTGTTGATTGGCTGCACACGACTTAATGAGTTTTTGGCTATGGTGGGAGAATCTACAGTATCAACGAGTGAAAAAAGGAAAATGCTGAATTACAAGCAAGACTTGTTCCTCAAGCAAACCATCGCTTGATTTCTTGGCGGCATGAATCGGGAAATTGCTTGTTTCCTTGAACTTCAACCTTATTGGTCCTTTGAAGATGTATGTAAGTTGGCCATGAAAGTCGAAAAGCAATTGAAGAACAAGAGGTTTTCCTCTAGATTCTCATAAAAAGGGACATCTTACTTTAGGGGTGCTTCCCCAAGAATGCATTGACAAAAAAACGAAGGCAATGAGAAATATGCATAGCCATCCAAAGAACTCCAAAAGAACCTTGAAGGCGATGCAAGGAAATGTTTTAAGTGCCATGGCTATGGGCATTTTCCAGCTAATTGATCTAATCGAAGAGTTATGAATGTTCAAGAAACTAAGGAGATCGATTTGGCACTTTAAGTGGCTAAGAACAATCTGGACCAATATGGTTCCAAATTTGAATAGGAAGAGGAAATTATTGAGAAAGCTGCTAATGGCGAGTTATTGGTCATCCGAAGAGCATTACTTTCTAAAGTTTCTCCTAATGAGAATGAGCAAAGGGAGAACATCTTTCACACTATTAAAGGGAGTTGTGTTTAGTAATCATTGACGGCAGAAGCTGCACCAATGTTGCTTCGACAACCTTAGTCGATAACCTAAAGTTGCCAAAAACTAAACATCCTCAATCGGAACAGCTCCAATGGCTTAGCCAAGGAAATGATCTCAAAGTAACCAAATGAGCTTTCATATTATTTCCGAATAGAAACAATTATCAAGATCAAGTTTTGTGTGATGTAATTCCCTTGGATGCGTGCAACTTCTTATTAGGAAGATCTTGGCAATATGATGGAAATGCTGTACATAATGGTTGTAAGAACACATACTCGTTGAATAAGGAACAAAAATGCATTACCCATGTTCCATTGATTCCTTCCATGATCTGTAAGAATCAACCTGGAGGGGGATATACAAGTAAGGAAAATATTTTATCACGGGAGACATGGGTTAAGAGACCCATTAGAAAATAAAAGAATGCATTTGCTTTGCCTATGGTAGAGAACGAAAGTGAGGTAGAGCGACCCATACATCCCAAAATGCATTCCTTGTTGAAAGAATTTGCATGTGTTTCATGTGGAGTTACCACCTGGATTGCCTTCAATAAGAGGTGTTGAGCATCACATCGATTTGCTACCCAATGCTCCCTATTCCAACAAACTAGCCCATCGATGAAATGAAGGAGTTACAACGACAAGTCGATGAACTTATCGATGGAAGGTATGTTCGAGAATGTATGAGCCCATGTTTCGTTCCAACTCTACTCGTGCCCGAGAAAGATGGCTCGTTCGAATATGTGTTGATAGCTGAGCCATCAACAACATCACCAATAAGTATAGGTAGCCCATACCTAGACTTGATTGATGAATTATATAGTTCTGCTATGTTCTCAAAGAGGGATTTGCGAAGTGGCTATCACCAGATTAGAATACGAGAAGGTGATAAATGGAAGACGGCTTTCAAAACTAAAGAAGACCTTTATGAGTGGCTGGTTATGCCATTTGGATTATCGAATGCTCCAAGTACTTTTATGAGAGTAATGAACGAGGTGCGTCAATTCTTTATTGGTCGAATTGTGGTTGTATATTTCCACGATATTCTTGTTTATAGCAAGAACAAGGCAGATGATGTTTGTCACTTGATGGAAGTTCTCAAAGTCTTCAGAGAACAAAAGCTCTATGCTTCTCTCCAAGTATGATATTCCTTGGCTATGTGGTTTCCAAAGATGGAATCTCCATCAATTAATCTATGGTGGATGAAATGAAGACGTGGCCGGTTCCGAAGTTCAATTTTGATGTAAGGAGTTTCATGGACTTGTGTATTTATATTAATGGTTCATAAAATATTTCAGTACCATCATGACTCCAATTATCGAATGCATGAAGAAGGGTTCTTTCAAATAGATGAAGGCTGCTGAAAATGCCTCTGAAGCAATCAAGCAAAAGGTTTGTGAGTCCCCTTATTTTGCCCTTCCAGACTTCGATAAAGTATTTGAAGTAGAGTGTGATGCAAGCGGAGTTGGCATTAGCACTATTCTTATGCAAGCAAAAAAAAATCTTTAGTGCACTTCACTGAAAAGTCGTCGGATTTGAAGGAGTTCTTCGCACTTGAGGCCAAAACAGTTTGTTCTTCATTATGATAATGAGGCTGTCAAGTTTATTAGTAGCCGATGTAGGCTCAATTCGAGATATGCCAAATGGGTAGGATTTCTTTAATCCTTTTCTTTTGTAAAGTATAAACCTGGCCACACTAGTGTTGTAGCAGATGCTTTATCAAAGAGATACTATGCTTGCTATTTTGAATTCTAGAATTCTCGGCTTGCAATTGATGAAAGAACTTTACTTTGAAAATTCCGAGTTCTCGTCGATCATCAACAACTATAAGCAAAGAGCTCATAGCAATTATCTGTTGCAAGATGGGTTTGTTTTTAAAGGAAATTGTTTGTGTGTGCCAAAGAGTTTTTTTCGAGAGTTGTTGACTCAAGAAGCACATGGTGATTGATTGGCCAGTCATTTTAGATTTGACAAAACTCCCGAAGTTCTTCAGGAGCACTTATTGGCTAAAGATGAATGGAGATGTGCATGCTGTCATCTCAAGGTATCTAATTTGTGAACGAGCAAAAAGCCATTTCCATCCTGGACTATATACTCCAGTTCCCCTTCCATTGCAGCCTTGGGAAGATGTGAGTATGGATTTTGTTATGGCTCGTCTAATAACTGAAAGGGGTAAAGATGCCGTTATGGTGGTTATTGATCGGTTCTCTAAAATGGCTTATTTCATGCCATGTCATAAGATAGATGATGCATCTCATGTTGCCATGTTATATGGCAAAGAGATTATTTTCCTTCACGGAGTACTAAAAGACCATTATATCAGATTGTGATTCTAAGTTCTTCAGCTACTTCTAGATGATGCAATGGAGCATGCTCAATGCGCAACTCTTATTCATTATCACTTGTCATGCCCAAACCGATGGCCGAATAAAGGTAGTGAATTGAACACTTACCACTCTTCTTCGAAGTATTGTGAGCAAGCCTTCGAAAGATTGGGAATTGTGTACGCTAAATTTGGTTATAATCAATCACCGATTTATACTACTAGTCGATCACATTTTGAAGTTGTGTATGGAATCAATCCTCTCACACCGATCGTTTTGGTTCCAATTCCATCCAACTCGCAAGTGAACTTGGACGGAAAAGAAAGAGCTGAATCCAAGAAGAACCTTTATGAGCAGATTCAATCCAAGATTGAAAAGGCCAACAAGTCTTACTAGAGGGAAAGCAAATCAGCATCGGAAGATAGGTCAATTTCAATTGGGTGATCTTGTATGGGTGCGCTTGAGGAAGGAGAGATTTCTATATTGTCGAAAGAAAACGCTCATGCCAAGAGTTGATGGCTTGATGAGTATGATGCATTTGAGACTAAACACTTTGGCTTGGAATCTACTATGTCCACATCGGCTTTGTATTAACAGGATCCCAAGGTTGATAGAAAAAAGTTCCCTGATCTCAATGTCCTTGATTATTGCAAAGGCAATTCACATCGATATCCTAAGTTATCTCTCATGGCACATTATATATTGAGCATTCCTATTACTATTGCTGCCTCAGAGCCAGCCTTTAGCATTGGAGGATGCATCCTAAATAAATATCGTAGTTCCTTCTGCATTAGGTACTTTTCTCTCGTTCTTGCAATATTGTAGGTTCTTAAGGATCAATGTGCTATGTTAATGTCTATGGAAGTTCTCATAGATTCATGATCAACGCGATAAACTCAGCCGTAATGACATTTACTTTTATTGCTCAAAGGAAAATGTTTGGAAAATGAGTTGAGTCTTTTGCTGCCAAATTTTCAGTCTCTCTTGATGCATTTACTTTTACTGCTCAAAGGAACATCCAAGGCCAGATTTGATGAAGCTCATGCAAAGCCGACTTGTGAAAGACTATTTTCATTCCTGACTTGTGAAAGAAAGACTACTCAAAGGAACATCCAATTCCAAATTTTTCACATTGTAGTTTTTAGTTGCTCAATAGTATGCTCACTTTAGATAAGAGAAGCATGTGCACAGTCTAATTCTTTATAAATATTTCAATTTATAGGGTTTTTGACATTTTTTTATTTAATTTACTATTCTTCTTTTAATTGTTTTAATTTTAAATTTAATTAGAGGTTTTTATGCAATTTATAGGGTTTTTAGTAATACGAGTCGCGTCGGGTATGCCTTGGGTATGGGTTACTAGATTTACACTATCGGAATATTGGTCAAAACTCGTTAAATGGGTCTACTATAGGTTGACACATTTTCGACGCAACCCACCCATTTGACCGGTCTATTTCTAGGAACTCACGTTATGAGATCCTCAATCCGATCCTAATTTTCGGATTAGGATACCAATGGTGGCGAATCTTCGGAATGGGATGACAATGAGGATCAGTAGGCCACGAAAGCGCTAAAAAGGCTATTTTGGGCCCAAAATGAGATTTTTCATCGCTGGAACACAAAAATTCGGAAAAGTGGGAATAGACCATAGATGAGGGCCATGTGAGCCCAAGTCGACGAGTGAGCAAAGTGGGCCCCACGCCAATAGATGGGCGGCAGAAGGCCCACATGTCCAAGGGAATGCCGTCCAAGTCGACTTTAGCTTCCTATGAGATCTTGCAATAAAGGCACCCATGTGCATGCCAAATCTCCATGGAATGACGTTCGTGCCCTCTCTTCAAGCTTTGGTCAAAAGGCCAAGAATGGAATGGTAAGTAGAAGGGACGCCCATGTGCATGAAAGGGGAGATGAAGAGGACATCCTAAACCTAGCCTAGCCAAGCCTAGCTTTGGATTAGGGAAGTACAAGCATTTTAATGAGAAGATTTCTCTCTCTCTCTCTCACTAACTGTCTCTCTCTCCTTCTCTCTCCATTGAACCTCACGGCACTCTCTCTCTCTATCTCTCCCCCCACACTCTTAGTTTCTCATTTTGGTTGGGATTCTCTTATTCCCTCCAGCATTGCTGCACCTTCGCCATCTTTTTACCGAGCTTAGATTCGGGAGTTAGTGGCTTTCTAGCCCTCGTTTAGAGTTAAATGATGCTTTGGTTATGTAATAAGTAGGTTCAGGCGACAGGTTGTCACGATCGGTTATTATAGGGTTTCGATAGATTATTATTAGGTTCTGATAAGTTGTCACGTTAACCCTTTTTGATATGAGATAAGTCTTCATGTCGTGATATGTGATAAGTGCTAAGTTGTTATGATATGTTATATTAATGTGACACAGGTAATTGGATAGGTTATGGTGGCGTGTGATAGGTTTTCATGGCTTATTTTACTTTAATGAGTGCCCCATATGCTATGGGTTCTAATGATTGATGCATTGTTGGTTGTTAGGTTTAAATATGGTGTATGCACATGCAAAACGTTATAAAATGGAAATTGGTAATTGTTTTTGGTACCTCATAATCGTTGTTAATTATTATCTATGTAAGGATGTGTAGAAAGATAACATGTTGCAATGTTTAAGTGATATGTTGAGGTGATGTGATCTGAGATGCAAGCATGAACTGGTTGTACGCTGCCAATGTTATTGCATATTATCCGAGCGCTACGCACTCCTGCATCCATTAATGAGAAAGATAAGAATTGAGCTTGAGTGATTATGCAGGATAGTGCTTGATTAAGTTTGAACGCTCCACTTCAATGGCATGCCATTCAGGGATGGATTTCGGAATGAAATTCCCCAATTGGATTCCCATCCTAAGGCGTATGTACATGTGAGATAATACCTTGCCCAATTGGGCGGGACGATGCCCGATTTTGTGGAAAGACCATCGACCTTTACTTTGAATGTGCCCTTGAGTGGTCATAATATTCTGGACACATAAAAAATGTGAATGAGAATGACATATGATTAAAGCTAGCTACATGATAATGAGATATTGCACGTTTTAATTTCTGCCTCATATGTACGTGAATTATTGTAAGAATTGCCTATGTACTTATATTGTGATGGCCTTGAGGAAATGAGATAGCCATTCATGTTTATAGATAAGGGCAAGCAAGGGCTTCGCTTTTGATTTGCCATCGATAGACAACTGGCATGTTTAAGCTGGCTTTGAGGAGAATGACCTCACTCTGCGAGAATTAGGGGGATTATTCATCGAATTTTATCTCATTATGGTTTGTTGGAATGGTTACAACCGTTAAGCATGATGCGGGAGCATCCAACGTCGGTCCATCAATCAATTCAGAACCATCGATGCTTATCCAAGCCAATAAAGAAATTGGACATTATGTTCTTCGGTGGATCGTTTTGAATGAATAATGTCAATTACTTATCGGTACTTTATGGTATATTGATAACTATCAAAGGGAGGCCATTTTAAATGTCTTGTATGACCAATTGATGAAGTTTCAAGAGGACTATTTTTTGGTCAAGGGAGGAGCTCGAATTTTGGGAAGGCTAAAGGTTCACGAATGCGGTTCAAGAATATGGAAAGCCAAAGGTTCGAGAATGCGGAAGGCCGAAGATTAAAGGCATTTAGTTCCCGTGTTAATAAAGGCTTTTCTTAAGTTACTAGGTGTCTTTATTTTTATGTAGCTCAAGAGTCGAAGGTTAAGTTCCTAAGTCTGTTTTTTTTTTTTTTTTCCTATGTCTAAAATCCTCTTATAAATAGGGGAAAACTATCCAATGTATGGGAGACGAATTTGATCAATGAAAATGGTGAGATTTCCTCTACTTGAGTGAACTCCTTTGGAGAGTGGATAACTCCTTTCGGTCTCTTTATCCTTGGAGCATAGATCACTCCTTGGTGGTGAGCCAAGAAGCCCTTTATCCTTGGCTGGTGGAATCTTTAGGCCTTGGTGGTGAGCTTCTCCTATCCCGAAGTCCTTTATCCTTGGCTGGTGGAAGCTTTAGGCCTTGGTGGTGAACTTCGTAGATCTCGATCCTCTTCTTCGGTTGGTGGCATCGCCTTTATACCTTTGAAGGAGGTCGTTCTATTTCCTTATTCCATTTCATTTCTTCCCCGTATACACTACACCATGCACTTAACCACAAAAATCCCCTCATAAAAAAATTTCCGTTCTAGAATCACTCACCCCATCACGCATCAGTTGCGGTGTCAATAACACCGTCCGACGGTACTTCCGTCACTTAGTCACGGACAGTTGCATATTCGAGGGTCGTCAAAATTTCCGGATGCCACACGATGCCCCCAAGACAATAAGATTCTATTCGTGGATAGTTTTCGGAAAGAAGCTCCTTAATGGAATGGCGTCCTGAGGCGTACGAATACGCGAAATGTTACCGTGATCGGTGGAGCAAGATGATGCCCGATTACGCTCGATGACTGCGAACCTTCGATTAGCCTTGTGCAATGTTCTGGAGTACAGAACGCATAATATGCAAGCAATGTTATAACTTGCACAAGTGTGGCATGAAGATATATGAGTTGGGTGAGACACGTGCGTGAATGAAATATCAAATTGGTGGCTAATATGGCACGTGCATGCTCAAATAATCTAGCCTATGAAATTGAAAAGTATGGGATGCCACGATACTTTTGAGACATCAATGTGTGTAAAGTGCACGAATTTTGGACGATATCATGAGAATGATGCTATAGTCTACACATGTGTGGCGTGGCTATAAATGAGTTACATGAGAAAAGTGCATGAATTAAATGTTAGTTAAGTGACTTAAGTGGCAAATGCATTTTTTGATCGACACTGTTTATGAATTGAGAAGTATGAGCAAGTCCTACAGATCGATGTTTGAGCTAGAAAGGCACGGATAAGATTGTGGATTTGTACGCGTTTGATTAAGACTCGTGAGTTGTAGGTTGCGGTATGGTGCATCGAGTGATTGTTATTCTTGCCTAGATTATAAAATTGCGAACATCGTATGCTTAAAGGAATCGTGCATTGACGTAGTTAGTGGCCTAATTCCTATTTAAATTGAGCACGTGCTAAAGTATTGCATGTTGAATGGCCTAATTCCTATTTATAGATAATGCAAAGCAAGGCTTTGTTATAGATCTGTCGTCAATAGAAAAACTACAAGTTTAGGGTGTCTCTGAGGTAAAGACCCTTCCCATGTGAGGTTTAGGGAGTTTACTCTCTGAGTTTATCTCATTTCATGTTGTTTAAACTTTTTCAAGCCTTAATGATTGCTATGTCGATGGGCACGTACTAGACACTTAGGAGATACCACTTTTTGAGGTTGCCTTATATAATAGAGGTGCTAGGTTAACCCCAACCCTTTTGAACAAGTACGAAGGAATCTGCTATGCAGATGTATAAATGTGATCTTCCAATGCTTAAATAGAGGTGTAATGTGTAGATATATGGAGGTGTCTTGGGATGTGTGTTTTATGCTATCCCTGCAGTTTGTTAATGGTTGGGAAATGTTTATTCTGCTTCTACTTACATATGATTGAAAGTCAAAATGAATGGGTTAGCGACGCCTCTTGAGACGTCGTAATCAAATGACCGAAGAGATCATGGGATGCGGCGCATTCGAGGTTCAAGGGGTGACAAATTATGCATACCCAATAATATTGCACTCAAGGACGAGATCGTAATCGACACTCATCAAAGTAACTACAACATACATCCAGGTAGTACGAACATATACAAGAACCTCCGGTATTGTTACTGGTGGAATGACATTAAAACACGTGCTACCAACATTGCATGCCCAGGGGACTGCTATAAATGCAAGAGAGCCAAATCATTTGGAGTGGAAACGGGAGCATATCACGATGAAGTTTGTAATGATTCCATATGGTTTGTGGTTCGTCGACTAGCAAAGTCAGCCCAATTCATTGCGGTATGAAATTATTATGGCATGATAGGTATGGTGAGTTGTATGTGGCCATTAGACTAATGGATTTTAGTTAAACAAGGTAACATTGAAGGATTGGGTACTAAAGGATAAATTATTATGGCATGATAGGTATTGTTTTGATTTGGAAATGTATCCTATAACTAAGTGTGATCAAGGATTGTGTACTAAAGGATAAATTGACAAAAGAATTTTCTATTCTTGGCCGTGTACTCTATAAGTTGGATTTTCATTGATTATTGTTGCAATTTTATGGCCATGAGAGTATTTGAGATTATGAAATTAAGTGGGGATTAAAGTAAATTGTTAAGAGCAATTATGGGCTTATTTAGTTTTTTTTTTTGGGCAATTTAAAAGCTGGACTTTAGACCCAAAACTGTTGGGGCCAAAGTGGGCCAAGAGGCCTGGCCCACGAAGCCCAAAGGGGCTGCCATTGACCGAAGGAGGAGAGGGAGAGCTGGATTGCATGCCTCTCCATTTGTCCCATGAAAGAATCTACATGTCCTTCCATTTAAGCCAAGTGTCCAATGCCATGCAAAACCTCATGATTAGCTAGTAATCACGAGGGTGAAAGGAAGAAAACGAGAGAGAGAAGGGGGGCGGAAGGGACGAACCAACCGAGAAAGAGGAGTGTTCGTGCGAGAGAAAGAAAGAAAGAGAGAAAGAGAGAAAGAGGAGGAAGAATACCATCCGCCATGCATCCGCCTAGCTGCCACTATCGAGCCCACCTTCCCCCAACGTTGTGTTTGCTGTGATTTTCTTTGGATTTGAGGCAAGTAGAGTCCATTTATCTACACTTTGCTTGCTGTGATTGTGTGTGATGAATGGTAAATTTCGGATGTGGTAGAGGTGAGAATTTTCGAAGTTATAGGAGTTGTGTCTTAGCCTAGTATTCTGTTTTCCGGAAAAACCGTTCGACATGTTCTGATTTCGTGAGCTGCATGCAATTTTCTAGTTGGACTCTCACTTCGACTTCTTGATGAAAATTGTAGAGGACTTCTTGAAGATTAACATACTAAAATTTGAGATAAAATGGACAAGTATTGGAAGGCGAAACCATTTTTCTTCAAAGATACTAGATCTAGAAAACTGATATGTTGATCCCTTGCGTTTCTCTGAATTTTGTGAAATTATGCAGTCCGAATTTGATCTCGTATCGTGGATATGAGTTGTAGACGACATCTTGAGGAGCAAGATACTGAAATTTGAGAATGAACGGACCAGTATTGATCGGGGAAATGATTTTTCTTTGAAAGGGATTAAATCTGGAGATTGAGCTGAGGGTTAGGGTGAGTTGCAATAATCATATCTTTTAATCCAGAATGAATTAAACTTTGATTCCTTCATGGGACTTTTACCTCTAGGTCTCAACTATAACATATTAAAATCTCAGAATTTTCGGAGTTCATTTAAGGACTTAATCGAAATTATTTCCGAAACTGTGCAAAAGTGGCGTTGGAAATTCTTTTGTTGTGATGCATGGATTATAGTGACCCGTACGAAGCTCTTTTGACATGGTGTTCTGCATGAAACCTTTTTCTCTAGATCTTGTATTTAACATGTTAAATCTTCAGAATTTATTGAGATTGTTTATTGATTTTTCCAGAATTTTTATTAAAGAAGTGGAGTCTGTTTTATCCGAAAATTGTTCTATTTTCAAAAACAAATGAATTGCTCTATCAGATATCATATCTTGGGTTGTTATTGGTACTGCATATATGGGGACATTCGGCATATCACATGACATCAAAAAGGCTGGTTTAAACCTCTAACATTATTGTATCAAATATCACATGGGAATATGCATTGTGATGATGATAATACCATTGGAGGTGTGAGCCGACAATGCCCCGGGAGTGCCGGGATGCCTGGAGTGTGTGTACCGGATGCCCGGAGGTGTGTGCCGGATGTCCACGGGTGTTTTGGGATGCCCGGTGGTATATCGGTGAGTAATTCTAAGGGATGCCTGGTGGTTTGTCGGTACGTAATTCCGGAAGGCAGGGGTAACCATTTTCATGGTGAGCCCCGGCAATTCCTCGTGATGCCAGGTGGGATGCGAGATGCTCGAAGGTGTGTGCCGGAGGCCTCTCGCGATGCCAGGTTGG
Source organism: Eucalyptus curtisii (assembly GCA_017140595.1). NCBI lineage: Eukaryota > Viridiplantae > Streptophyta > Magnoliopsida > Myrtales > Myrtaceae > Eucalyptus > Eucalyptus curtisii. Next base: position 14,489,096 of record CM029494.1, read on the forward strand.
GTGCGAGCGATAAATGAGGGATGCAAACATTGGTCCCTGGAAGAAAAATGATGAGATCCTTTTGAAAGATAAAAATTGGAAATTGAATCATGCGCATGGGTGTGGGCATATGGCATGATGCATGATCTGCTATTTGGCATTGAGAATGCCATCATGAAGGCTTGAATGGATCTCATTGGGATATATATACATGATTGTGTGGATGATATGAATCATGCGTATGTATGTGCATATGGCATGGAATGAACCTCATGCTGATACAAGCGTGACTGCATGGTGATGTATGCTCGATAGAATGGATGATGTGTGCCTTAATTGTGATACCTTCATTGTCTTGCTTGATGCATTGTGTAGTTTGGTGGATCTTTACTGGTAAGTGGTTGTACTCACCTCGTTTGGGGACTAACATTTTAGACTAGACAAAATACCTCTGCTGCCACTGCCACCGGTAGATGGATCGAGTGGTTGGATATGACCACGAGGAGGAGGATAGCACAGGAAGGAACTTTTGGACGCCGACACTGAACGATGGAATTTAAGTATACGACTGCTGGAAAAGATGTCGGTCATCTTTTGAGGTATACACAAGTATAGAAGATCTTGGCATTTTGATGTACCGACGTAAGATGTCCATCTGCTTTATGTAAATAAAGGTGTTCGGCTTTAACTTATCAAATGTTTAGTTGGTGTGCATCGTTTTCTAAATGTAGGGAAGGGAGTTGTTGGACACGCTTCCGCCATATAAATTGCGCAGGGACCGACCTAAAAGATATAAACCCCCAGGATTGATACACCTTCAGGTCAAGGAAGAGAATAGTAATCGAGCTGTGGCGACCCTAACTGTTTGGGGGCCGTCGAGGGCTGCCACAGTTTCATTTTGGAAAATTTTGCAAACGCCTGTGGCAGTGGAATTGTAGTTTGACACGGCTTATGGATAGGCAATCTGAGAGGACCATTAAAAAATAGGGTTATTCCCTTAGTCAAAGTTGTCTAGCAATATCATGACACTGAAGGAGCGACCCGAGAAAGCAAGGACATAATGAGCCGCCAATATCCTCATTGGGTAATCTTGTAAATTTTCAGGATGAAATTTCTCTAAGGGGGAATAGTTGTGACACCCTTCATTTGACCCTAATTTTTAGAATGGGATTTCAATAGTGCAAAATCTTTGAAGCGAGATTACGATGAAAATCGATAGACCGATAAAATGCTGAGGAGGTCACTCTAGGGCAAATAAGGACCCACATGAGCCCAATGGGCCCCATGCCCATGGATGGGCGGCCTAAGGCTCTCACACGCAAGGGAAGTGTGGTTCATTGATGCGGGAGCATCCTACGTCGGTCCATCAATCAACTCAGAACCATCGATGCTTATCCAAGCCAATAAAGAAATTGGACATTATGTGCTTCGGTGGATTGTTTTGAATGAATAATGTCAATTACTTAACGGTACTTTGTGGTATATTGACAACTATCAATGGGAGGCCATTTTAAATGTCTTGTATGACCAATTGATGAAGTTCCAAGAGGATTATTTTCTAGTCAAGGGAGGAGCTCGAATTTTGGGAAGGCTAAAGGTTCACGAATGCGGTTCAAGAATATGGAAAGCCAAAGGTTTGAGAATACGGAAGGCTGAAGATTAAAGGCATTTAGTTCCCGTGTTAATAAAGGCTTTTTCTTATTCTTGAACCACATTCGTGAACCTTTAGCCTTCTCAGACAAGTCAATAAAAAAACAGACTTAGGGACTTAACCTTCGACACTTGAGCTACATAAAAATACAGAGACCTAGTAACTTAAGAAAAGCCTTTATTAACACGGGAACTAAATGCCTTTAATCTTCGGCATTCCGCATTCTTGAACCTTTGGCTTTCCATATTCTTGAACCGCATTCGTGAACCTTTAGCCTTCCCAAAATTCGAGCTCCTCCCTTGACCAGAAAATAATCCTCTTGAAACTTCATCAATTGGTCATACAAGACATTTAAAATGGCCTCCCATTGATAGTTATCAATATATGACAAAGTACCGATAAGTAATTGACATTATTCACTCAAAACGATCCACCGAAGCACATAATGTCCAATTTCTTTATTGGCTTGGATAAGCATCGATGGTTCTGAGTTGATTGATGGACCGACGTAGGATGCACCCGCATCATTCATGGAGGCCATGGACTCTCCAAGCCCAACTTGACCTCCACAAGGTCTTGTATTAAATGAATTGTACTATATCTTCTTGCATAGTCTCATTTGCACTCTCTTCAAACTACGGACAAAAAGGGAAAGATGGGAAAGGGCCAAGGGAGGGGACAGCCACTTGGATGAAGAAGCGAGATGAGGTCACTCCTAAAGCCTATCTGTTATCTCATTTTTTCCATTTTTCTTTCTCCTCTTCCCCCTTGTATCCCATGGCATACACAACCCCCCCCCCTCTCCCCCTCTTATCTCATTTTTCCATTTTTCTCTCGATCTCTCCTTCGGTCTCTCCTTGTGCTCCCTCTCCATTTGCATCCCACTTTTCAAGCCATTTTTTCCTTGTTTCCTCTGTAGATCTCACTGGCCACCGTCCACCGCGCATGTCCAAGACTTGGAGCTGAAGTGGAGGTTGTCCAGCAGTCACTACTACCTTCCTATTCCTTCTTTCTCTCTCGACTTAGACTATCGCGAAGCATAAAGGCCGTTTGTCCACATTGCGGCCATCGTGACACTACAACAGGCCCCCACGATGAGTTGTTGAGGTATGACCTGCGACTGCAACTAGAACTGTCGTCAAACCTTGTCGCACCTTTTTTGTCGCTTACCGATCTTGGAATTGGTAGTGAGTCACTCTCTAGCCCTTGTTTATGGTTGTGGTTACACTTAGAACTTTTAGTAGCACTAGATTACGGTTAAATGATGTATTGGCAATATGATAGGTAGGTTTAAGCAATAGGTTAACGTAAGTTTGCAGTATGTTATCGAATAGGTTAACCTAGGTTCTTGATAGTTTATCGTAGGGTTGCGATAAGTTATTGTTAGTGTCCAATTGGTTATAGTAATAGGGTATTGTAGGTTAGGATAGGTTGCCGCAATAAACCATTTTAATATTTGATAGGTTATCAAAATATGGTAAGTTATCATGTCATGCTATGGCATGTGATAGGTCATCATAATAACGTAGACTTAAATGCAATCACTTATCTTACTGTAATGAGTGTCCCACATGCCATGGGTTCTAATGATTGGTGCATTATTGGGTATTAAGTTTAAATATGGTGTATGCTGTTGCAAATTGTTTTAGAATGGAAACTTGTAATTTTTCATGGTGTCTCATAATCTTAACTAATTATTAATGTAAGGATGTGTAGAAAGATGACATGTCGAAATGTTTAAGTGATATGTTGTGGTGGTGTCATGTGAGATGCAAGGATAACATGGTTGTACGTGGCACACATTGTTGCTTATTAAATCATGTGATCACCTAAATACCATCATGCGTATGATTTTGTGAGGTGATAGCTGATTAAGTTTGAATGCCCTCACGTGAATAGGATGCCGTTTACGGATGGATTCCGGACACATGTGATACTTGATTATGTCTGGATGCAATGGGTGCATGATTATGCGATGTTGTACGTGCTTTTTTCTTCATCGTAAGTATATGATTTCTTGTAACAATTGCCTTTGTGCTTATATTGTGATGGCCTTGAAGAAGTGAGATAACCATTCATGTTAATAGTTAGGGCAGAGCAAGAGCATTCATGATAACTGATACATTTAGGCTGGCTCTGAGGTGAATTATCTTAGTACATGAGGATTGGGGAGCTTATTCTTTGAGCTTTATCTAATTGTTTATTATCGACAGCTTAAGCTTGTCGACCAAGATTGCTGAAGCAACATTGGTGCAACGCCTACCATCGACAATTATAGAGCATACCTTCTCATTAATAGTACAACACGTGTGAAAGATAACCTCGCTTTGCTCATTATCATTCGAAGAAACTTCAGCATTTAAGAATCTATGGATACCTTCAATACTAGTCCCTTGTTGCCTTAAGGAATTGAGTTTGAGGAAAACCTCTTACCTATAATTGTCAAGCAAGAACCTCTTTTTGATCAAAATCTTGAGTTTTTCTCAAGATTTGGATCAGCCTTTTCCTTCTCTTGCTCGCGTATCCTTTAGACCTGTTCATGTTCAAGTAGGACTGAAAGTCAAAGATAGGATCAGTTTTGTGCAGCCAATAAACAAAGTTGTTGGGGTTGGGAAACCTATGACATTGTCAATCGAACTCCCAATTTTCATAACGTGATTCAAATGGTAAATCTACGAACCAAGATTTCAATGAGGATAGGCAGATCATGTTGTAGCACCCCTTGACGGCCCCCGATCCGTTGAAGTCGCCATAGTTCGCTTACCTTTCTCTTACTTGACCTGAAATTCTATCAATCCTGGGGGTTTATATCTTTTAGGTCGGTCCCTGCGCAATTTATATGGCGGAAACGTATCCCACAACTCCCTTCCTATATATTCAGAAAAGATGCACACCAACTAAACACATTTATAGGTAAAAACCGAACATTTTTATTTACTTAAATCAGATAGACATCATTCATCGGTACAACAAAATTGCTATATTTCAAAAGATGACTGACATATTTTCCAACAGTCGTATACTTAAAATTCATCGTTCAGTGTCGGCGTCCAAAAGTTCGTTCCTTTGCTATCCTCCTCCTCGCGGTCATATCCAACCACTCGATCCATGTACCGGATGGTAGTGGTAGATGAGGTATCTTGTCTAGTCTAAAATGTTAGTCCCCAAACGGGTTGAGTACAACCACTCAGCAGTAAAGATCCACCAAACCGCACGATGCATCATACAGAACAATCGGGGTATCACAAATAAGGCACATATCATCCATGCAACACGCATAAATCTCCGTGCAGTCATGCATATATCACCATGCAATCGTGCATACATCTCTATGCAATCATACATAAATCACCATGCTATCTTGCATATACCACCATGCGGTCATGTTTGTATTTCCATGAGATTCTTTCCATGCCATATGCACACACATATGCATGATTCATATCATCCACACAATCATGTGTATATCCCCATGAGATCCATTCAAGCCTTCCTGATCGCATTCTCAATGTCATATAGTATAAATTCACTTTCATAAGCAGATCATGCATCATGCCATATGCACACACTCATGCGCATGATTCAATTTCCAATTTTATCTTTCAAAAGGATCTCATCATTTTTCTTCCCAGGGACCAGTGTTTGCATCCCTCATTTATCGCTTGCACCCAACTTGGCATCGCGAGGAACCTCCGGCACACACCTCCGGGCTCCTCCCTCCTTCTTCGGTCGATGGCCCTATGGGCTGCATGGGCCGGGCCTTAGGTGGCCGAATGGTGGGGGTTGTGGGCCTCCTTTGGGCTGCTTTGGTCATTAAATAAATCAACCCACATTTGTTCCTTAATCCATCGTCATTCGCCACTTAATTTCATAATCTCAAATACTCACTTGGTTATACAAAATTGCAACATTCATCAAATGACAATCCAACGTATAGAGTTCATGGCCAAGAACAAGACTTCCTTATCAATATATCATTTAATACAATCCTTAATCACTCATGGACATGGGGTATATTCCCAATACAACAAAAGTCCATTTATGGTCGGCCTTAATCTATGGTAATTCAATTGTAGAATGGCTATAATGTAATCCGATGGCACTTCCATTACCTATTCATGGTTTATGGTATATCTAAAGACAAGGTTGCAAGCTCTTAACACGTCCTCTAACACTTGGATCACTCTTTTCGTTTGTTCATCCATTTGTGGATGAAAAGCGGTACTAAACTAGAGCTTTAGTTATTAAGGTGGTTTGAAGACTTCGCCAAAGGTTTGAAGTAAATCTTGAGTCTCGATCGGAGGTGATAGTTCCAGGAACACCATGTAAGCGTACCGCTTGACTTACACATATATCAGCAACTCTACCCTTCGGATAGTCCACACGAACTACTAGGAAATGGGCAGACTTAGTCAAGCGATCTACTATCACCTTGATAGAGTCGTGGCCACTTGATGTCCTTCGTAATCCTTGCACAAAATCCATCGTCACATGTTCTCATTGCCATTCTGGAATATCTAATGGTTTCAATCGAACACACTATTTAGCCAAATTATTCCTATACCTTTGTCACCATCAATTCAAGCCTGCAACCATCAAAATCGACACCACTAGTAACTCATCCGGTTTAGTCCAATAGAGACATTCACTACGCCTTCACTGCAACATAGATTCAAGCCTAAAATACAGCACCATTCATTCGGTTCAAATATCGATAGTCCACCAAGACTTATTCAATTCAAAGATTGAGAATCTACCAAGATAAGAACTTGTCTAGTTTCCATCGAGTATACCTTATGTCTCACCCTAAAAGATCATTACTTGGACTAATGACTAATCAAATCCACAAATTGAACTTTCGCCATTTCACCTCGGAAAGACTATAACCACAATTGATCATGTCCACTAATTCCACCGAACCCTTTTCAAAGTGAGATCATCACCAAAAATTTAGAAGTTGACCCCCATCGATTAAACCTATTATTCCAACATATAAACCACAAGTAATTTCATTTCTCAAATGACCACTTAAACTCATGACTTCCATGTAATGCATCAAGACGTCCAATGAGATCCTTAAGTAGGAGGTCACTACTTAGCTCAAATGATCAAAACTTAATCCTCAAATTCGTAACTCGCTCTCGATAATTCACTTCTTAAACTTTGTTTGTAGCACTACACCTAGATGCTATGCATGTTCTTCGGGTCCTTTACAATATATCAGGATATCAACAAATGAAGACAATCACAATTTGATCTAAATAGGGCTTAAATGTCCTATTCATTAAATCCATCAAATGGCATAACCAGGAACTCATAGTGTCCATAGCAAGTCCCAAAAACGGTTTTAGGGGTGTCGTCTTGCTTAATCCTTAACTGATATCTTGATCTCAAGTCAATTTTTGGAAAGACCGATCTTCCTCGCAGTTGGTCAAATAGGTCATCTCATTCAATTGCCTGTAGTCAATGCACAAACGCATCGACCCATCCTTCTTTTTCACAAACAAGAGTTCTACAAGCTTAACCATGCTTCCGCTGCGCCACTCTAATAAAATTATCCAAGAAACATTACCTTCCCAGTTCAGTTCATAGTTCGGTTCATTCCTGCCCCCTTTTGCCATCTTAGAAGCCTACCATGAGCCACTCCTTGCTCAGGCGCTCTGGCCTTGGCATCCACCCCCCGCCCTCATCGGACCATGTCGTTACATGTACACCAGCATTCGTTTGGTTCGAACCCGGGTCTCCTGGGTGAAAGCCAGATATCTGACGGTGGGGTGTTCAATCAACGCACACTGCGCCAATTACATGTGGCACCCCTCGACGGCCCCCAAACCGTTAGGGTTGCCAGAACGAGAAATTCAGTTTGAAATTGAATTAATGCCTGGAACAAAACCTATATCGAAAACCCCGTATAGGATGGCCTTAGTCGAGTTGAAGGAATTGAAAGTGCAGCTACAAGAGTTGCTTGACAAAGGATTCATTAGGCCAAGTGCTGCACCTTGGGGTGCGCCAGTTTTGTGTGTGAAAAAGAAAGATGGGTCGAGAATGGAAATGGGAACATATAACAATGGACTTTGTGCAAGGATTGTCAAGGACAACAAGTGGTCATGACTCTATCTGGGTAATAATGGACTGTCTAACCAAGTCGGCGCCTTTCCTAATAGTTCGCATAGACTACTCAATGGACAAATATGCGGATATATATGTAAGTCAAGTGGTACGCTTACATGGTGCTCCAGTGACTATTACCTCAGATCGAGATTTGAGATTTACTTCAAATTTTTGGCGGAGTCTTCAAATTGCCTTAGGAACTAAACTTCAGTTTAGTACTGCTTTTCATTCTCAAACAGTTGGACAAACAGAGAGAGTAATCCAAACATTAGAGGATATGCTAAGGGCTTGTGTGATTGACTTTAAAGGGACTTGGGTTGAAAGATTGCATTTGGTGGAGTTTGCTTATTATAATAATAGTTTTCAGAAAAGTATAGACATGGCTCCCTAAGAAGCATTGTATGGAAGGAGATGTAGGACTCCTGTCTGTTGGAATGAAGTAGGTGAAAAGAAATTGACAGGACCTGAACTGGTACAAGTTACCACTGAAGCTGTCGAAATTATCAGGAAAATACTTAAAACAGCTCAGAATAGACAGAAAGACTACGCATTAGGCGTAGAAGGCCTTTAGAATTTATTATTTGGCGCTACCTCCTAAATTGGAAAATTTGCACGATGTGTTTCATCTATCGATGCTGAGACAGTACGAGCCGGATCCTGGTCACATACTCGATCATGAAGCCATCAAAGTGGATGAGAAAGTGAGGTATATCGAAGAGCCTATGCGAATATTGGATCGAAAGGAACAAATTCTTAGGACTAAGAAGATTCCTTTGGTTAAGGTATTATGGCGACATCATGATATGAAAGAAGCCACATGGGAGAGTGAAGATCATATGCAGGAAAAGTACCCCTACTTGTTTCAAAAGCCCACGAGTAATGTTTAATTTCGAGGACGAAATTCTCTAAGGAGGGGAGAATTGTGGCATCCTAGAATTTCATAAAAATCCCTGAATATGCCATGGACCATGGATAGGCGATGCAAGTACCGATATTGTAATTTGTACCCTTCTAATCCATGATTTGCGATGAGATGTATGACCAAGTCTTTAATGGATGAATTTTGGAAAGGAAGTTTTATCTTTGGCCATATGTATGATGAATGGAAACTTATGGATTTATAATTTCAAATATATAGTTATCTTAAATTGCAATTTAGTGCTTTAATTAAATAGAGATTTAATTAGTTTTTAAAATGGGTTAAAATTGGATCTAACTAAACTTGGGTCTTAGGCCCAAGAGGGATGGGCCTAAGATGGGCCAAGTTGGCCGGCCCATGAAGCCCATGAAGGGCTGCCATCGACCACAAGGAGGGGAGAAGCCGGCCCATCTCCAAGCCCATCATGTGCATGGGGTTTGCCAAGTGGCAAAAGGGGAGTTACACCCATTGGCCACCTTGGGCAGCTCCTAATCATTACAAATGATTGAATAAAAGGAAATAGAGAGAGAGAGGGAGTGACCGGTTTTGAGAGAGGGAGAGAGAGAAAGCTGTCGAGAGAGTGAGGAACCGAGAGAGAGGAGGAAGAGGCCATGCGAGGAAGAAGCCGCTCGTCCGTCGCTCGTCATTGCCGTGTCCAACCGCCGTGTGCTCGTGTTTGCTCGGTTTGAAGGCAAGTTAGATCCTTTGATCTGCTCTTGCATGTTGTGTCTAGAATGTGTTATCGAATGGTGATGAATTTTGGATGTCTAGGGTGTGAAAAACCGAAGTTTTAAGAGTGTTGTTTTGAAAGTGTAAACTGTTCTCGAGTAAACAGCCTGCCCAGAATGTTGTAGTGGCTTGCAGGCGATGTTTGAGTCGGATTTTGGCTTCGACTTCTTCATGAAAGTTGTAGATAACATCTTAAAGTATGAAATACTAAGATTTCAGACAAAATGGTTGAGTTTTGAGGGGTGAAACCCTCCCTCTACGAAAATGTTAGATCTAAAGCTGTTTTGTTGACCTCTTGGTGATTTTGTGTGTTGCATGTAACTTTTTACTGTGAATTTGATGCGTGATGGGGTGAGTGATTCTAGAACGGAAATTTTTTTATGAGGGGATTTTTGTGGTTAAGTGTATGGAGTAGTGTATACGAGGAAGAAATGAAAAGGAATAAGGAAATAGAACGACCTCCTTCAAAGGTATAAAGGCGACGCCACCAACCGAAGAAGAGGATCGAGATCTACGAAGTTCACCACCAAGGCCTAAAGCTTCCACCAGCCAAGGATAAAGGACTTCGGGATAGGAGAAGCTCACCACCAAGGCCTAAAGATTCCACCAGCCAAGGATAAAGGGCTTCTTGGCTCACCACCAAGGAGTGATCTATGCTCCAAGGATAAAGAGACCGAAAGGAGTTATCCACTCTCCAAAGGAGTTCACTCAAGTAGAGGAAATCTCACCATTTTCATTGATCAAATTCGTCTCCCATACATTGGATAGTTTTCCCCTATTTATAAGAGGATTTTAGACATAGGAAATACAAAAAACAGACTTAGGAACTTAACCTTCGACTCTTGAGCTACATAAAAATAAAGACACCTAGTAACTTACGAAAGCCTTTATTAACACGGGAACTAAATGCCTTTAATCTTCGGCCTTCCGCATTCTCGAACCTTTGGCTTTCCATATTCTTCAACCGCATTCGTGAACCTTTAGCCTTCCCAAAATTCGAGCTCCTCCCTTGACCAGAAAATAATCCTCTTGAAACTTCATCAATTGGTCATACAAGATATTTAAAATGGCCTCCCTTTGATAGTTATCAATATACCATAAAGTACCAATAAGTAATTGACATTATTCATTCAAAACGATCCACCGAAGCACATAATGTCCAATTTCTTTATTGGCTTGGATAAGCATCGATGGTTCCGAGTTGATTGATGGACCGACGTTGGATGCTCCCGCATCAGCATTTCACTTCGACTTCTTCACAAAAGTTGTAGAGAACGTCTCGAAGACTAACATACTCAAATTTGAGGTAAAACGAACAAGTATAGCCTAGTGAAACGATTTTTCTTTTGAAGACGTTAGATCTAGAAATGTTGTACTAAGCTCCAGTGACTTCGTGGACTATAAAGTGACGTTCCATCGAAAATCTCACCTTGATGCCTTAATGAAAGTTGTAGTAGACCTCTTGAGGCAAAACATATCAAAAATTCTGAGGAAAAGATGGAAGATAAGTAGGTGAAATTGTGATTTTTGGAGACGGCTAAACCTGGAATGTTCGATACCAGGAACAGGAACTTCAACCGTCCATAATTAATTATCTAGGACGAATCTGACTTCGATGTCTTCATGAAAAATCTACTTTAGGGTCTTGACTACCACATATTTAAATTTCATAATTTTTGAAGGTCATTAGAGTATTTAATCTGAAATATTTCAAAAACCGAGTAATCTAACGCGTTCGGATTTAGTCAGTTTTCAATGCATATGTCATATCTTTTTGTATGAAGCTCTTCGAGCAAAGCGTTCTTCACGAAGTATCTTTCTGTATGTTTTCTCTGTAACATATTCAAATTTCATATTTTTTGAAGTTCAATTGCCTATTTAACAAAAAATGTTTCAAAAAACTATGCAAGCTGTATTGATTGAGTAGAAATGCTGTGATGCGTAATCTATATCAAATTGTATGAGGATCTTTTGGTGCAATGTCCTGCATGAAATGTCTGCCATTATGTCTTGACTATCACATGTTCGAATTTTATAATTTTTAAACATCATTCCGGTATTTAATGGAAATATTTTCTAAAAACTGCGCCAGCTGGATTGTGCGAATTTCAAATGCTGAAATTATGATTATTCTGTTTTGGATGAGCCCTATTAATTATATTGGTTGAGGAGATTGAATCTCGCTGAGCATGTGATGATATTCGGCATTGCATATAGAATCAATTGCTGAATTTGACTTTGTTGTCATTACATCATGTGCCATGTTGATGGTTCAGACATAAATTGGTGAATATGAATCATAATGAATGAGGAAACTGTTGGAGGTGGGTCGATAATGCCCTGGGAGTGTCAGGATGCCCGGGATGGGGGTGTCGGATGCCCGGTTGTATTGTGATACATGCCCGGATGTCCTCGGGAGTTTCGAGATGCCCGGAATGGTTGGGTGCCGGAAGCCTCGGAGGTTTGTGCCCGGGGAATGCCTCGTGATGCTAGTTGGGATGCGACATGCCCGGAATGTGGGGGTGCCGGATGCCCGGTGGTGTGTGTCGGAGGTTTCTCGCGATGCCAGTTGAGGTGCGAGTGATAAAGTGTGGGATGCAATTACTGGTCCCGGGATAGAAAGATGTGGTGATCACATTGAAAGATAAAAGTGGAAATTGAATCATGCACATATGTGGTGACATGGTTATGATGTGTGAGTGCACCTATGGCATGATGCTACATGTATGATATGATGATGATGAGTGCATGGTTGTGTGTGCACCTATGGCATCGCATATGTACATATGATATGATGACATATGCATGGCCACAAGGTAAGTTATGCTTGGATGCATGAATGACATGTACTATGCTATGATTGTTATGATTGTATTGTGTGATGCATTGAGTGGTTTATTGGATCTCTTACCTGCTGAGTGGCTGTAGTCACCCCTTCGAGGACCAACATTTCAGATTGGAAAGATGCCACTCTCTCCGGTCACGCGTGGTACTTTTTATGGCCTTCCATCTGACGTGGAGGTCGGGTGTTTGGAGATGGACTGCGTTACCATCCCCGGTCTGACGTTTGCGGGGGTTCGTGTGCTGGTGATGTATGATGTGGGCCTGGCTGGGGGCCCGGTCTTCCTGGAGTTCATGTCTGTCCACGTCCGCCGTGACAGAGTGATGCGGGGGATGTTGCCGCCGCCACCGCCTGACGCACCCGGGTCGATGTGATGGCCCGCGTGAGGAGTGGAGAGGTGACACTTTTTGGACATAGCCGACACTTGTAGATGGAGGATTATACATGATCGACATAGAGGGTCGAGTTGTCTCTTTTTGAGTTGTGGCCAAGTCTAGCCAAGAGTCTTGGTTTTCCTTTTGGTTGTACCCACCCGTGAAATCCATCTTGAAAAATATATAAAAAAAAGAGTGGCTCGGCTTTATCTTCCTATGACACTTAGTGGTGTGGATTGTATCATGATTGTGGGAGGGAGAGATGGTGATATTCAATGATGCTTTCGCTACTAAGTTGCGCTGGGACCGTTTTCAAAAAAAAAAAAAAAAAAGAGAAGCCTATGAACAGCAATGCTTCTACTAAGAGATGTAACTAGCGTTCATTAGGTAATCAGATAGGTACCTGTGGTGACTTTAGGCGTTTCGGGGTGCCACACTAAATGCCTTTAATCTTTGGCCTTCCGCATTCTCGAACCTTTGGCTTTCGATATTCTTCAACCGCATTCGTGAACCTTTAGCCTTCCCAAAAAATTCGAGCTCCTCCCTTGACCAGAAAATAATCCTCTTGAAACTTCATCAATTGGTCATACAAGACATTTAAAATGGCCTCGCATTGATAGTTATCAATATACCACAAAGTACCGACAAGTAATTGATATTATTCATTCAAAACGATCCACCGAAGCACATAATGTCCAATTTCTTTATTGGCTTGGATAAGCATCGATGGTTCTGAGTTGGATGATGGACGGACGTTGGACGCTCCCGCATCATCCTCCCCGGGTTGTTTGAGATTTGTCCTCAAATCTGGAAAGTTTTCATCCTCCAAGTAAGGAGAAAGGTCTCCCACGTTGAATGTTGTCGAAACTCCAAATTCTCCAAGAAGGTTAATCTTGTAAGCATTTTCACAAATTCGCTCAATAATTTTAAAGGGACCATCAGCTCTAGGCATGAGCTTGTTCTTTTGTCGAAATGGAAATCTCTCCTTCCTAAGCCATACAAGATCACCCGGTAGAAATTGAGTCTTCTTCCGGTGTTTATTAGCTTTTTTCTTGTAAGATTCGTTGGCCTTTTCGATCTTGCATTGAATTTGCTCATGGAGCTTCTTCATCGATTCAGCTCTTTTCTTGCCATCAAAGCTTACTTGAGAGTTAGATGGAATTGGACTCAAATCAATGGGTGTGAGAGGATTAATTCTATACACAACTTCAAATGGCGATTGACCCGTAGTATAACTCGGTGATCGATTGTAAGCAAATTTAGCATGCGCAAGCTTTAAATCCCAATCTTTTAACGATTTACTCACCATACCACGAAGAAGAGTGGTTAGAGTACAAACTGTTACCTCCGTTTGGGCATCAGTTTTGGGATGACAAGCCGTGCGGAATAAGAGTCTTGTACCAAGCATTCGCCATAGAGTCCTCCAGTAGTAGCTTAAGAACTTTGAATCACGATCCGACACAATGGTCTTTGGTACTCCATGAATGTGAATAATCTCTTTGAAGTATAATTCAGCAATATGAGATGCATCATTGGTGCGACATGGCAAAAAATTAGCCATTTTAGAGAACCGATCGACGACCACCATGATAGCATCTTTTCCTCTTTGAGTTCTTGGTAAGGCCACAAAGAAATCCGTGCTAACATCTTCCCAGGGCTGCAATGGGACCGGAAGTGGAGTATACAAACCTTGATGGAAGTGGCTTTTTCATCTTTGACATGTTGCACACCTTGAGATAATAGCATGCACATCTCCACTCATCTTTGGCCAATGAAATGCTCTTGAAGAATTTGTTAATACCAAAATGACCAGCCAATCCTCCACCATGCGCCTCTCGAATCAGCAATTCGCAAAAAGAACTCTTGGGCACACATAATCGATTTCCTTTAAAAAGAAACCCATCTTGCAAAGAATATGTACCTTCAACTCCCCGCTTGCAATTGTTCATAATGGATGAGAACTCCGCATCTTGAGAATAAAGTTCTTTCATTGGTTGAAATCCAAGAATCCTAGAGTCCAGAACAGCAAGCATAGAATATCTTCTCGATAAAGCATCTGCTGCAACATTCGTGTGCCGAGGTTTATATTTTGAGACAAAAGAAAAGGATTGAAGAAATTCTACCCATTTTGCATGTCTCGAATTAAGCTTGCGTTGGCCGCTAATAAACTTAAGCGCCTCATGATCAGAAAGAAGGACAAATTACTTCAGCCTCAAGTAATGACTCCAATGATCAAGAGCTCGGACGATGGCATAGAACTCTTTCTCATAAGTTGAATAATTCCTCTTGGAATCGGTTAACTTTTCGCTGAAATATGCCAATGGTTTTTGTGCTTGCCCTAGAACAGCACCAATACCAACTCCGCTTGCATCACACTCAACTTCAAATACTTTATCAAAATTAGGAAGTGCAAGAATAGGGGACTCACAAAGTTTCTGGTTGATTACCTCAAAGGCGTTTTGAGCAGCCTTTGTCCATCTTCGTGCATTCTTTTATAGGAGCCATGACGGTACTAAAGTTTTTGACAAAACGTCAATAGAAAGAAACGAGTCCATGAAAACTTGTTACATCATAAATGGACTTCAGAACTGGCCAAGTCTTCATAGCTTCCACCTTGGCTTGATCTACAGAGATTCCATCTTTGGAAACCACATAACCAAGAAACACAATGCTTGGAGTGAAGAACTCACATTTTTCCATTTTAGCATATAGTTTTTGTTCTCTCAAGACATCAAAGACCTGTTTTAAATGAGAGATGTTCTCCTCCTCGTTCCTGCTATAAACAAGAATATTGTCGAAATAAACAACAACAAATCGACCAATAAAGGAACGAAGAACATCATTCATAAGTCCCATGAAGGTACTTGGAGCATTAGATAATCCGAATGGCATAACCAACCACTCATAAAGGCCTCTCTTGGTCTTGAAAGCCGTCTTCCATTCATCACCTTCTCGCATTATGATTTGATGATAACCGCTCCGCAAAACTATCTTTGAAAACACAGAAGAACCATATAGTACCAATACTTGATGGTGATGTTGTTGATGGCCCGATATGTACCATCTTGCTTGTACCCAACCTGGCATCGTGAGGAGCCTCGGACACACACCTCCGGGCATCCGGCACCCACACTCCGGGCATCCCGACACTCCCAGGGCATCGTCGGCTCACACCTCCGACGGTACCATCATTATCACAATTTATATTCACATGTGTGTTTCACTTTCAACTTATCATTTGATGCAATAATGTCAAAAGTTCAAACCAATCTTTGATGTTATGTGACATGGCAAATTTCACCAAATGTGCATCAAAAGTAACCACTCAAAAACATTACACCACATAGAGAAATGTATTTACTTTTGAAAATGCATCAATATTTTTTGATAAAAAGAGTATGTGCTCTTCTGATTAAATTTCTAAGAAAATTCGTAAACGGTCTTGATAAATTCTGAAAAGAACTTCATACAATTCAGTACGGTCCAAGCATCACAGCTTTCAAAATTTCAGCGTCACAGTTTGCGCAGTTTCGAAAATAATTTCAGTTAAATATTCAAACAAACTCCAAAAATTCTGAAAATTTGGTAAGTTATAGACAACACCTAGAGGCAAATATCTCATGAAGAACACCCTACTAAAAGAACTTCATACAATTCAGTACGGTCCAAGCATCACAGCTTTCAAAATTTCAGCATCACAGTTTCCATGGTTTCGAAAATAATTTGGATTAAATATCCAAGCGAACTCCAAAAAAATTCTGAAAAATTGTTAAGTTATAGAAAACTCCTAGGGCTAAATATCTCATGAAGAAATCTGAATCCAATTCGTTCTAGGTTAATAGCTATAGATGATCTAGTTCCTCGTATTCTCGGTACTGTTTTTTCGAAATTAAGTCCTTTCAAAGAAAATTCGATTCATCAAGATGAAATTTCAACTGGACGTTTTGATAAGAATCACAGAATCATACTAGGTCAAGGTAACGTTTTTCCAGATCCAGTTCCTGCAAGGAAAGACGATTTCACCTACCTATACTTGTTCATTTCCTCTCAATTTTTGATATGTTATACTTCAGGAAGTCGAAGTGAAATTCCCACTAAAAAGGTGCATGCAGCTCACGAACTCACGAAGGGTCGGACTAATTTTTCTAGAAACAGCATGGAAAGACAATAATCTCCTTGCAAAAGGGTAGAGAAACGGACTCTACTTGCCTCTAATCCAAGCAAAACATAGCAAGCAAACGGTGGGGCAAAGTGGACTCGACGGCGGCGACTAGGTGGACGATCGGCAGCAATGGGCCTCCTTCTTCCTCCTCTTCTCTCACACGTTCGCTCTCCCACTTTCTCTCTTCCACTCTTCCTCACGAACACTCTCTCTCTCCCTCTCTCTTGTAAATTTTCTTCTCTTCAATGATTAATCATCATTGTCTTGCATGCGGTGCCCCTTGGCTTAATTGCCATGCAATCTGGTTGAGCTTAATGGGCCGGGCTCCCTCCTTGGGCTTTGTGGGCCAAGCCCAAATGGCCGAACAGTGGGACTCCTGTGGGCTAGTCTTGGCCTAAGGATTTTGGCCCACTTCCTCTTTTAATAATCTACTCTAAATACCACTTATATAAATGCCTATTTACACTTATTCACTTGACCATAAATCTTGAAATCATAAATCAATAAACTCCAACTTATAAAACACATGGCTAAGAATAGAATTTTCTCATCAAGTAATTATCCATTGAGAAGGTCGGTCTCAATCCATTGCAAATCATGGGTCCAATGGCTACAACCATTCACTTTTCCATAGGTCGTAACGTCTCTAGATATGGCCATGAAATTTTGAAATGCCACAGGAAGTATATATTTTCACGAATACCATATATGGACGTCATAATGAGAAAAAGGTAAGGGAATACTCTAGAAATTGTTTTCTTATGATTCAATGAGGATGCCGAGATTATTATTTTTTTAGCAATACAATGATGGCTGTTGATCCCTCCATCACACTTTGACGTGTAAAAGGACAAGATGAAGTGGAGCCAAATGTGACTAAGGCATAAGAAATGAAATGAGAAAAATCTATAAAACTACATTTTGTTTACCTGACACTATGCTAGCATCCAGTCCAAAAGATAAAATTCAGCATAGAATAATTTATAAAACTACCTCTTTGGCTATGGTTGGTGGTAAGGATAACAATCAGCATAGGATAAATCTGCAAACTTTCGTAACTCCAAGCATTGTGATAGTGGGAACCACATTCAGGCGCTGGGTTTGACCTGGCATTATTGGATAAATCTGCCGAAACAAAAACAAAATCAATATAAAAAGAAATAAACTCGAAGAGACTTTTTTGCTTGAACATAAGAAGTTGCAAAATACTATGGTAATTGATATCCCCATAGCGGGGACGACAAAAAATCAACAAAAGGTCTCAATGATAAAAAAGCTTCACATTAGCTGTTTTCTGAGGCTTAAAGGTCCATTTTCTATTGATATCAGGTAAGATTTTTACATAAATATAGACGATACTCTTATACTAGATCTCTAGAAAGTGATTTGAGGATTGAGTATTTCGCAATAGAAGATGTGTTCCTCAAAAGTGCACAACAGGTGTTTTCCTCAAAAGTGTTTCAAAGTTTGGCATCTCTTAGCAGTACCAGAATCGACTATCCACAAACAACAAAGAGCAAAACCAAGTCTCATATCTTCAATGAAGACTCTTAGAAAACTTGAGAGCCTACTGGAGCCCCAAAAACCGATTGCATCCTACTTAACTAACAACACCACATGGCCAAAAGAAAACTTCAACAAAGGATGACACAAACATAAAAAAATAGATCGAACAAAAATTGTCAAGCAAAGCAAGAGAGAATGGGAAGGTAAAAGGGCTCGGTCTGGACTCATGACATTGCAGAGACCTATTGAGGCAAAAATCGACACCTAGGAGCTGGATTTTCACGAGGTGAGACCGAAGCTAGTCGACCTTCGAGTGAGCGACGAAAGTGAGCCTTAGAGGAGGGAGGTAGAGGTGTCTAAGAAGTGAACAGTGCAGGCGTCTCATAGGCGAGTGGCAGAGGCAGCTCGAAGGCAAGCGGCGGAGGTGGGTGACAAAGCGTACCTGAGGAGGTTTTGTTTTATTTTTTTTTAGGTTTCGAAAATGGGTTAGAACATGTAACCCATTTTCGACCCATATGAATTCAACTTAATACTTTTTGGACTCATTTTAACTAGGCCATTATATCTTCATAACCCATATACTACCCATTAGTGAAAAATATGAGTCCAAAAATGGGTCATGGAACCATTTTGCCACCCCTTCCTAGAAGTATGATCAACTAGAAATGCAATACTTACTGATTACAACTTGTCTTGAAGATTACTAGTGAATTCCAGCCTTATTGTCACTGTTAGTGTTGGGAGTGGATGTAGAATTGGGGATAAAGTCAAACCACTATATATTTTGCAAATCTTTAATTTCTTGACTCCTAGTATTGCATATTCATAATAATCGCCATCAGTTAAACAGCAGTACGCACACCTGATTTCTACAATCTATTTCTGCCAATATTTGAAGTTGAGCTTATTATCTTCCGCAAATGTTTTTCGTGGTTCCCTTTCAACCTATTTACCCCTTCTAAGTTGTATTGTTAGTCCCAACAAAAACCTTACCTCAATTATGACACCAATTGTTGTGAAATAATGCGAAAGCTAATAGATTGTACAGCTCAAGTCTAGCGCCAAAAGAAAAAAAGAAATTTATTGAAGAAATCAACAATGAAAGATAAGAACATCATCATAGATTTACATGGCTTGATTTGAGTGTCGTACCCTACTCCCTAGGAACAGCTAGCCGCTAAAAAATTTTGTATGAATCTAGAGAATTCAAAGTTTATAGTCACTCGATTGTTTCTCTGTCCAAAATTACACCCAAAGCAAAGCACAAAAATCATTTAATAGAAAACTTCCTCTAAAAACGTATAGAAAGAAAACCACAATACTACTCTTGTTGGCTCTGGTATATAATAAGTCTAAAATTGTTTAGTGTCACACCCCGACCCTCGAGCGCGCAGCATCCCTCCATCTCTTCGGTCATGGAATTGCAATGTCCTAGGACGCGTCGCCGACACATTCATTTTATCTTTTCATAATATGCAAGTGGCAGCAAAGCAAACATCTCCCAACCATTTACTTTCAATAGGGATAGTAAAAGGCATTCATCATAACACAATTTTATGTATATGCATCTACCTTCAAACATAATCTTTCCTCACAATGAATGCTTAGCCATTTACACGTCCACGTAGCGGACGCCTTCATACTTGTCAGAGAACCGGGATATGTTTTAACCTACCACCTCTATTCTACGAGGGCAACCACGCCAAGGGATATCCCCTACGCATCTAGTACGTGTCCACCTCAAATTACTTTGGCCCTACGCCATGATTAGGGCTTGAAAATGTTAAACAACAAGGAATGAGATAAACTTAGCGAGTTCAACTCCCTAAACCTCGCGTAGGAGGGTTCTTCACCTCGGAGACACCCTAAACATGCAACTTATCTATCGATGACAGATCAATAGCAAGGCCTTTGCTTTGTATTATCTATTAACAATAATTAAGCCACTCAACATGCGACACTCTATCACGTGTCCCATTTTAGTATAACAATCACTACGTTAGTGCACCATTCCATTAAGCATATTTAATAATCCAGGCATAAATAACAATAATTCTTTGCACAATATAGCAACTTAAATCTCATCAGGCCTAATCAAAGGCGTACAAATCCACAACCTTATCCATGCCTTTCTAACTCGAATATCGACCTGCAAGACTTCCTCATGTCTCTCAATTCATAAACAAGGTCGATTAAAACATGCATGTGCCACATAAGTCACTAAAATGACATTTAATTCATGCACTTTTCTCATTTAACTCATATATATACATGCTACGCGTGTGCAGGCAATGGCATCATTCTTACCATATGCATTCAACATTCATGCACTTCACACACATGGATGTCTGAAGAATATCATGACATCTCATACTACCATGCTATCCTAAAGACCATGCTGCACAATATAGTATAGTCATGCGCACATCCTATGCAATAATCTAAATTTGATCACATACAAATCTCATGCACTTTCAATAAAAATTTGTCCAGATTATTACAACTGCTTAGGGCCCAAGGCCAACCCTAAGGTTCACAGTCATCCGACGTAACCGAGCATCATCTCGTCCCATCGAGCATAGCAATGTCCCGTGTAAACATATCAAGACTGCATTCCTGTAAGCAGTATCATTCTGAAATCCATCTGCGTACGGTATCCCATTGACTTCGGGGCATTCGAACTAAATCAGAGATCATCCCACGTAAACGCATTAGGGTCTTTATGTGAGAACACAAGCATACCATCACTCAGGTCCATTGTTATCTTCCTCATTAGCCACGTATGAATGCCTCAATGGCATGGCATGTGAATTGTATCTCATGATCTATTTAAACTACAGCAATAAAGTATGCTAAGCAGGAAACGAGAGTTCGTGGTTTGATACGGTACGTTGAGCACCAGCCCAAGTCCAATTCGAATCAGAACGATACGCCTCAAAATCGCATCAAAACCGAGAAAGAACCAATCCGTTGTGATGTGATCACCGGCCTAGTACCAAACTTAGCTCGGGAACAATATATCTCAATATCACACCAAGGCCAAGAAGGACCGACCCGTTGTGACATGGTCGCCGATTTAGTACTGAACTTAGTTAGGGAACGATATGCCTCAGTATCGCCAATCAAAGAGAGAGACTTGACCAGCTGTGCTTCCACGCACGTCCAAGAACCATCGTATATCCTGTCTCACGCATTGACCATGGACAATGAACATATGTGTAAAGACTACTTCTAATTAACAGATATAAAACATTGCCATTAATCCCAAAGAACATCACATAGAACACGCACAACCAATAACTTCACCAATCGCTTCCAATGACAATATCATATCAAACAACTTTAATTATAGAATGTTACGAATGCTTACCATTTTTAACTTTGGAATTGCATAAGCATATAACATCTTTAAAAACTAGCATTCAACAAGCATATACACTTGAGAATTCACAACATAAAGAACACTTATCATTTCCAAAATAAGGGATTGCACGAGCATCTACTATCTTTAAAATTAGGCTTTAGTAAAGACATATCATATTAAAAGCCACGACATAATATGCATTTATTAAAATCAAGATAGGTTATCGCATCCAACAATAACTTATAACTATAGCTTATCGTACCTCACGATAGCTTATCACATCTAACTATCACTTATCGCATCCACTTATCACCTATCGTGATAGCTTATAACCATTACTTATCACTTGAATCCACTTATCACATAATCTAATCACCATTAACCATAAACCACTCCTAACTCTACTCCTTAGTGCAATTACCGCCCTAATCAAGGGTTAGGAAGCTACTCACCTTTGGATATAGGCTACGGCGAGTGGCAGCAACGGCGAAAAGGCTCACGGGCAGCAGCGGCGTGCGGTGGTGGCTAGTCGACGGTTGATAGCCCATGTCAAGGCTAGAACAGCCAAGGAATAGCTGCACACTGCTAAAGGGGGGTCTAGCAATGGCTTGGGACTTCTAGCCAACACGCAGAAACGACGGCACGGCGAGATCTCTCGGCAACGATAGCTCGGCGAGTTGAACGGTGGATGGTGGTTCATGACCACACAACCAAGAGGAAAAGGAGAGAGAAATGGGTATGAGATGAGGGTATGAGATGTAGGAAAATTCGTCCAAATGAGGGGTAGAGAGAGAAAGTGAGAGAAATGATGGAAAAAGGGGAAATTTGGGGAAGAAGTTGGCCATTTAATGCCCCTTGACTTATTGTCCTAACTTGGGGAGCAAGAACCCATCTTGGCCCTCCATTCTGCCCTCCATTCCAACTTGGGGAGCAAGAATAAATCCTATTCTTTCATCTTGCCACAAATGTCAAAGCCTTCTAGATGCTAGTTACTGTTCACGGACATGGGCCAAGTGGGCTTGTCCTTGGGCTTGACAAACTTGGGCTTGGGCTTAATTAATCTAATTTGGGACTAAACAAGCTTAATGGGCTTGAAAAGGCAAAAGTGTAATTTCCATCTATTCGGGCCCTTGTGGACGAATTTTAAAGGGAATGTGGCACATTGGGCCTTTCTAAATTCATGGGCCCCCTTTGGGTTTCCAATTTTTGGCCCAATATTATTTATCCAAAAATTCAGGGTTTACCAATAAATAAGAAATTTGATTAAGTAATGTCCAATGGTTGTCTCTTAATCCTTTATCATCTGATACCTTTAATCGGATTAGAATTTGTGGTTGAAACCTATGAATTGTGGCTTTAGCATAATTAAAAGTAATGGGTGGTCTTTAGGAGTTTTGTGAGTTCAACCCGTGGTTGGTTCCATATTAATCCACTTTTAAGCCCTTTTCAATCATGGATGATCTGCGGTTGACTTGTAATCATGAGAGGTCAATTACTTGTTGCAAAGTACACGATCATTTGGAATTGGTTTAGGGTTGTTTGTTAGTAATATAGTAATTGTACGGAATTACTCGCAATCCGATTATATACTATTATCGAATCGATCTATAACCGTTCCTAGATTGGTTTCAAATGGCTTAAGTTTGTCCCTCATTGATCCTTATGATTGAATTGTCAATCTATGGTTAAGGTTTCTGGTCGTACGCATTGAAATCTTAAATTACCTTTTCTAATAGTTTTAACACTCTTGAATGGCTCCCAAACCAATTCAAAGTCTAATTCTACTAATTGCGCACTGATAGAAGTAAACCCCTTATCATATCCTGAATAGGGTCAAATTTTGAGGATGTCATATTTAGAGTCTTAACGTTAACGTTGCTTCAAAAATCGTTTCATAACATTAATTCGAATATTAATTTTGTAGCTGTTACAAAAAAAAATTTCTATGTATTAATTTTGTAACTGTTACAAAGGTTTAATTCAACCTTGAATTCAAAACCGTTTCAGAATATTAATTTGGTCATTTGATTTTAATTATTAAACTGGCCATTGATTCCAAAACAGTTTCAAATCATTAATATGGCCGTTGATTTTGAAACCATTTCAAATCATTAACTTGGTCATTGAATTTGCACTCGTTTCAGATCTTTAATTTGAATGTTGAATTTGAACTCGTTCAAATCTTTGATTCAATCGCTAAATCTAAAACCGATTCAAATCTTTAATCTTTAGTCCCATTCACTCCGAATACCGCAATTGCAAACACATTTGCAATATTGTCTCTCCCCATTCAACCATCATTCTGAGTTGGTTATGGTGTATGACTTATACTAATTAGTACAAACACATCACTATTACTGAGCTGGCAATAGGACTTGTCATGAATTGATTATCCCGATCAATTTCCAGTTACCACAACCATGCGTGATATCTAACAATATGTCATGGAATACTTCAAGAACATAGAGTACATGTTAGCTTTGGTGATTGTGTAATTCAGTAATTCTATCTCGCTATGTCCTAATCGAACAAATTCCATGGAATTATATGTCAATCCACCAATCCAATCATATGGCCAAATCTAATTTACATATATTTTTACAAGACATGAACCATTCATATTCAGTTTCAATTCTAGTTGAGGATTACAACACAATGTCACAACTAAATAGCATAGGAGATCATTATTGTATCTTGCATATCTACATACATAAAAAGAAGACAAATCATGTGGCTTCGTATATAAATAAACTATGATCATTAATACAATGACGATTTGATGATGCGTTAATATGTGTACTTGTGAACCATAACTATCCAACATACAAGTCAGCATCGTACACTAGATTAAAGAGCTTCCAAATTGCCAATCGTTTTATGCATGTCATATTCAGTGAACTTGTCCGATATGCACACCTGTATTCTAACTTGGGTGTCACAATACCCAATAACTTGTGACTTGTCATCCCCTAAAATATCCAATACTCAATAATGAAGCTTGAGAACACATCGGCCTCAAAAGGATTATTAATATGATCCATCGACAATGAATTGTTTAAAGACTCCGTTTAACTATAAATCAGTCACACATTTTGTAATACTTTAAGAATAGTTTCAATCGCAACTGATCTCATGGATTCATTCATATAAATAGGATATTGAATGAATATTTCCTTACTATTAAATAAATAATGTAAGTTAAATCTCTAACATGTAACTATTACTTGGTTACTTTAGGGCATATGGTCAACACACTCAAAATTAGGAAATCGCTTGAACTAGTAAACCAACTCAAACTAAAAGATCTACTTGGAGCACATTTCCTTTACAGGCTTAAATTTGAGACATATTCCCAACATTCTTTACGTTGAATGGCATGCAACTTATCAACAAGGTCATGGTCTTCACATAACGTGCGTTTTCTTGACCAAAGAGCGAACTTGCCCAAGTTGAGGCTCCGCTTGATGAGTGGACCCTTCTTTGACCGATAATTGATTGAAGAGTCGGACTAGAACTCGAGTCATTAATTGAAATCTCTTCATTGGAGAAATTTTGTCATAACGAACCCACTCCACTGTAATTACAACTTCTCCTTTTGTCACGGCGAGTTCCATCGTGCACACTCCTTGCGTGTCCAGTTGAAGAGGGATGAGGGTCACTTCTACGGGAAAAGATTATCCACTAAGGATTTTTTAGGTAACCTTTTAGAAATATTGAATTTTCCATCACTAACATGATTCGGCAGAAGGATATTAAAAGTGTCAAAAGTTGTGTACGGCACTCATTTTAGTGTTAAAAGTTTTCATTAGCTTACTTAAGTCCCAAATCAAAGAAAAAATGATCACTTAAATACCTCTGACGAGAAATTCCAATAAGAGAAATTACATGTATACTTAAAATTTTTATCTAAGGTGGCTTCTTTTTTCTTTTTTATAATCGAGGAACTGCCGGAGATAACCTTTCGGGAATCACACGACCCTCCAATGTCCAATGGCACCGTCGGGCCTCGCCGCAAGCCGCTATTTAGACGTAAACCTCGGGGGAGGCTACCCACCCCAACACCAGACCCCCACCCCCCCCCGCTTAGAACACTTTAGCAACGAGAGGGTTTGAATCCTCGACCTCCGCGATGAGGGAGAAAACTCACACCAACACGGGTAAGGTGGCTTCTTTTGCTACTGAAATAATCACTTTTTAACTTATTTTACGATGTCGTTTAGGGGTTATATGTTAACTGGGCATGTCGATTGTGAAATCCTCATTATGACCCTAATTTTCAGAACGGAATTATAGGGATATCCAATCTTCCGACAGGGTTATAATGAGGATTGATAGGCCCCAAAAACACCAAAAATACCACTTTGGGGGTGAAAATTCAATTCTTCATCGGCAGGATGTAAAAGTTCGAAAAAGTGGAAATGGACTATGGACGAGGACCCACGTGGGCCCAAGCCCACTATTGCGCCCAATAGGCCCATGGAGGACGGCCCAAAGGAGTCCATGGGCCACCCAAACCCTTTTTGGTCATTTCAAATCCCTCATTAATGACCCATGTGAATGAATAGTGCGTGAACAGTACCCAAACCTAGTGAAATTACCATTTTGCCCTTCTAGCCTAATAAAACAAAACTTGGTGCATATAAGAAGGTGTTGGGCACTTAAGAGAGAGGAGGAGAGAGAAGATGACATCATCCTTACCCTATTTTTAGCTTAGGCATGATGGGTGCATTAAATGAGACTTGGAGAAAAAGTTTTGCAAGAAGTAATTTTGGCCCTCTATTCTTGTTTTGGGAAGCAAGGATGTATCTTCGCCATCTAATGGACTAGATTTGCGCCGCAATCTTTCTCTTTCTCCCCTAACTCATTCAGCTCTTTCTCTCTAGAACATTCTCGATTTCGACTCTTATTTTGGCCCGACTAGTAAGCCAAAAGGCCGGTAAGCCAATGGCGAGACTTGGCCATGAGTCGACCCAAAAGCTAGTCATGAGTCAAGTGGTCACTTGAGGATCGGTAACCCAAGGTCCAGTTATAGAGTATTTGACCATGGAAAGGTTATTCGACCATAATGATCTGTCGTGAGATGATCATATCCCATCATGAATCGGTGAATAGTCATGGCTTGATTCCGCCGGTCAATGCATCGATCGTGAGTGATTCCGCTCAAACATTCTACCGATCGAGGACAACCTTGAGTTGATCCAAGACGACTGTAACTCAGAACCAAAAAACAATCCCACATGAGATTATATGACAATCTGATGCGGGAGCATCCAACATCGGTCCATCAATCAACTCAGAACCATCGATGCTTATCCAAGCCAATAAAGAAATTGGACATTATGTGCTTCGGTGGATCGTTTTGAATGAATAATGTCAATTACTTATCGGTACTTTATGGTATATTGATAACTATCAAAGGGAGGCCATTTTAAATGTCTTGTATGACCAATTGATGAAGTTTCAAGAGGATTATTTTTTGGTCAAGGGAGGAGCTCGAATTTTGGGAAGGCTAAAGGTTCACGAATGCGGTTCAAGAATATGGAAAGCCAAAGGTTCGAGAATGCGGAAGGCCGAAGATTAAAGGCATTTAGTTCCCGTGTTAATAAAGGCTTTTCTTAAGTTACTAGGTGTCTTTATTTTTATGTAGCTCAAGAGTCGAAGGTTAAGTTCCTAAGTCTGTTTTTTTTTTTTTTTATTTCCTATGTCTAAAATCCTCTTATAAATAGGGGAAAACTATCCAATGTATGGGAGACGAATTTGATCAATGAAAATGGTGAGATTTCCTCTACTTGAGTGAACTCCTTTGGAGAGTGGATAACTCCTTTCGGTCTCTTTATCCTTGGAGCATAGATCACTCCTTGGTGGTGAGCCAAGAAGCCCTTTATCCTTGGCTGGTGGAATCTTTAGGCCTTGGTGGTGAGCTTCTCCTATCCCGAAGTCCTTTATCCTTGGCTGGTGGAAGCTTTAGGCCTTGGTGGTGAACTTCGTAGATCTCGATCCTCTTCTTCGGTTGGTGGCATCGCCTTTATACCTTTGAAGGAGGTCGTTCTATTTCCTTATTCCTTTTCATTTCTTCCCCTTATACACTACTCCATACACTTAACCACAAAAATCCCCTCATAAAAAAATCCGTTCTAGAATCACTCACCCCATCACGCATCAAAGATTGGTATCAGAGCCCAAGGTTCAACCCATTTGAGTGATTCCTTTCTTTTTCTATTACAAATTCCTTATGGATGATCAAGTTCCGAGAGGCTTGATTTTGGAACAGGCGCACAATGAAAGGCGAGATTGCGCAATCCAAAATCTTCAGCAACAAATGGAGCGAGTCCTCAATCTTCTAGAGAATCCGGCGAGAGAAGGACAGCCAGCAAGGCGTCCCAATTAACGGCATCGACGTGACGATTCTGAATCTCGTCAAAATTCTGATGGTGATTCCGAGTCCACTGGAGACAACCGAACGATTCTGCACTCTAGTGATTCTGAATCTCAAATTCGAAGACGAAGACGAAGAGGGAGGCATAAGGAGGATGAAAGGGATGTTAAAGTGGAGGTCCCTGAGTTTGACGGTAATCTCAATCCCGACGACTTTGTGGATTGGCTACACACAACCGAACGAATTTTTGACTTCAAGTCCTATTCGGATGAGAAGAAATGTAAGGTTGCTGTCCTAAAGCTGAGAAAATATGCTTCTCTATGGTGGGAGAATCTAAAGCATCAACGAGCAAGGGAAGGAAAAGGCCGAATCAAGTCTTGGGAAAAACTCAAGAAGTTGATGAAGAAGAGATTCTTGCCCGACAACTATAAGCAAGATCTATTCCTCAAACTGAATTCCCTTAAACAACAAGGGATGAGTGTTGAAGAATACATTCGTGAGTTTGAACAACTCAAAATGAGGAGTGAAGTTCCAGAAGTTCCTGAGCAAACCATCGCTCGTTTCCTTGGCGGCATGAATCGAGAAATTGCTGATATGGTTGAACTTCAACCTTATTGGTCATTTGAAGACGTATGCAAGTTAGCCATAGAAATCGAAAAGCAATTGAAGAGCAAGAGGTTTTCTTCCAGAACCTCAACAAAGGCGACATCCTATTTTAAGGGTGCTTCCTCAAGGAAGGGCGAGAGTACGTCGACAAAAGACAAAGGCAAGGGAAAAGTTGCAGAGCCTTCCAAAGAAGTCCAAAAGAAGTTTGAAGGTGATGCAAGGAAATGCTTTAAGTGCCATGGTTTTGGGCATTTACAAGCAAATTGTCCAAATCGGAGAGTTATGACTCTTCAAGAAATTGAGGAGATCAATTCGGCGCTTCAAGAGGCTGAGGGCAATATTTCTGAATCTGATCGGGAAGAAGAAGTTGTGGAGAAAGCCGATGATGGCGAGCTATTGATCATCCGAAGAGCATTGCATGTCGAAGTTTCTCTGATAAAGAGCAAAGGGAGAATATATTTCACACCCGTTGTACTATTAACGGAAAGGTGTGTTCGGTGATCATCGATGGTGGGAGCTGCACCAATGTTGCTTCGACAACTCTTGTCGACAAGCTGAAACTTCCAACAATGAAACATCCTCAACCATACAAGCTGCAATGGCTCAATCAAGGGAATGAACTCAAGGTAACCAAACGCGCTCTTATATCATTTTCGATTGGGAAGAACTATCGAGATGAGGTTGTATGTGATGTGATTCCTATGGAGGCATGCCACTTGTTATTGGGTAGACCGTGGCAATTTGATATAAATGCTATGCATGATGGTCGGAAAAACACGTACTCTTTTTGTAAAGAACACAAATACATTACTATTTTACCCTTGAATCCTTCTTCGATACGTAATAATCAACCCGGGGAGGGAGACACTTGTAAGGAAAATATGTTCTTGAGTGAAACACGGGTTGAGAGAGCCTTTAGCAAACAAAAGAATGTATTTGCTTTGCTTGTGGTTGAGAAAAAGAGTGTGATAGAGCGACCCATACATCCAAGTATGCATTGTTTGTTGAAAGAATTTGCAGATGTGTTCCCGGAGGATTTGCCACCTGGATTACCTCCCATTAGAGGTATTGAGCATCAAATTGATTTGATCCCCGGTGCTCCACTACCAAACAAGCCAGCTTATCGATGCAATCCAGAGGAAACAAAGAAGTTGCAAAGACAAGTCGATGAACTTATTACCAAAGGATACGTTCGAGAAAGCATGAGTCCTTGTTCTGTTCTTGCTCTACTTGTACCTAAGAAGGATGGTACATACCGAATGTGTGTTGATAGCCGAGCCATCAACAACATCACCATTAAGTATAGGTACCCTATACCTAGACTTGATGATATGCTTGATGAATTATATGGTTCTTCTGTGTTTTCAAAGATAGATTTGCGGAGCGGTTATCATCAAATCAGAATGCGAGAAGGTGATGAATGGAAGACGGCTTTCAAGACCAAGGGAGGCCTTTATAAGTGGTTGGTTATGCCATTCGGATTATCTAATGCTCCAAGTACCTTTATGAGACTTATGAATGAGGTTCTTCGTTCCTTTATTGGTCGATTTGTCGTTGTTTATTTCGACGATATTCTTGTTTATAGCAGGAACGAGGAGGAGCATATCCCTCATTTAAAACAGGTCTTTGATGTCTTGAGAGAACAAAAACTATATGCTAAAATGGAGAAATGTGAGTTCTTCTCTCCAAGCATTGTGTTTCTTGGTTATGTGGTTTCCAAAGATGGAATCTCTGTTGATCAAGCCAAGGTGGAAGCTATGAAGACTTGGCCAGTTCCGAAGTCCATTTCTGATGTAAGAAGTTTTCATGGACTTGTTTCTTTCTATCGACGTTTTGTCAAAAACTTTAGTACCGTCATGGCTCCTATAACTGAATGCATGAAGAAGGGTGCTTTTGAATGGACAAAGGCTGCACAAAACGCCTTTGAGGTAATCAAACAGAAACTTTGTGAGTCCCCTATTCTTGCACTTCCTGATTTTGATAAAGTATTTGAAGTTGAGTGTGATGCAAGCGGAGTTGGTATTGGTGCTGTTCTGGTGCAAGCACAAAAACCATTGGCATATTTCAGCGAAAAGTTAACCGATTCCAAGAGGAATTATTCAACTTATGACAAAGAGTTCTATGCCATTGTCCGAGCTCTTGATCATTGGAGTCATTACTTGAGGCCAAAGCAATTTGTCCTTCATTCTGATCATGAGGCGCTTAAGTTTATTAGCGGCCAACGCAAGCTTAATTCGAGACATGCAAAATGGGTAGAATTTCTTCAATCCTTTTCTTTTGTCTCAAAATATAAACCTGGGCACACGAATGTTGTAGCAGATGCTTTATCGAGAAGATATTCTATGCTTGCTGTTCTGGACTCTAGGATTCTTGGATTTCAATCAATGAAAGAACTTTATTCTGAAGATGCGGAGTTCTCATCCATTATTAACAATTGCAAGCGGGGAGTTCAAGGTCCATATTCTTTGCAAGATGGGTTTCTTTTTAAAGGAAATCGATTATGTGTGCCGAACAGTTCTTTTCGCGAATTGCTGATTCGAGAGGTGCATGGTGGAGGATTGGCTGGTCATTTTGGTATTAACAAAACTCTTGAGGTTCTTCAAGAGCATTTCTATTGGCCAAAGATGAGTGGCGATGTGCATGCTATTATCTCAAGGTGTGCAACATGTCAAAGATCAAAAAGCCACTTCCATCAAGGTTTGTATACTCCACTTCCGGTCCCATTGCAGCCCTGGGAAGATGTTAGCATGGATTTCATTGTGGCTTTACCAAGAACTCAAAGAGGAAAAGATGCTATCATGGTGGTCGTCGATCGGTTCTCTAAAATGGCTCATTTTCTGCCATGTCGCAAGACCAATGATGCATCTCATATTGCTGAATTATACTTCAAAGAGATTATTCGCATTCATGGAGTACCAAAGACCATTGTGTCGGATCGTGATTCAAAGTTCTTAAGCTACTTCTGGAGGACTCTATGGAGAATGCTTGGTACAAGACTCTTATTCAGCACAGCTTGTCATCCCCAAACTAATGGCCAAACGGAGGTAACAAATCGTACTCTAACCACTCTTCTTCGTGGTATGGTGAGTAAATCGTTAAAGGATTGGGATTTAAAGCTTGCGCATGCTGAATTTGCTTACAATCGGTCACCGAGTTATACTACTGGTCGATCGCCATTTGAAGTTGTGTATGGAATTAATCCTCTCACACCCATTGATTTGATTCCAATTCCATCTAACTCTCAAGTAAGCTTTGATGGCAAGAAAAGAGCTGAATAGATGAAGAAGCTCCATGAGCAAATTCGATCCAAGATTGAAAAGGCCAACGAATCTTACAAGAAGAAAGCTAATAAACATCGCAAGAAGACTCAATTTCAACCGGGTGATCTTGTATGGCTTCACTTGAGGAAGGAGAGATTTCCATTTCGACGAAAGAACAAGCTCATGCCTAGAGCTGATGGTCCCTTTAAAGTTATTGAGCGAATTGGTGAAAATGCTTACAAGATTGACCTTCCTGGAGAATTTGGAGTTTCGGCAACATTCAACGTGGGAGACCTTTCTCCTTACTTAGAGGATGAAAACTTTCCAGATTTGAGGACAAATCTCAAACAACCCGGGAGGATGATGCGGGAGCATCCAACGTCGGTCCATCAATCAACTCAGAACCATCGATGCTTATCCAAGCCAATAAAGAAATTGGACATTATGTGCTTCGGTGGATCGTTTTGAATGAATAATGTCAATTACTTATCGGTACTTTATGGTATATTGATAACTATCAAAGGGAGGCCATTTTAAATGTCTTGTATGACCAATTGATGAAGTTTCAAGAGGACTATTTTTTGGTCAAGGGAGGAGCTCGAATTTTGGGAAGGCTAAAGGTTCACGAATGCGGTTCAAGAATATGGAAAGCCAAAGGTTCGAGAATGCGGAAGGCCGAAGATTAAAGGCATTTAGTTCCCGTGTTAATAAAGGCTTTTCTTAAGTTACTAGGTGTCTTTATTTTTATGTAGCTCAAGAGTCGAAGGTTAAGTTCCTAAGTCTGTTTTTTTTTTTTTTTTTTATTTCCTATGTCTAAAATCCTCTTATAAATAGGGGAAAACTATCCAATGTATGGGAGACGAATTTGATCAATGAAAATGGTGAGATTTCCTCTACTTGAGTGAACTCCTTTGGAGAGTGGATAACTCCTTTCGGTCTCTTTATCCTTGGAGCATAGATCACTCCTTGGTGGTGAGCCAAGAAGCCCTTTATCCTTGGCTGGTGGAATCTTTAGGCCTTGGTGGTGAGCTTCTCCTATCCCGAAGTCCTTTATCCTTGGCTGGTGGAAGCTTTAGGCCTTGGTGGTGAACTTCGTAGATCTCGATCCTCTTCTTCGGTTGGTGGCATCGCCTTTATACCTTTGAAGGAGGTCGTTCTATTTCCTTATTCCTTTTCATTTCTTCCCCTTATACACTACTCCATACACTTAACCACAAAAATCCCCTCATAAAAAAATCCGTTCTAGAATCACTCACCCCATCACGCATCACAATCGATAATCAACCATGGATTAAATGTACTCAACATGGTTCAATTTCATATTGAAACTATCCCTGTTTTGTTGTGAATGGTTGTTGAGTGATTTGTTTTGCTTCCACTTGTGTTTATAAACGATAATATGAATGGGTCGGCAACGCTTTTTAGGACGTCACAATCGAATTACCATAAGTATGGAATCGAGGGGTACCACGAGCTCGAAGCGAGTTAGGGCATGGCACCAATAAGCCATGTAGGATTGAAAAATTAATAAAACATAGATGCGTCAGATTTCCAGCAATCCAGATCGAAGTTGGCATTTAAGTGATCGTTTTTTTTTAAAAAAAAAATTTAAGTGATCCAAAAAAAACTTTTGACATTTAAGTGATCCAAAAACTCTTCTATGTTGAGAATAAAGGCATTTCAGTCACTTGAAGGGTGTATATGGAATTTAAGAGTTGGCGTTATTATACACTAAATCCTTCACACATGCTAATGCCCGTGCCCACTAATTTCCCCTTTAATTTCTACATTGATAATCGGGTTATTTTGATCATTTGAATGGACACTTAATTTTTTTCATTTTTTATTTTGGTAGGAGGATGGACACTTAATATGAAAGTTGGTTTTATGTGCAATAGGATGTAGGTCCATCAGCGACATATCGAGACAGTCTCTTGCAGAGTGCTTTTGGTAGTTAGCGCCAATTCTAAGGTGTGTTTGTTTTGCAAAAAACAAATAATTTGACCATATTTTTTTAAAAATAATTACTTGTATCGCTTACAAAAATAAATAAATGAAAAATATTTTCATCATCTATAAAAATGTTTAAATATAAATTATTGTTAATAATTAAAATATTTTTCATTAACTAATTATTTCAAGAGATATAAATGATCACTTTTGGGAAAATATCCTTCAATCATTCATTTTTCATATAATAAATAGAGCCAAAATTTTTTTTTTAAAAATTATTATCAGTGCTACTACTACTTTTATTGTGCAATAAAAGAGCAAAATGCAAGAGCTAAAGATTGACTGGGCGATCAATGGCCGCCGAACACAGGAGAACGCTTTCCATTAGAAGAGCAATGCAAAGGATCTACTGCTACTTGGATAGCAGACCACATGGCCGTGTCATTGTTAATTAATATTTCTGTCATCCCAGCAATATAGGAGACACATATTAAGTATTTTGCTTTACATCAAGCACCAAAGGAGACATCATTTAGTATATAAACTTTTTTGAATTTTTTAGCATTTCATTTGATATGGCCGTTGCAAATGCAAGAACTAATCTGGCGTCTTCCATATTTCCGAGTGAATTAGCTGACCACAATTTTTATCAAAAGTCGCTATTGCATCAGTTTTCAACGTTTGCCCTCATAACTAATAACGAACATGATGCCGTCGAAGCAACAAAACAAAATAACCAACATAAAATAAACATTGGAACAATAAACATAAGTTTGCCAATCTCACTTCATTAAAACCTTTTTTAACCTATCATACCTCAGCCCCAAGTCCTAACCTTATCTCAACTCTTGCGCATCCTTCGAGCCACCTTCCTGAACCCTAAATTATAATTGAACGAAGTAATCTGTAAGTCACTGCCAACCACACCCAAGCTGGCTCTAACCAAGGGAGGCTTACTTCCATATTCATTTATTTAATTTACTTTAATTCTATTGATCGAACGAGGGGGAAAAAAGGAAGAAAAGATCGCTTTGAATATATCTTCGGCACTGTTTAAGTCTGTCGCACACCTTGAATAGTCCTCTGCCAGGCACGTTTCCTCTGAATTAGGAGGCCATGTGGGGGTATCTTGAAGTGTCCTAAACAAGAAACTGCAAAGTGACTTTCAGAGACATGAACACCCGAACCAAACAGGTGATATCTGGGACATCTTGAGCCCTTTTGTTAAACTATTGGGGAAAGTATAATAATCTGCTTAATCAGTCATTAAAAAATTATTTTCACACATATTCTGCCCTAATTCCCTTCTGTACGTCTTATTAGTGAATAAAAGCAATGACCCATTTTAAATAGGTAGGGTTGATTTATGAATTTTGTTGTGCAATTGCGATTTGCTAGAAGTTCGAACTTGAACATGTTATCAATAAGACCATATTTGATATGAGGAATGGAGATCGGAACTGAATCAAAGATCCATTGCTCATACAAAAAAGAAAACTCCTTATTTAATTATGTCAAAATTCATTTTGATTATTGTAGAAATAAAAATCTTCGAAGGGAGATCGAAGGCATTGAATAAATTGTTTGATTGGTTAATTAGGCCCCATTTGGTTCGGCTTTTGAGGAATGTCTTTGCAAAAATGCAAATATCTTTGGGTGAAGAGAGTTTTCCGAAATACAATTAGCGTTTGGTGAATTGTAAATCTAACGTGTATTGAGAAACAATTTTGGTCAAAATACCGTTTGGTAAAATTTGCATTTATAAATGACTTTTGTTAAATTAAAAAAATATTTGTATTTTTTTTTTGAAGTCTGCCCGCCGGACACCGTCACCTGAGGTCGCACGACCCCAAGTGAGGCCGTCTAGGTTCGCGCGACCATCGCCTGGGGTAGCTCGACCCAAGCAACTGATGGCCTAAATCGTGCGACCCAGGTGGTCCTCAGGCGGCGGTCGCTGACGACCGCCGGCCAAGGAACGCCCGTGACCCCTTGGCCGGCGGTCGTCAGCCTCCGATCGGCTTTTCCATGCAGTGGTTTTAGAAAAGATGAATAGTAACTGGAACTTGTATTCCTAAAATGCAAGTTCCCAAAATATCTCTAAACTTGCTTTGGACTAAGGGTCTTTAGAATCCTTTAGAGATGCAATTGTAATTTCTCAAAGTTGAGCAAAAATACGAACTAAACGCCTTTGCATGGTCAAGGGACTTTAGACTCCCAAAGCTCATTCCAAAAGCCGAACCAATCAGAGTAATCAATTAAATTAGTCGATATTCCAAATCCAACGTGGATACCCCTCACTCGGTTATAGACTTCGAGAAAGCTTTTTCTTTTGGCATTTTGACCTCAAAGCCCACACACATATTCGCACGGACAGCGTCACACGAAAAACCAAAACAGAAGTGCACCGTTTAGTTTACATTTAACATCCAGAGCAACAGTAACCCCACATGGTCGGTATTATCTGGTGCAGGCCGCTTCTTCTACGCGATTATCTCTCTGCTACTAAATAAGAGGTCAAGAGCTCCTCTGTTCTCCCTTTCACACCCTCCCAACGCGTATCCCTACACACACGCACATACGCATTGTTTCTCTTCGAATTGGCAGGAAAAAAAGAGAGAAGGAAAACAGCAATTCCTAGAGGCAGCAAAAGCTCTGATTGCTTGCTTTTGCTGCTGAAGCTGGTGGTGTTGATGGTGGTGATGGTTTCCTGGTGATGAGTATCGGCGAAACCCTTCATTTCCCTCTTCTCTCGCTCGCTCGCATGATGACTATCTCAAATGGTACTCTTCTCTGAGGATCTTGCTTTTGGTTTTCGTTCGTTGGGTCTTTTTGCGGGTTTTGATGTCTGTAGGTTTTGAGTTTTCTTCTTCTGGGTGGGTATTGGGGGTGGGGCAGAATTAGGGCAAGAGAGGTTTGACTTTTGATGGATTTGATGTTACTGATTCAGTGTTTCAGGCCTTTGTTTGGGGGATTTCAGGAGATTCTTGGGCTAGGATTAGATATTGTGTTCCTTTAGCGTCTTTCCAATCCAATCTCTCTCCCCCTGTCTCTAGGTAGAGGTTGAAGAGATTTTGTAATACCTCCAAAATTTTAGCTTTTCTCTCATTAAAGTATTGGTTCTTTTGTCAGACGTTTTTATCTCGGAATATTGGTTATCTGTTGGTTATAGTATAGATTGAGCGGGGGAATTATTCTGGGAATTGGTTTTCGAAGAAGGTGGTTGTACACGGATAGGTTGTTTGAATTTTGTTTGAGGTGCAACTATGGAGCTTTTTAGATCCTGTCCAACTGAAAGAAAACCCACAAACAAAATGAATTGAAATGGGAGATTCTTCTCTCCTTACATCCTTAACAATGGAAAGTCATCACCCATCCACTCTATTGTCCATGGATTCAAGCTCCTCCTCTCATGACGAATCAGTTTTGGAGATGAATCGCCAAATGATTCTTAAGCGGCCGCCAGATATTAACCTACCCCTATCCGTTGAACGGAGCCCATCTCCCTTGCAGTCCTGGAATCCCGACCCCTGCGATATCCTTGATGTGGGCCTTGGTCCCCAAGTTTACGAGACAGAGAGCTTGCTCAATATTCCTAAAGGCGGACGGAAATGTGTAAAGCGGGTGGATAGTATTTGGGGTGCTTGGTTTTTCTTTAGCTTTTATTTTAAGCCTGCGTTGAATGATAAATCCAAGGCAAAGATTGTAAGGGACAGCAATGGAGTATCGGGATTCGATAAATCTGATCTCAAGCTTGACATATTCATGGTTCAGCATGACATGGAGAACATGTACATGTGGGCATTCAAGGAGAGGCCTGACAATGCATTGGGCAAGATGCAGCTAAGGAGTTATATGAACGGGCATTCTCGACAAGGTGAGCGTCCCTTTCCCTTCAGCGTAGATAAGGGTTTTGTTAGATCTCATAGGATGCAGCGGAAGCATTACAGGGGTCTCTCTAACCCACAGTGTATCCACGGGATTGAGGTTGTTCACTCACCCAATCTTATGGGTCTTGATGAGGAAGACCGCAGGCGATGGATGGAACTCACAGGCAGGGAGTTGAATTTCTCTATTCCACCTGAAGCAAGCGATTTTAGTTCTTGGAGAAATCTACCCAACATTGATTTCGAGCTCGAAAGGCCACCTCCACCTGTTAAGTGTGCCTCCAATTCCCAATCCAAGAAGCTGCTTAATGGGTCTGGACTGAATTTGTCTACTCAACCATCAAGCAATGGTAATGGGGATGGTATGGATTTATCACCCATGAGCAGCAAGAAGAGGAAAGACTTTTTCTCACATGGACTTGAGGATGATCCATATTTGACTGTTAATCCTCCCTCAGATCGGACTATTGATATGGATCTCCACCTGAGTGAACCGCAATGGTTGAATGAGTTCAGTGGGATCATGAAGAATGTTTATGGGCCTGTTACAGCTGCAAAAACAATTTATGAGGATGAGGAGGGTTATTTGATAATCATAAGTTTGCCCTTTGTGGATCTTCAGAAGGTTAAGGTTTCTTGGAGGAATACTCCCACTCATGGAATCATCAAGATATCTGGAGTTAGCACATCTCGAACACCGTTCATTCGGAGGAATGACAGAACATTCAAACTTACAGATCCATCCCCAGAGCATTGCCCTTCTGGGGAATTTGTGAGGGAGATTCCATTATCAACTCGAATTCCCGAAGATGCCAATATAGAAGCCTACTACAACGAGCAGGGCTCATTGCTAGAAATAATGGTGCCCAAACTTCGTGCTGGCCCAGAAGAGCACGAGGTCCGTGTTTGTCTTCGCCCTCATCTTGGAGGCAGCGATCTCGTTCTGACCTAAGAGTTCTTTTTGTGAAATTTGGAATGGTCGATAGCTGTTCTTGGTGCATCATTTGTTTACTAACATTGTATCACAGCATAGTCTATGAAAGGAAATTTGCATTTCACTTAGCTGCTTAATGAATTAATCCTTTATTGTTTAGATCTATTTGGTTGGATTTGTTATGGTTAATCACTTTCCTCACATTTAATTTTAAAGATGCTTGAATCACTTTTCTCCTTGAAGTTGTCGGTCTTCCATACCGAACGGAAGTGGGATTCTAATCCCGATCGGTTGCAGTCACTCGCAAGTTATCTTGTTCTAATAGTCAGTTCATTCCGTTGCTTTCTTGCTTTGTGACTTGAACCGCCGCTGCATGTTCTTCTAGTAAATTTAGCAGGCCTAGGGCTAGTCGAACAAATTAAAGTAACCGGATTGGTGTCAGACGTTCTATAATGGTGTTCCTTATTCAGCATCTCGCAGCTCCGCTGGATAGTTGCTGGGATTCCTGTTAGGTTCATCAGTTGTTCACATCATGTCGCAGGGGATATGGGTTCTTTTCATTGGTCCAACACGCCTGAGAACCAGGTTTTCGCCCTCCTTATATGGAACTTACTCATCGATCGAGGACTCGAATTTGTTTGCCATCCTCTGCACATGTCCTCAACAATTTAGTTTTAATGGACCCCCTTACATTGATCCAGCTGGTTGGACTTGGTTTTGCTACCTCAGTATGTCACTTACTCACTCCATGACACATCATGCCTTTCTCATTTCGACGCGTGAGCAACTGGAC
The DNA here is from genome assembly GCA_017140595.1 of Eucalyptus curtisii. Classification (NCBI taxonomy): domain Eukaryota; kingdom Viridiplantae; phylum Streptophyta; class Magnoliopsida; order Myrtales; family Myrtaceae; genus Eucalyptus; species Eucalyptus curtisii. The sequence continues at coordinate 14,528,539 of CM029494.1, forward strand.
TCTGGCACTCGAGAAATCCCTCTCTCCCAACTTGCCGTAGCAATCATTCGAGCTTCCTATTAATAATTCACAAAGCATGATCAACATTCCGTCCGTATTCCGTAAGTTAAAGACTGCTCCGATGACTAGGACCCATTTCTGCTGTTGCAACATGGTGTTTCAACGTGCACAGCGGCGGTATGAGGTGACTTACTGGTCAAAGCATGAATCGCGTGTCTAGCACGTACATGACTTATCAGTCTCACATTGCTTATCGATCTCTCGGCCTATCATGAAACGGGGTCAATCACGGTCGGTGATGTTTTTTTTTGGGATGAACATGATAGACATCTTGCCTGCAGAGGATAGACATCTTGGTCCAAATTTGGGGCTGGCTCCTAGGCAAAGACCGTATAATATATATGGCCAAAAGGCACCAGAAGACGCGCATTCATAATTACACAGTGACTACTCCTCTTTCTTCCCAGGTTTCTCTGCCTACCTGATCTAGAAACGTTGACAAAACTTCCAAAATCATTAACAACCAATGATGTCCCGAAAGGGGCTCGGATTGCATCGTGGGTGTCCTTGTCTGCTGGCTTCTCCCCTCTTGTTTTCCTCGCTTTTTGCCCTTTCCGGAGTTTGCTGTGTTGGGTTGTCCATTTGACGAGTGGATTCCACTGAGGCTGAGGGGGACTTTGAAATTAAAAAGCCAAAAGGGAAAAGCAGCAAATTAGAATTTGCAGTTGATTTGCTCTTCTTTTTCTTCTCGGTGGGGACGGGAAAAGCGTGAGGAAAGGATTAAACAAAAGAAGGTGGGGCGTGTTTGCTTTTTGAATCTGATATGTGATTTGTCAAATCGTCGGTGTTGGCGGATAAGCACATCCGTTTCGTGCAACTTCAGCTTTTGTTGTTTAATTATGAGCCCATATCATCACGTTTATATATATATATATATTATCAAAGATCAGAAAACGGTATTTTCACGAAAACGCGGTTTGGATGGTTGGAGACAAAAAAAGCTTTTTGAAAAAGTAACAGTCAACATAATCTATTATTATAGATTTATAAGTTTTTGTGTTAATAACAAAATGATGTTCTTTAGGAAAGTTATATTAATGAAATTGCATTTTTCCTTTAAATTTAAAGCTTGTCTTGTAGGTAAATTTTAATGCAATTACTAAAGTGTATGGATTAATACGGGTCGCACTAAAATTTAGAGAATAGTACTACTTCCTTCAACTTTCTCCGTCTATCTTATCCTTTAAATATGTAAGCGATGGATGGTTTCTTGAATCTATTCAAATTAACAAGCATCTTGTAGGAGCAAAATTGCATGGGTTTGCTAATTAAATATAAAAAACTCAAAGATCCTTATTTGATTTCCAAATTAGAGGGGATTGGTTACCTAAACGATGGGGAACCCCTTTAGCTTGTATAGTACTAATATATATAGTACTACAGATTAGTTGATAATTATGTTAACTGTATGGGTATGAACGAAATGTACCATAAGAGCATTGAAACTAATGCGGGAGTGTGGCACCCCCGACTTGCCTAAGGTCGCCACAGGTACCTATTTCTATACCTAATGAACGCTAGTTACATCTCTTATTAGAAGCATCGCAATTCATAGGCATTTTTTTTTTTAAACGGTCCCGGCGCAACTTATTAGCGGAAGCATAATTGAATATCACCATCTCTCCCTCCAACAATCATGATACAATGCACACCAACTACACATCATATGAAAAGATGAAGCCGAGCCACTTTTATTTACGTATATTTTCAAGATGGATTTCACGGGTCGGTACAACAAAAAGAAAAGCCAAGATTTTCCATCTAGACTTTGCCACAACTCAAAAGAGATCTCGACCCCTTTGTCTATCTCATGTATAATCCTCCATCTACAAGTGTCGGCTATATCCAAAAAGTGTCAGCTCTCCACTCCTCAAGCGGGCCATCACATCCACCCCGGTGCATCGGGCGGTGGCGGCGGCAACATCCCCCGCATCACTCCGTCACGGCGGACGTGGATCGACAAGAACTCCCGAACGACCGGGCCTCCAGCCCAAGCCCACATCATACATCACCAAGCACACGAACCCGCACAAATGTCGGACCGGGGATGGTAACGCAGTCCATCTCCGAACACTCGACCTCCACGTCAGATGGAAGGCCATAAAAAGTACCACGCGTGACCGGAGAGAGCGGCATCTTTCTAATCTGAAATGTTGGTTCCCGAAGGGGTGAGTACATCTACTCAGCAGGTAAAAGATCTAATAAACCACTCAATGCATCACACAATACAATCAATCAATCATAGCATAGTACATGCCATTCATGCATCAAAGCATAACTTACCTTGCAGCCATGCATATGTCATCGCACCATATGTACATACATCCTCATGTACTCATCATCATCATGTCACACATATACCATCATGCCATAGGTGATCATCATCATGTCACACATATATCATCATGCCATAAGTGATCATCATCATCATGTCGCATACATATCATCATGCCATAGGTGATCATCATCATGTCACATACATATCATCATGCCATAGGTGCACATACAACCATGCACTCACCATCATCATGTCACACATCCATACGTATGTCATCACATCTTATGTGCATGGTTCAATTTCCACTTTTATATTTAAATTTGATCACCACATCTCTCTTTCCGGGACCGCAATTGCATCCCACACTTTATCACTCGCACCCCAACCTGGCATCGCGAGAAACCTCCGGCACACACCACCGGGCATCCGGCACGCCCACATTTCGGGCATCTCGCATCCCAACTGGCATCACGAGGCATTCCCCGGGCACAAACCTCCGAGGCTTCCGGCACCCAACCATTCCGGGCATCTCGAAACTCCCGAGGACATCCGGGCATGTATCTCAATACATCCGGGCATCCGGCACCCCCCATCCCGAGCATCCTGACACTCCCAGGGCATTATCAGCCGCCACTAACAATTTCCTCATTCATCATAATGCATGTTCACCAATTTATGTCTCACAATCAGCATGTCACATGATGTAATGGCACAAAGTCTAATTCAGCATTTGATTCTATATGCAATGCCAACTATCATCACATGCTCAGCAATATTCAATCACCTCAATCAATATAATAGATAGGGCTCATCCAAAGCAGAATAATCACAAATTCCAGCATTTGAAATCCGTATAATCCATGCTTGCACAATTTTAGAAAATATTTCCATTAAATGCCCAAAGGGTATTTAAAAATTATGAAATTTGAACATGTGCTAGTCAAGACATTATGGCAAATATTTCATAAAGGACACTGCATCATAAGACCCTCATACAATTTGATATATATCACGCATCACAGCATTTCTATTCTATCAATATAGCTTGCACAGTTTTTGAAATATTTTTGGTTAAATAGGTATATGAACTTCAAAAATTATGAAATTTTAATATGTCATAGGGAAGACATAAAGAAAGATACTTCGTGAAGAACACTTTGCCAAAAGAGTTTCATATAAAATGATATGACCCATGCATTGAGACTGACTAATCCGAACGCGACAGATTACTCGGTTTTTGGAATAATTCCGATTAAATACACTAATGACCTTCAAAAATTATGAAATTTTACCAGGTGATATCCAAGACCCTAAAGTAGATTTTTTATGAAGACACCAAAGTCATATTTGTCCTAGATAATTAATTATGGACGGTAGAAAATCTTGCTCCTAGTACCGAACAGTCCAGATTTAGCGGTCTCCGAAAAATCACGATTTTACCGACTTATCTTCCGTCTTTTCTTCTGAATTTTGGATATGTTTTGTTTCAAGAGGTCTAATAAAACTTTCATTAAGGGATCGAGGTGATATTTTCAAAGGATAATCACTTTATAGTTCACGAAGTCGCTGGAGTCCAGTACAACACTTCCAGATCTATCGTCTTCAAAGGAAAAATCGTTTCACTAGGCTACACTTGTTCGTTTTACTTCAAATTTGAGTATGTTAGTCTTCAAGATGTTCTCTTCAACTTTCATGAAGAAGTCGAAGTGAAATTCTCAGTAAAAAGTAACATGCAACACACAAAACCACCAAGAGGTCAACAAAACAGCTTCAGATCTAACGTTTTCGTAGGAGAAGAGTTTCACCCTTCAAATCTCAACCATTTTGGCTCAAATTTTTTTATTTCATACTTTAAGGTGTTATCTACAACTTTCATGAAGAATTCAAAGCCAAAATCCGACTCAAAACCCACATGCAAGCCTCTACAACATTCTGGGTCAGGCGGTCTACTCGAAAACAAAAGGCTATTTCAAGAACAACACATGCAAAGCTTCGGTTCTCACACCCTAAACGCCCGAGATTCATCACCATTCAAACACACATACAAGATACAACATGCAAGAGTAGAATATAGATCCCAACTTGCCTCTAGACCGAGCTAGCAGCGAGCACACAGCGGCGACGAGCGACGGACGCACGGCGGACGGGCGGCTTCCTCCTTCGCGCGGCCTCTTCCTCCTCACTCTCGGTTCCCTCACTCTCTCGACAGCTCTCTCTCTCTCTCACTCCCTTTCTCCGACGAACCCCTCTCTCTCTCTCCCTCTCTTTCTCGCTTAAGCCGGCCATCATTTCCTCTAATTTTTCTCCCCTTCCATCATTAGCAATGATTGCTAATTGCATGGCCTACACTTGGCAAATCCCATGCATGATGGGCTTGGAGATGGGCCGGCTCCTCCCCCTTGTGGTCAACGGCAGCCCTCTTCATGGGCTTCATGGGCCGGCCAACTTGGCCCATCTTAGGCCCATCCCTCTTGGGCCTAAGACCCAAGTTTAGTTAGATCCAAATTTTAACCCATTTTAAAAGCTAATTAAATCCCTATTTAATTAAAGCACTAAATTGCAATTTAAGATATCTATATACTTGAAATTATAAATCCATGAGTTCCCTTTCATTATACATATGGCCAAAGATAAAACTTTCTTTCCATAATTCATTCATTAAAGGCTTGGCCATACGACTCATCGCAATTCATGGATTAGAAGGCTACAAATTACAATATCGGTACTTCCATCGCCTATCCATGGTCCATGGCATATTTAGGGATTTTTCTGAAATTCTAGGATGCCACAGGGAGCATCCAACGTAGCTCCGTCGACCAACTCAGAACCATCGATGTTTATCCAAGGCAATAAGGAAATTGGACATTATGTGCTTCGATGGATCATTTTGAATGAATAATATTAATTACTTATCGATACTCTGTGGTATATCGATAACTATCAATGGGAGGCCATTTTAGATGTCTTGTATGACCAATTGATGATGTTTCATGAGGATTATTTTCTGGTCAAGGGAGGAGCACGAATTTTGGGAAGGCTAAAGGTTCACGAATGTGGTTCAAGAATATGGAAAGCCAAAGGTTCAAGAATATGTTTCAAGAATATGGAAAGTTAAAGGTTCAAGAATGCGGAAGGCCAAAGATTAAAGGCATTTAGTTCCCGTGTTAATAAAGGCTTTTCTTAAGTTCCTAGGTGTCTTTATTTTTATGTAGCTCAAGAGTCGAAAGTTTAAGTTCCTAGGTCATTAAAGTTTGTTTTAAATATTTCCTAAGGCTAAAATCCTCCTATAAATAGGGGAAAACTATTCAATGTATGGGAGATACGAATTTGATCAATGAAAATGGTGAAATTTCCTCTGCTTGAGTGAACTCCTTCGGAGAGTGGATAACTCATTTCGGTCTCTTTATCCTTGGAGCATAGATCACTCCTTGTGGTGAGCCAAGAAGCCCTTTATCCTTGGCTAGTGGAATCTTTAGGCCTTGGTGGTGAGCTTCTCCTATCCCGAAGTCCTTTATCCTTGGCTGGTGGAAGCTTTAGGCCTTGGTGGTGAACTTCGTAGATCTTGATCCTCATCCTTGGTTGGTGGCGTGGCCTTTATACCTTGGAAGGAGATCGTTCTATCTTTTCTTATTCCTTTTTTGTTTCTTCCCCGTATACACTACTCCATACACTTAACCACAAAAATCCCCTCTGAAAAATTTTCGTTTTGGAATCACTCACCCCATCACGCATCAGAAACAAAATAAAAAATTATAATTAGAAGTGACACATGACAAATTCTGTTCAGTGAAAATAATGTCTAAAAAAATGTTAATCGGTGTAACCGAACATTTTTTTTAATCAAGGAACATTTAAATAAACTAAGAAAAAGGTCAAATGATTTTGCAATTTATAAATAAAAACAAAAATAAACATATCTAGCTTCATTTCGCAGACAATGAATGATTTGGAAAATGTTTTCATAACAAACAATAATTCATTCCTAAATATTTTTGTGGACGATGAAAATATTCTTTGTTTATTAATTAATTAAACTGATACAAATAGCCATTTTAGGAAAATGTTTTTCAAATCGTTCATTTTTCGCAAATTAGATGGAACCCTAATTTGCACAGTCAATTCAATATGAAAATGAAAGTAAAACTATGCATTCTGATTTTTGGGCTGTTTTATTCCGAGTTTGCTCAATTTGTCTCAAAGATGAATGCGTCTTGATTTATCATTTGATGTAATGGTGTTGGCATTCAGCATATCATTCAACATTAAGATTCGATGAGCACTCATGGGCATCCGATGTCATTGCATTGCAAATGTTTTTGGTATTGAAATAAATTAAGATGTTAATGTTGCCGTTGGACCCTCGGGTCAACGATGCCCCGAGAGTCGGGAGGCCCGAAGGCTCGAATGAGTCGATGTCCTTTGGATGCCTGGGGTCTGTAGTGCCCTAGAGGTTTTCCCTAGGAGCATCGGGATGCCCGGTCGTATGCATGTCGATACGTAAATCCGGAGGGTAGGGGTAACCATTTTCATGGTGTGCCCCGGAGATTCCTCGTGATGCCAGGTGGGATGCGAGATGCCCGGAGGTGTGACGTAACACGCTCTGGATGCCCGGTGACCATAGTGGCTGAATTCGCGATGCTAGGTTGGGTGCGAATGCCCGGAGGGACGCAAACATTGGTCCTCTAGGGAGGTGAAACCTTTTGAATATTAAAACTGATGGCCCTGCTAAGTGTGTGTGCGTGGTCTGGTTATAGGACCAAATTGTATGGCATGGAATAGGACGTGCCATAACAGTTTGATTCTATAATCAAGACATGTGTGACTGAAACAGTGCATTTGGTTTTGAAACTACATTGTCATTGCTTTAAAAAGTTTTATCGACTTGATGCATATTTACTCATTTCTTGATGATATGTTTTGTCTATCTTGCATGAAATTGGATAGTGATGGTTATGCACGATATAGTTTAGTGGATTTTTTTACTGCTGGGTGGTTGTACTCACCCTTTTTGGGGACTAACATTTCAGACTAGACATCATGCCTCTACTGCATGTACCTCCCGGCACATTTTATGGAGTTCCGATTGATTTACAATGCGAGGGTTGGTTTTCATACGAGTGCGGGTGTTGGTAGTGTTTGATATTTGTTCTCCCGCCGGCCCAGTACTTCAGGAGTATCTTACAGTCTTTGTCCGTCGAGATGGACATACGCTAGGATTGTTGCCACCTTCGCCAACAGACGGACTGGACGGGTGGGTGTGACCGAGAGTGAAGGATAGCGGAGGAAGCATTTTTGGACGCCGACACTAGTTGATGGACGCGTGTAGATACCTGTTGGTATAGTCAGGTCTCTTTTGAGAATAGCTGTGTATAGAAAGACCTTGGCATTTTGATGTACTGACGAAAGACGTCCATCTGTTATGTAAATAAAAGTGTTCGGCTTTAACTTATAAAGTGTTTAGTAGGTTTGCATCGTTTTAATTACAGGAAGGGAAGTTGATGGATGCGCTTCCGCTATATTTTCTGCGCAAGGACCAATGGAAAGAATATACACCCCATGATTCATGAGCTTGTCAAAATTTTATGAAACTAGAATATCATACTTTCAGGTTATGTGAAAGGTATGTGTGCCTAATGGATTGTGGACCGTCAGGGGGTGCCACACCCTCAACCTTTTCCTCTAAGATGATAAATTTCCCTTACCCTTTTGTTGGACTAACCAAAGCCCACAAAGCCCACATTTACTTCAAATGTGCCCTCAAAGCTAGATTTTGACAACTGGGCATTCATCCTGAAGATAGACCCAAGATAGATTATGTATTCCATACCAATATTTTCAATGTAAAGTTCTCCATTTGGGTTCAAAGTAGCCCATTCCTTGTTTCAAAAAGCCATAATTCACATATCTCAGCTAATTTTGCCTAGTGGAGTGATTTACATTGATGGCATATTGATTTATAGTTTAGATGAAGTATTTCACTATTGACTCCTCAAGCAGTTTGCAAAAATCATAAAGAAATATGGAATTGTGCTCTCCTAAAGAAAGATGATCATTGCCCAGATGGAAATTGAATTCCTAGGTATGTAGCTTAAAAAAGGTACAAACCATCCAGGACCACACATTGCTCAAGAATTATTAAATTTTTCAGAAAAGGATTTCACGATAAAGTAAGTTTAGTAATTTCCTGAGATAATTAATTATCTGAGGGATTTTGTTCAAAGCTACTGATTCCACTACAATTGATGTTGAAGAAAAATTCTCCACCTTTGGGAAATGCTCAAATTAAAGCAGTAGCAAAACTAAAGGAAGTCATGCAAACTCTTCCCCGGTTGCAAATACCATCTATCAGGAAAAGAGTCCTCTAGACTGTAGTGATGAATACTAGGCGGCTATACTGTTTGAAGAGATTAATGATAAGCGACACATTTGCGCCTATAAAAGTGGAAAGTTTTTTCTCAAGTTGAAATGTATTATCACTCGACTTTCAAAGAAATATTGGCAGTAAAGAATGGAATAAAAAAGTTCAAGTTTCATCTTATTGGCCATCATTTCCTAGTAGAATTGAATATGGCATCTCTTCTCTTGATGACCAAATTCAAGCAAAAAAAAATTCCTCATTCCTAGTTGTTTTGATGGGCAAAATGGTTCTTGAAGTACTCTTTCGAGACCAAACACATTGTTGGAGAAAGAAATGTGCTTGTTGACTTTCTCTCCAAACCAAAGGCAGCAATAGAGATGAACATGTACATTCTAAGGCTTTCTTTTCCCCAAGTAGAAAAGTACAAAATTGAAATAATGCCGGAATGGTCAAGTCTGGAATATCCCTAGGTGATTATTGAGCAAATCCACAATGATAGACTTTTCATGTGGCAATGTCACATAGACCTCTTCAATTGCATGGAGGCCCGATCCTTCATCATTTTGGATTAAACCTCTAGTATCCATTCATACACCTATTAATTTGGAAGGAAGATGATTTCCCTAAAACATTTCTATGGTTGTTATGGTACTTGTGACAACTTCAATCCAAACCCAATCTTCAAAACGGGATTTCAATGGTGGCCAATCTTCAGAATGGGATAATAATGGGGATTGACAGACCATAGAAGCGCCAAGAAGGTCACTTTGTGGCAAAAACTCGATTTTTCATCGACAAATAGCGGAAAATTCGAAAAGTGGAAACAAGTCGCGGATCAGGACCCACGTGGGCCCAAGTCCACGTATGGGTCCAATGGGCTTCATGCCCAAGTATGGGCAGGCCAATAGGGTCCATGGACCATCCAAGCCCATTTTGGTCTTGGCAAGACTTCTCATTAATGACCGCATGTGCATGAATAGTAAAAAGGCTTGGTACAATTATCGTTTTGGCCCTTCTAGAAGCCCAAGCCTAATAAAACAAAAATGTGTGCATAAAAGAAGATGAGGGACGTTCAAGGGGGTGGAAGAGAGACAAGATGACATCATCCCTACCTTATTTACCCTATTTCTAGCTTAGGCATGATGGGTGCATTAAATGGGACTTCAAGAAGAAGTCTTGCAAGATGCAACCTTGGCATCGATTCTTGTGTTGGGGAGCAAGGACTTTATCATTGCCATCCAATGGCTTGGACATGAGCTCACCTCTCTCTCCCCTAGCTCATTCGGGCCCCCTCTCTCTCATTTTCTCTCTCACCCCCCTTTGGACGAATTTCTCACTTTCTCCCATTTTCCCTTGTTAGCTGAACCCTCCTCTTGGTTGGAGTCACCATGAACCACTGAAAGCCGCATGCCCCTTTGCCGTCGCTATTTGCAGTCTGTGCAGTTGTTTAGCTCATCACCAACGTCCATCATCGCCGCCCCTTGGCTGTTTTGGCCTTACCGTAGGCTGCCAAGCATCGACTAGCCACCGCCAAGCCTTGCCGAGCTTCACCGTGAGCCGCCGCCACCCACAAGCCTTCCCGCCTAGTTTCGGAAGTCAGTAACTTCCTAACCTTTCATTAGTGTTGCAATTACACTTATGAATTGGTTTAGGATTAGATTAAAGGCAGTTGATGGTTAGCTTAAGTGATAAGTGGATTAAGGTGATAAGTATTGTGATAGGCTATCATGATAAGCAATAACGGAAAGTGATAGGCTATCGTGATAAGTGATAGTCAAATGCGATATGTTCTCGTGATAAACTATCGTTAGATGTAATAAGTTAACGGAAAGTGATAGGCTATCGTTGGATGCAGTAAGTGTGACGACCTTGAGACCCATTGGGGTCGCCATGGCATTTCCTTGTCCTTATTAAATATTTCGATGCGGAAGCGTGTATCGAAGACTTCATCATAACTTAAAACAATGCACACGGAATATAGAGCCAGGCACTTTTATTTATTTATGTGTTTTAGACGACCTAGGTTAGTACATGAAGGGCAAAAAGTTCCTTTTCTGGCTATACCAAAATTTTTCTTGACCATCCTATTGTCTATTCACATGGTCGTCTTCATAACACGTCCTGGTTGTCCAAAAATGCTACCATCCTTCCCCGGGTCCTCCGCCTGCTTGACCCCACTTGAACCGTCGTTGTCGTCATCCGGAAGTGGAAGCGGCCCCACTGTACGCCCACGTCTAGCGCTATGAACCCCATCAGCACGGGGCCCGTAGTGAGACCGGCGTCCACCGTTAGGATCACCGTGATCCAAATGAACGTGACGTCTGGGAAGTCGGGGTCCACGTGCTCTGCCTGATCCCACCCGAGGTCAGTGGGGATGCCGTAGAGCATGGTGGAAGACACGGGTTGGAGTGGCATTATTACGTGTCTGAAATGTAATAATCCCATGAGGGGTAAGTACAACCACTGAGCAAATAAAAGCCTATTAGACCATATTACATAAGTCTACCACTACTCATCCGACGAGGCCTTAAACATGCAAAGTGAGCAGTCAAAATAACTTGAATTACCATGATTTTAAAGGAATTTCACAAAATAACACACCAAGAAATAAGTAGACATTCTGGAAAATTCAATACTCGATTCGACGTTAGTTCTAACTGCCACCATCTTCCAGAGGGACTTGTGTTGCACCCCTCTAGGCATCTCGCATCCCACCTGGCATCACGAAGATCTCCAGTTTCTTATTTTATTCCCCGGGCATCCAAAGCGGGTCACGCTACACCTCCAAGCATCTCGCACCCCACCTAGCATTGCAAGGACCTCTGGGGCTTAATCACATTCCTTAGGTATCCAGAGGGCACCATTCTCACGCCCCTCTCAGCTTCCCGACACCCAGGGCATCACCACGATGGACCGATGGTGTCAATATCGATTCAATCCATGGCGCAACACCTAATGATTTTATTGATGTCATCCCACAATCTACACCAAACCACTTGTGGACGCATGAGACCAAAGCCAACATTCTAATCGGAGCTATACCATTCTATAGTCGACTCAATTCCAACAACTCGCATAAGGAATTCTAGCATTCGAACCCTAGGCAAAACAATGCCAAACCGACCTAACATTACAATGCACGCCAATTGACCTCAAATCCGAACCAGGTAGTAACGGGACCAGACCGACTTGCAACGACTCAAACATAAGAAAAACCAGTACTAACTATTCGACGATCGATAAGACTCAACACTTCACACCCAAACTAGTGCCGACTGTGCTGACGATCGTGACCATTCACAACAAGGCGAGTCAACACCGAATTCAACTCAACTCACCACGAATAGACCCGAATAACTGGTAGCTCGAAGCATCCGAGCCCGATTTTGTTAGAATCCTAGAATGAAAACCTGAGTACGGCAGTACCACGCAATATAGAACAACAATACCTCCACTTGCCTTAAATCTGCGAGTTGTGAGCTGTGGGCGTGGCTGGTGGCGAGGCAAGGCGACAGCGGTGCGCAAATAGGCAAACTTGACCGGCAGCGGAGAGGAACAACCGAGCGGCGAGAGGTTTTTGGACTGAAGGCTGGCTGGAAATGTCACTGAAAATGAAGGAAATAATGGGTGCCGAGAGAAGAAGAAGCGACGGTCTTCCTTCTGCTTTGTACTCTTCGCTAGTTGACTGTGTTAGTCAACAGATTTGAGGTTTTGTGGCCGCACACCAGGGGAACGCGTGGGGAGACGTGGCGCAAGTAGTAGTCCTCCGTCCATTAACTATTTGGGTCAACATTTCTCACTCTCTGTGGCCGCTCGTGGAAGGGACGGATGGAGCGGATATGTCTTTCGGCCGACGTCCCCTCCGCCACCTAGGTTCTTCATGCAAAGATGAGGCCGTTTGCTGGTCAAGGTCTTCGTTTGCTGGCCATCAAAGAAGAGAAACGTGGCTTACGGTTTTGTGGTGAAAAGTGTTCGTTTGCATGAGGAACGAGCAGTTTGACATGGCTGCCATTTCGGGGGTCAACAGTTCCCTTTTGTTGACTGCTGAGGAAACGATGGTGTGGACGTGTGCGGGTGGAGATTTCCGGTGCTCTCTTCAGCATGCGTACGTACACATGGGGTGGTTGGAGCTCGCATGAGAAATCAACTCGGCGACGTGCTACAGGGAGTGAACATCGGTCTCATTTATCGCATTTTATGAAGAAAATTGAAATGAGATGATAAACTAGACAATGATTAAGTTGTCCAATGCGGCAGAGGTGTGATGATGAGGGGATGCCACAGGGACGTGAGGAGACGTGACAATTCAGTACGGTGATAGTGGTGACGAAACGGTGGTAGTGAATGGCGCCAGCGACGTAGTCCGGCGACAAACTTGTCGACGCGGCATGGATCGTTACGAAATTGAGGCTCGGCGAAGTCTAGATATCACGGTAAGTTATATTGATAGGCTATTGTTAGATAAATAAATTATCATTATAAGCTATTGTATGAATACGATAAGTTATCATGATAGGTTACGTAGTGATATGATATGCTATCATTATAAGTTATCATTAAAGGTGATAACCTATCTTGTTGTGAATTTTAAGTGGTTAATGCTTGTTGAATGCTCGTTTTAAGCATGATTTATGTTTATGCAATTTCAAAGTTGAAAACGGTAAGCACTCTTAACATTCCATAACTATGTGTCATGAAAGACTATTTTTAAAGGTGAGTTGTTATTCGGATTGCGAAGATTAAGTTCTGATGTTATATCATGAGTTTGATGCATGATTGTTTTGGCAAATGATTAATTGAAATGTGATCACTTTCTGAGGTAGCTATCATAGCACTAGAGGTGCTAGGCTTACCCACAAAACCCTTTTGGATGTGTGTTTAGCTACACTTTTGAAAATGTAAAGGAAGTGGCGTGTAGCAAGTGATGCTTATGTTGGGTGGTTTTAAATTATGCTTTCGCTTGCGTATAATCAAACGATAAAACGAATGGGCCAGCGACGCTTTCCAGGATATCACAATCAAATGACCTTAGTGAAAGAGGGATGCCACGCGCTTGAGGTTCAGGATGCGACTTTCGCGATTGGTTAGTATCAAAGTATGGTCATTACCCCGAGTGATAAGGTGTGTTGAGACCTTAGGATGGTGAGATAGGAACACCCACACTACGCATGTGATTGTTGACTGTTTTGCTGATTTGTGGTTCCGATTTAAGGATTGTCGAGCCAAATTTCTTTAAAGTTTTAAGAGGAGTTTTGCCTAGATTTAAGGATTTATAAAAGAGGGGCAACTCTGAGACCAAAAGAGGATCCCAGAGTAGATGGGACTCTACATGCCTTAGAGGCTATTGGAAATTTGATGGGACAGTAGGCTAGAATCAAGCTGCTATCACCACTACCGCTTCTAATGATGCCCCGTTAGCTAAAGATGGGATGCATCATAGGCTGATGGAACAGTTCATAAATCTAAAGCCACCATAATTCACCGAAAGGGTGATCTTGAGGTTCCTAGCTCATGGATCAAGGAGCTGGAGAATGAATTTACTGAGGTGCATTTGAGGAAGAGAAAGTGACATTGGCTATTTACCAATTGCAAGGTCACGCCAATGATTGGTGAGAGGCTAGTCGGGGAAGAGTCTAACCTGATGACATAGTCCTGACTTGGGGAGCATTCATGGATGCGTTCAACTGAAAGTATTTTTTTGAGTGTGCATGAGATTTGAAGACAGCTGAGTTGATGTGATTCTATTAGAATCACCTGTCTGTTGATCAATATGAGGCTAAGTTTGCCGAACTGTCGACGCATGTGCCAAGGATGATCAAAGATCCGATGGACCGAGCTAGGAGATTTCAGGTTGGACGTAAACCGAAGACTCATAGTCAACTAGTGCCTCTAAATTTGAAAGACTACGACGAGCTGTATGGAAGGGCCTAGTTGATTGAACGAGCAGCTGTATCTGGATCACAATTTGCCTCTAACCAAAACAACCATCGATTTGAGAAGAAACCGATGACAGGAGGAAAGCACTTTATCCCTCCCAATATAAAGAATGGTGTTAGGAAACCAGCAAACAATCTAAACAAGAAATGCCGATTCTTTGGAGGGTATCATGGGACAGCACCATGGCTAACCAAGACTAGAGTGTGCCTCGAGTGTGGCCAACAAGGCCATTATATACGATATTACCCACATCGACCAGCAAGAATGCAACCACAACAACTGTGCGTGGGACAACAATCTGGAGCTGGATTGCAAATAACCCTAACCGTACCCCAACTTAAAGAAAGGTGTATGCGGTAATTAGAGAGAAAACCCAAGGACTCCCAAGCCATTATTACAAGTACGGTCTCCTCACATGAGTATGCTCCTTACACGCTGTTTGATACGGGAGCTTCGCATTCATTCGTACTAGAACAGTTTGTTAGATTTAGCTAGATTGGAATTGATATCATTAGAAACGGCTCTTATTGCTTCGACCACTATGAAGCATAAGGTGAAATTCGTTTTATGGTGTCAAGGGTGTTAGATAGTTATTAATGGGCAAAAGAAGTTGATAGATCTAGCCGTTTTGGCTATGTATCACTTTGACGTCATGATTGGAATGGATTGGCTCAACAAAAGCACATGAAGATTTAAATCGATTTAGGTGTGAGGGGGTTTACGTTGTTGAGAGGAAGTGGGTTTTTCGAGTTCAATGGTCTCTAGTTCAAGGTGGACAAGGTTGCAGTGCTATAAGTTGAGGATGGTGCACTCAATCTTCACCATGTATGGGTCAGAGAAAGATTGTGCTTTAGACCTTGTACAAGTGGAACATCTTCAATAACTAGGTTTCCCAACCTTATGTTTCCTTTCTCAATGACTCTTCCTTTATCCTTTCCTCCAGATGTAACTGTACCTCCATCTACAATTATAAGCGTTATGAACTTGTTGTTGTCTCAAGTTATGTATCTAGAGCACCCACTATCTAAATACTACTTGTTTTTCTTCAAGATAACCTAAAATCAAAGTAAATCTCATTTTTTTTTTTGGTACCCATATAAACTTGGGTTCTTTATGGTTATATTTCGACTTAGGATCAAGGGACTAGCTAGTTTTCTTGAATTTCTTTTGCTGTTTTGGACAGTCCACTTTGAAATGGCCATATCCTTCACAGATTAAGCATTCAGGAAACATTTTACCAGTAACTTTGGTAAAATGTTTAACAAAATAAGTTTTGTAAAAATGTGCAAGAGGTCTGTGCTTTAGTTTGTCTTTTGTTTTAGGAAAAGGATTCATCTCGTCTTCATTTCCTTCACGTCCAGACCATTCTTATTGTAGTGTTGTAGTGAATATTTTGGATAAGGAGAATGTACTGTAAAGTTTTTGAACCAAGAGAGAATTTGGTTCTGATTTTTGAAATTTCATTCTCGACATGCTCATTCTCAACATTTTATTTCAAAATCAATCTCTTTCTTCAGATTGTCAATGACAGTTTTGTCGATGAGGTTTTCAATGGTAAGATCGTGAACCTCATTTTTTAAAGCAGAAATTCGTTTTGAAGCTTTTTGGTGTTATACAAATATTCATTGGAAAAATCTCAATCCATCATAAGATAGTTCGGAATCATTTATCTCATCTTCTTCTAGTTCAGAGTTAGCCATGAGACAAAGATTTGCTTCTTCTTCATCACTTGTTTCATATTCAATGTTGCTCCATGTTTAAGCTTTCAGCACCTTTTTCTTTTTCTCGAATTTCCCTTTCTTCTTGTTAATGGATGGACATTCTAATTTTATGTGTCCAAACTTCGTGCATTCATAGCACGTGATGTCCTTACCTTTGGATTGTTCCTCATTCTTGTAAGGTTTCTTCTGGTCAACGTGGATAGATAATCTTTTTCCTTTGTAGTTTCCTCTCCTCATGAAGCTTTTGAACTTCTTTGTCGGCAATGCCATGTCTTTGTCTTCATCAGTTTCTTCATCATTAGAGGACATTTCTCCACCTATATCGTCTTGGTTAGTTTTAAATGTAATGACTTTCTTACCTTTAGAGTTACTTTCTTCATTTTAAAGCTCAACTTCATAGGACATGAATTTTCCTGTAAGTTCATCCATGGTGATTGGTTGATCCTCATGGTTTCCTATAATGAGGTCTTGACAGTACTTCATTCCATGGGAAGAGCTTGCAGCAATTTATTTACTTTCTCAGCATCTATGTAGATTTTTCCTTGAAGAGCAAGTCCATTCACTATTTCAGTGAATTGTGTGAACATTTGAGTTACTACTTCATCGAACTTCATCTTGAATAGCTCGTAGCTCTTTAGCAAGATGTTCTACTTAGTTTCTTTTAACTCTTTTTGTTCCTTCAAATGTTAGCATAATGCAATCCCACATTTGCTTTACTGCATCACAAGAAAAGATTCTCTTAAATTCAAAAGGCGGTAATGCACAATACAGGAGGTGTTTTGTTTTAGCATTAAGAGTGGCTCTTTTTTGACATTCTTTTGTAGTGTTGATGGCTATTGCATCCTGGCCTTCTTGTTGAACAGAAGCTAGTATTTCTGGACCGTTTGCAACTACATTCCATATGTCTAGATCTACGACTTCAATGTAAGATTTCATTCTTTACTTCTAATAGCCATAGTTGCTTCCATGGAAGTATGGCAATTTGTTGAGAGCTTGAGTATCAGTAGTAAAGAAGCTGTTAAGATTAGCCATAATAAGGGATTTCTGTACTCAAAAGAAATACATATCAAATAATGAGCAACAAAGCTTTTTTTTTTATCAATTGTTGAGGTTAACAATACAACCTAGAGGGGGGTTAAATAAGTTATTTTCAAACTTTGATGATCTTTTGCGGAAATTAGCTCATTATTAAATTAAGATTACCTCGATCTATTGTTTAAGCAAATGCTCTCCAATTGTATTCCAATATATGTATGTAAGTAAATGAAAAACAATGGGATATAGAGAGAGTTATAGTGGTTCGGCTTTGTCCTCAAGCCTATGTCCACTCTTCAGACTAGCAGCCTCAAAACGGGCTAGATTCCACTAACAATCTGCTTAAAAAGTTACAACCGGCTGGTACTGATCATTCATGTGATAAATTACACTATGATGTTGCTCTTACACTTGTACATTTAATCTGTAGCACAATTGTTAAATAGCACGACAAGTAAAACAGTAAGACAAAGAGCTTTCAATGGAGAACAACAGTATGTAACCTACTTGATCTTTTGTGTGGCGCACTATCTAGGAAGGTACTACCCATACAGCTTGTTTCTTAGGAATTTCGCAGACTAAACAAAAATAGCAACTGTTGTTGTCTTCTCACTAGTCTCTAAGGGTGCGCATGACAAAATTTCTGGAACAGAAATTGATTTCTAGCTAGAAATTGATTTCTCAATTTCTATTTCAGAAATTGAGAAGTTAAAAATTTTAGCTTCTGATTTCTTCTTCAAATCTATTTCTGGAATAGAAATCTGTTCCAGAAATAGAAAAATCAAATTACGTTACCAAACGGATTTCTATTTCAAACCTGTTCCGGGGAACAGAGAAACAGAGAAATAGAGAAATATAAATTTTATCATGCACGCCTTTAACTAACATGTCAAACACTCTAGCTACTCTGCTGTATGCTTTATTCCAATTATGTTGTTGTGTGAATCTAGATTTTTCAATGGCTCTTTAGCTGACTCAACGAACATCAACTTATATACGTGATAGTTATATCACCAACAACCTGATCTTTACTACTTCAATATAAACATCATCAGTGCCTGATCTTTTTGGTTGACTAGTGTTGTTTGTAATAATAGAACATTTGCAAATTTCTTTCCAATGGGTCACACCATGGATGTTGCATGGTCCTTTGGTCCAAATATCTACAAACAACATAATAAGTAAAATACTAAGGACAGTTTGGGCACCATCAAAATCACTCGAAGATGTTTTCTCCAACATAATTCTGAACCATTTTCTCAATCTCCTTGCCCTTGTCACCACAAAATTGATGATTCATTTATGCAATTTCCAATTGTTTTCAATAAAATGTATGAGGAGACATAAATAGTTCAAGTTTTGAATAGAACTCCATGTAACAATCGTGAGCGCAACCCTAAACTTGAGCTTGCAAAAAGTAAATCTTCAAACTTGTTTTTTGTTTCCCATAAATATACAACTTCTCTAGTCACTATAGATCGTGGGATGTGATTGCAAAAATGTTGCAACTGATTAATAAAAATCATGGAATCCAACAGCTCAACCATAAAAAAAAGTTATTCATCTATTATGATCATCCGAACAAGCATTTGCCTATAGTGATCTTGATCAAATTTCCATGTCAATAAGATATGAGAACTACCAGTACTAGTATTGCCCATTGTCATTTAAATCACATCTACTTTGCATGTGGCAAACAAATTTTAGTTCTTTTCTATATTGCAAGGATACTTGTTACACCTTTTTAAGTACTTCAACATAGTATGAGTACCATTATCAACATAGCACATGTACTTGACCCCGCAATAAATGCAAAACACCTCAATTTACCCTTTCTCACTTTTTGCTTTACAAAAATGAAGCCAAACTGTTGATTTTCATTTATCAAAAGGACAAGTATTAGATACCTTAGTTGTGTTGGACACCTCTTCGAGGTCTTCTTCACCTTCATATTCTAGTAACTCCATTACCGGATTCATAACATCATTGGATTTGTCCACTTTCATTAATGTTTAAATGAATCACTTGAATCAAACAAAATATAGATTGGAGCCATCAAATCGGAACACCCATCAAATTAAGCTTTTCTACAAACTGTGAGATGGATTCCTTATGTAAACTAGGATAGCTATTAGAAATCCACTAAAACAAGCACAGTTTTACAAGTTTGATGAATTTGTTTGTCCAAGTCTCACGAAAATTTAGTTTCAAATACAATTTTATGAGGAGGAACTACTGAAATCAAAGTGAAACAAAAAGGCAAGATAATAGAAAGGAAGTAAATAGGTTTTTTCATGGAACAAAATGAAATCCCACTCCTGAATTACAATCAAAGGATTCACCAACTGATTTAATTTCGAATTGATGCTGATACGGAGGAAGAATCAAAAGTAGAACAATATAACGATAGACAAAATACAAAGACATTCAAGGCCTTTCCATGACTGAAGAGAGGTTTCAAAGGAGAGATGAAGGATACTTACGAAGCATAACAAGAGCATGAGCGTCGGACAAACACCACACGAACTGCAAGAGGGACGCAGGATGCGACTCACTGACTCAGGCTGCAAGCAAGAGAGGAAAAGACTGCAAGGCGTGAGAGGCAAGTCGCGTGGAGGGGAGGAGACTAGTTACTGGAGAAGCAGAGATTAGGGTCTTCTATTGATTTAGGACATTAGGTCCTTAAAGCTTAAGTCATGTGCTATTCTTTAAGAAATTAAAAAAAAAAAATCTATATCTATATATATATATATTATATATTTATGTATTTATTTATTTATAATTGGTTCGTTGTGGTTCCTATCCTGCAATCGGGAACGAACCAACGCCTCTAGAATCGCCCAAAATCGGCCAACACAATCTAGTCTAATCTAGGCAATTCCCGATTTGGGCGATCCTCTATGCTCACTCCTACTTCACCATCAAATGCCAAGATCTGCGATTGGTTCTGGCATTTTCATCTAAAAGGGGATGATAAAACCGAGTTGAGTTAAGGTTCGATCTTGTGTCTTTGCCTCTCTTATCTTCTCCATCACTTAATTATGGTTTTCTCTGGTTCGCTAAGCTTAACTGTAACAAGTTTTTTTAGCCTGTATTACTTATCCACTATGCTCGTTCTCCTCGGTACATCGTCTTACGGACTGGCCCCATTTAGCCTTAATTTCAGTAACTTGGCTTGATTTAGAGGAGGGTGACACAAGGCTTGAGGCATGTGTCTCTATAAAAGACCCGTTAGGAGATATTGAATTGAAACTATGCGTAACTACACCCAAAGATTAGAGAATGGCGGCGCCAACGATCGCACAAAAGATTCAGGATGAAGATGAAAATTTTAACACGTAGAGAAGTAACATAGGACCACGTGCGCTTTGGGAACAAACACTTAGAAAGACCCAAAGCCAAAATGGGAGTAAGCTTGCAAATCGTGGACATAACAGAAAAAGGGCGGGAAAAAAAAACAGTAGGTAAAGATAGCCGTGGAGAACAATTAGTCGACCTCCTCAATCTTAGGACCAGCTCCGCTTCCACCAGCAGCAGGACCATCATCGTCCATTCCTGCACCCATGTTGGCACCAGCACCTTGGTACATCTTGGCGATGATGGGGTTGCAGATGCTCTCCAACTCCTTCATCTTATCCTCAAACTCGTCAGCCTCGGCCAGCCGGTTGCCGTCCAACCATTGGATGGCCTGCTCGATGGCATTGTCAATCTTCTTCTTATCAGCAGGCGGAAGCCTGGTGCCGATCTTTTCGTCCTTAATGGTGTTCCTCATGTTGTAGGCGTAATTCTCCAAGGCGTTCTTAGCCTCAACCTTCTTGTGCTCTTCGTCCTCGGACTTGTACTTCTCTGCCTCTTGAACCATCTTCTCGATCTCCTCCTTGGATAGCCTTCCCTTGTCATTGGTACTGGTGATCTTGTTCTTTTGACCAGTGGTCTTGTCCTCAGCAGACACGTTCAAGATACCATTGGCGTCAATGTCAAAGCACACAGTAATTTGAGGGACGCCCCTAGGAGCCGGGGGAATGCCTGAGAGCTCAAATTTACCCAACAAGAAGTTGTCCCTGGTCCTCGTTCTCTCACCTTCGTAGACCTGGATGAGCACACAGGGCTGGTAGTCTGAGTAGGTAGAGAAAACTTGCTCCTTCTTCGTGGGGATGGTGGTGTTCCTTGGGATCAACACAGTCATGACACCACCGGCAGTCTTGAGACCAAGGGAGAGTGGGGTGACATCCAACAGCAAGAGATCCTGTACTTTCTCATTTCCCTCACCACTTAAGATGGCAGCTTGAACAGCAGCACCGTAGGCAACGGCCTCATCTAGGTTAATGCTCTTGCAAAGTTCCTTACCATTGAAGAAATCCTGCAGAAGCTGCTGAACCTTAGGAATTCTAGTTGAACCTCCAACAAGGACAACATCGTGGACAGTACTCTTATCCATCTTGGCATCCCTCAAACACTTCTCAACCAGCTCCATACACTTCCTAAAAAGGTCCATGTTGAGCTCCTCAAATCTGGCACGGGTGATGGTTGAGTAGAAATCAACATCCTCATACAACGAATCAATTTCAATGGTGGTCTGGGCCATGGATGAGAGGGTCCTCTTGGCCCTTACGCAAGATGTCCTCAACCTCCTGAGGGCTCGGGGGTTGCCACTAATGTCCTTCTTGTGCTTCCTCTTGAACTCTTGGACAAAATGGTTGACCATTCTGTTGTCAAAGTCCTCTCCACCAAGGTGGGTATCACCAGCGGTGGCCTTCACCTCAAAGATACCCTCCTCAATGGTGAGAAGAGAGACATTGACCGTACCACCACCGAGGTCAAAGATGAAGACATTCTTCTCGCCAACACTGGTTGCTTTCTTGTCAAGACTATAAGCAATTGCAGCTGCTGTAGGCTCATTAATGATACGCATCACATTTAGGCCTGCGATGACACCAGCATCCTTGGTGGCCTAACGCTGAGAGTCATTGAAGTCCGCTGGGACAGTGACCACAGCATTCTTCACGGCAGATCCAAGATAAGCCTCAGCAATCTCACGCATCTTCATGAGGACCATGGAAGAGTTCTCCTCAGCAGCAAACTGTTTCTCCTTACCCTTGTAGTTGACCACATTCATGGGCTTGTCACCAGGCCCAGGAATGACCTTGAATGGCTACAATTTAATATCACTCTGTACAGATGCGTCACTGAATCTCCGGCCAATCAATCTCTTGGCATCTGTAATAGAAAGGCAAGTGTAAATCACCCAAGCAACAAAAACCGTATAGCGGTATTCCATTCAACAAAGAGTATCCCCACCAATGGAACCAAGCTGTCTACAAGCTAACTATAACTTTGAAACTAATATTTTCACCGCACCAATCCATATTTTGCCCCCCCCCCCCCCCCCCCCAAAAAAAAAATCGAGACCTAACACTATATATTAAAGTTGATTGAAGCGCCGACGCACTGGAAGCATACCAAGTCAATTCTTACGTACAAAATGTCGAACCGATCACCCTCTTAAGAAATTGATGGGTTTTGAAACAGTATACTCCAATATCACCGCTAGACAAAGTCGTTCAATTACAGATGGCAGACAGTCCATGGGGAGCATGTACATAAAGCATGAGTTGTTGCAACTATTCTTCCTCCACCGTACTTTACTCTCAGTTATACATCACGCGAGTACAACACGCGTGCTTGCAACTTGGAGCCTAGACCTCAAAATACGAAAGGACCAATTTTAAACGACATCCAGTAACAAATAGCGATTCGCCAGCACGATAGGAGTACAAGAACCTAATAAGCTGACCACCAAGCATAAAAGTCAACTGGCGAGCAACACCAAAATATTTATTAAAAAAAAAAAAAACAAGTGCCTATCCAGGAGGACCATAGACAAGCCAAATCTGGAATATATATATATATACACATACATACATACATACATACAGTGACTACTCAGATTTACAGCAGATCACGAAGAAAAACTGCAACGAGCGCTCCTAAACACAGCACGCGCGCCATAACATCGTGATCTACGAGGAAAACAACATGCACTAAGTCAAAGTAAAGGCTGCAAAAAAACCATAGATAAGCCCGTCTTTGAATGAAGCCTTGATCCAACAAAAACAATCTACTGATCCATCAACAATACATAAAACCAGGTCCTAGAAATCGGATCTCACCGAATAGAGTGTTCATCAGGTTCATCGCGACCTGGTTCTTGGCGGTGTCGCCGATGAGGCGCTCGGTGTCGGTGAACCCCACGTACGACGGCGTCCTCCGGTTCTCCTGGTCGTTGGCGATGATCTCGACGTGGTCATGCTGCCACACCCTGACGCAGGAGTAGGTCGTCCCGAGGTCGATCCCGATGACCGGACCCTCACCTTTACCGGCCATTATGCGGTCTCTCTCTCTCTCTCTTAAGGGTTGTGTCGACGGAGAAAGACGCTTGAAGGAGAAGAATGGAAGGAGGCATCGAAGAAGGCACAAGCTTGAAGCTTGAAGCTAGGAAGCTTGAAGGCACAAATTTGCATATTTTCAATCATTTGTATTTATTAATAGAAAATATTGTCAATAAAATTTTAACTTATTCAATATATTATTTAAACGACAAATCAGATATTATTTTAATGATGTGAATTTTTATATATTGAATAAGAATTTCAAAAATAATAAGTCAATATGTCCATCTATCTCTTTTAGACGAGGAAAAAATATTTGTTGACATTGATTATTATAATTTTATTCGACATGAATATTTTGCATGAATAATTAATATGTAACTTTTTTTTGTCCACTGTCCAAATTTAACAGATTGGAAATCACATCAACAATTTTCATTAATTTGAATTCATGGAAATACGATATTAAACATTTCCATATAATTTGAGAAGTAGATTGAACATTTATAGATAGTTTTTGTTAATGAAAAGCATTTATAGATACTTTATAAACCATGTTGAATAAATTAATATTTACAAACCACATTACATATTGGACCAAAATTTGGGAAGCATTTTTGTCTTTTTCTCTTATTAGTTTGTCACTCCACATATTTGTAGAATTAAATTAAAATCCAAAAATTCAAAAAATAACATAAACCTTGGAAGCATGAAATCGTTTCCTTCTCCAGTTTAGATTTAGGAATGGCTAAAACAAAATATATATTGAAAGTAAATTTAAATAATCTATTTGAGGGAATTTCTACTTTTGTTAAAACCGAACTTTAGGCACTTTCCGGGAAAAAAATAAGAACTTTGGGCACTATGGTATGGCCTTGACTACATGCAAGTAAAAGACGGAGGCATTTGTAGCCGATTGGCTTACGAACCATAGCATCACATCTAAACCAGACGATTTTCTTTCTTTTCCATCTAAAGATTTAAACTCTGTCCTATTAGATCATAAAGTATGATCTACTTATTTAGAATTTAATGGTTCATTTGTTTCGCCAAAAAAAATGATTTAAAAAATACTTTACAAAAAATGATGATTTATTTTACCTGCAAAAACAAATAAATGAAAAATATTTTCAATTTTCACGAGAATATTTAAACATAATTGTTTTCGATAATAAATGCATTTTTATTGATTGATTTTTTCAAACGATACAAGCAATCAAATTTATAAAAATATTTTCCAAGTTATTAATTTTTTGTGAAACAAACATAACCAATCAAGCCTCATTTACCACCAAAAAACAAAACGAAAATGATCTATTTTATTGCATGCTAAAGTAGAATTTAATGTTTCGACCAAAAAATGTAGAATTTAATGTTAAATTAAAATACCATATCACCAAAAATTAATATTTTCTATCTCTAATTAAGTCTCACTAATCGGTGATAATTTATTACATTATGTCGTTGCTATATTAATAGCTATTATGCCTACTATATAATATCCATTAACGTAATAATTTATTCATCATTCTTTTTGGTAACATTGTTATTACCGTAATCTCTCTCCTTATCAATTTTGGTTGGATTTGTTACAAATGGTGGATGCAAGCAGGAAAGAGGTAGAACTTGACTCCAATAATATGTTAGAAAGTTTCCAAGGGGTTGGTGGAATGGTAGGGGCTTGGGCTTGTGGGTGATTGATCCCAAGTTCAAGTCCCATTGCCCTCCATCTTACAATATCCTTCACTTACATTGAGGCTAATTTGTGGGACCAAACTAGCTCCTCTCCAGAATCCGAGTCATAAAAATAAAAATAAAAAACATGTTAGAAAGTCTATCTCAAAAGATATCTTAAAAAAAAATGTTAGAGAATATATCCCAAAAGATTAAGGGAATAGGTGAAGGGAAACTATATATTCAAGCGATATGAAATATTTTGACGTACTTCATCTCCACAAGCTTCTTATTTCACATTAGTCTTACTCCCATAGACTTGAGCTCAATCTTTAGAAAGTTGAATGATTTATATTAATTCGTCCCAACCTTTATAGATAAATGTAATTTAATCGATTGATTTAGAAAGTCTATCCCAAAAGATATCTTTAAAAAAAAATGTTAGAGAATCTATCCCAAAAGATTAAGGTGATAGGTGAAGGGAAACTATATATCCAAGCGATATGAAATATTTTGACATACTTCATCTCCACAAGCTTATTACTTCACATTAGTCTTACTCCCATAGACTTGAGCTCAATCTTTAGAAAATTGAATGATTTATATTAATCTGTCCTAACCTTTATAGATAAATGTAATTTAATCGATTGATTTGATGCATTGACTTCTTTTAAAGGCACGTCATGCCATTACAATAATTCAAATAAGTCAACATTAATTCGCCGATTGAACCTTTCATGGAGTTAAATTTAGAAGGTACACATGAAAAGAAAAATGTGCAATCATATACTTACATAGGAAACTCGTTGCTAACTATTTGTTTCTTGTTGTATCTCCTTAAGAGATCTCTTTGCTTAAAAATTATTTTTTCTTATCTGTAGCGTAAATGCAACGCTATTACCGAATTATTGATTAAATGAAAAGGGCAGACTTCAAGGAGCAAGAAGAAGCGACATCAGTGGCTTTTTTGGGCTTCTCCGCCGTGCAACTCTCCGGCCATCCAAGGCAACCTCGACTCAGAAATCGCCACAACCTCATATTGTCACCCGCATCTGCAGACAGCGATTCATCCGGCCATATGATGGCGTGAGTTCAGTACATTCCCAGCCGGAGGTCATCTTCATCACCAAGTCCACGGACCATACCTAAGCACCTTTTTTGTCATGTTTGGTGGCTTTCCGTGCAATTTCGCTATGTTGTTAGCTTGTTCAACTTTTTCCTTTTTATTTAAATGTCCATCAAAATGACTTCTCGTACATATCTTCTAGAATTTACATTTTAAAATAGATTATAATATTTTAAAGGTTGTGTGAAAAATTATTTTCTTTTGGAAAAAGGAAACAATGCTCCATAAATTATAGGTAATTACGTTTAAAAAGTGGATCCATCTTTTTCGTTTCTTATAGGTAATCTTATCTTAATCTTTCAATTCAATGAGCTAAATACTAGAGCAATTTATGCACGATAAAATAATGTTGTGCTCGAATCATAATATTTATCAGTAGTATATGTTATTATGAAACTTTAAATGAAATGGATTTCTTTAATTTCAGAAGAATATAAGGTCACGCAAAGCGCTAATAGTTGTTTCTGTAATTTCAAGCAAGGTATATTTACATGGCCATGATTCTAAAAGTCTACCAGAGAGACAATTGGGCATTTTAGACAACGTTCAAAGTAGGACAAACTAGGATTACTTAGGACGTAGTCAAGATTAGACATCTGCCAGAAGAGAAGATAAACGAGGATTAGTAAGATTTCGGAAAAATCAACTTTCAAAGTCTATCGACAATGCTTATACAGATACGCTAGTTCAAAACGATATTGTTGATAAAGCACAGCCATGAGTAACGTCCCTCGCATTCTCACCTCCTGTATCGGCGAAAGTTGAGCGAACACTGCCGTCACGCCCTTTCATGTGGTCTGTGCCGGAATGACATCAGCGGACCGATTTCCGTCTATGGCTGCGAACAGTGTCGGTTTTATCTTCACAAATTCTGCGCTGAATTGCCTCCTCGGATCCGACACCCACGTCATGCCGACCACCCCCTCGACCTCCAAGTGGGCGAACAGGGTGACCATGGGCACACGCCAGTCCTTTTCCGATGCGATCCTTGCGACTTTGAGGTGGACGCCGACATCGCAATGCTGACTTTGTGGATTGGGGTATGTTATGGTCCAAAGTTGCGAGAAGCCAAGGCTGGGGCCGGCAATAATCCGGTACTCTGACGGTTCTCTCGTGAACATCCGCTCATGTCCTTTCTCACGAAAGCCGAAAGTATTGACATCCCCTTTTGCATAGATTGCAAGAAGGGAATCTCAGAGGAGGAATGCGGGTGCCAGGAGTACGGTATCTTCCTGCACAAGGCATGCGCCGACCCGCCCCTGAAGATAAACCACCACCCTCTCCACACCGACTGCCACCCTCTCCGTCTCGTTTGCGATTCATCGAATAAGATGACTTGCAAGGTATGCCGACGCTGGTTCTACATAGGCTACCGCTGTGAGGAATGTGAGTTCCACCTCGATTTGGGTTGTGCGATCTGAAAGATGCCCCGTGAAGAGGATGAGAGGGAGGAGGGGACCATGCGTCGCCCGTCGACTTTGGATCATTTTGCACATCCGCATCGGCTCTCATCCTTCCATGCCGGCATGAGGATAGAAGTTTTCTGCAAGATCTGTCAAAAGGTGATTTCGGGCAGCGTCTTCGGTTGTGTCGATTGCTCTTTCTTTCTTCGTGAATCATGCGCCAGACCGCCAGCGCAGATTCAACACCCCCTCCATCCCGAGCATGCTCTCACCCTCGCTCCGTTTCCCCTGTTAGAAAAGAAAATCGAAATACTCGAATGTGCTTGCCGCTCATCTGAAGTGAAGGATCTCTACTGGTACGCTTGTCGAATGTGCGACTTTTACATGGATCAAGTTTGCGCTTTCCGAACTCTCCCGTATCTTGTAGAAGGAGTCAGTGCGACGGTTCAACATCCTTTACATGAGCATGAGCTGAAGCTTCATTATGCGCGTGGCTGGAAACTATGTACCGGTTGTCATGATGTTTTCTGCGGTATAGCCTACCGATGCACGTCCATGGGATGCGAGTTTTGCCTCCATAAATCATGCCAGCAACTACCGTCCAACTTGGTTCACCCCTCTCATTCTCTCCACCCGCTCGCTCTCCGCCACAGGCCACCACAAGAATCTATAGATTGCAGCATTTGTCACAAGGAAATTTGAGGCCAATTCGCCATCACATGCGCAGAGTGTGAATTCCATCTCGGTGTGCCCTGTGCTTAAATACCAACTCCGAATCACCCTTTCCACGAGCACAACCTCATGTATTTCAAGTGTGCCGAGGGGGAACTGGAATGCAACGCCTGCCGCCAAAGTTGCAATGTCGACCTCTACCGCTGTGTGCCGTGCAATTTTAACCTTCACTATCGTTGCTCTCAGCTACCATCAACTCTAAAAAGTAGCCATCACATCGATCAGCTAACCTTTTATGAGTCGTTTGCAAAAGATGACTCCGGCAAGTACTTCTACAACATCTGCGAGCGAAGAATAGATCCGAACAAATGGATTTACTGTTGTGAGATTTGCTGGCTAGTTGCTGATGTCGAATGTGAAGAGGTGGACGTCATAGAAGCGAATGTGAGCGAGATTGGAGTTACTGGGTATGAAAATTGAAAGGATGAACGAGCAAAGCAGCCTTTATAAGCTGAAAGACAAATATGTATATTGCGACTGTTTTGAGTTGATGGCTCTTTTGCCATTTGTAATCTTCTTGCTTTGTTATCTTTTGCTTAAACTCGATCTTGCATGAATGAAATGAACCTCGATCGCTGATCATACAAGTTCAAATTCGTCCCTAGATCATCCAACGGAATCAGTCGATCCACGATAGAATGAGTTTCATAAGAATTTGTCAGATATAGAGTGCGCTTGGGAATACATTGATAGGTCCATTTAAGGGAAGGTCTATGGAGTCGAGTACATTTGTTGAGATTTACTTCCTAGTAACAAATTCGCATATATTGTCACGAGAAGTTAGTGCTCTGGAACAACCTACTGACTTTACTTTGAATGGAAGAAGTTAAGCATGGGACTAGTTCATTGATTGTGTTTATTTATAGGAGAAAGCTCGCTCATGAGATCTAATCTAATCTTCCAACTCGTCTCGTGGAACAAATTCTAATCTTGCAGAACCTCATTGATTTAAGGAAAAGTGCCAAAAAAGTTATAAACCTTTTGGCTTTGTGCCGATTTAGTCCTAAACTTTTTTTTTTGTGTCGATTTAGTCATAAACCTTTTTACGTTGTGTCAATTCAGTCCTTTCCCGCCAATTTTGGCCGGATTTTGCTGACTGGACGTCGGCCGGCTGACGTAGCCTGATCGGCGCTGACATGTACAACTTTTAATAATATTTTAATATTTTTTAATATTTTTTTAATTTTTTTTCTCTTTTTATTTTTATTCTTTTATTCTTTTTCTTTTTCTTTTTCTTTTTCCTTTTCATCTTCTTCCTCCAGCCGGTCGCCGGAGCTCGGCGATCGGCCAGAGGCGACGGCCGGCGGTGGTCGAGGTCGACCTCACCCGCCACCTTGCCGGTGGCCGCCGGGCGAGCCTCGCCCGCCCGATGCGAGGCCGCCCTCGAGGCACGGTGGCGAGGCTCGCCCTCGCCGGATCTCGGCGAGGGTCGAGCCTCGCCCATGGTCGGCGAGGGCGATCCCCGCGAGGCCAACTCGATGCCTCACGCCGGGCGGGCGAGGCTCGCCCTCGCGGCCACTAGCGAGGTGGCCGGCGAGGTCAACCTCGCCGGCCGTCGCCTCTGGCCGGTCGCCGAGCTCCGGCGATCGGCTGGAGGAAGAAGATGAGAAGAAAAAAGAAAAAGAAAAAGAAAAGAATAAAAATAAAAAGAGAAAAAAAAATTTAAAAAGAAAAAAAGAAAAAAAAAATTCAAAAATATTAAAATATTATTAAAAGTTGTACACGTCATCGCCAATCAAGCCACGTCAACCGCCGACGTCCAGTCAGCAAAATCCGGCCAAAATTGGCCGGAAAGGACTGAATCGGCACAACGTAAAAATGTTTAGGACTAAATCGGCACCAAAAAAAGGTTTAGGACTAAATCGATACAAAGCCAAAAGGTTTAGGACTTTTTTGGCACTTTTCCCCCATTGATTTCATTTCTGGTACATTGCAATTTGGATGAGCAGATATAGTGGTACATTGCAATTTGGATGAGCAGATATAGAGCGAGCGTAGAATATAGAATGTGGCTGTCTATAATTCTGGACCTAGCATTTGGCAACGAAAGTGCAAATGAAAAAATTTATGTCCTTTAAAAATTTGTATGAAGGGCAGCATCATTTGGACGTGGGGCACGAGGCGCATGGAGTAATGAATGATACGTCCAGTCCGTTGGATGGAGAAAGAAATACGGATGATACGTTTGATGGTTCTGAGCAACCAGATGAGGCGGCCAAATCCTTTTATGAGTTGATGAAGATGCTAAACAAGGATCGAACCCAGAGGGCGTAAAAGGCGTTCCAAATTATCCAGCATTGCTGGTCTCTTTCACGTTAAATGTCAACAAATGGACGACCGACTCTTTTGCTGTGTTGCTTGACTTCATAAATCACCACAAAGGAAGTAAGGGAGTGTATAGTGGCTTTTGGCCTTAGTTACAAAAGGATTCATGCATGTTCGAACGATTTTTATGTTAAATTGGAAAGAGCATGAAAATGATACCAGCTGCAATATAAGTAAAACACAAAGGAATACAGTGTTGGTAAAATACTGCTTCGAATAGGGTAGAACAATGAAGACGGATCTTTAGAGTACTCGAGTCGGACTTTGAGGCGTGATATCACTTTCTTTAAGGATTTATTTGCCCCACAAAGTTGCTAATGGTCACCGGCAAAAATCCTCCAGGATACAACAAAGTCTCAAAATCGAGAATACTAGATAGCAATTCTAGTATTTCTCCAATGTCTCTCTAGGAAACAATTGAAAGGAAGGCTGTAGTTTTTTTCCTCAGAAAGAAGACTCAAAAAGATGAAAAAATGATCACTTCAATTCTTTCTCAATCTGACAAGTATATATAAAATAGTCTTAAAAAAAAACGAAGACAACTCTTCGTGAAAAGTTGCGAAATGGACAAACACATTCTTTCGAAAATTTGCTCAAATGAACAAAGATGTCCATTCATAAGAAGTTAAAACCGAACAAATACAACTATTCGGGAAAGGTCGCAAATTGAACAGGTATTTTTCTTTCAAAGGTTGTCTTGAAAAGACACTAACAAAAATTCGGAATAAAATAATAATAACTATTTAATAAATAAAAATTTCGAAATTTTATTTATTAATTAATTAATTTCCGAAAATTCTCAATAATAAAAAACAACATTTGAATTAATTAAACTTAATAAGACAACCGTACGAAATAAAAAAAAAATTTAAAAAGACAAAAGGATTAGTGCTAATTAAATCGCGCAATTATATTCAAAGACCAAGACGCTGGGTATGGTGGGGTCTAGCCCCACCTAATCATTCCTTTAAATATACAAAAGAAATCCCACACTTTTAAATTAGTTTACTTCTTCCCACCTTTCCCATGTGGGACAAGGTAAATAACACTTTCCTTTTGTTTTAACAAACAAAACTCCAACATACAGTGGAGGAACCAGATAAAGAAGAGGAAGAGAGACAAAAGACCAGCAAAAGTTCTGAGACGTTAACCTCTAATTCCTCTGCGACAATGACTGTTTATGTTATCCAAAACGGCATCATTAGCACAAAGAGGAGAGAGCTAATAAGGGTTATACGAGAGACCCTCGCTGACTCTCCTGCATGGCATGGTGATTTCATCAATGTTAGAGTGGGACTAGATTCAGATGGATTTAAGCCAATGAAAACAATCAGCATTTCACATGGTACATGGGCAGTTCTTTTAGTGGCCTGCAATAGCATGAAGCAAGCCTATTTCATGCTATCTTTACTCATACTCGATCCTTCTGCTCTAGGAAATATCATGGAAAAATGATTTATTACAGCGAAACTTAAATTTGATGCAGCATATGCAACGGCATGTTTGGCACATTGTTGAATCTTGAAAGGAAAATGCCATTCATGACTCATTCTCTGCTTTCAATTTTTGAATTGATTACAATAAAACATGAATACCGAACTTTGTTTCAAGGACAAAAAGGAAAAAAAAAAACAAAAGAATTCACCAAGTAAGTCTATTTTAATCCAATTATCCGTTGATTTAGTTTAATCCACTTGTCTCTAAATCCTGACATTAAAGAAGATGTATCAATTTTGAAGGAAAAAATTTAAATATGGATTAATTGTAACCAGACACGAACATCGGATGTGGCTGTAGTTTAGTGGTAAGAATTCCACGTTGTGGCCGTGGAGACCTGGGCTCGAATCCCAGCAGCCACAATCAACAGTGACCTTTTGTTTATTTTTAAAATCCTTGTGGCGAGGATGTATTTCCAACAATTACCTTCAAATTTTCCTTTATTTTGATAAGGATGTATTTCCTACAATTGCATTCAATTTTCACTTTATTTTGATTTCATGTTTTTTAGCATATTAGTCAGGATGTTCTAGTTTTCCTTACCAGTGCGGTAATGGATCGATTCTCTTATTTTTATTTCATGTTTTTTAACAAAATAGTCAGGATGCTCTTGTTTTTCTTCATAGTGCGGTAATTGATCGATTCTTCTAATACGCGCTTAGTCCGCTCCGCTTGCAACAATTCAATCAATTCTTCCAATGAAAAAAAAAAAAACACGAAACATTCCATCGGTCAAAATCAGTGACTTTGATGTTATGTCGTCCATTTTTTTTCCCATAATTTTAATTTGTAATGTATATTTGTTAGTGTTAGGAAAACCCTCTCCTGACACCATCTACAGTTGCATCTCACGTGAATGATTGTTTCTTGGATTTTTGCTTTGTGGGGATCAAAAATCTCGTTATGGAGACGCTTAGAAGTTGACCTGGGGAAATCATCAGTGTCAATCAGTAGTGGTGGTGCTCATAATAGTGAAAAGCAGAAACCAAGTTACAACTACATCTCGTCCACAAATGTATCTTTAGCTGCAATATGAGTCCTAGATATTTTGGCGAGTTGAGTTTTGATCACTTTTTTTTAGTCAATTGAGTGATTTGAAATAGGCGGAATTAACTCCTAATATTATCGCCGATGACATTACATTGTGGGAATATATTGCAATTTTTCATAAATTAAGCATAATGTTAATCATTCTCAAGGAATAAAATACATGAAATTTTGTCGTGTGGAGAACTCGATTTTGCAAATCGATTGGATATAATAGCCTGGATTACATACAAATAAGAGAGAAACCCCCATTGCTATCTTATTAAGTAAAAGTAGGGAGTTAATTCTCAATTAATTCTTACAATCAAGTTTACACTCGTTTATGAACATATCACATATAACATGATCTTGATTAGATCAAAATCATGTTTAATTTCATTAAAAAAAAAAATCGACAATGGCACTATTTCCTAGAGACAAATGTCATAGTCGGTGAGATTAATTTTTTTTTAATATATATTTCAAAGAGAAAAAGCTACCAAAAATCTCAAACTTTATCCAATGTGACAAATTTATCCTAAACTTTTTTTTGTGACACAAAAAACTCCAAATTTTGCTAATTACGACACATTTACCTCATCTTTATGGTTGAAGGGCATTTTCATCTTTTACTTTTTAAATTTTTTTCTTTTCTTCTTCTCTCAATGGCGAAGGGAAGCCGAACTCACGCAAGGGCCGCCCTCGCCAGCATCGGCATGAGTCACCCTAGCCTAAGTAGGTGAGGGCGGCCCTCCCCTGGGTCAGGCAAGCCGGTGAGGACAACCCTCGTCGACGCTGACAAGGGCAACCGTCGCCCAACGCAGGCGCAACGGTCGCCCTCACCCTTGCCCTTGCCCTCGCCTAAGTCCGGCTTCCCTCCATCATGGCTGGCAGAGGGAAGAGAGGAAAAGAAAAAAGAACAGAAAAAGAAAGGCAAAAGAAAAAAAAAATTAAAAAACAAAAGATGAAAATGACATATAATTTGGGGTGAATGAATCACAAAAGTATAAGTTTGGGATTTTTTGTATTACGAAAAAAAATTAAGATAAATGTATCACAATTGGCAAAATTTGAAATTTTTTATGTCACAAAAAAAAAACAGTTGAGATAAATTTGTCAGGATAAAGTTTGAGATTTTTGATAACTTTTTCCCTATTTCAAAAGGCTTAGGTCTCAAATGTCCCAGATGAAACGTTCAGGGGTCAGCTAACCAATAGCCAAAGCGTTCAAGACTCCGGGTGCACAATCTCCATCTCATTATCATCATTCATCGGATTCCATCTCCATTCTCCACTAGTATCATTTGTCGGAGAATATTTTTAAACATTAATGCCGTCTCTAAAAGTCTGGACATGAAACTGTCATATTTATTTGATTATTTCCTGTCTTTAAATGTATCAATGAGAAGTTATGAGCAAAGTGTTCAGGTTTTACCCTCTAGCATCGAATAAAATACCCAAAGACAAGGATATCAGTAGGTTTAAAGACATCCCTATGAAAGTTCAGATTGACAAATTTGAAGTGTAAGATACGGCTCAATGCTTACTATAGATGCATATGATCTACGTAGCATGCAGATTCGCTCCTGTTCAAGAGGTAGTGGACAGAAATTTTCTTACGATATCGCTGTCCCGGCAAACTACATGAAAAGGCCACGAGCACTGCCAATACCCATCAGGTCCTCCCACAAATCCTGCGAGGTTTTGTAGTCCTTCACTAACTGTTCAACCTGTTCAACTTGAACAGGTGGAGCAACAGATCATGGAGAAAAAGCCGATAGGTTACTATCACTTGGCCTTTTGCCTTGAATTGGAGATTTTTCAACAAAATTTATCGCTGAGAGTTGCCCTGTGAACGAGTGCGTGGGAGAAATTGAAGCCGAGGAGAAAACCGTCGCTCTTGTTTTCTGGAAGAGACCAATTTCCTCTTCTGACCATGGCTGCTCTCTCTGACACCTGCAACTTAACCAGCAACTGATCCTTTATTGAAGTATGCAGACATGAAAATATTGGGAGATCGATGTAATATGTTGATACAGAATGTACTTCTAATCATTGATCATGACTGGATATCATCTAAGATATTGCCTCATATTGCTATCTCAAAAAATGTTCACTCATTTTCACCAGCCATATTAAACCTCTCTAACTTGATTGTTCCAATTCTAATTGGTTTGCTCCGTTAGAAGAGATCTCCATGCATTAAAAGCAGACTTTGTTTATGCACAAGAAATATGATGCTGGAGAAGAAAGTATAATAACTGACAAATTAAGCAACATTTTTTACTAATGTACTAAGCAAGCAGATTAGCAAAATGACAGACGTCACAGGCACACCTATAGGAAACCATGTTAACAATTTATCACATTTTTAATGGTGGAATGAAATTGAAGGTGATTAGGAGCGTGAGGAAGTATTAGCAGTGTAAAGACAGACTGCTGAACCTGCAAACGTACTATTGAACCACTGGGCATGAGACTCTTTCTTTCCTCATTTGTGAATCATCAGGTATGAAGTTAGATGCAGTCACCAAGGGCCATAGCAGCATAATATCCACTCTAATTGAAAATCAAAAGTTAACAGAAATAACCTTTGTTTTGTTGAACATTTTTTAGGGCGTCAGAAGTTTCCTCTCCATCCTTTTGCTTGGCACCAGAAGTTTTCTCTTCAATTTTATTCTTGTTATCTACGGTTTTCTCAACATTTTCATTGGAAGGACCATGAAGCTCAGCATCAACCGGTGATGAGACCTTTTCATTCTTTTGAGATACTTTCCTCTTGGTGGAACTTCTATTTGATGTCATCATCTGGATCAAATCATAGTGCAAACCCTGCTCGACTGTTATTACATTTTCTCTCTCTGCAAGCCCAGAAGAACGGGTAAACCTTCTAGTGTTTGCCAAGGTGCTTTTCTGTATCTCTTCATCACAGGACTTTATCAGATTTTCACGATTTGCGGCAGCAGAACCTCCTCGAGCTGTTGATCGAGTTATTCTAGCTATTTTTGTAAGTTCCCTTACCTTGGTTTCATTTGTTGAACGCATCTCTGTTGCTCTAGAATCAATGTACTCTGAGGCAGCTGGGATAGAATGAGATGGCACTTGTAAAGATTTATCACTCAGCGGAGACACACTACCAATGATACAAGAGTCACCTGCCTTAGTACCATTTGTCACTACACTATGAGCAGCTGACACCATTGACGCCAGAGCTGCACGGGCAGCAAGAGGACTGAGTCGGGACTTGTTATTAGAAAGTTCAAAAATAGATGAACCTAAAGGCACGGGAACTTCAACCTCTACATCCAGTTGCATTTTCACTGGATCCTGAGGAGATGCTTCCAATCGAATTTGTTCTTCAGGACCTTGAACAGGCAAACTACTTGCATCAAATTCATCAATAAGTCTACGTTGCGCTTGCCCCTTCTTCTCAACTGTACTCAAAACCAGAGGTACACAATTACTATAGCAAGAAAGTATATTTTGGAATTTATAGTCAGACGCATATGGTGTGAATTGGAAGCATTTTTAGCATGTTGTATCTCAATGAACTAATGATAGAAAAACCTACATGCACCTCATATATTGGCTATATCATTAAAACGTCCAAACAAATTGGTCATGTCAATCATGTATAAATACAGTGTATCTGTGAATTATATGCAAACCAATTAATTCTTTCTTACCATGTCAAAAAACAATCTGCGCATTTGTCTATAAAACATCTCAAATTTTTAATTCTATGATCTCGTTGCCTGATTAAGCACTTCTTTTTTCAAGACACAGAAAAGGTAGATGGTTTTTCATTCACGTTCTCTTGGAAGCTTTGACGTGCTCAGACCACGAATCACACCAAACTTACTAATTTTGAAAAAACACTTAAGTCAAAGGCAGACGTTTTTCCAGGTTGTGGTTTTGACAATCTGAGTGGAACGATACCGTATGATTCTAAGATACGTGATTAGTTGCACATACTTTGTCGTCAAGTTGGCTACACACTACATAATGATGTGAGTGCCGAATGTAGAGTAGCATATACGATGAATCTGCTTTGTTTATGGCATGGTGAATCCCTTCTCTACTTGTTTTCCCAATTTACCATTCTAACTAAGATTAAAAATTCTGAGGCACAATCTTCAATCACCTGCATGACAGTAACATCATGCAGGCTTCACCAAATACACAGGCAAGTTAAACAAATCATCTGCGACTAGAACCTAATCTGTTCAATCTTGCATTTTTAAGTAAAAAGAACTTATGGATACACATTTCAGCTTCAAAAAATGTAAGTTATTGACAATGACCTTAAACTTCTAAATCTATCATTCGGAACAATTTGTATCAATAAAACTCCAATCTCAAACGCTAAAAAACAAAGGCTGAAAGTAACAATCAATCCAAAAAAATCCATAATGAATGGAGAAGCAAAATGTTCTTGCTATAAATTTTTATCATTGTTTCTTGGCCACACAAAATAAAAGGGAAAAAAAGTAGCAACAAGAAGTTCCTACCTTTCATCCCAATCCCAAACAGAATGTCTCTTGAAATTCCATCTTTAGGATCGTCAAACATAGTACAACCCTTTTGCTCTTCCAGCAGCCTGTCCAGGTCCTCTTCAACACCATTCTCTTTGTCAACAGGGAAGAATGGAGAGACAGAATATATAGCTTGACTTTCCACAGATTTCAAGAATTCAGAAATAACAGGGTGTTCCTTTATACTTTTCTCGGCTAATCTCATGATTGAACTAGATGATACAGTGAAGGTTTCTCCCTTAACATCTTTTCGAAGCAATTTAACAGTGAAAGCGCATCTACAATAGATCCTCTTCGAGTGTCTTACTCTGAGCACCTGACAATTTTAGATTTTAGCAGAGAACTGAACAGATAGGTAATACAAAATTTATGCATTATCATGTAAAGTTTTCTATTGCAGAGAAGGAACAGTACGACCTAAATGTCTTAATTAAGCGCTAGGTTTAAAGAATGACAGTATAAGCCATCAGCTTCTATGAACTCAAATTGCAATTCTATCTAAAAGAACCTAGCTTATGGATGCTCTTGATAATACTCTACATCGAGAAAAAAGCTAACAACCCTGTAACTTACTTAAGGCAGGGCAGACACCTAAATCGACAGTGCAGAAAGTAGAAAGGACCATGACATAATAGATCATTAAGTTATACACTTAATAAAGAAACCAAAGTACATGTCACAGCCATCGAATTATTTCTTCAGAAAGAGATTCTTGCTTCAATGTCTGAAGCAGTTGCAA
The DNA here is from genome assembly GCA_017140595.1 of Eucalyptus curtisii. Lineage (NCBI taxonomy): Eukaryota > Viridiplantae > Streptophyta > Magnoliopsida > Myrtales > Myrtaceae > Eucalyptus > Eucalyptus curtisii. The sequence goes on from CM029494.1 coordinate 14,567,373, forward strand.
ATAGCCATTGAGGCTGATGAGTAGGCGAGTTTTGTTTGCCAATGAACTACAATAGGACAACGGAATGCATCAACTCTAATATCTTTATCAATCTAATAGCCTTATTATTGGGTTGACTGGGAGTGGCAATGTAACAGATCAATGAAAGTTCAATTGATATGCTAATTGAATTGATGACCCAATTCATTAGGTAGTGAAGCACCCCAAGTCAAGTGGAGTGTGCTCAAGCTCAACAATATAGCTGTTAAACTAAACAAAAGATTGTGAAGCTTGGTTAGTTCAGCTAAACTGAAGTCCTGACATGGAGGAAGGTGCACTTTTAAATTATAAAACAATTTTTGTTAATAGAGTCTCATTTTAGGCAGTTCTGCATATAAATGGTTGGATATCACCAAAAGGGCTGTTAATTACTCAATGGACAAGAAATCCCACATTGCACTTTGTTGGTTGCACTGATGGGAGATTAAACATGCTGTTCCCTGAGTCTGGGAATGCATTTTTGCGTACCTTTTCCACTTCGGCATCGTAGAAGCACTCTGGGAAATGCGAATTGAAGGCAGCAAGGACATGTTTGCCTTGCTCAATGTGAGAGCAATCGTCACCTTGAAGAGGAATTGATCGAAAGCGGAGACGATCCAGCACTTCTGGCTCAGTCAATATCATGTCTTCTGGCTCTTGGCTTCCGAAGTTTATAAGAAGACCTCTTCTAAAAGAGCTGGGAAATTCGCAGATATCGCGTTAGCTTCAGATCGAATGGCAGTACTCCTAAATTATTCTGCTAGACAAATTATTTTCCACTCCCTCAGTCTTATATAGGAACTAACAACCATACAGATTTTCCATCATACATGTCTTTATAAGGGAGAAGTTAAGTGAGTTTGAAATACATCTTAGCAAAGTACAGATTCCCAACTTTCAATTGGGGAAAAACTAAGGAGGCATCTTTAGTATCTCGCATTCTACAAGGTTCTGCCTCCAAAAGCTAAATGATCTCGAATGATATAAGATTCCACACGATACATCTGAGACAACTTAAATGAAAGAAGATAGTAGCCTTGATATCACCGAGCATAGTTGCAAAAAAATAAAACAAGATGAGTGCAATTTAACAGAGATTGCTTGAGCCATTAATGGACTCCATAAATTTGGTTCCAAAATCTAATATCATACATCAGCAGGCAAACGTTATACCCGCATGCATTGCCAAGTTCTACTACATAAACACGCTACATGCAAAGAGTATCATCTCACTTTTTTGCTCCGGCTACAGCATAACCAGTTCTCCTTCCTATCACAGAGTCGGCATCAACTTCAACCCTCAAAGCGACGAGCTAAAAGGTCCCGATCAAGTCCCATTTCCCCCCAAGCCTATCAGAGGCTAAAAAACTGAGATACCCAGCAAGCGATTGCGATTTGATTCAAGTCTATATGCTCAATCTATAGTGGAATCAAGCTCACGGTGGTGGCGATCGTGCACACACGATCGAGGCTTTACAGTGGCAACGAGTGCTCGAGCTCGATGGAGGGGCCTTTTACCTGAGAGAGACCGTACAGGGAAACCAAGAGGAGTCAAGCGTGCGCATGGCTTCGAGCTCTAGTCGTCCATCGCAAGCCCCTGCATCGACTGGATTGGCCATTGAAGCAATGCAGGTCTCGCGGTCTTTTTGCTGAATTTTGCTCGTGCGAAATTGAACATGGAGAGTACCAGAATCCATGGATCAAAAACCCCTTTCACCGGAGGGGATTCTCGACGGGCGGGCTGGTGGGTCGGGTCGGTTACGGCGAGATGATCCGACTTCAACCGGGCTCTTGATTAGAAGGATTTTCTCCTACTTCTAGGGGAGTGTCTAGTCAATATGACAAAATGTACGACAAAATGATTATATATATATATATATATACATATGTATATATATGTATATATGTATATACATATGTATATACATATATACATATGTATGTATGTATGTATGTATGCATGTATGTATGTATGACAAAATGATGGTATGTATGTATGCATGTATGTATGTATGACAAAATGATGGCCCGCGCAAATTGTGCCAATTGGAAATATAATCCTATTATATAATCACCCACGTTAAATATAATATCATATGATTTGAAAATGTATGATCATAATGTGAATAGATATGTAAGTGATCGGGCCCCATCAATCAAGCCTCGAGCTCCACTCGTATTTTGTTGATTGAACCAACCAATTTGCCACTTATGTAAGTGAAAGCTAATTTCTATTGAAATTTCATTATGTGGGGTCAAGGATGAAGTTGCCAATTATGCGACATAATTGTTGATTTGCAAGACTTGTTATTGATTGTGAAACTCCCAACGACAACCTAAAGAATGGAGGCCATCGTGGTCGATTTCTACCACTATTTAATGACCTTTTACCATAACTGTTCTGCTCAAAAGACTAGTCACGAATTTATAGAGTTCTATCTAGTTTCAATTCATCTAAAAAATATGCATTCATCTAAGTATATTTATTCGCAACTTTTATGAGTCTTTTAATGTGTTATTGTTTTCAAGAGTCATAATTAGGTGAATTCCCAATTCAAAGAGTCTTTGCTTTTGTTTAGTAGTATTTCTATAAATAAATGTGTAATCCCAATATATAATACAGATGGTTTGAGAATATGAATATATGAGATTTTCCTCAATATAAACGGAATATTTTAGAGAGTAGGGGCCTATTTGTTAAAAAAAAATTATGTTCCCCAAAACAAAAATTTCTATTCTTTTGTTCTAGGGAACGAAAAAGAATAAAAACGTGTTTGGTAAAACTTTTGTTCTCAAGAACAAAAAATCTATTTTTGCGTTAGAATAGATTTGGAACAAAACAAAAAGTAGAAAAAGGTAGGCTTCCCAAGAACAATTTCTATAATCAATTTTTCTCTCTCTTCTTTTTTTCTTCTCTTTTCTTCTTCTCTTTCTTTTCTTCTTCTTCTTCTTCTTCTTCTTCTTCTTCTTCTTCTTCTTCTTCTTCTTCTTCTTTTCCTTTTGGTCGGTCACCGGCCTTGGCCATAGCTGGCGCCGGCAACCGGCTAGACGAGAGCCGGTAACCTTGCCGAAGCATCTCTAGCCCTCGAAGACGCTGAGCCTCGCCGTGGCCGCGCGAGGCTCGACCTCCCCAGTCGGCACGAGGCCGGGCCTCACTAGGCCAAGGTGAGGCAGAGGCTTGCCGGGGCTAGGCTGGCCTCTGGCAAGCTCGTGCGGGCCTCACCGCAGTGGCCAGCGATCGGCCAAAGATAAAAAAAGGAAAAAAAAAAAAGGAAAAAAATTAAAAAATTAAAAGAAATAAAAAAAAAAATCTAAGAATTTTACCAAACATATTTCCATACTAGAAATAAAAATTTTGATAAGTTACCAAACACGTTCTTTTGCTTAGAAATTGTTCCCGAGAACAAAAACGGAAAAAATCATTTCTCATCAAAAAAATTTTCCCGAAACAAAATGATTACCAAACGCACTCTAGATAACTCCTACTCCGATTTCTTTATCCTTGGAAAGTGGAATAATCCTTAGGCTCCGTTCGTTTCGCGGAAAATATCATGTTTCCGGAAAACATTTTCCTGGAAGTCATTTTCGTTTGTTTCGCGGAAAATATCATGTTTCCGGAAAACATTTTCCTGGAAGTCATTTTCCAGGAAAATGACTTTATTTTCCAGTGTTCGGGCAAAATCTAAAATTTGAGTGGAAAATATTTTCCACCGTTCGTTAGCTCATTTAATTGTTTGGGAAAAATTATCAAAAATTGAATTTTAATATTTTTAATTGACCAAAAAATTTATTTTATTTTTTTTATATTTTTTTAAAAAATGATTTTTTTAATTATTTATATTTTTAAAAATCGAAATTTTTATTATTTATTATTTCTTTTTCTTTTCCTTCCTCCTTCCTCCTTCCTCCGCCGTCGCCTCCTTCCTCCTCCTTCTTCCTCCTCCTTCCGCCGCCGCCACCTCCACCTCCTTCCTCGCTCGACGATGGCCGGGCCGCCCGCCGGCCGACCAAGACCCGGTGGCGAGATCCGGCGAGCTCGAGGCTCGGCCGATCTCACCCGAGCTCGCCGGATCCGGGGACGAGAGCTCGAGCTCGAGGCGGCTTCGAGCCGCCTCGAGGAAGCGGAGCGCGGATCCGGCGAGCTCGAGGCGGCTTCGAGCCGCCGGGGAAGCGGAGCGCGGATCCGGCGAGCTCGAGGCGGCTTCGAGCCACCGGGGAAGCGGAGCGCGGCGGCGGCGGCGCGCCCGGCCGGAGCGCCGCGGCGGCGGCGGGGGCGGCGCCCGGCCGGAGCAGGCGGGCAGGAGCGGCCGGGGAGGGCGGAGGCTAATCCCGGAGAAGGACGTCGTCAAGCCATTGCAGCAGGGAGAGCGAGAGAGAGAGAGGCCGGGAAAATGTTTTCCTCTTTTGAAAAGAGGAAAACATTTTCCACAATGTCAAGAGAGGATTTTCCGTTGACCGGAAAATGTTTTCCTTGACCGTGTATTTTCCGTCCACCCGAACACCAGAAATTTCGGAAAATATTTTCCTGGAAGTTATTTTCCGTGAAACGAACGGAGCATAGTGTTGAGCCAAAAAGCTATTTATCCTTGGCTAGCGGTTCGCCATCCCAAAGTTTTTGGTACTTATTGGGCGGTTCATCCTTTAAGTTTGGTAGTGAACTTCATCAATCCAATCTTCTTCCTCGGCTTGTGGTGCTTCCTTTAAGCCTTGATGGTAATCATATTTTATCCTGCATATCCATTTTTCCATTGATATCCGTCCTATACACTCTTATCTATCATTAACTCATTTGACGTTACTCAAAACACACCTGCCTGCCCTCGCAACCATATCAGTAATACTTTTTACCTAATAATTTAATATTTTAGCTCAACATTTTAACATTGTTATTAGAATGGGGATTGAGAATTCAAATCCTATCGATCTCCTTTCAAACTCAGTGCTTATGATGGATTCACGATAATGTGGTGACATGAGTCATGATGATTAGTTCTTTTCTGGGTCGGCTGGGCAAACTCATAGAAAATCTAATGATTTTTACATAGGTAGGCATAAGTAGGAATACTTAGGCCTAGTATGATTAGGTCTAATGACGTCTTCTTTATCTCTCTTCTTTAGGACTATGTGCCACCTCACCCATCCAAGGGTAGAAGTAACAATATTTGATGAGAGAATTTGATTGCATGAATCAAAAGAGGTAGAGAATTTGGTCACACCAAAAAGTAAATAGAACATCAAATCAAACACATAGTGAAAATTAGAGTCTTAATAAATAGAGCAAGAGTATTTTACAGGACTTATTAAATCTCAAACTTTATAATGTGTTATAAGTTAGATTCTGAATTCAGCCCTCATTATAAAAGCACTTTTTAAAAAATGGATAGAAATTGAAACATGATCAAATTCAACGTTCTCCTACTCTTAACAAGTAAATCTGTCAAAATGGGTCATAAATCCTTTTGTTAACCCATATTTGATGGACCATATTGTTATGAGTTCGTTTTATTCAGTAAATATGTTATAAATGGGTTAAGAATGACAAAATCTAAAATAATATATGTGTTAAATGGGTTCACAACTTATTTATACTCAATTCACCTTTATGACTCTCTTTTCACTCTCTCATCTTCACTTGATCTAGCGCTTTCTTACTCCGCACTCTTAATATAAGTATTTTAGTAATATGGATTTGGCTGGATTTGAGTTGGGTATATATTGGTTACTAGATTTATATTGCATAGAAATTGGACAAAATAAATTAAAGGGGTTAATTTGGGTCGGACTATATTCACCTTAATCCAAACCCACTTGATCTACTTGTGAAACGGGTCAACTAGCCGTTGACACTCGAATTTTGTCGACCATTCAAATGTCCATTTTTTGTGTATATATAAGCTTCCCCCCTTTTAGCATGGCTTCCTAGAAGAAATGTGTGAGTTCTCGTTGCCGTGCGACCCCCCTTTGGCCACGTCTACCATTTCCTTAAGTCAGTTCGGTAGCTAGGTCACAAGACCCAGCCGTCACATCAAGATCATAAAATGACGCGAATACCATGTTAGGACAAATGCTATCGAGTCCACTGCTTGAGAATACCCTCATGGTGGTTCAGTCAGTTAAGAAGAAAAAAAGAACGCGACAAATCCAATTCAAAGAAAAGTGTAAGTCACATTGATTCGGTCTTCGGGCTCACCTGATCTTCTTGGGAACGGAGCGTACCCAAAATGTTTACTACTTATGCTAATATAATTATTATTTTGCACTAGGAGATGAAAAAGTCTTCAATGCCTTTTTTTTGGCGCATGGAATTATGGAAACAAAAAAGAAGATATATAAAAACAGAAAAAAGAAAAAAAGAGGGATAGCAAATGTTTAATTTAAAAAAAAAAAAAAAAGAAATTGAGCTTCAGCCTGCTCTTTTTAATAAATTCCCCCCCCAAGAGATCCCTCCCCCTTGGCCCATCTTCTTTTTATTACTTTTTGGCCCATTTTTCATTATTTCTTTGAGCCCATCTTTGCATACACACGCCTGTTCACACACGCTCATACAAGATTTTATTCAAGATTTTTGGGTTCAACTAGAAATTTAATAAGATACGGGAGAATATATTACTATTTAAGCAATTAGAGATTCTAGACTCGGAGGCTTGATTACATTAGCCTTAAGATTAATACTATTTCGATACCTAACTTGATCATGCTAATTAATGTCATAGCAGCCTATCATATAATTCTATGTATCATCATAACCATTTTAGAGGAGGAAATGACGTCCAAAAATATTAAAATGTGAAATCAATTATAATCGCAAAGGAAAGCACACAAGTATCCTAATATCATCCCTAAAAGAGAAAAAAAAATCAAAAGGAAAAGCTTATTGTAAAGCCCTCTATGTTTGGTCGTCCGGATTTCTAATTAGGATATGATCGATAAGACATGATATGAAATCCTAGGTTTTTTTTATATCATGTCCATTGTTTGGTGAATTGCAGTATTAAAGTCGGATATATTCACATCATATCATGTATATTTTTTTGATATAAATGGCATGTCATTATAAATGAACCTAAATGTTCATAAACGGAGATGGTGAAAATATCTCGTAACACTATTCCTTAATTTATTTTTATTTATTTTTCCTTTTTTTATATTATTTTCTTTCTTTTTTCCCCTTTCATCATTTTTTGAATAAAATTTTATCAAATAGTAGACTATACTAACATACCTAAAATATATAATAAATATAAATATTTAATTTATAGATTGAATGTTTATTATAAGATAGAATTAAAGTTGAATATGTAAATTAAAATAAGATTAATTAAAAATAAATTTCTATTTTTTATTTTTAATTTCTTAAATTAGAATTCAAATATTATATTTTAATATTTATATTGAAATATAATTTCAATTTTGCTAACTTAATAAGTTTGTTATTCGAGAAAAATAACTTTCTTATTATGGACATTAGAAATTCTATCCACATTTATTCCACCTCCCCCATAGGATAATTTTATCCTACCTATATCCCCCTTATATCCGATTTTATCATGTCCCGAGTGAGCACCAAATGTAGGATAAGATAAATCATATCCTATCCCGAATTTTGTCCCAACTGTCAAACGCAGCCTAAAGGCTCGTCCAATTTTAAGATTTAATTTCTAAGGATTTTCTAAAAAAAAAAAAAATTATTTTTAATGACTTTTTCGGATTTTTTTAAATTTTTTTTAATGATTTTCTAAAATTTCTAATTTTTTTATTGATTTTCGAATTTTCTAAAGTTTTTTTATTATTTCCTAAAAATTTTAAAGCTTTTTATCATTTTATGAATTTTAATTTTTTATTATTGAGAATATTTTAATATGTTATAATTTATTATTAATATTTTTTTAATATTAATATGAAAAATTCAGATTGGGTCAAGATACTAAACCCAAGTAAACCGATTCAAACCCTATCAGATTAGGTTGGGCTAAAAAAGGCTAAGGCCCACTTTGGATTAATCCCCAATAAGTCTGTAAAAAAATAAAGCAGTCCACTCAAATTCTAGCCCATTAGACCAAATCAAGCCCAACCTAATTAATCCAACTCAACCCGCTTACTTATCTCCTCCAGCCCTTCATTCCCAAGACGTTCTCCCCTTAACTTTGTCTTTTTCATTCCTTTGCATAGCCTTTTCTATTCTTCTATTTCTTTCCTCCTTTTTTTTTTATTTCCCTTTTCTTTTTTTCTTTATTAGCATGTGTTCTTCTTCCTCCAAGTGTTCTTATGCCTGATGCCTCCTTGTGCATCCTCTTCATCGAACTTTCCCTCTAGACCAATCCAACACCCACCGCATAGAAACACCATAGAGTCACTCAAAACAATATCAACGGCCAACCTCACAAAGCGAGATCAGATTGCTATAGTCAAACACCCGTGCCCACCACCAAAATAAGCAAGTTTGCTTTCCGACGTCCTTTGTCACGCCCCAACCTACTCGAGACGTGCGACAACCTACACTTGTCGTAATTCATTTCCTTTAGGTCATTCGATTGCGACGTCCTAGGAGGTGTTGCCGACCCAATTGCTTTATTAAATTAAATACGCAAGCGGAAGCATAAACAATTCACCCAATCAAAAAATATGCATCAGAAGATTGTCATATTATACAAGTGATAATCAAAACAGCTTAAACACACCAAACTAAGCTTAGTTGCTCGCCACATCCGATTAGTCTACAAGCGCAGCCATGACCTTTACCAAAAAGGGGTTTGGGGTAAACCTAGCAACTCTAATACTACAAGGGCGGTCCAAAAAGTATTACTAACCCTATTGTTCGTAAAATTCTAAACGCAAGTGAACGTGTCGAACAAGTAATATAATGATGAGAAATAATATCGTCCCACGGAGATCGATGATTAATAAACTAATTAAATGCTAAAATAAATTAATTCTAAAATTTATCTAATAGATCAAAATATAATTGAAAATAAATTAAAAATAAAATTTGTAAACTAAATGCAGTAAATCGATCAGATAAATATGTTAGAGCATCCAATTTCACCATAACCACTAGATATGAAACATGTGATAGCGGAATTTCCTAACCTATTTACTATCCTATCTCTAGGTATAGCAAACCTACTCAGTTTATTAATCCACTATATCTCTATGTGAATTAAAATAAACATAAGTGCATTAAAAACTATGAATATTCCCTGTTTACAATGAGTCTTTTGGATCACCTTATCACCGAAAGTTACACAAATAACGCGGTATATCTCTATCCACGTTTAATTCATGGTTATATATTATAATGAGCAATTGCATATTATCACTTCTCAGTCTCAAACATGCACATCCGATCATTCAAGTGGTGGCCAATCACTCAAAAGTATTATGCACAATAATATATAACTCACATGAATGAAATCAATTGTGAAACATAAAAATCATGAAATTTACATCATCATGGTTAGGCTACATTGTAGCCTTAACAAAAGAAAATTAGAACATAGTAGAAGAAGAAATAAAAATATAAATCAAACTCAGCATCTTGAATCAAAGAACAAGAATTCTGTCACTACTTTTGTCTTCTCTTCAAAATACTTGAAAAACTCTCAGAAGAATGAAAAAACGATCTAACAAAAACCTAACTGTTCTCTCAAGCTCTCAATGTTCTCCTCTTCATAGGATATATCCAAGTTATCTATCTCCCAACGCTTGCAGATAACATTAGGGAACAAAATCAAGGATTCCCTGATTTGATATCCATCTTCCACTGCTACTTGATTTGAATTTCTAAGTTTTGCTATTTTTTTTCCTTATCTTCTCCATATATCATTATTCTGCATAAATAAGGAAAATTCAAATAATCAGAAATAAATCCAAATATTTTCTCATAGATTTTGCATTAATTGTTGCCTAAAATAGGTAAAATAACTCTATTTTTATAGAGTTATCAAATACCACCTAATTATCTACGAACTCTAGAATCTAGGGTTTTGGCTCGACGATCATATCGGGATGAAGCTCGGGATTGGACACCTCCCCATCGAGAACATCCACATCCATGGCATCCCAACTGATGCCTCACCCTAAGCCTTCGACACCTAGAGGTCCATCAAAACTGGGGATGAGACCGTGTCTCTCATCTCCTACCCAAAAATACCAAGCTACAAAACAATGAGCCACTAGATTAAGAGGTCTCTCATCGATCTGTGACATAACGCGTGTAACGCGCATCGGTCTCCCTTATTAACGCGCATCGGTCTCCCCTATCGGATACTCAATGACCTCCTGGCTATGCTTTACGGGGAGTTTGAATAGGATATGGCAGAACGGCTCAATCATTCTTAGGGTTTGTAAACGTTCAACAAACAACCGTGAGATTAAACTCAATGAATGAACTTTCTAGACCTCGCGCAGGAAAGCCGTTCATCTCATAAACGCCCTAAACATGCAATTCCTCTATTGATAGCAAATCAAGAGCAAAGTTTCTCTTGTTTTGCCCTGACTATTTACATGAAAACATATTTACTTATTCAAAGCCATCATCGACAATACATAAGCAATTCCCATAACACTTTCTATGCTCCCGATCCAATCATACAAATGTGTCATATAAGGCCCGTTTGGTTCGGCTTTGGGGAAATGCCCTTAGGAGAATGCAAATATCCTTGAGATAAAGAGGTTTTCCGAAATGCTACACCGTTTGGTAATTTGTAGTCTCAAATGGCATTGAAATGCAACTTTAGCATAAATACCGTTTGACAAATTTTACATTACAAATGGGCTTTTGCTTTTATTTTATTTTAAAAAAAAATTGAAAATCAAATCCGGCGGCCGGCTAACCGCCGGCCAACTCCGGCGGCCAGATCTGGCCTCCAGCCGCCTGAGGGCGTGACCTCAGGCGCCTGGAGGCGCAGAGGCCAGATCTGGCCTTTCGGCAGCTAGATCTGGCCTCCGCACCGCCAGATCTAGCGGCTTGAGGTTGCGCGGACCTAGGCGACGCCGCCTGGGTCCTCGCGACCTCAGGCTACGTCGCCTGGTTCGCGCGCGCCAGGTGACGCCGCCTGAGGCCCGCGCAACCCAGGCGACGCCGCCTGGGTCGCGGGTCGCGCCACCCCCAGGCGGTGGTCACCGGGGAAGCGCGACCCTCAGGCGGCGGTGGCGGCTGCCGGAGAAGCCCGATGGGCGGGGAAGAAGAAGACGACGCCGGGAAGAAGAAGACGTCGTGAAGAAGGAAGACGAAGGTGGAAGATAAATGAACAGTGATTCTTGCATTTCCCAAATGCCGAATGCTCAATGCCGTCCCTCCCCAGCTTTCAGCATTCAGCCTTTGGAATGCTCATATTTGGGCAAAGGGGCTTTCAAAAATTTTGCCAAACACTCAAAATTTCCCCCAAGGGGCTTTGGGGGCCCAAAGCCCCTTGGGAATGCCCAACCAAACACCCCCATAGTATAGTCATGTACCCATGCTATGCAATAAACTAGACATGATCACAAATACATGTCATGCACTTTTCACACAACCATGTCTAGATTATTACGGCCACTCAAGATCCACGACCAACCCAAAGGTTCGTAGTCATCCGGCATAACCGGGTATGGTCTCGCCCCATCGAGCACGGCATCATCCCGCGTAAAAATGCATCAAGACGGAACTCCTGTAAGGAGCTTTGTTCCGAAATCCATTCACAAATGACATCCCGTTGACTTGGGGGCATCCGAACTTAATCAGACATTGTCCTGCGTAAATGCATCAAAACGGGCTCACTACCTCGTGTAAACGCATTAGCGTCTTTAGGTGATCACACGGGCATACCATCACACGATTCATTTTATATCTTTCTCCTTAACCAATGTAATAATGCAACAACCTATGCCATATGCCATCATGTCACTCGCGTACCTCATATTATATCATGTAAAAGTACCACCCAACTTTACAAGTCCATGCCATATAAGTCACTCATCAAAGTATGATAAGTCATTGCAATTGAACATAATTCGTTAAATTCACTTATTACATGTCATCATAAACTATCCAATAATTCATCTCTTGTTAACATAACACATCACACTTCACATATCACACTTTAATAGCTTATCACATAACTACTTATTGATAAGCCGCGATAACCTATCGGCTTAAAATATGAGAAGCTATCGGCAAAAACATGATAAGCTATCGACGAAAACATGATAAGCTATCGGCTATAACATGATAAGCTATTGACGAAAATATGATAAGCTATCGGCTAGAACATGATAATCTATCCACGAAAACATGATAAGCTATCGGCTAGAACATGAGAAGCTATCAACGAAAACAGATAAGTTATCAGCTAGAACATGATAAGCTATCTCGATAGCTTATCGGGACCTTATGAAAACCTATCATACCAAAACCCACTTATCACATTAACAAAACATCATTTAACCTTAATCTAGCACTAAACTAACTCCAAAATGCAACAACAACCCTATTCAAGTGCTAGAAACCACTCACGCCCAAGTCCTAGCTTCAAAAAGCATCGCGGGATGTCACGACTGCGACTCCATCCCTAGGGTCACGAGCAGCAATGGTTATTTTTGCGACGTCCCAGGCGCATTGTCGTCCCATTTCTTTTTTATCTTTTCATTAAACACACGCGGAAGCGTTACAAACAACACCCAAACAACAACAAGCAGCTAGGAAAACAACTATTTACAAATATACAATTACATCAGTTACATCTACAAGCCCTTTTTTTCATGGGCCAATATATTTACAACAATTACATGCCCTATGCTCAAAAAGGTCGGAGTAAATCTTAGCTCCTCTAACGAGATTGCAACTCTCAAAATTGACGTGAGACTTCCATACCTACAAGACTGAAAGGATGATGGGTGAGTTTTGGGGAAACTTAGTAAGTAAAACCTCTAATTCTCTACTAGGAAGACATCTCATCATCAAAATCTAGTAGGTACAACACTCGCAATACAATATCGATGGCAGATCATTAGCAAACTTATTGCTAAACCTAGACTACATGCAAATGTCCATTAGTCTAATTCTACTAATTGCACGTTGATAAAAGTCAGCCCCATATCATATCCTAAATAGGGTCAAATTTCGAGGATGTCACAACTCTTCCCCTGTTAAAGAAATTTTATTCTCGAAATTTAAAGCATACGAGATTACTAAAAAAGATGGGTATTTTGATTCCTCATCATTTCTTCGCTTTCCTAAGTTGCTCACTCCGTTTCGTGAAGCTGTCGGATGTTCGTAAAATTCTAAACGCAAGTGAATTTGTCGAACAAGTAATATAATGATGAGAAAGAGTATCGTCCCACGGAGATCGATGATTAATAAACTAATTAAATACTAAAATAGATTAATTCTAAAATTTATCTAACATATCAAAATATAATTGAGAATAAATTAAAAACAAAATTTGGAGACTAAATGCAGTAAATCAATTAGATAAATATGTTAGAGTATTTGATTTCACCATAACCACTAGATATGAATTTCAGATTGTTATTGGTACAAGAATGATATCAAACATGTGATAACGGAATTTCCTAATCTATTTACTATCCTATCTCTAGGTATAGCAAACCTACTCAATTTATTAATCCACTATATCTCTATGTGAATTAAAATAAACATAAGTGCATTAAAAACTATGAATATTTCCGGTTTACAATGAGTCTTTTGGATCACCTTATCACCGAAAGCTACACAAATAACGCGGTATATTTCTATCCATGTTTAATTCATGGTTATATATTATAATGAGCAATTGCATATTATCACTTCTCAGTCTCAAACATGCACATCGGATTATTCAAGTGGTGGCTAGTCACTCAAAAGCATTATGCACAATAATATATAACCCACATGAATGAAATCAATTGCAAAACATAAAAATCATGAAATTCACATCATCATGGTTAGGCTACATCGTAGCTCTAACAAAAGAAAATTAGAACATAGTAGATGAAGAAATAAAAATATAAATTAAACTCAGCATCTTGAATCAAAGAACAATAATTCTGTCACCACTTTTGTTTTCTCTCCAAAATACTTGAAAGACTCTCAGAACAATAAAAAAAAACGATCTAAGAAAAACCTAGCTTTAACCTCACTGCTCTCCCTCTCAATGTTCTCCTATTTATAGGATATATTCAAGATATCTATCTCCCAACGCTTGCAGATAACATTAGGGAACAAAATCAATGATTCCCCGATTTGATATCCATCTTCCACTGCCTTTTGATTTGAATTCCTGATTTTTTCCATTCTTTTCCTTATCTTCTCAATATCTCATTATTATGCTTACAAGGAAAATTCAAATAATCAGAAGGAAATCCAAATATTTTCTCATAGATATAGCATTAATTGTTGCCTAAAATAGGTAAAATAACTCTATTTTTATAGAGTTATCAAACCCCCAAACTTAACATTTTGCTAGTTCTCGAGCAAAATCAAGACATAACACATACTTAAGCTAACAACCTCCTCCATGACATTTTTCCATACTTGCTGAAATTCACAATTCAAAGAAAAACACAAATTTCATCCAAACATTGAAATTGATTTATAAGTTAAGATCAATTCTAACTATGTGATCCAGGTGTGTGTATAAGAGTCCTCATCTTTTTCGAATTATATGCAATTCAGATAAATTCACATTAACATGCAACCTCTCAAAAATTCTCAATAATTATGACCAAATCTCATAGGTTTGCTTTTCATTCCTCTCTCCACTAATGTAAGCTAATTATCCAACCAAAAATTAATAGGACTTTTCTCGGTTTGTAATGTAAGGCTGGGCTAAAGGTGAGATAACGGTAATTTTAAGCTCAAATCACCCATTAACACATTGATTTCCAGGATCTAATTAGAGCCAATGTCACTGTCCAATTTCACTCATTCAAGATAATTTTTTTGCCACCATATATCATCATTCCTTCTTCTTTTTTTCTCTTTTTTTTTTCCTTTTGAATTGCTTTTTTTTTTTTTTGGTAAAATCCTTTTGAATTGCTTTATGGTAGAGTTTCTGCCAAAGTCCCTCCTAATATAACATGAAAATTTCCAACCCATTGAGTATCCAAAAAGCTCACTCAATTGAAAGTTGGATAGGGAACCATAAAAGCAATTTTTTTTTTTTGGATACACCCCAAACAACCATAGCAATCACTTTTTTTTTTTTTTTTTTTTTTATACTCCATCCTTCCTCCCAAATTTCTATTAAGCTCAAATAACTTTTTATCCCAAAAGAAAATCAACGTGTTCATAGGGCATGGGACAATGATATAATTTGATAACGGCTAGGTTAAACATATATGGGTGTCAATGAAAAATTGGATAATAATTAAGGCTCAACGGGGTGACTAGGGATAAATAAACAGGGTTAGCTCGAAAGGCTCAATCAATCCAAAAATTGCCTAAATCATTTTCTTAGTTAGATTTAGCTTGGGATTTCACCTCAAGAGAAAATCAAACAAATTCTAAGATTTGGGTGAAATCTAATAAAATCACATACTTCGCATGAATGTTCTTTAAATTTACACACAATTCAAAAATTAAGGACTTTTAGTGCTTAGTAAGTGCATCAACATAATCAGAATTAAAATTAACTCACACATCAATTGCAAGTTTAAATAAAATTTAAATTTTCCTAAGAATTGCAAAAATTCACAACCAGGAATGTAATCATGATAAAAAAAAAAATTTAGCCAAAAATTTTGTCTCCCCCCCCCCCCAAAAAAAACTTGAATGAAGCTGTGTCCTCAATGCAAATAATAGAAATAGGAAGAAGAAACTCCCCTGGTTGTAGGATAAGTTCATAGATGACCTTGATGATTAAACTCTTGAAAGGTGATCCCTAAAAAAAATTAACCTGGATAAAATAGAGAAAAGCTAATCTTTTTTTCTTTTTGCAAAACATAAACTTAACAATAATAAATAAAAAGACATAATAAAAATGCTTGGGTTGCCTCCCAAGAAGCGTTTGTTTTATAGTTTTCAACCAAACTATTTCGAGATGTCTCTATTCTTGAGGATGAATTTCAATGGTGGTCTTCTGCTTGTTGTAACCACCTTCAAAGTAGGGCTTCAAACATTGACCGTTCACCTTGAATATGCCATCAGTGTTAGGCGCAACTTCAACTGTTCCGTATGGGAATACTTGTGTAACTGTAAAAGGACCAGACCATTGAGACCGCAACTTTTCTGGAAAAATTTTAAGACGAGAGTTATAAAGTAAGAATTTTTTACCAATTTTAAACTCTCTTCTGAATATGTGCTTGTCATACCATCTTTTTGGATGCTCCTTGTACAACTTAGAATTTTCATAGGCCTCATTGCGAAATTCCTCCAATTCATTCAGTTGCAATAATCTTTCTTCACCTGCAGATTGCATGTAAAACTTCAGAAATTTCAATACCGAATATGCTTTATGCTCTAATTCCACTAGTAAGTGACAAACCTTCCCAAATACTAACCTAAATGGAGACATCCCAATTGGAGTTTTGAACTCTGTCCTATAGGCCCAAAGTGCATCATCAAGTTTTATTGACCAATCTTTCCTAGAGGCATTCACTATTTTTTCTAAAATTCTCTTGATTTCCCTATTTGAAATCTCTACTTGACCACTAGTCTGAGGATGATAAGGGGTTGCAACCTTATGCGTGACTCCATACTTACTCAAAAGTGCTTCAAATTGTTTGTTATAAAAATGTGTCCCCCTATCACTTATGATTGCCTTAGGAGTACCGAATCGGGTAAAAATATTTTTCTTCAAGAATTTGACCACAACCTTAGTATTATTTGTTGGCAATGCTACAGCTTCTACCCATTTAGACACATACTCGACAGCCACTAAAATGTATAAATTTCCATAAAAAGGCGTAAAGGGTCTCATGAAATCAATACTCCAAACATCAAATAATTCACACACAATAATGTTGTTTAAAGGCATCTCATTTTTTTTTGAAATATTTCTAGTTCTCTGACACCTATCACATGAAGTTACATAGAACTATGCATCTTTAAAAAATGCAGGCCAATAAAATCCAGATTGTAAAATCTTAGCTGCAGTTTTGGTGGCACCAAAATGGCCACCTGCCTCTCCATCATGACAATGATGTAGAATGTTTGCATTCTCTTTGTTTGGAACATCTCCTTATGACCTGGTCTGCACATACTTTAAACAAGAAAGGTTCTTCCCAAAAATAATTTTTTCTTCTGTTGATATGATAATTCAGGAGGAAGAATATTACTCACTAAATAATTTACAAGGTTGGCATACTAGGGAATTTTTGTGGACTTGATGGAAAAACTTTTCTCATCAGGGAACTCTTCCAAAATTGGTCTTACCTCTTCCTTTGAATTTGGAATTCTTGATAAGTGGTCTGCAATTAGATTTTCAATCCCCTTCTTATCTTTGATTTCTAGATCAAATTCTTGCAGCAATAGAATCCACCTGATCAACCGGGGTTTTGATTCTTTCTTTTCAAGCAAATACTTAAGAGCAGAGTTGTCAGAATAAACTATAACTTTTGAGCCAATTAAATAAGAACGAAATTTATTAAAAGCAAAAACTACCGCTAAAAGTTCCTTTTCTGTTGTTGAATAATTCAATTGTGCAATTGACAAGGTTCGACTGGCATAGTATATGGTTTGAAAAATTTTATTCTTCCTTTGTCCCAAAACAGCTCCTACTGTAGAATCACTAGCATCACACATTAGTTCAAAAGGTAAATCCCAATTTGGTGCTGACATTAACTTCTCATTTAAAGTGTTAAAAGCCTGCATGCATTCAACAGAAAAATTAAAACGAGCATCTTTTTCCAAAAGATTAGAAAGAGGTTTAGCAATTTTTGAAAAATCTTTTATAAATCCTCTAACAAGTTTCACAGATGTTGGCGGAGTCAATTTTGCAATGACCTCCACTTTGGCCCGATCGACTTCTATTTCGTTTTGAGAAATTTTATGCCCGAGCACTATTCCTTCTTGCACCATAAAGTGACACTTCTCCCAATTCAAAATAAGATTAGTCTCCTCACATCTTTGTAAGACCAAAGCCAAATTATTTAAACAAGAATCAAATGATAAGCCAAAAACGGAAAAATCATCCATGAAAATCTCAATATATTTTTCAACCATATCAGAAAAAATAGCCATCATGCATCTCTAAAAAGTAGCTGATGCATTACAAAGACAAAAGGGCATTCTTCTAAAAGCAAAAGTATCATAGGGACAAGTGAAAGTAGTTTTCTCTTGATCTTCTAGTGTAATATAAATCTAATTCTACCCCGAATATCCACCAGAAAGCAATAAAACTCATGCCATGCAAGTCTTTCTAACATCTAATCAATAAATGGTAAAGGAAAGTGATCTTTTCTAGTGGCATCATTCAATTTTCTGTAATCCATATACACACGCCACCCAGTAACTGTTCTAGTTGGAATCAATTCATTATTGTCGTTTTTCTGAACAGTTATATCACATTTCTTTGGCACAACTTGTACAGGACTTACCTAGGAACTATCAGAGATATGATAGATAATACCTGCATCAAATAGCTTAATTATCTCAACTTTCACTACTTATTGCATCTTCGAGTTCAAATACCTTTGATGTTGGATAGTGGGTTTATATTGTTCCTCTATCAAAATATTGTGCATGCATATTGAAGGACTAATTCCCTTGATATCAGCTATTTTCCATCCAATTGCACTCTTATGCTCTCTTAATACTCTGAGCAGTTTCTCCTCCATCAAATCTGTCAAGGAAGATCATCTTGAACTCTAAGAATCAACTTCCCTTGTTGTACATCCATAAGAGCTCTTCTTGTTGCTAGAAAAGGTCGACCTAAGATAAGTGGTACCTCAAAATCTTCCTCCATGTCAAGAACTATGAAATCTGCAGGAAAGATAAATTTGTCAACTTTTACCAAATCATCTTCAACAATACCTCTCGGATATTTAATTGATCGATCAGCCAGTTGAAGTAACATTGTGATTGCTTTTACCTCGCCCAATCCTAATTTCTTGAAAACTGAATGAGGCATCAAATTAATACTTGCACCTAAATCACATAATGCTTTTTCAAAGTAAAAATCCGCAATAGTGCATGGAATAGTAAAACTCCATGGATCTTTAAATTTCGGAGGTAATTTATTTTGTAGGATGGCTGAACACTCCTCATTTAACTTCACAGTTTCATAATCCTCCAGTTTCCTTTTGTTTGCCAAAATCTCATTCAAAAATTTTGCATAACTAGCCATTTGCGCTAAGGCATCTGCAAAAAGAATGTTAATGTGCAATTTTTTAAATACATCAAGGAATTTAGAAAATTGTTTATCTATTTTGTGCTGCTGGAGTCGCTGAGGGAATGGAATTGGCGGCACATATGGCTTAAGATTATTTGGAAAAAGTTTACTCTTGCTTGTCTCCTTTGATTGTTTATTGATCACATATTCATTGTCTCTGAAAATCTCTTATTTGACATCTTCTTCTCCCACTTGTTTACCACTTCTCAGGATAATAACCTTTATGTTTTCAATTGGATTTTTCTCTGTGTTGCTCAGCAAAGAACCTTGTTGTCTCCCTGACATCATGCTTGCTAACTGACCCACTTGCATCTCCAAATTTCTGATTGAAAGCCTCTTGGTTTTGAAATCTCACATCTGTGCTTTTGATGAAGTCATGAGTCATATTAGTAAGTTTGGTGACTATATCTTCTAAATTTGACTTTGTCTCTTCCGATTGTTTGAATCCCGGTGGTCTTGTCACATTATGATTATTTCATGAAAAATTTGGATGATTGCGCCATCCCGGATTGTATGTGTTGGAGTATGGATTATTCTGTGATCTGTTAAAATTCCCAACAAAGTTAGAATTTTCACTAGATTGTTTAAAAGTATTACCTACTTGAAACTCTGTGCTAACATGTCCTCCACCACAAAAATCACATATCAAATTCTGAATTTTCATGACTGAAACACTCATATTATCTAGCTTTTTATTGAGTGATTCAAATTGTGCAGCAATTGCAGTAAAAGTATCCACTTCGTGAACTCCGCTAACTTTTCACATTGGTAGTTTCTCAGTAGGCCACTGAAAACTATTGGACGCCATCTCCTCTAATATATTGTAGGCTTTTTCTGGTGTTTTATTATTTAGAGTTCCTCCTACAGCTGCATCAATCATAAAACGTAGATTTGTACTAAAGCCATTATAAAAAGTTTGTACTCGCATCCATACGGGTGGTCCGTGATGTGGGCATCTCCTAAGAAATTCTTTGAATATTTCCCATGCTTCATATAATAATTCATTATCCATATGTATAAAATTAGTAATATCATTACGCATCTTCGTAGACTTTGCAGGTGGAAAGAACTTACCAAGAAATTTCTGAGCCATATCATTCCATGTAGTAATTGATCCTGCAGGAAGAGAAGAAAGCCAACTCTTAGCTTTGTCTCTAAGAGAGAATTGAAATAATCTCAATCTAATAGCATCATTTGTAACTCTATTATATTTAATGGTGTCATAGATTTCAAGAAAAGCATCGATGTGAGCGTTTGGATCATCGCTCGGTAGCCCACTGAATTGCACTGATTGTTGAAGCATCTGAATGAGTGACGGCTTGATCTCAAAGTTGTTTGCTTGAATTGCAGGTCTTCTGATACTCGATGTGGTGCATTGAACTGTTGGTGCAGCATAATCTCTTAAGAGTCTACGTGGATTTTCATTATCATCGTCTGCCATCTTCTTAGCGTGATTTTTTGTTCTCTCAGTCGCCTTTTAAATGTACGCTCGATTTCTGGATCAAGCTCAGCAAGTTTCCCTTGTTGGCTACGTGTCATAAACCGATGTACACCCTGAAAATAAAACAAAACAAAAGCTAGATTAAACTTAGAATTATCTTGTATCAATATTAATTAGTATTAAACAAACGATCTCCGGCAACGGCGACAAAAACTTGTTCGTAAAATTCTAAACGCAAGTGAACGTGTTGAACAAGTAATATAATGATGAGAAAGAGTATCGTCTCACGGAGATCGATGATTAATAAACTAAAGGTGGATTAGTTCGATTTAGTGGATTCTCGACTATAAGAGCTAGATCCTTGGATAATCTTAGCTTGCATGTGTTCTATAATATGTGAGAAGTCTTGCATGTAAGTTTTCTCGAAATTATTGGGTACTAAGCTTGCATGAGGCGTGACTTTGGAAGCTAAGGTTGATTCTTCTTGAGATTTGTTCTGTTGGACCTATGGCGATTTTTTATCTTGTGGACTGAAATGTGTTGTTAATTTGGGGAAAGTTTCTTCTTGGAAAATATTCTAGGCATCTTTTTTTACAACGTATATTTTATACGGAATTTTTTGGATTTAAAGGATAAATTTTTAGGGATAAGTGCTGCAGAAGTTCTAAAACTTGTCACGAAAATGCAATTGAGTTATAAAACTTGCAAAAAGTGCAATTAAATCCTAAAACTTGTCAAAATGTTTCAATCTAGTCCTAAAAGCGACGCCGTTAGCCTTTTCCGTTAAAAATGCTGACGTGGTATTTTAAATAATTTTTTATTTTCCGCGTGGATTTTTTAATTATTTTTTATTCATTTTAAAAAAATAGATTTAAAAACTAAAAAATTAGATTTATTCATTTTATCTTATTTTCACCGAAAACAAAAAAGAAAAGTTAAAAAATTTATTTTTAAAAATTGTTTTAAAAAAAAATCAGCGGCTCCTCTCCCCGCCGCCCATTGTCGGAGGGGTCGGGTGATGGTCACCGGCCTTGGGCGGGGGTGGCGAGCCCTCGCCGGCCCCGAGCAAGGGCCAACGAGGCCTCGCCCAAGGTGGGCGACGGTCGCCGCCCCCCCCGTGAGGACCGGCGACGACTCGCCCAAGGCGAGCGATGGCCGCTAGCCCCTCGCGAGGGCCGGCGGGCCTAGATCCGGGCACCCTCACCTCGTCGGCCCTTGTCGGCCTCGAGTGAGGGCCGACGAGGCCTCACCCAGGGCGGGCGACGGTCGTCTACCCTTGCTTGGGGCAGGCAAGGCCTCACCCCGGCCGGGTGAGGGCTGGCGACCGTCGTCCGGCCCCTCCGGCGATGGGCGGCGGTGGAGGGGAGAGGAGCCTGATTTTTTTTTTTTAAACAATTTTTAAAAATAAATTTTTTATTTTTTATTTTTTAGTTTTTGGTGAAAATAAGATAAAATGAATAAATCTAATTTTTTTAGTTTTTAAATCTAATTTAAAAAAGAATAAAAAATAATTAAAAAAATTAAAAAATTCACATGGAAAATAAAAAAATTATTTAAAATGCCACGTCGCATTTTTAAAGGAAAAGGCTAACGGCGTCAATTTTAGGACTCGATTGAAACATTTTGACAAGTTTTAGGACTTAATTGCACTTTTTGCAAGTTTTAGGACTCAATTGCATTTTCGTGACAAGTTTTAGGACTTCTACAACACTTATCCCAAATTTTTATGCTTCGTTGCATGCAAATGAGTAACCTGCTTTGTACTGGAATCCAAGACCTTTTGGTGTTCAACAAATTTTTTATCAAGTTTTGTGGTTCGATTTTTAAAATGGTTTGTTCACAAAAGTTGTTTACTACATATTGACATATAACATATCCAATTTTTAGAGCAAATGACTAAGTTTTGAGTTTCGAACCAAGCTATTTTTGAAAACGTGATTTCTAGATACGAGAACGATTTTGGTAATTGTATTTTGCGATTTTCTGCTCTTATTTTAGAAAGAATTGGGTTAAGCTTTCTACATGAAAAATGTTGTTTTAAATGTTTTCTACAACATTGTAAAATTTGAGAATTTTCTGGACTTATTTGGTTGAGTTTCTACTTTTAATCATAGAGCCGTGCGTGTGGGCTTGGTTTCTACCAATGAGAGCTAGTTGTGGTCTTGTTGCTATTTTGATGTTACGCCTGCTGGAAAAGGCATGTTTTGTGATTGTGGATGAGTTTAACTTGTTGAGAACCTGTGCTTGATGGTTGTACATGGGTAGTGCTCATTGTGTGTGCGGAGTGAAGTGAAATCGGCTTGGAAAGTCGTGTGAAGAGCAATTCTGTTTAGTGCATGTTGTTGCATTGTGATCTTGGCACATTAAGCATGCTGAGTGGTGGTATATGCATGTGTTGGAGGTGTTATAGGTGTCCCCTGGAAGTCTGGCCAACGACTCAGAAGTGACTTGAATGGATCCGGCCAACGTCTCATGTTAAATCCGATTTGATGGTGGATATGAAATGTTCTCACATTGAAATTAATCCATAAGGCGTGTGAGTGCATGTGATTGTGTAGCCGTGTGCCATGTGATGCATGAATGGGTTCATGTGTGATTTGTGATGTATGAATGGGATTTGTGTGTGCCTTGTGGTGCGGTTTTCATGCATTTTGTTCACTTTAGCATGTTTAGTTCACATGATGTTCCTGGTGCGATATGCTGCTCTATTTGATATAGTCCACGTTTATGAGCATTTACTATATTTGAGCTATTTTCACTAATGAGCGAAACTAAGATATTGTGGTTTAATATCATGCTTTATCCTTTATTGGTATTGTTGCTCAACCATCAAATCATTAGCTATGGATGTGCCACCCTTGATGACTTATGACACGCCGATGCGAGTGGGTGACGTATATAGGAACTTTGAGAATCAAGATTCTGATATTGTTTTGACTCGTTATGTTTGTACTGTTTGGATAGATGATGGACACCTTAATCATTTTCCTATTCGCTTTGTATTCGTATATCTCAACGTAAATGAGAGGTTGTTTAGCCCCATCCGGTTGTGATGTGTTAGGTGTGGAGTTTAGAGGCGCACGTAGTAATATGGAGGGATGTAGTGGATGAGGAAAACTACCGGGTAGAGGAGTTAGGTATTTTTTTGGGCTCTCTCAAATGTTTTATTCTGGTCATCTTGATGTGTATTTTGATATGTCTGTAACTGTTAAGATGTTTGTTTTCCTCTTGTAATCCCTGCTTACGATAAATGAAATGGAAGTATGTCATTATGAAAATTGTTCTTGAGTGAAATTTCCTTATATTAAAAATATATACTCTTCCGCTTGCGTAACAATAATGAAAGATTATAGTCGAGGGTCTAAGGTTATGGCCTGGGATGTCACACCCATAGCTTGGGCCATTGTGGCTCATTGTTCACGACTCGTTTTCATTTTTCCAAAAATTTACGATCTACTGATAAAAAATTGATTTTTCATCCTAAGGTAGCCATTATTTACTTCTTGTTGTTTGTCAATTACCATTGTAATTTTGCTATGTAGATAGTGGTTAGATTGAGGATGTCACATATATAAAAGTGGTTATTGGTGTTGTATGCTATCCCTATTGATATGAATGATTGGACGGTGTTAATTCTATTTTCATTTGTGTATAATCGAAAGATAAAATGAATGGGTTAGCGACGCCTCCTGAGACATCGCAATTAAATGACCAAAGAGAAGGAAGGTTGTCATGCGCCTGAGACTTCCGGTGTGACACCTACTTTGGGAAGTTCTTCCATAGAAGTTGTCTCTTATCATTTGCTCTAATATTTCCCAAGTACTAATAGCTTCTAAATGAAGATAATTATAAGTAAATTAGATGATTTGCAAGCTTGTTTACCCCTATGATCAAGCAATTAACCCAAATGGCAGCAAACAAAAGTTCTTCATAAGCTTGTTGACTGTAAAAATATCCATTATTCATTTATTTTTATAAGCAATATAATGAATCGTTTTAAAAATCAATTTTTTATTAATTTTTTATAAGCAATATAAGCAATATATATATATATATTCAAATCATTCATTTGCTAAATAAATAGAGCCTAAACTTTTGATTTTCTATTCCAAAGTTAAATGAAACAAGCTTTCGTTACAAATGCCATTTGTGAAGTAACTAATTTGTAAAAACATATAATCTCTGATTTGACCATTTTTCTCGTGGTATGTTTTTTTAAATTTTCGTAATCGAATATATTTTTTCTGGTTTGTATACTTAAATTATTTCGAATAATAGCAAAAACGCATAAATTTTCCCGGCGTGGCCGCGTCGCCCATCCTGCATCCTTGAAAAGCTGAGCGGACCCAATCAACTGCATTCCTAGCAGTGCCACGGATCGACAACCTCTAGCCGTCTGATGACAAACATATCCAACAGCTCACGTCTCCCTTCCTCGAAGCACCGTAGTCTTCACACCGCCATCGCAGAGTGCCTCCCTCCCCGTAAAGCTTCCTCTCCACAAACTCTCTGTCTCTGTCTCTGTCTCCATTGCCCAAGAAAAAACCATCTCTCTTTCGACCTCCGATCGCCACCATGTCTGGCCGTGGGAAGGGAGGCAAGGGGTTGGGCAAGGGAGGGGCGAAGCGGCACAGGAAGGTCCTCCGCGACAACATCCAGGGCATCACCAAGCCGGCCATCCGCCGCCTGGCCCGCCGCGGCGGCGTCAAGCGCATAAGCGGCCTCATCTACGAGGAGACGCGAGGCGTCCTCAAGATCTTCCTCGAGAACGTCATCCGCGACGCCGTCACGTACACCGAGCACGCCCGCCGCAAGACCGTCACCGCCATGGACGTCGTCTACGCCCTCAAGAGGCAGGGCAGGACTCTCTATGGCTTCGGCGGTTAATTGCGTTTGGGGGGTGTTTCGCTTCGATGCGCCTGTTGTTGTATTGGGTATCATTGTGGATGATTATGGCGCTTTAGGGGTTAGGGCTTTTGATTTGGTTTCGAATCGAAGTCACGTGTAATGTGGATATTTGGATTGATTTAATGAGAAGTTAGTGTTCGCGGTGGTCAATTTCTGCGTCGAATTCGTTTGGCAATTATCCTTTCCATTTTAGATTCGTTCGTACTCTGCTGGTCATCATTCATGATTGCTTACCCATCTCTGCTAAAATTGTTAATAATGGCAAAATTGAATTGGCTTATCTTTTTTCACATTTCTGTAAGTTCGTAGTTGCTGGTGTCTCTTGCTAGCTCTGTGCTTCTCTTTGGTGTTATTGGCAGGCAATCTCGTGTCCTTGTGTTTTACAAGTCATGTAGCTTTGTACGTTAATAGGTGAAGTTGTGTTTCAATTGCAGCTGAACTCGAATCTATTAGCCTTAGCATTTTGGTGATTTATAAACATCAAACTAGTTGCAGGTTGAAGCGAGCTTTAAACATGAGATTGGGGTTGATAAGCATATAGATCGATTGTTGCAATTTCAGTGGCGTGTTTTCTGTTGGATATGGTCACTGCAGAACCGACATTCTTGTTTTCAGGACTTGAATATGAGGTTTTGGAAGTTGTCTTTTTTGTTTCCTTTGCTCGGCTCTTCTGCTTGTTGGGTGATCCGGAAATGCTTCGTTGGACCTGGCAAAGAGTTGTATTCGGCACTTGAATTGGCCAGTAGCCGTCGAGCTAAATTCGCCCTTTCTTGATTCATCCGAAATGAATCTTTGCACACATACATAGTAAGATCAATTGGGTTTGGCATGTTTTGGATTTGTCCTTGTATTTGCGGATGACATCGATTGTTTGCCCTTACTTCGGGAATAGGGACAGCTTCGGGTTAAGTCTAGTTTGGTCTTGTGAATTTGGCAATTGGCCCTCGGGGAACCAATCGATGTATAATTTTGACGTATAATTTTGACTAGGTGGAAGCCGGTGAATATTGTGAATATTGTGATTGCTTCGGCTGTAGCGACTACCCTTTTTGGAGCCCTTGGTGCGGAGGTTAATTGTTTACTAAGTCTAGGCTTAGCCCAAGCTCCTCCTAGCCCATCATCAATTCACGATTAATAATTTACAATTTCATTTAAGAGTTGTAATTAGAGAAAGCCCATCATCAATTCACGATTAATAATTTACAATTTCATTTAAGAGTTGTAATTAGAGAAATTAGAACCAGGGATTTATAATCTAGGTTCACGAGACTTATAATTTCAAGTTTTTAATCTTTAAGTGAATTTCATCTCGGAGTTGTTATTAATTGATTTAAGGTGAGTTAATTAGAATTCCAAGTAAAATATTAGGAAAAATATTTTAATCCCATGCAACAAGAGAAATTAGAATTGAACAATTGATTACATCAGTTAATCAATTAATACCCTTTCAATATCTAATCTTTTTTTTTTTAAAGGATTTTCCATGCATTTGTGAGAAAACTAACCAAAAACTAATTTTTAGACAGTTTCTGATTTTTTGAAAAATATAAATTGTTTTTCGGATTTTCAATTTTTTATGAAATTTTTTTACTATTTTAAACCAAAAGTAGGGACTCGGGTCGAATATTCGGATTAGGCTCGGTCCCTATTTAAACTGGGTCGGGACCAGCCCAAGGCGAGGCCTAGACCCTAGGGCCTTGGACTCCTTGGTTGGGCTGAGTCGTTCGCCTGGCCCGAGGGGAGCACCTGAAAAGAAAAAGAAGAATTAGTAAAGGAAAAATGTCACAAATGGTTTTTATACATTTACTTAATGTGAAATCTCGTCCATGAACTTTTGATTTGCTCAATTTGGTCTCTAAACTATCGATAAATGTCCGATCTAGTCTCTGACTATTTGAAAATGAATCAATTTAGTCCTTTCGTTAGTTAAAGTTAACGAAATTGTGGGCATTTTGGTATTTTTCCTTTTTTTTTTTTTTTTCTTCTCTCTTCCCTCTGCTAGCCATGGCGAGGGGAAGCCGGTGTCCAGCGAGGGTCGCCCTCGCCTGGGGGGCTAGGGCCGCCCTCGCCAGATATGGCGAGGGCGCCCCTCGCCCGACGTCGGCAGGGGCGGCCCTCACTCGACGTAGGTGAGGGCTCGCTCGACGCCGGCGAGGGCGGCCCTCGTTTGCGTCCGACGAGGACGGCCCTAGCCCGCTCGGGCGAGGGCGACCCTCGTTAGACGCCGGACGCCGGATTTCCTCCACCATGGCCGCGGAGGGAAGAGAGAAAAAAGAGGAGGAAAAAGACCAAAATGCCCACAATTCCAGTCAGGACTAGATCGACATTTATCGATAGTTCATGAACTAAATTGAGCAAATCGAAAATTGACGAGATTGCACATTGAGTAAAAATATAGGAACCATTTGTGACATTTTCCCTAAGCAACAAAAACCAAGTCTGGCCTAAGAGAGCAGAATGAGTCCAACAGGCCTAATTCATCTTAGCCCAAAAAAACCAAACGCTAAAGGGCCGATCGGATCCTTGCATCCGACCTGGCTCTGACCCGACTCGCGCCTCTCCCCTTGCCCGCCTCTCCGCGGCGCCGATGGGGGCGGCCGAGCGGGTCACGGCCAAACCGCAGCGAGCAGCGCCGATCGTCGTGGGATCGGCAGACGCGACGACGAGGCGGCGGGCAGGAGCAGGGACGACGGCGCGAGGTTCGGCTGAGATCAGTGAGCGGCTGGGTCGTGGAGACGGATGGAGCGGCGACCTCCGTCGTCGTTCGATCGGGCGGTGGGTCGCGAACAGCAGCGACTCGGGCTGGTGGCGGCGCGAGCGGGCGGCGTCGTCGGTGGCTGAACAGAGGTGCCCGCGGCGGCGGGGCTCGGTCCCGGGTCTCTCTCTGATCTCGCCCTCTTTTCCCTCAGATCTCACCCCACCACGATCTCTCTCCCAAATCTCGCAAAAAGCTCCCCCAATTTTTCTCTCATCCACCGCCCAGATCTCTCTCTCGTCCCCCGAGATCTCTGCCATCCACCGCCCTCTCTACCGATCGGCCTCCCTCTCCTTTTATAGGCGCGGATGGCCACCGCCGGCACGTGGGAGCAGGCGGGTTTGCCCCTGGCCGGGCGTACGGCTAGCTCCCCCCCATCGCATCGCCGGCCTGCCCGCGATGCCCTTCGTCCGGCAGCATTGAGGACACCTGCTCCGCCGTCCCACCCGTCCTGGTTTCCCGCCGGCCACTGTGTTGCTCCACGTGCGTCGCCGTCTTCTGCGCGTCGCTGTTCTCCGTGCGCGTGAGGCGCAGCGCAAGGAAGAAGGAGGGGAAGGAAGAGGGCCGGGCCGCGGGGCCTGAGTTAGGCGAGACCGGCCCGGGCCCGTGCGCGGGGAAGAAGACAAAAGGCGGGCTGGGACGAAAACCCAGCCCCCGAGCCCCCTTTCATTTTTGTTAAAATTTTATTTATCCGAAAATAGGGGAAAATAAAATACAAAGTAAAAATTATTAGATGCAAATAATATTAATACCTAGATGATGTGAAAATATTTTTTTTTGAAAGGGCCAAATTGGTTCCTAATTTTCTAAATATTTAACCGAAATTTAGGCATCAATAATTCGACGCTTTAGATTGTTTTCTCTTCACCCGTTTTAGCATATTGGATTCTCAAATGAGTACTAACATTACAATATGATCTGTTTTTTACGTTTAGCCTTTGGCATGTGTCGTGTTGAAATAGGGATATGATATGAATATGGCTTATTTAAATGTGTTCAGTAAATGTGTCGAATCGAAAATTAAACCAAATCACATATTACCCTTAAGATCAATGACCAAACCAACGCATCAACATTCACTTTTGAGTAACAATCATTTGGCCTTGGATATCACAATCAACAATAACAATCAAAGTAACATAGAACACAAGGACGGAGGGAGCGGGGTTGAACTTGAATAGCGAAACATTAACAAAACATGGAGGGAAAGCCGTGAGTCCATTTTATAAATCAAAGTGTTAATGTATAAATTCTTTAAGATAAAAATGTCTTTAAATATTATAATAAACGTACGGGGACGAAGGGAGAGGGGCTTAAACTTGAATAGCAAAACATTAACAGAAATGAAGAGAAAGCCGTGAGTCCATTTTATAAATCAAAGTGTTATTTTATAAATTATTTAGCATAAAAATGTCTTTAAATATTACAATAAACATGTTAAGACGTATTCAATTCTCTCATGTCAAAGAAAAGCACATACCAACATCTTAACTTAAACACCGCGATTCTTATTTTAAAGGGTTATGTGAGTTAATTCGCATAAAGCACGATTTTTTTCTCATGTCTTAAACATGTTAACCTGTTTATGAAATCTATTTGACTACTTATCGTGTTATGTAGTGCTATGTGAATGAGTCGTGTTGAAAATTGTCAGCCCTAACATTGTGTTTCAGGATCAGCCATTTCTAATCCTGGTCCAATTCTTTTTATTAGATGTTTGGTTTGATTCTTTGCCCCTGTGATGCCCATACCTTGAATTAGAGATACCTATTGATGCGTGATGGGGTGAGTGATTCTAGAACGGAAATTTTTTTATGAGGGGATTTTTGTGGTTAAGTGTATGGAGTAGTGTATAAGGGGAAGAAATGAAAAGGAATAAGGAAATAGAACGACCTCCTTCAAAGGTATAAAGGCGATGCCACCAACCGAAGAAGAGGATCGAGATCTACGAAGTTCACCACCAAGGCCTAAAGCTTCCACCAGCCAAGGATAAAGGACTTCGGGATAGGAGAAGCTCACCACCAAGGCCTAAAGATTCCACCAGCCAAGGATAAAGGGCTTCTTGGCTCACCACCAAGGAGTGATCTATGCTCCAAGGATAAAGAGACCAAAAGGAGTTATCCACTCTCCAAAGGAGTTCACTCAAGTAGAGGAAATCTCACCATTTTCATTGATCAAATTCGTCTCCCATACATTGGATAGTTTTCCCCTATTTATAAGAGGATTTTAGACATAGGAAAAAAAAAAACAGACTTAGGAACTTAACCTTCGACTCTTGAGCTACATAAAAATAAAGACACCTAGTAACTTAAGAAAAGCCTTTATTAAAACGGGAACTAAATGCCTTTAATCTTCGGCCTTCCGCATTCTCGAACCTTTGGCTTTCCATATTCTTGAACCGCATTCGTGAACCTTTAGCCTTCCCAAAATTCGAGCTCCTCCCTTGACCAGAAAATAATCCTCTTGAAACTTCATCAATTGGTCATACAAGACATTTAAAATGGCCTCCCTTTGATAGTTATCAATATACCATAAAGTACCGATAAGTAATTGACATTATTCATTCAAAATGATCCACCGAAGCACATAATGTCCAATTTCTTTATTGGCTTGGATAAACATCGATGGTTCGAGTTGATTGATGGACCGACGTTGGATGCTCCCGCATCATCCTCCCCGGGTTGTTTGAGATTTGTCCTCAAATCTGGAAAGTTTTCATCCTCTAAGTAAGGAGAAAGGTCTCCCACGTTGAATGTTGCCGAAACTCCAAATTCTCCAGGAAGGTCAATCTTGTAAGCATTTTCACCAATTCGCTCAATAACTTTAGAGGGACCATCAACTCTAGGCATGAGCTTGTTCTTTCGTCGAAGTGGAAATCTCTCCTTCCTCAAGTGAAGCCATACAAGATCACCCGGTTGAAATTGAGTCTTCTTGCGATGTTTATTAGCTTTCTTCTTGTAAGATTCGTTGGCCTTTTCGATCTTGGATCGAATTTGCTCATGGAGCTTCTTCATCGATTCAGCTCTTTTCTTGCCATCAAAGCTTACTTGAGAGTTAGATGGAATTGGAATCAAATCAATGGGTGTGAGAGGATTAATTCCATACACAACTTCAAATGGCGATCGACCGTAGTATAACTCGGTGATCGATTGTAAGCAAATTCAGCATGCGCAAGCTTTATATCCCAATCCTTTAACGATTTACTCACCATACCACGAAGAAGAGTGGTTAGAGTACGATTTGTTACCTCCGTTTGACCATCGGTTTGAGGATGACAAGTTGTGCTGAATAAGAGTCTTGTACCAAGCATTCTCCATAGAGTCCTCCGAGTAGCTTAAGAACTTTGAATCACGATCCGACACAATGGTCTTTGGTACTCCATGAATGCGAATAATCTCTTTGAAGTATAATTCAGCAATATGAGATGCATCATTGGTCTTGCGACATGGCAGAAAATGAGCCATTTTAGAGAACCGATCGACGACCACCATGATAGCATCTTTTCCTCTTTGAGTTCTTGGTAAAGCCACAATGAAATCCATGCTAACATCTTCCCAGGCTGCAATGGGACCGGAAGTGGAGTATACAAACCTTGATGGAAGTGGCTTTTTGATCTTTGACATGTTGCACACCTTGAGATAATAGCATGCACATCTCCACTCATCTTTGGCCAATAGAAATGCTCTTGAAGAACCTCAAGAGTTTTGTTAATACCAAAATGACCAGTCAATCCTCCACCATGCGCCTCTCGAATTAGCAATTCGCGAAAAGAACTCTTCGGCACACATAATCGATTTCCTTTAAAAAGAAACCCATCTTGCAAAGAATATGGACCTTGAACTCCTCGCTTGCAATTGTTAATAATGGATGAGAACTCTGCATCTTCGAATAAAGTTCTTTCATTGATTGAAATCCAAGAATCCTAGAGTCCGAACGCAAGCATAGAATATCTTCTCGATAAAGCATCTGCTACAACATTCGTGTGCCCAGGTTTATATTTTGAGACAAAAGAAAAGGATTGAAGAAATTCTACCCATTTTGCATGTCTCGAATTAAGCTTGCGTTGGCCGCTAATAAACTTAAGCGCCTCATGATCGAATGAAGGACAAATTGCTTTGGCCTCAAGTAATGACTCCAATGATCAAGAGCTCGGACAATGGCATAGAACTCTTTGTCATAAGTTGAATAATTCCTCTTGGAATCGGTTAACTTTTCGCTGAAATATGCCAATGGTTTTTGTGCTTGCACCGAACAGCACCAATACCAACTCCGCTTGCATCACACTCAACTTCAAATACTTTATCAAAATCGGGAAGTGCAAGAATAGGGGACTCACAAAGTTTCTGTTTGATTACCTCAAAGGCGTTTTGTGCAGCCTTTGTCCATTCAAAAGCACCCTTCTTCATGCATTCAGTTATAGGAGCCATGACGGTACTAAAGTTTTTGACAAAACGTCGATAGAAAGAAACAAGTCCATGAAAACTTCTTACATCGAAATGGACTTGGAACCGGCCAAGTCTTCATAGCTTCCACCTTGGCTTGATCAACAAAGATTCCATCTTTGGAAACCACATAACCAAGAAACACAATGCTTGGAGAGAAGAACTCACATTTCTCCATTTTAGCATATGGTTTTTGTTCTCTCAAGACATCAAAGACCTGTTTTAAATGAGGGATATGCTCCTCCTCGTTCCTGCTATAAACAAGAATATCGTCGAAATAAACAACGACAAATCGACCAATAAAGGAACGAAGAACCTCATTCATAAGTCTCATAAAGGTACTTGGAGCATTAGATAATCCGAATGGCATAACCAACCACTCATAAAGGCCTCCCTTGGTCTTGAAAGCCGTCTTCCATTCATCACCTTCTCGCATTCTGATTTGATGATAACCGCTCCGCAAATCTATCTTTGAAAACACAGAAGAACCATATAATTCATCAAGCATATCATCAAGTCTAGGTATAGGGTACCTATACTTAATGGTGATGTTGTTGATGGCTCGGCTATCAACACACATTCGGTATGTACCATCCTTCTTAGGTACAAGTAGAGCAAGAACAGAACGGGGACTCATGCTTTCTTGAACGTATCCTTTGGTAATAAGTTCATCGACTTGTCTTTGCAACTCCTTTTTTTATCTTCTTTTCTATAGGATTGCATCGATAAGCTCGGCTTGTTTGGTAGTGGAACACCGGGGATCAAATCAATTTGATGCTCAATACCTCTAATGGGAGGTAATCCAGGTGGCAAATCCTCCGGGAACATATCTGCAAATTCTTTCAACAAACAATGCATACTTGGATGTATGGGTCGCTCTATCACACTCTTTTTCTCAACCACAAGCAAAGCAAATACATTCTTTTGTTTGCTAATGGCTCTCTCAACCCGTGTTTCACTCAAGAACATATTTTCCTTACAAGTGTCTCCCTCCCCGGGTTGATTATTACGTATCGAAGAAGGATTCAAGGGTAAAAGAGTAATGTATTTGTGTTCTTTACGAAAAGAGTACGTGTTTTTCCGACCATCATGCATAGCATTTATATCAAATTGCCACGGTCTACCCAATAACAAGTGGCATGCCTCCATAGGAATCACATCACATACAACCTCATCTCGATAGTTCTTCCCAATCGAAAATGATATAAGAGCGCGTTTGGTTACCTTGAGTTCATTCCCTTGATTGAGCCATTGGAGCTTGTATGGTTGAGGATCTTTGATTGTTGGAAGTTTCAGCTTGTCGACAAGAGTTGTCGAAGCAACATTGGTGCAGCTCCCACCATCGATGATCACTAAACACACCTTTCCGTTAATAGTGCAACGGGTGTGAAATATATTCTCCTTTTGCTCTTTATCAGGAGAAACTTCGACATGCAATGCTCTTCGGATAATCAATAGCTCGCCATCATCGGCTTTCTCCACAACTTCTTCTTCCCGATCAGATTCAAAAATATTGCCCTTAGCCTCTTGAAGCGCCGAATTGATCTCCTCAATTTCTTGAAGAGTCATAACTCTCCGATTTGGACAATTTGCTTGTAAATGCCCAAAACCATGGCACTTAAAGCATTTCCTTGCATCACCTTCAAACTTCTTTTGGACTTCTTTGGAAGGCTCTGCAACTTTTCCCTTGCCTTTGTCTTTTGTCGACGTACTCTCGCCCTTGCTTGAGGAAGCACCTTTAAAATAGGATGTCGCATTTGTTGAGGTTCTGGAAGAAAACCTCTTGCTCTTCAATTGCTTTTCGACTTTTATGGCTAACTTGCATACGTCTTCAAATGACCAATAAGGTTGAAGTTCAACCATATCAGCAATTTCTCGATTCATGCCGCCAAGGAAACGAGCGATGGTTTGCTCGGGAACTTCTGGAACTTCACTCCTCATTTTGAGTTGTTCAAACTCACGAATGTATTCTTCAACACTCATCCCTTGTTGTTTAAGGGAATTCAGTTTGAGGAATAGATCTTGCTTATAGTTGTCGGGCAAGAATCTCTTCTTCATCAACTTCTTGAGTTTTTCCCAAGACTTGATTCGGCCTTTTCCTTCCCTTGCTCGTTGATGCTTTAGATTCTCCCACCATAGAGAAGCATATTTTGTCAGCTTTAGGACAGCAACCTTACATTTCTTCTCATCCGAATAGGACTTGAAGTCAAAAATTCGTTCGGTTGTGTGTAGCCAATCCACAAAGTCGTCGGGATTGAGATTACCGTCAAACTCGGGGACCTCCACTTTAATGTCCCTTTCATCCTCCTTATGCCTCCCTCTTCGTCTTCGTCTTCGAATTTGAGATTCAGAATCACTAGAGTGCGGAATCGTTCGGTTGTCTCCGTGGACTCGGAATCACCATCAGAATTTTGACGAGATTCAGAATCGTCACGTCGATGCCGTTCATTGGGACGCCTTGCTAGCTGTCCTTCTCTCACCGGATTCTCTAGAAGATTGAGGACTCGCTCCATTTGTTGCTGAAGATTTTGGATTCGCGATCTCAAGCCTCTCGGAACTTGATCATCCATAAGGAATTTGTAATAGAAAAAGAAAGGAATCACTCAAATGGGTTGAACCTTGGGCTCGATACCAATCTTTGATGCGTGATAGAACGACCTCCTTCAAAGTCAACCAACCGCCTCTCACCACCAAGGCCTAACTTGATCATCCATAAGGAATTTGTAATAGAAAAAAGAAAGGAATCACTCAAATGGGTTGAACCTTGAGGATTTTAGACATAGGAAATAAAAAAAAAAACAGACTTAGCTTAACCTTCGATACCAATCTTTGATGCGTGATGGGGTGAGTGATTCTAGAACAGAAACTGAATAGCCTTCCCAAAATTCGAGCTCCTCCCTTGACCAGAAAATAATCCTCTTGAAACTTCATCAATTGGTCATACAAGACATTTAAAATGGCCTCCCTTTGATAGTTATCAATATATCATAAAGTACCGATAAGTAATTGACATTATTCATTCAAAATGATCCACCGAAGCACATAATGTCCAATTTCTTTATTGGCTTGGATAAACATCGATGGTTCTGAGTTGATTGATGGACCGACGTTGGATGCTCCCGCATCACCTATGAGCGAAACATAGAAGCCCATAATATATAGAGAAATGCTTATGCAGTTTTTAATTCATGTGAGGATGACAATCTGTTTTAATTAAAAAAACACGTGACAAACAATTAAAATTTATTATAGGGTTTATTCATTCAATAATTTATGTTTTTATTCTTACAGTAATCCAAAGACTGGTGTTCTAGTAAAGCCATAAGATAAATATTCGAGCCCATTAGACTAAATCCATGCAAATTCTTAATAAATCCCCTATGGGCAAAGAAAAGAACGGAAAAGAATAACTAATTCCTCTAGCCCTCGGCATTGAAGGGACATTTTAATTACTTCAATCTCGAGTAATTATTCTGTTCAATTTTATCCATGTAGTATTGTCCAACATTCAATTCAATCCCTGAACATTTATTCCGTTCAATCTTTTCTTTTTGTCATTAAACTTCGTTGCAGCATTTGCTAATGTGGTGACATAATGCTCTTTTAATTTGCTGTTAGTTGATTACAGTGGCTGTTACATTTGAACATTCTTGCCAATTAGCTAGATGTAAAAATGCATGAACGAACAAACCAGTCTTTGTAAGAATGTCCGTGACCCAAAAAGGGTAAAAATCTTTCAACGAGATTGGTCAGGCCAGATCGAGCCCATTAAAGGAGCCCAAGGCTAAGCCAGTTCTGTCGATAGGTCTAGAAACGTAACGGCGGCCCATTGAGCCGCCACATTTGCGATCATAATTTTTTTAGGTGGAAATTTGCCCCTAATCATGCCATTTTACAATTTTATGAAGTACACTTCATTTCTCAGGAGACAAAATAAAGAATTATTATCTGACCAAGAAAACAAAAGGTCAAAGGGTGAAATGGCACGTGAGTACTTTGACTTTGTTGGGCCACATTGAGATAAAATAGCCGAATTCCATCATGTCTTATCCAAATTGTTGAAGTTATAATACTACAAAAAAAACTCCAAACTGATACATCTCTGACAAATTTACTATATATTAATTTTTTTATCACAAAAAATCTCAAATTAGTACATTCGTGACAAACTTACTCAACAAATTTTTTGACCATAAAAACTCCTACACTGGTACATATGTTACAAGTTTACTCTCCAAAGGTAAAATCTTAAATCACACCAGACAATTGTCACGTGTCATCTAACTCAGTAATTTAACTGCAAAATTTAATGGAATTTAACCATTAGTAAATTTATCATAGATGTACCAATTTGAGTTTTTTGTAATAAAAAAATTAATTTAGGATAAATTTGTTATAAGTGTGCAAATTCAAAATTTTTCAAATTT
Organism: Eucalyptus curtisii; assembly: GCA_017140595.1. Classification (NCBI taxonomy): domain Eukaryota; kingdom Viridiplantae; phylum Streptophyta; class Magnoliopsida; order Myrtales; family Myrtaceae; genus Eucalyptus; species Eucalyptus curtisii. The sequence goes on from CM029494.1 coordinate 14,604,674, forward strand.
GTAATAGAAATATCTTTTCTAATTTTGTGACATCGTAATTGATGAATTTAGTATCATTTGGGGTAGAAGCTCATACCAGTTTGAACCCATCATCCTTTTGCCCTTTCTTTTGTTCCACGAGCGACGACCTAGTTTTCGCTAACAAAGTAAGTCGTTTTCTTGTCAAGAGAGTTTTGATGAGGATAAGAAAATGTGTCATGTAAAATGATTCAACATGAACTCAATTCTTGTGTTTAGCTGCACTAATCAAATTCCTTTTATCATTCTCTAGCAAAAAAGATATAGTGTTATTTTTTATGGCAATTTTTTTATACGACAAAGGCATTAGAAAAATCTAAAATTCTCTGACTTATTTAATGAGATATTTGAAATTTTTTAACAATTGGATCGCTAAAGTCTACGTTTTTTATTCGAAGTTGATTTATTCGTCAAAATTAAACATCACAAAGGAAGGATATTGAATAGCATAATTTATACTAAATATTAAGAAAAAAGGAAATTTGAAAAAAGACGAGACAAGAGGGAGGCGGGGCGCCATCAAGGTCGCATTACCTCAAGCTATATCTAGCTCAAATCGAACCAACCCTCACCAGCGTCTAGGCGACTGTGATGCAGGAGCATTCGACTTAGCTCCATCAACACACTCAACACCATCATTGCTAGCCAAAATAGAATTTAGGCATAACATGTTCAATGGGTCAAGATTGAAATTTCCAACTAAAGCAGTACTAAACTATTTTTGTCGAAGTTATCAATATCGATGGTTAATGAGTTATTGAATTCTCGGTATGATATATTAGTCACTGAGTTCTCGGTCCATTTAGTTAGTTACTAATCTAAAAGTTTATCAACAACATGTCAATGGGAGGCCATTCTAAACAACTTTCTTGATTATTTGATAAAGTCTTGGGGTATTTATCTTCTGATCAAGGTGGGAGCACAAATTTTGCAAGGCTGAAAAATCAAGAGTACAAGTTCCCAAGTCATTAAATGCATCTCTATTTTCCTAGGAGTTTTCGATGTTACATAAGTTTCAAGAGTCAAAGTTCTAAGTTCCTTAATGATAGGCTAGTCCCCATGTCTATTTATTACTTTTCTATTTCCTAAGTTATATTTCTTTTATAAGTAGAGGAAGCCTCTCAATCGTAACCAGACTAGATTTGATAAAAAAAAAAAAATACTTGAGATTTCCTCTGTGTGAGTGTATATCTTTAGAGAGTAGATAATTTTTATTTCAATTACCCATGGAGAGTGGATTACTCCTCGGTGGTGAGCCAAAAAGTCCTTTATTCTCGGCTGGTGGATTTTTCCTTTAAGCCTTGATGGTGAGTTTCTCCTATCCCGAAATCCTTTATCCTTGGCATGTGATTCGTCTTTTAAGCCTTGGTGGTGAACTTAGTTTATTATGATCATCATCCTTGGTTGGTGGCACATCCTTTATACCTTGGTGACGATCCTTTTCTATCATTGCATTTGCATTCATCCTTCAACAACCATTCCCATACACTTAACCACAAAAATCCCCACCTCCTTGAATCACTCGCCCATGCATGTCCCTACATCCCAAAAAGGAGGTGCTGCCACATAGTGTTTTTCATTTTCTTTTTTTTTTTCCTCTTCCTTGGTTTTTGGTTTCTTCTCTAAATTTCCTAACAGTTTTAGATTCAAATGATGGGGCATGATGAATTAAAATCTAATTGTAAAAGTTATGGGTCACAAGCTGGGAAGGACTTGGAGTTGATGATGGTCATGGCATAATTAGCTTAAATATTAAATTTATACAAAAATTGAGTACAACTCTCGTGGATTTTATCTTTTCTGCTATGGCAATATGACGTTGATTTCACGTCAACATCTGTAGCTTTATTTTAATGGAAGGATCGACTCATACGAAAAATATGTACTTTAAAGACCCAATTGTACAAAAAAAAAAAAAAGAGACTATTGAGACACCTAATTGAACAATTAAAAAGTACAGAGATCTGCTGATGGGGTTGTATTTTATAGGGATGATAAGTTCTCGATCCGATCTGATTCCAAGATAGAATTGGGAACCGACCATGGGTTCGGTTCGATTTTGGTCAAGTCCAATGGAATCGGTCTAACATGAAGGGAAAGATAAAAGAAACTTGAAGAATTCCTTTGTGTTCACTCTAATTTTATAAGTATTCTTTGAGTGTATTTATATTACAAAGTGCAAACAATAAAAGGGAAATATAAAAGTACGGATTCATTTTTGAATCACTAATTGATGTAAATCTAAACCATAAATTGATTTGAGTATCTTCAATCAAATGAATTGCACAAATCATATCCTCAATATGGTTTTTTTTTTTTTCCTACTACTTGGAACTGGATCGAAATAATATTCAATTCATATTTCACTAATCTTTTTGAAGAAAAAAAGTGATGCAGTCTATCTAGTCCGGTTTCTTCTTGGAATTGAGAACCAGATCGCCCAGACACCAGTTCCATTTTTAGGAATTGGGAATCGGATTGACACTCTTGAGAATCGGACCCAACCGGCTAGTTTGGACCGATCTGGTCCGAATGGATCCTTATTCGTGTGGTCCATTTTGCTCACTTCTAATATTTTTACCCCTTTTTCTAAATTGCACATATTACTCTCCACAGTCTCTCTTCTTTAGTCTCTTTGTACTATCTGACAAAATGGTAAACTTGACTAGGTCGACAAATTGCACATATTGTCTTTTCCAATCACAAAAGTCAATAACACTTTAAGGTGGCATGTCCAAGATTCGTTTGGAGTATTTTGAAGAAAACTTTAGTGAACGGATTTTTACTAGAAAGCTAAAACGGACGTGCCCAAAAATTTTGGCCTACCGTTATAAATTACTTTTGACTTTCAATCAAAAATTTGACAATGAAAAAAATATTAAATCTAAAAAGTCTGGAAAAAAACTACGTATGACACTAATTATCGATATTTGTATATCGAAACAGCCGTTAGATGTATTTGACTAGAGAAAGGTCGAATTGTGCGAAGCACAAAATTTATGAATTGCAATAGGTGAAAATAAAAAATTGCTGTAAATAGACTAATTTAAGTGATCGTAGAAGCTCTAAAAAAGTAAACTTATGATATGTTTACGAATGTAACCAATATGGTAGGAATGAAAATTCGGATGGAAATATCAAGAAAAATTAAATCTTCTGTGGTTTCATTGCTTTGATCTTTTACCTTGTAAAAATTTTCAATTAAAAAGCTAATTCAAGATATTGGGTCTGGGAGAGGACGATACAGCCGTGATAACAATTCGTAAGGAAGCAAAATGGGACGACTCTTACCTTCAACATGCAAATCGAAATGAAATATATATGTAAAAAATGTGTAACTGAAGAACGACATAATGAACGATGAAAAATAGAAAAGTCAAATTATAGTACGAAGAACTTACGCTTGGCTCACCACCCCATTCGGTGGCTGCGTTGGTATGCACTCAAACCCTCTTCACGGTAGGACGAGAGTTCAAACCCCATGGTTAGCATACTGACGCATTCATTAGTGGACTTAAGTGCGGCTTTACGTCGCCGGCTGCCGGCTGTTCGACAGTTCCTGGGTATAAAAAAAAAAAACTTACGCTTGGCTCCAATACTTATTGGTCAGATTCAAAAACTTAGCCGTTGGGTCACAAGTAACTTCATATATACATGAGGTATGAAGAATCGCGTAACCAAGTGATGTAAGAACTTTCAAAGGCCCTCATCCAGGAGGCTCTGGGTCACACACTTCTTGAGTTTCAAAAATTTTCCTTTTTTTATTTTTGGAATTTTTTGTCTTTAATTTCATGCGATTTGCATGGGATGATCATAAATAATGACGCCTTCGATATTCTCATGTTCAGCCGCATGAAAAACATATTTAAGAATGTAGGTGGATCCAAGACGGCAAAACTTCATGGTCAATGCATTATGAGCCGCATGTTTTTCACCCTCGTAATACTATTAACGTACGCCACCTCTAACGAAAGTGACCTTATCTTATGGCCCAAGAAAAGGGAAGGGGACCTAATACCGCTCGATATCATATTCTTTCATAACTCTTTTGGTCATTTAAACAAAGGAAAAGCCCTAGATTAACAAGGTGTTGGCTTAAATGGTAAGCAAGTTTATTTTTCTCCTTATGATCATAAGGTTCAAGTCTTGTTGAGGGTGTTGCAAGAAGAAAATCCTAAATGTATCCAGACGATTTTGGGGAGTGTGTGCCCTTAAGATAAACCGGAGAGAACCAGTCGAGGTGCGGTGTGCGAAAGTTGACCTGGACACCTCTGGTCACTAAATCATAAAAAAATGAAAAAATAAAATAAGATAAGAGGCCCGTGTTCAGTCACTCATATTATGCTTGGGTTATGCCAAGCTGCGATGAATATGATTCGATTTAATATGGTCGAAATGGAAAGGAGGCTGTTGCATTCTGTGGACTAACAATAAATGGGGACAACGTGTGCCCTAAAAGCATGAATTGGAACTTGTCTACTACTTTATCCAACGAGCGCCCTTATAACTTTCACAAAATATGAATGTTGACATATATATCAACATATATTTTTATCATAGTTTTTGAATATTATATGATATTATAAATTTTGACGGATAAATGTAAAAGTACTTTTTATCTAATCTAAGTCTTGACAAACAAGTCAAGCACACCGTATAAGACAAGTTTCAATTTTCAATACACTAAACACACTTCACCAGGTTAGTTTTTGCATTGAAAGCTGTAATATTAACTTAATGAGTCACTTAACAAGTGCCTCTAATACACCTATAAACAAATTCTTGTACAAAATAACGAAATTACAGTCGCCTTATGGACAATCTTGACTATTGGACTAAAGAGAAAGTGTCAATAGCGAGTCTTGAGCATATCTAATTAATGAGTGGGTCAGGAAGGGATGGTTAGGAGTTGGACCTAAAAGTCCTTTTCCATTATCTTAAAAAATATTAACTTTTCTTTCCAAAGCTATAGAGCCTAAGCTAAATGGGCATGTGCTTGGATAGATGAAAAAAACCGTTAGTATGCGCTCAATGAAATGGCATAATTGTGTAAGTCCTAAATCTATTATACAGTGACCAATTCAATTATAAGTATATTAATTATGTCAATTTAATCATAAACATTTTAAATTTTCAAAATTTTTATCTATTTATTTATTTTTCTTTACTTTTCTTTTTCTTTTCCTTTTTTTTTTTCCTGTTGAGGGTTGGTGAGGACCGCAACTCTCACTAATGAGGGCTCGCAAGCCCTTGCCCGTCGACCCCTCCCTGTTGGTCGGCCCCCTAGTTAAGAAAAAGGTCTATAAAAATTTTGAAAATTGTCCACATCGCGGATTGCTAATCAAAATTGGCCAAAATTACTTGTCAAAGGACTTATAATTGAATTGGTACAATAAAAGGCGTGGAACTTAATTGACCGCCATATAATAGGTTTAAAAATTTTGGACAATTTTTCCCCTCGAAATTGCCTTGTTCAGACCTAAGGGGGCTCATCTAGTTACCATGGCAATGAATCACGATCAAGTCTAATTTTAAGATTTAAATTGCAACATTTCAATATACGTAAGTGTTTTTCCTATTTGCACTGGAAACCTTAATATATAGGTTATTAAAGTGTAATCTTTCTTGTTTGTAATTTTTTGTTGAGCAACCATCGTTGATCCTTCAAAATTAGTTTGTTGAGTCCCAACTTTTGGTTTTTCTGGCTAAATCAAGACGAAGTCAAAAGGCAATCGGTGGAGGAATAAACGCATTGATGCTTGGTTGAACTCCACCTACAAACTATGAAGCACCGATACTCTCTGAGAGCCATCGTGTCGTGTCGGACACCTCGTTACGTGTCTAACACTCTTCGACACTCTCGGACACTCGGTCAACACGTGTCGGAAAATCCGACACCTGGTCAACTTTCCCGACACTCTCCGATACTCGAGTTAGAATTCCGACATGTGAATTTCCAACACGTGAAGTCAATTTTAAAAATTTCCAATAAATGAGAAGTCAAAATGTATATATATGAAGAATTAATAAATAATAAATAATAAACAAGGAAAGAAGAAAAACCTAATATTCTCTTCTCTTCAAACTCTCACTTTTCATGATACATAATTCACATCCAAAGTTTTTTTTTCTCTTCTCTTCCTATACGTCTAACATGCGAGTCTAGAATGTGAATTGCTTATTTTTTCTCCAAGTTTTATGAATTATTGAAATGGAGTTAAATTTGTCAAATTGAAACAATGGATGATATTAATGAATGGTGGATTAATATTTTTAGTGTAAATTCATTCTAGATTTTTTCATTATTTATTTATTTGAATCAAATTAAAAAATAATCATAATTATGTATATATAAAAATATACATTTAATATACAACGTGTCCCAACGTGTCGGAATTCTATGTTTTTTGAGAAACAACGTGTTGGCGTGTCGTGTCGCGTGTCAGTGTTGGTGCTAGTTAGCTTACAAATTGATTGGCAATTAGCCAAATTGCGTGCAACTTGTTCGCCCATAAACAAAAATCACGTGCGACTCGCTAGAGGGGATTGGTCGGCCTTGGTTTGGCAACAAGAAAAGGACTGCGCGAAGCTCAGATTTTTCAGTAAATTCGGTTCAAAATTTTAAGGGATAAACGCAAAAACAGAACTTAACATATTAACCGTTGTTCAATTGAAAAGTTAAAATTTATATTGACAAATTTAGGATTTAAGGGTTTGAAAAAAAAAAAAAAAAACCTCAATCAGGTTTTGAGTGCTCAGTCTTGACAGAGGATTGAATTAGAGAGAAAAACAAAATAAATAAATGGATGCAGAAAAAAGGAAGAGAAAAGTGAAAGTGAAAAGTCCTTTGAGTATTTGATAGTTTTCTATATATTTTACAAAGTGAGCTTCTCTTTATATATACAATTCAAGGAATCGTGATTCAACAGAATCTGTTTACACGAGTTTAAATGGGTCTGCTTGGTCTTCGGTGTGTAGTTGCTAGAAGATATCTTGTGCTAAAGATGGGGAAGAAAATGTTAGGGGATGTTGGAGCCTGCTGATGTGAACTTTAACTTGTTTAACATGCTGTCTTACAATGAAATTTAGGACACGAGAAATGACACGTGGCAAATTGCTAAATATTGCACGCAGGAGCCGATGCTTGAATTCCACCTACGGTAAGTGGGGACCTAATTGTGACTTATAAAAAATCTGGAGTTTTCAACAACCAAAATATAATCTTAAATCTTTACCAAAAATATATATATATAATCTTAAATAATCAATACATAAACGGCCATATGAGGTATTATGGGACCACTACTTATTATTTTAAAAACTTAAGCCGTTAGATTATTTTGTAAGAAGACGTGATTTGATATTTAAATTATTCTAACAAGCCAAAAACGTGAAGTTATTATGTTTATATAATTTCCCCAGAATTTTAACTCCTTCCACTTCGTTAACAATAAGCATAAATTGGTTTTTTGTCTTAGCAAGTTTAGCTCTTAAATCATTATCGTAACCTGAAGAATATCGTCTCCTTTTTTTGCACAAATGTCACGTCAGATTAAATTCTGTAAGCTCCTTATTATCCAGTGAGATCTCTCTCATTGATCTCCCACAAATTTACTTTAATTGATAAATAAGGCAAAAGAACATCCCAAGTGTAAAAAGTTAGAAAAATGAAGTATCACTTTTTTTCAAAAAATAAAACACTTAAGTGCCACATTCGATGAACCCTGCCGGAAATCATATGTAGCAATTTTTTTTTTATTAATTCCGCTCACTTACGTGGCTCGTTGGAAAGCTAACTCAACAAAGAACACAAAAACGACGTTGTTTGGGCACAATTCCAATTTTAATATAAAAATTAATTTAATTAATTAATTTTTTTAATTTGGTTTTAAATTTAATTTAATTAATTTTTATATTAATTATTTACCCACGCCAAAACGACGTCATTTTGGCATTTTTCTAGTCACGTCAGCATGCAAAATAACATCGTTTTGCACTTAGCTCACCGGAAAATCATTATGTCAGCATTTGGCCGGATTTTTTCGCCGTTGGCACTTAATTGATCCATTTTGCAGATTTTAACATTTAAGTGTCACTTTCCTAACTTTTTGCACTTAAATATCTCTTTGTGCCAAGTTTTTGCACTCTAAGGGTGCGCATGACAAAATTTTTGGAACATTAATTGATTTCTAGCCAAAAATTGAGAAGTTAAAAATTTTAGCTTTTGATTTCTTCTTCAAATCTATTTCTGGAAAAGAAATCTGTTCCAGAAATAGAAAAATTAAATTGCGTTACCAAACGGATTTATGTTCCAATTTTGTTCCAGAGAATAGAGAAACAGAGAAATAGAGAAGGATAAATTTTATCATGCCTAAGTGTCTCGGACTCGTTAAGTAATGTCTTGAGTTTGAATTTGTACATGAAATCCGATTTGCTTGGATGATACAATTCCGTTTGTTAAACGGTGGGAAAAATTCCAATGAACCTCTTGAAAGGTATATAAATATATATGTTGAGATTTATTTTGACTGGGGTGGATAAATATCCAAGTTTGACTGAAAAAAAGGAAAATCTCTCTGGCACTACAAGACAAAATTAGGGGAACACATATTCTATTTTATTTGTTTGATGGGTAGAGAAATCCTTGTCCAGGAAAGAAACAAAAAACATGGGTTTTGCTTTTATTCCCTTAGCCTGCCACGGCTTCATTATGACATTCGAAATTTTCTAGGTTCGATAACAATATTTGGCATGTAAAACTAAGTATTAATTAGCTGGGTATATTGGATAGCACATATGGAATCTCAAGTAGGTAATTAATTCTATGAAATATGGTAAGTATGAGTGTTGGTTTTTTGCAACTATAATTGTTTAAAGTTTATTGCGTTAAGATTAAATTTATAGATGATGACATGTACATTGATGGTGTAGAGTGATGGTAATTAATTTATTGTCGTATTAGTTATAGAAAGAAACCGATATGCTCCAAATTACATATTTGATTATTTTCAAGTTTTAAATTTACAAAGATGTAAATTCTCCTGGTCTCTAGTAGTTTTCATAGAATGTTGTAATGGGTTCAAAATATTTTTCCAAAATTATCAATGTTTAGAATGGACACTAATTTTCATGTCTATTTACCAAAGTACAAAATATCTTAGCAAATTATTAAAATATCTACTTTTGAACCATAAAGTTAAGCCAAGTGTTACCCTTTGATTTTGTACACCTCTTTCTCATCCACTATCAAGTATTTTAACCCAAGTCTTCATTACTTTTATCACTTGTTATTTCTTCTTGTCCTTGAACTCTTGAGTAGTCTTCAAGCATGTACCCCTTGATCATGTGCTTTCATTCCTAAGTACTTCAAGTTATCATTGCTTTTTAACCTTAACTAATAAATCTTATCCCTTTGTAACTTTTGTATACTTTACTATATACATTCCTCTATTATATGCAGTCAAGCTTTGAGAGAAAGTTTCAACTTGTTCTTACAAAGAAGATAGATCTCTTGATACTTTCTTCTTCTATTTTCACTTTCCAATCTTCCAAGTAAAAGCAAAGATTCCACTCTTGTGTTGTTGAAGCTTATAATTTCACATTTTCGAGTGTTTGCATGGTGAATTATTAGGTTTCCTCTTCTTTTCATCAAACTAGTTTTGTTCATTAAAAAGATTGAGAATCGTCAATCTTTATTCTTGTTAATCTTGCTTTGAAAGTGATCAAGGCTTTGAGTTAATTAAGTCTTTGCTCAAGGTAAGTGAAAACTCTAGGGACTAAGCTAAAATGATCTACTTGGTACGTTTGACTTGGTTATTTAATGGTTGCTAATTTTAGTTTGAATTTTGACATTAAGTGTGATGAGGTTATAATGATTGAGAGTTAAATTATTGTGTTCGTTTGACTTAATTTGACGAGTTTCTACATGCCAAGGTTGTTATTAATTGACTTCTTGAGATTCAGTAGTATAAAAAGTGGAATTGAAAAAATTAAACTAGAAAGTGATATTTTTATAATTCAACCAAGTTACCGATATACAAGTTAAGTGTTGCCAATTAATCAAGTTGTCAACCATTTTGATTGTCGATGTTCCCGTTGCCGATCATTTTAGTATTTGATGTTCATGTTACTGATTCTCTAAGGATGTTATCATTACTTTTATGATTGAAAAAAAAATGTGTGTTATTATTACTTATGTAAATGATGATGCGTGGACAAAAGATATGCCAATTGTATTTCAGTAATGACTTGCATAAGACGATGTCGTGTACCACATGTTGATTGTGAGAATGGCTATGCAAGAAATAAGAAATGAGTGTTGAATTAATTGTTGATGTAAGGAAGATCACAACATTTGAGTGTTGTCATGTGCACTATTATTATGTGATTATTTATGGAGAATATTATGTTATATTTTCGTCGCTCATATATTAACGGAGCAATGCATTGGAGTTGAGATGCTCTTAGAGTGTTTGTGATGCTCTGCGAGTCTGAATACCTCGGAGTAGAGATACCCCTCTTGTGTTGGGATGCCTTGAGAGTAATTAGAATGCCTCCAAAGGCGTGAGATCTTGTGTATCAAGATGTCTCGTGAGTCGGGATGAAATGATATGCAATAATGAACATGATACATGTCTATTCATGAACCAATTGGTAACAATTGTGCATCATAATATGTTATGTCAATTGCTTGTAGTTAGTGAGTAATCTTAGGCAATATTGTTGATGGTTTTCATCGGCATGTCATGATAGGAAAGAATAGTGCATTTATTCATTCAATTGGCTTTTATAGTTATTTTGTACTTATCTTGAATTCACATTGTTTGTTGATACTAGGTTGACTTAAATATTTCATTTACTGGGTTTCAACTCACCACTTAATTTTTAGATATATAAGATGGATCACCCTCCCCAATTGTGGTTTGGAGTTCCTATCGATGTGTTTATACCTGAAATGATGGTAGTGTGGTTCCACCGCATGGGTTGACAGGAATTTGTTGGACCACTTAGGACGCGCATGATAACCATCATATTTCTGATCAAAACTATTTTTTTTCGTTCTTGAGAAGAGGTTTGGAACATAAATTCATTTGGTAACGTAATTGTTCTATTTTTGAAACAAATTTTTAATGTAGAAATAGGTTTGGAACATAAATGAAAAGTAAAAATTTTCCACTTCTATTTCTTTTAATAAAAAAAAAGAAATAAAAAAACTCCTCTCATTGTTTACTTTCGCTACTAGCTGACCACCAACCTCCCGCCAATCGCCATCCATTAGTTGCCATCACTGCCTGATAGGGATAAATTTTATATCATTATCAAACACGCATTTTAACTCAAAAATTTGTCTGGGGAATGGAAATAGAAAAATCCATATCTGGAACAAGAATTGATTTCTAGAACATATTAGTTATCATTTGCGCCCTTAGGGATTTCGATGGTCCCCTGGTTTCAATAGCGATGGCTTGTTGATGGCAATGTTGTCGATCCATAGTGGATAACTTGACCTTTGTACGCAAGTTTTTGGGCGTAGCATTGGTGATGGGCTACCCTAACCTTTGCTAATACTTACATATTTTGTATCTTGTTTAAATGTTGTATAAAATAGTATATACTATTAATAAACTTGTGGGATTTCTTGTAAGGGATATTTTGAAAATTTTCGCATGCTAATAATAAATATAAATTATAAAAGACGAACGATGTGTATTGCACGTGACATTCTGGGGCGTCACATGCATGAAGGGCTAAGGAACATACAAAGACACTTCTTGGACAATTGTACATAAAGCTTTTGCTTTGGGTTTGAACACATAGTGATTTTGTGCTATGACTTTTACATCCAATTAAGCCGTTTATTTGTAAACACTCGGGGAGAGGGTATGAACAACAAGGGTGCTATAACTTTTTGTACGGCGCTTACTTTAGTGTCATAATTTTTTTCACCCACTTAAGTGCCACAAATTTGAAAAATCAATCATTTGAGTACCATCGATGATTTGCCTTACTTAAAAATCCGACATGGACGCCAATCGTTTACATGGCTTCGCCAACACTAACGTGGACAATTTTTAAGATGTGGTGAGGGGCTTTGCGACCAAGGGGGAGGAGGCCCTCGCCTAGATTGGGTGACGGTTTTTTGGCCGGCGAGGGTCGCCGGTGACCCTCGCCGGCCCTAAAAAGGGAAAAGAGCAAAAGAAAAACAAAAAAAAATTCAAAAATTGAAAAATCCATTTAGGATGATTTGCTAAAATTGGCACTCAAATGATCAATTTTCCTTTGATGTAGCACTTAAGCAAGTGAAAAAAAAGTTATGACACTTAAGTGAGTATCGTATAAAAGTTATGGCACTCATGCTGTTCTTCTTTCACTAAGGCTTGGGTGGAATTTAAGTATGAGAAATACTTGAGCATATGAGTGACTATAACTCTGATTATTCGATGATAGTAAATTATTTGCTGCTAGCTCTCCCTATGGAATAAGCACCAACACTTGGATCGAACCACGTGAACATTTGCTGTCCGTATTATTTCTCGTTTATTTCTCTAGCGATTCACGTTATTTAAATTGAAGATCCTATCAGTTTCCTTATTAATATTACAACGATTGGTATAAGAACTTGATTATAGAATTTTCTCAATTGTGATCTGGGGCTTTTACTTGTCTACTATTATTTGGAAATTTTGTTATTGCAATTATATTTGGAGCGAAACTAAAAGTTGAGAAGTTTAATGGGAGAAATTGTTGGGGTAAATAGGTTGTTTTCAAAAGACTTTGATAGTTTTGCAGAAATCAGTAGCTACTATGCAAAGATCAAGTGAGGCAAATATTTCAAATAACGTGAACAAGTTGAGTGCTGGCGAATAAGCGTGAGAGAAACAAGAGCCCACAATGATATATAGTGATTCAGCTTTATCCCCAAGTTTACATCTACTGTCCACACTAATAACCGCAAGTCAAGTTGGATTGTACTAGTAATCTGCCAGACAAGTTACAATTAGCAAACACCAATCCTACCATATGATAAATCACACTATCGGGAATTGAGTGTTGCTATCACTTTGTACACTTAATCTTTTACACGATTATAAGCTAGCAAAAACACTATAGTGAAGATATTAAGAAAATGAAACACTTTTTGTAAAGAATACGACTTTCAACAGTTTGGCTTCAAGGATCTTCTCTTATATAGTCATCTTCACTCTTCCCGTTGGAGATGTCTTAGAAAAGTAAAGAACCGTAAGAGATCCATTGGTTCTTCTATTCAGAGATAGAACTGCTTATATAATCCTTATTTTCAAACATGTGAAGCTAGCCCAAAAAAGTTTCTATTGTTGTCCCGTTGCTGATGGCTTTAACAAGTCTGTTAGAAGCCTTTTTCCAATACTCTGACATCTTCTGGTTCTTCTGGTGTGCATCTCCAAACGACAATGACTATATTGAACTTATGCAACAATCATCTAACATGGTTGTTGTTCCAAGACATGATATATGTAGCATCGACATAAACATTGACATTAGCTGATCTTTTAGTCCATTGGTGTTGTTTACCAATTGAACATATTCGTGACATTTTTCCTTCCTGAATATCACTTCTGTCTTTCGTATACTATCGCAAACATCTATAAATATCATAGTACTTATTATACTAAAGATAGTTTTAGGATCATCAAAATTCTTGGAGATGTTTCTCTAATAAAAATAACTTTAGGTTGTTGAGTGTTAAGATGCATGTGATATTGATAACTCAAGATTTAGCGAAGTTATTGCATGGCAAAGACGAGTTGCCGATTTCAATGAAAGAGGTTGACAAAGTAGAGCTAATGAAGAAAGCAAAAAAAAGTATAATCTTATTAAATCGGGAAAAGTGCTAAAAAAAGTCCTAAACTTTTTGCATTTGTATCAATTTAGTCCTAAACAATTTTTTGTTGTCATTAAGTCATAAACCTTTTTACGTTGTGCCAATTCAGTCCATTCCGGCCAATTTTGGTCGGATTTTGTTGACTGGACGCCGGCCGGCTGACGTGGCATGATCGACGCTGACATGGACAACTTTTAATAATATTTTAATATTTTTGAATTTTTTATTTTTTTCCTTTTTTCTTTTTTCTTTTTTTTTTTCTTCTCCTCTTCTTCCTCTAGCCAGTGAGGTCGAGGTTGACGTCGCCGGCCACCTCGCCAATGGCCGCGAGGGCGGCCTCGTACGGGCGGCTAAGCCTCCCTCGAGGCACCGGCCGAGGCTTGCCCTCGCCGGATCTGGCGAGGGTCAAGCCTCGCCTATGGTCGGCGAGGGCAGCGAGGCTTGCCCTCGCCGGATCTGGCGAGGGTCAAGCCTCGCCTATGGTCGGCGAGGGCGAGCCCCGCCGCTCGGCGCAAGGCCCGGGCTCGGCTAGCTCGAGGTCACCTCCTCGCGCCGAGCTGGCGGGGCTCGCCCTCACCGGCCATGGGCGAGGCTCGACCCTCGCTAGATCCGGCAAGGGGCGAGCCTCGTCACCCAAGCCTTAAGGGCGGCCTTGCGGCGGGCGGGCAAGCCTCGCCCTTGCCGGATCTGGCAAGGTCGAGCCTCGCGCCTGCGCAAGGCCGCCCTCGACCTCGGCGGCCGTCGCCTCTGGCTAGTCGTCGAGGTCCGGCGACCAGCTGGAGGAAGAAGAGGATAAGAAAAAAAATAAAAAATAAAAAATAAAGAAAAATAAAAAAATCAAAAATATTAAAATATTATGAAAAGTTGTCAACGTCGCATTGATTAGGCCACGTCGGTCGATCAAGGCCCAAATCAGCAAAATCCGGCCAAAATTGGCTGGAAATGACTGAATTGGCACAACGTAAAAATGTTTAGAACTTAATTGGCATAAAAAAAAAAGTTTAGGACTAAATTGATACAAATGCAAAATGTTTAGGACTTTTTTAGCACTTTTCCCTTATTAAATCTATTGGATGAGATGTCAATAAAGGTGGTTGAGGAGAAAGATGCCACAACGTTGTGGGCAAAACTTCAAGCCCTTTATGTAAGAAGGGTTTGAACATTTTTGTTATAAATGTTAAAAAAGATGTTTCAATTTTGATACACTGAAGGTGCATCTATCAAATCCTACATAGATGAGTTTAAACCACATGCTCCACCGCTTGTGCGGGCTCTTGTCAATTCCTTTGAGTTCATCCTAGGTCATGAAGAATATGACATGATGTTGTTAACTTCTTTACCAAAATCATGGGAGCACTTCACTAATTCATTGTTATAGGTAGGGGTGTCAATGGTTCGGTTCGGTTCGGTTTTTTTGAAAACCGAACCGAACCAAACCGTTAGAAAAATCTTCTGAACCGAACCGAATACGAACCGAACCGAAATTTCGGTTCGGTTTTTCGGTTTTTGGTTTTCAACTATTGGTTTCGGTTTTCGTTTTTTTTTTTCTGTTAAACTCATATTTCTCCACTTTTATTTCTCTACTTTTATTTGTCGGTTCGGTTTGGTTCGGTTAACCGATAAAAACCGAACCGAACCGAAAAATTTCGGTTTTTAATGAAAACTGAACCGAATGAAAACCGAACCGAAAAAACCGAATTTTTCGGTTCGGTTCGGTTCGGTTCGGTTCAGTTTTCGGTTCGGTTACTGACACCCCTAGTTATAGGGACATACTACAATTACCTCGAAAGATGTGAAATCATCCATGTGACATCCATAATTCGAGCCCCCAATCGATCAAGGAAAATAACCTATGAACCAATTTTGAGCACAACCATGAATTAGTCGCGAACCTTGGCTTGAATAGGATAGTTGATCGTAGATGAACGTGAAAAATTCTCACCCAATAGTAGAAGCATCCATATTAGCTTAATTCTTAGGATTGCCATAATGACTTTTGGAAGTTTGTAATTTAATGAAGGGATGAGTCATAAGCCTTGTTGTCCCTTGATCATTGATGCAAGAAGATGACTCAATATGCTTTGTTATCCCTTGTCTATTAATGAAGGGGGTGAGTCATGTGCCTTGTTGTCTTGGACATAAATGCAAGAATGTGACTCATGAGCTCAGTTGTCCAATGCTCATTAGATAAAAGGGATGAGTCATGGTCTTATGTGTCCTTAAAAACCTAGGATATCACGACCTTAGAGTTAGCTTTGGAAGATAAGTTTTCCTTAGGTGTCTCAAGCAATTAATAAATGATCTTGAAAATAAAAACTCAATGGAAGAACTTAGTAGAAAATTCTAGAATGAGAGGCTTGTCTTGGAGAGTAAGCAATGGATAAGAACAAATCCAAAGCCAATGATTGCACCAAATCTAGGCATTGAATGAGAAGGGTGAGTCAAAAGGCTTAGGTGTCTTCAACATCATTACCCCTTATTAACTACAAGATGATTCATGCCTTAGGTGGTCCGATATAAAGAGGGCAAGTGTCTTCCTAAAACCTAGGCATGCCACCTCCTCAATCTAGGGTGCCACTTCAAGAATTCTTATTGTCCAATTTGAAGAGTAATGATGGGAGGTTTGCCTATAAATAGAGGCACCCCCTCATGCCTCACACACCATTTTTCCTCTCCTTTCCTTCTCCCCTTGTATGCCCCTCTCTCCTCTTAGGCATCATTGTTCGCACGCCCTCCTTGCTCAATTGTCTTAGGCTAAACCGTCATCACCTTGAGCAGTAAGTAAAAACCCTTAGCTCTTGGCTAGAGTGATGTGTTACGTTATTGGATTAAGTATGAGCTCAGTCGTGTTCTACCGTATGTATGATGTCATTGAGTGTCTTTTGTATGATTTACTCATGTTTTAATTGTTCACATGTGAACATGCCTTGAGTCACGATAGGTTTCCCCTTAGTTGTGAGACTGGCATCGAAGCATGACGGTATGGGCCTTGCTTTGTCTCAAGTCGGTATTAAGATGTGCTGACTTCGAGCCTTGTGTGGTTCTAGGCCGGCGCTAAGACGGGTTGGCTCAAGCCGTGGGTAACGTACGCACTCGATTCATCATTTATGTTATTTTTGCTAGGTAATGACACACACTTGCATGAGCACGCCTTCAAGTTTTGGTTGCAACGACTAATAATTAAAGATAAAATTTGAACTTGTGTAAATGCTTGCTTGTGTGGTCACACGAAGAAACTAGCCTTCATAGATGGATTTCGGGACGTTGCTGTCATCAATAGATTTCGGGATGATGTCGTCACATATGGATTTTGGGGCGATGCCGCCACAGATGGATTTTGGGGCGATGCCATCATCGGTGGATTTCGAGATGATGCCTAGTGGATTCCAGAAGAACCGATGGATTTCAGTTGATTAATAAATGAATCTCATGTGTTTAATCCTATACTATTCATGTGCATATATTAATTGCCCTTGTCTCGACCTTGAAAGCCACGTGCATATTTAATAAGCTCTTATTTGGGTCTTGAAAGTCACGTGCATACTTTATATGCTATTATGCAAGTCTTGAAAGTCACGTGCATATTTTATATGCCATTATATGAACTTGGCCATGCCTGTTTTACAAGTAGTCAAGGATTCTCGCTTGTTTTAGCCAGGGTAAAGCACGTGTTATATTGTTAATTTGTCACCGACACTTATTTGAAGTCGAGATTGGCATGCGTTGGTCCAGTGACGAGGTGCCATCCTAACCACGATTTAGTGGTTTTACTTACTAGGTCTATGACTCATTCTTGTTATTTTTCAGACTTGTAGGTATGGACCGTGGACGACAAGTAGGGAGCAAGCCTATCGTAGGGGAAATCAAGTTTGAAAGTGAACCTAAACTCATTAAATGATGTTATAGGTTCACAGAAGGAAATGTGCTCACTCCTCAACTCGAGATTATGGAAACACAACGACATAATAACAGAGTAATATCACATAACAATATTAGATAAGGAACCCAACATATTGTCTCAACTCAATTAAGAAGACGTAAATTATGCATATGTGGCTTCTGAATGGTTATAATCATGTGTGCAACAGATAAAAATAAATTACATGACATGAAAATCAACGTAACACCCAAATGCATGCGGATCTCATGATATGTAGATACCGCATTATAGCTTATGATAAATGAGTATCTAGCCTTAGCCGTTACTGGTTGGGACCCATTTTCATTAACGCAACATTCTCACCATCTTCCCACATGTATGTGGACAAAATCATAACTCCATCTGTGTCATGCCTTAGCCAATTATCCACAAGGCTCCTTTATATTAGCGAGGATAGACACACACTGTACATAAGCATGGTGATAGTTATCACATACTTTTTCTTTTCAAGATTCGTACTTATTCTTTTCTTTTCTTTTTTTCCCTCAAATTTGGACCTCAAGTCCATAATATCACACACCAGTAGCATCAAGCAGGGTAATTCACTCTCTAGCAAATAGGCGATGGCATAAAATACATAGCGTCAATAACTCACCAATTAAAACCGTAAATCTCAATCAATCTATCTATTGTGCCGCCACATCATCCTTCGTTTGCTAATTAAATTTATCGTAAATCATACCTTGCTTCTTAATTGACCTGGAATATTGCTATTTGCTAATTAAAGCGAGTCAAGGCCTATTTATATTTTGCTATCTTGTCCCACAGTTTAATCCATCATACAAAATTGAGCTTAATAGACCTAATATTTTCCTTTAACGCTCAAGTTCCTTATAATCTTGTCACTAAATCCAAATTAGTTGCTAGTCATTCCATTTGATATTCGGGTCCTACTAACTTCACCGCATTTGGCGGATTTTCTCGATTTTGCCCTTAAATCCACTTCAAATAATCATCTCTCATTCATAAAATTAACACCTCAATATACGACGGGAGTGCACTGAAAGAAGTCTTGAATGAACTATAGACTAGAGAAAGTGTGATATATCTCTGCTTAAATGATGTCAGTTCTTCAATTGCATTTTCTTTTTTGTTCACGTTAAAATTCTTTAAAGAACTAATAAAATCTGTGAAATTTCCTTGAAGCAAAATAGAGCTGATTCGTTGAGAAGAGGTCTCTCATATTTCCAAAATAGCCATGAGAAGAAGTCAGTCTCCAATTGAATTTTGATTATATCTCAATGATTTTTTTTTTTTTAAATTTGTGTTTCCAACTATTCAGTAATTTTAACATTGGACATTGGGCAAAATTCCATCGACACTCTATAAGCAAATTCAAATGAGTTATTTTATCTAATTTTCCTTTGGTATGCATGTTTGATTTTTCTATATAATATATTTTTTGATAGTGATGTCAGGTGATATTACTTAATTACAATTTACTCTATTCTTAACATGTAAATTGACTTAAGCGAACCATGCAAAAACAATCGCACATGCACTCGAGGGCCCGCATTTAATATGGCAGCCTCTCTCTTTCTATACGGTATTATTGTGGAAAGAAACTCAAAATGAGATCTAAAGCCTTCTTACCGGGTGGATGAGAAAAGAAAGCCGCCCACTTGTATTTGTTTTTTTTTTTTTTTTTTGGTCGAAGCCCACTTGTATATGAATACCTGTGAAAAGTGAGGTGATCCAACCACGTAAATTTATTATTTTTCACGTGTTGGAGAGAGTCGGGTAGTAATTCATCAAGGACTAACTCAATCCGAGATCAATTTTTTTCTTCAAAACTAAACCGATCAAATTAACTTAACCCCAGCAACAATTAGTAGTATATTCTAGCAGTACAACTTCAAGATAGGTAAATATAATGTTGAAATGTTAAAGGGACATGACAACAACACCAAGATTTATACGTGAAAAACCCAATGAAGGAAAAATCACGGGCCGCTCAAAAACTTTCATTAATTATCAAGAATAGTAGAATACACGAAGTTTCTTCTTTATTTTAGTCATGCACTATAGGTTCAACGTCAATAATACAATGGTATGTCATGACACAAATGTGGATTGACACAAATGAAGCAAGAAAATCTAACCATGATTGGAGAAAACGAAAGGCAATTTGGAAAAGATTTTCAATGGATGAAACTAATTAACTTGTAAGTCTCTTATGAAGAGCATACTGAAATCTTGAGTCAATTCCGACAATGTTTAGCCACTGAATCATTGCCGAAGTGACTATCATATTTTCCTCTTCTCCTCTACGTGCTCTCTCAATCAAAACCTATCTCTTACTTCTCAATAGGGGTGAATATCGGTTTAGGGTCAACTCTTAATTGATCTAGTCCGGTTCCCAAAAAGGCTAGGTTGGTCCTTGGTCCTAGAACCTCTTGATCGCTTGATTGTGCACTGTGCGGGTTGATCATCGATCCTGAGAGTTCGTGATTAGTTCAATCTATATATTAGATATATTATATGTTTTTCTCTACTTTAATCCCCAGTGCATCCTCCTCTATTCCCTTCTTTCTTATGCAATTCAATTTGCTGTGTAAATTAGAAAGTAGAAAGAAACCCAACCCTAATTCAATAAAAAAAAGTAAAAACCCTCTTCTCTCACCTCAGCCTCCCTCACCTTGTGATTTGCCTTTGTTCTCTCACCTCGCTACTCACCTCTCTTCGCTTACCTCACTTACCTGGTCGCTTGCCTCTGTTCACCGCCCCATTGCTCCGTTCACTCGCCTCTGGCCTCTCCTCACTTGCCTCACGTGTTCTTTTTATGGTTAAATGTGGAATTATGTTGTTATCTTATCTTATACTTATGGTTAATATGTATTGATGTTCATAGTTTGGTTACTCAATATCGCATTATTGATGGATATTTAATTTGAAATAATATATTTACTCTTTAAATTAATGCAAAACATGAAATTAAAAAATAATTGATTGGTCCTAGATTGACTTTAGAACAAGACCGAACTCATAAGATCGGTCTAGTCCTTGGTCTCAGACTCAATAAAATCGGTCCATGGTCTCAAAAATTAGAGATCAATGCGATCCCTAAGTTAGGTACTGAATCGGCTTAAATCGGACCATACGGATCCCTATTTGTCAAGCGTTCCATGGTGTTCGTGTCTCTTTATTTCTTTTCCTTTTGACTTTTTCACTCTGTTTTTTCTTTCATTTATGTTAGCTGGACCCGCAAAGAGGCGGACCCAGCCAACATTGCGGCGTCTCCATGAATTTCATGAATCCTGGCCAGTTTACCAACAAAGAAGGTTGACGAGCTGTTGAAGTTAATGTTGTACAGTTCCTAATCCCAGTTCCCACAAAGGTGAAGTGACTATTCAATGCACCCACACCGCACCTTTCCCTAAGACCCACACCGAAACTACCTCGCACCCATAAATTCGCAATGCAGTTTTGCTTCTTCCCTCTGATCAGTCCTCTGTACTTCCCTCTCCCTCCCTTTCTCTCCCTCTCTCCCCTGAGTTAATAATATAAGAGCAGCTCTACAGTTCTCATATTGTCGTGCACTGTTCAAGAAACTCTTGGTTCTTGGGATTGTTCCCTCTTTTTCTTTAGTGATTTTTCGTGTTTTGGGTTGATCAGAGCAAATGGGTGTTTTCTCATTAGTGACAGGAAGGCCAGGCCCTAGTGGGTTTGGATCAGCTACCACTGCAGAGCAGGTCACTGAAGACATTGATGCAAGCGACGTCACCGCTATAGTCACGGGTGGATTCTCTTTCTTTTTCTTTTTCCACCTTCTGTTCTGATCTGGCTTACAATTAACGGAACTCGTCCGTCGTGATTTTGTTATCCAGTTTGTGTTTCATGATGTAATGTGAGCTCATCTTGAGAGATGAGAACTCGGGTGGGTCTTTAGATAGTTGATCTTGAGTTGTTGCCTTGAAGTTGATCGTCCGTTTGGCATAATCTGCAAGGAGGAGGGAGTGGCATTGGATTCGAGACGGCGAGGGTCCTCGCCTTGCGCAGAGCGCATGTCATAATCGCTGCAAGAAACATGGATGCTGCGAATGAAGCGAAACGGCTGATTCTGAACGATGATGGAGATGTTCGCGTGGATGTCCTCAAATTGGACCTTTGCTCCATGAAGTCCATCAGAGCATTTGTCAACGATTTCATTGCTCTTGATCTTCCCCTCAACATCTTGGTGTAATAATCACTCTGCCTCTCTATTGACTCTGTCTTCAGTTGTTTAGACTTTCTTGTCAAACTACATGGGAAAAAAATCATGTTTTTGCTCTCTCGTATTGATAAGGCTAAATTGTCCGTTTCAGCAACAATGCTGGGATTATGTTCTGCCCTTATCAGCTCTCGGAAGATGGGTTCGAAGTGCAATTCGCCACTAATCATCTTGGTTGCTATATCTCTACAAAAATTTTCTCGGTTCAACCTTATGAAATTCTTTCTGTTGGCTAATTCTGAGTGCCCTTGCTCATTCATTGGCCAGGACATTTTCTGCTGACAAACCTCCTCCTGGACAAAATGAAAGCCACCGCAAGAGTTTCCGGCATCGAGGGACGCATTGTGAATCTGTCCTCCATAGCTCATCTGCACACTTACAAGGAAGGAATTAGATTCGATGACATCAATGATCAGCTCGGGTATGCAAACTATCTCTTGATTTTTCTATTGATAGCCACTAATTTGACTTGCTACTCTTTCCTCATTTAGCGTTTCTTCTTTCCTGTTCAGTTATTCTGACAAGAAGGCATATGGTCAGTCCAAATTAGCAAACATACTTCATGCCAGCGAGCTCTCTCGCCGCTTGCAGGTGTTAATCACCCCTTTTGTCAGAATTTTAAATCTTCGTCGATACTTTTTCGATTGTTGCATTTTGAGGCTTCTTGGATGATTTTTCCTCGATCATCAGTTAAAGGGTAACTAAATCTTCATAAGAAGTCAAACTTGACATGGTCCTCTTTCTCATTCTTCTCCCAACAGCTGTACACCGGATTCCCATCTTTACGCGTTTCCAGTCGTACATTCCGAGTTCTAACGTTTGTATTCCGCAAATGCAGCAAGAGGGAGCAAAAATTACAGTCAACTCGGTGCATCCCGGGCTGATCATGACAAATCTCATGAGACATTCTTTCATCTCGATGAGTAAGTTATGGAACCGTGGAGTGATCTCTTATTAGCAAAGAGAGGCTTCTTTTTCTTTTGCTTTACATTTCTTGCATTGTTCTGTAATGCAGGAATCTTGAAGATGTTCACTTATCTGCTATGGAAGAATGTCCCACAGGTAAATCAGCGGATCTTTCCGACCTCATGAAAGTATGTATTAACATCGTCACAAAACGACGCAAGAGAAATGCTTGCAAATTTTCACTTCAGTTTTGTTATACCATTTGTTCATCTGACTCAGGGAGCAGCCACGACTTGCTACGTCGCACTCCATCCGAGCCTCAAAGGCGTAACGGGGAAATACTTCCTTGATTGCAACGAGATGGAGCCGAGTGCCCTCGCACGGGACGAGCGTCTTGCCAAGAAACTGTGGGATTTCAGCAACAAGTTGGTAGATTCGGCTTCCAAGGACTGACATAAAAACCAGATTCTCCTTTATAAACAAAGCTTGAACTAAAAATACATGAAGTAATATAGATTGCATTTTTCAAAGATTGGTGTTGTTTTTTGCTTGTACTTGGTGATGTTGCTTCTACCATCTACTAGAGCATTTATATCTGCAGTACATCTCAATGAATTCAAAGGGTTTCACCTCCCATTTTATTATTGTATCCATTTTGTTCTTTATTACACAATGAATAAGTACGTAAACAGAGAATTATGAGGAAAGAAATCGATTCAAAAAGGAAATTATTGTCCATAAAAAGATACAGAGATAGAAAAAGCCCCCAGAAAAGGTTATCTACGACGGTTATTGCTAAGGAGATGATCTAAAGACTATTCAAATCAATTGTAATCGGAGTCAAATCGAGACTTGGCTGAGCGACGACCATCAGATCGAACGGGCCTCGTCCACCTCGCCCAAAGCCAAAGCCCTAACCACAAAGGCCGAGCCGGCCACGACGACAGCGGCAAAGACCGGCGGCACCAACAGGTCGACCCTCGACCTCGAGAACAAGTGCGCCGGCAAGCACACGACCTCCCCCGGCAGGTCCACTGGCACCCTCACCATGTCCTCCGGGTTGGGACCGCCGCACTCCCTTGTGAAGGCCGATGACGACGATATTGCCGACACGAAGGCGACCTCAGGCGAGAATGAGGCCACCGCAACAGTCGCGGTGAGGAGAGCCGTCCACGCGGCGGCGTAGAGTAGGAGCGGCCGCCGCGAGAGGATCTGGCCGAGCAAGGCGGAGAAGAGAGCCATGGGGCAGGATAGAGGACTTGGAAATGGTGGCGGTGATTAAATAGGAGATCAATTGAGGACCGCGGTGATGGTGGGGATTGGATTTGGTGGGGAAGATGAAAAGTAGTGGAGAGAGAGAGAGAGAGTATTGGTGGTGTTTGACTTCTGTTGAGATGGTGTTCAGCTCGGTTCGGTTCAACGGCTCGCTTGGCATTGGGCAAAGAAGGTTGTCAGCTTCGTGACACGTGTAAACGTCGAAAACCGTTGGCGGCATGAGGAGGAGGTGGGAGTTTCTGTCTTTCGCCCCACTGGTGGTGAAATAGTAGGTTGCTTTTTTTCAGGCCCTAATTTCCTTTAATACCGCGAACTTCGTTTAGTCTTAATTTTACCTTGAATTTGTTTTATTTAAATTAAAATTTTAGATTCAGATTCAGTCCCAGATTTACCCCAAATATTCTTTATTTTAAAAAATCATCAATTTTAATTCTGGTTCCAAATCTGCACTCGGTAACCCTTGTCTAAAAATCGTCCTTAGTCATCACTAATCTCTCTAATTTTCATATCAAAAAATGATTTCTTTAAGGAGATAATTTTCCACACCACTTTGTTATCAACGTGAAAATGCCACGTCAAACAACTAATGGAGATTTTGAGATGGAGGAATAACAGGAGCAAATTTGAGACTAGATTTGAGACTAAAGCTAAAGTTAATAATTTTCTTTTAGAAAAAAAGTTCATGACAAATTTGGCGCTAAACCTAGAATTTGATTTTTTTTTTTTTAAGACAAAAAACTTTAGGGCAAAACTAAGATTGGACTTAAAGTTAGGGTTTGGGAACTAGTTTCCGAAGGACAAGGACGTCGAAATGCCTCAGTTCTGTATCAAATCTTATGCTTTCATTATAATAAGGGAAAAGACCGCCAAAAATCCCAAACAATGTCGACAATAATATATTCACCTTAAAATTTTTTCTATGACACTAAAAATCTCAAATTTATACATGTGTGACACATTTACCATTTATCAAGATTTTATCAATAAGCACTATTAAATATTTGCCTACATGAACAACAAAGGCAACTAATGTTGACACAACGCCACATGGGTAAAGTAAAAACGATGTTATTTTGATGGGAAATAATTTAATGAAACCTTAACGAATGGTAAATGAGTCATATAGATATATGTTTTTTTTTTTTGTCACAAGAAAAGGCTTAAGATAAATATGTCGTAGTGGACATAATTTAAAAAAAAAAAAAGTCCAAAATAAATATGTCACAATAGTTTGAGCTTTCTAGTGACATTTTCCCTCATATTATGCAGACTAGGCTCTATTTTGTTTGGTGTCATCTTCATCGGGAAAACAAGTTGGTCAAAGGAAAATAATTTAAGTTATATGAAGGATCCTAGTAGAAAATAAGTAAAATGACTCCTAATATAAAAATGAAATGAATTATTCTTTTCGAGTTTTGTATATATTTAAACTGCGTTTAGTCATTTGGATTTAGATTGAAAAGGGATAGAATAAAATAAAATTAGAAATCCTCTCAATATTCTCTAGATTATAAAAAGTCCTATCATATGTTTCGTGTAACCTAGATTGAAATTTTTTTAAATTTTTGAAAATTCTCCATATTTCTCTCTTTGATCATCCTCATACCTCCTCCACTCTTCACACTTTTCTTATTTCACTAATGACCAGAGGAAGCTCTTCTCTTTAGAATAAGTACAAAAAAAAGTTGTAAATCTATTGCATTAGTATCAATTCAATCCTAAAACTTTTCAATTGAATTAATTTACTCCTAAATATTTTTGCATCAGTACCAATCCACTTCATCTAGTTAATTTACGTTAGAAATTATCGACATGGACTCCAGCACTACGACATAGCACGGCCAACTTTAACGTAGAAATTTATTATTATTATTTTCTTTGTTTTATCTTTTTTTTCTTTTTCTTTACCTTTTTCGTCAACGAGGTTAACACCTAACAATCCTTGGCCATAGGCTGGTACGGGTGAGAGCTTCCATGCTCTCGGCCATGGGTGAGGACCGCCGCACCCTCGCCCAAACCAAGCAAGGGCGTTACGACCATCGCCGATCACAAGCAAGGGCCTCTGCACCCTCATCGGCCACAAGTGAGGGTGCAACGGCCCTCCCTTGTGGTGGGCAAGGACCACGATGCCTCACTTGTGGCCGGCGAGCGTGCAACGGCCCTCGCACAGACCAAGCGAGGTCTATGGCTCGCGATGGTTAGCCAACAACCTCACCAGTCAATAGTGTACTGTATAAGAAAAAAAGAAAGAAAAGAAAAGAGAAAATAGAAAATAGAAAAAAAATGGAAAACAATAAAAATTATAAAATTTGTTTATATTAGCATTAGTCATGCCACATAAGACTGGAGGTGTCTACATCAGCAATTTTCAACCTAAATTAGTCATATGCACTAAATTTGTATCAATATAATAGATTTGTGATTCTTTTTATACTTTTTCCTCTTCTCTCCCATAGCCCATTTGGCAAGCGAAACCATCTCATATGTGGGCGACCACGAGAGAAGGCCGCTTCATCTCTAAATCCATCGATACCGACTTTTCATTGATGGTAAATGGTAATTACTACTTTAGCAAGTCAATTTGCAACCAAAAGTTTCAAGAGCGTGGTAAGAATAGTGAAACTAAGAAGGAGAGAGAAAATAAAATTAAAAAAAAGAAGAAGAAAGAATCAAAGACACCAACAACGAGGCTCTTCCTTACATGGTGGATCGACACCAACTTCTTCTCTTTGCTCGCCCATGATTACCCATGGTCGTCTGCAACGGCCTTGGCCTATACTGTCACGTCGCCCCCACCATCGACCTCCAGACGAGCACCGTTAGTCACTACGCAGTCTTTGGAAAACGTTAATCGAAAGTCTCCCCGTTTTTTATGCTCATGAGCCCCAAGTGCTTTTCTTTTTCCGCCAAATCTTCATTCAAATGCTCCCGAAGCTTCAGACACTCATTTCAAACCTTCATTTTCTAACATGGCTTGGCATAGCCTGAAACTGCCACCGCAAGGATGGATCTAAGATTCCCTGTTTTGGTCTGCTCTTCAACTTCGTGTCCTCCGCCAACGACCCAAGCCGCGTTGTTTTTGTTGTCCCACGTATCGTCAAATTGGTCTTGAACAACCTCGACCTTGTGATGCTCTGTTTCGGCACAACCCATCGTTGATGACGCAATAGAGCGAGAAGGTTGTGTATATATGCAATTGAAATCTATACTCGTAGGCGTGAAAAATTCAGACCAAAAGCAAAACCTTAATCACCAGTCGGAGTGAAGCAGAGTTTTCAGGGATTTTTCAAAGCTTTGTTGTCTTCATGGGGTGGTGGGTCAGTCGTGAATGTGAACAGAGAATAACAAGTCGAAGAAGAAGAGGTGAAGAGATGATGGGAGAGCAGGCAAAAGCTGTAGGGATAGCAGAAGCTTTTACCCAAATTCGGAAATTTGATCTTCTATTTTTTTTTTTACAAATTTCATATTTATCCAAATTTATCCCATCTCGAGACTTTTTTTTATCCAGACTACACTTGGTCAGATCCAGATTTTACGCCAATTCAAACACTGCATAATATGAATGATCATGATTTCGAGGTAGAATGGGGAAAATTAGTCTAGTTTCATTTTTTTTAGGAATTGAACTCGGAAGTGAGAATCGAATCAGGACAATTGAGAAAACCCTAAAATAGAAGGAGCTGGAGAGGCTTGATCCATAAATTTTAATGCTCATTAGGAGCATAATTGGAGGAAATTATATACCCAAAAAAATTGGGAAAAAATATAAAATGGCCCACGTCCTCAAAAATTAATTGCATGTCCACTATTCTCGAACCTCATATTAAAGCGGACCTGTGAGAGGAGGAAAGGTCCACTCATCTGACAGGTCATCATCCAGTCAGAAGCTTTAGTACTCCTTGTACTAAGTCAATGACAATGCGGAGGTACATCATGTCAGGCTTCCTCTGTTTTTCTTTTATTTTTGTAATAGGCAGGAAGAGTTTTACAACATTGAATTAGTAACACCACCTATGGTAAAGAGAACTCGTACAACGGTGCAGACGCTGCCTGCAGGAGTTTACTCTCGAGTTCAAGAAGATAAAAACTTTGCCTGCAAACAGACAAATACTCTAAACGGGTAACTAAAACATAAGACGATAAGAATTCATGAGATTTTATGTTACGTATTTTGAATTTTTATTATTTATTTTATTTTATGTGTTCATTATTTGTGGTTTATTTCTATTGACAAATGAGAAACTTTCGTTTTTATTATTGCATTCACTTTTGTTTTGCTTAACTAAAAATGAAACAAAAAATGAACTTATTAAATACTAGAAGTTGTGAAAGAGACACGATATGTTTTAAATCTCAAAAAATGAAGAATATATATTCCTTTTCGACAGAGAGGTTTTGCATGGAATCTGTAAGTAACTTGGAGAACATGTACTCCTATCGACTCCAATAGTTTTATCAAACCCACTGAATGCATCCTTAGTTAGTCCTACGATTAATGTCCCTCTTGGAGAACAAATGCTTAGTTTTTTTCCACGTTTTTAAACATCATCAGAGGAAGATTCCATAGGTTAACTAAGATTGTGGACTGATATTTCACAATGGTTTTGCAAGCAATTATGAAATCATACAAATAAGTTTTGAAAGAACTAAGTAATTCTACTCCCTAGGAATAAGTAAATAGTCAACTGTTTTATCCATATTTTAAGGTATGAAATTGTGGAAGAAAATCTATGCATTCTTTGTTCAAAATTTTCAATATAGTAATTGGTTTTAATATATTGATTTTGTTAGGATTTCGTCCAAGCAATAGATGGAACTCCTATGCGAGCATTGGTTCATCTTGAAATTCGAGGAAGATTTCATGTTCAAAAGGAGGGAACGCCACATTATGTTTTAGTAGTTGTTGCATTTGACTTTAAATCCATTTATGCATTAGTTGGTTGGAAGGGCAATGCGTTCGATTCTTGTATTTTATATGATGCACTTTCAAAGCCTAATGGATTGAATGTTCCTAGAGATATGAAAATGGAGTGTAAAACTGTTGTGAAATTGAGAATAGTATGTTTGTGATAAAGTTATTTATATTTGTAGGAAAGTATTATACTACTGATTATGTATATGGACCAGGAGGAGATCATTTCTCCTTATTGTGGCATTTGACACCATTTAAAGGAGTTCAGTGATCGTCCACTTAGAAATGAGAATGAACTATTCACTCTTTGCCACTTATCCCTTAAAACAACAATCAGAAGAGCATGCCATTCTAAAGAAGCGCTTATTGAACCTTTTTGATAATTTAGAACACATGTTTTAACATGTTGCACGCTCCACGATTTTATTATCGAAGTGGATCCTAATGACTCTATCATGGAAGAGTTGAATAGATAAATGGAAAAAAGTTCAAGAGTCCAATTAACACATAAAGAATAGAAAGGAAACAAGAAATGGGCACTCAAAAAGGATATAATTGCAAATGCAGCGTGGACTATAAATAAAAAGACTGTGCATTTGTTTCATGGAAAACTTAAGATTTGGAGAACTTTTTTCAAAAGGGAAAAAACCACAAGAAAAAAAAAAAAGCCCAAAACTTTGCCAACTATAATACATTTACCTCGAACTTTTTTCTATAACACAAAAAACCTCAAACTTATACTTGTGTGACATATTTACCATAATTTTTTTTTTTGTAACACCAAAAATCCTAAACTTTTTAAAATGATATCATATTTTTTGGGTAAATATATCATATGGATATAAGTTTAGGATTTTTGGTGTCACAAAAAAGTTTAGGACAAATGTATCACATTATACAAGTTTTTGTTAAATGTGTATAAATGTACAAATTTGAGGTTTTTGGTGCCACAAAAAAAAAAATCGAGGTATATGTGTCACAGTGGACATAGTTTAGAGTTTTTGGTAGCCTTTACCCTTTTCAAAACATGGTTGGTTATATCGCTCATAAAAATAAATGTATGAAAAATATTTCACAGTCAACAGAAATAGTTAGGTATAAGTAAATGAATGAAAATATCTTCCATTGAAGTATGGTCATGTATTCAGTTGCTTGACTAAAATTTTGAAGATGTCAATTTCACGTGTGTGGAATATGTGAGTTGCAATTCTCCTATCATTAACCCATGTTAATAATTTATTTTTGGGTGCTTCTTTATCATATCATTTTCGCTTCTGTCATTTAGAGTAATCGCATAGTTACCGTTGCGATAAGGGAGCGATCGAACAATAATATAGACAAAAGAAGAAAATAAATCGGACACTAGATTTACGTGGTTTAATCATAAAGACCTACATCCACGGGGAGAGCAACAACGAATTTCATTATAGATCAAGCGATACAAGGAGATTACACACTCGAGTCACTCAAACACTCTCTTGGTGTTTCCCAAGCCCCAATTACACCCAATAACGCACGCAATGTTTAGTCCCAGATTCCTCAAGAAATAATCTCTCAATCTCACGAAGGAATTACATGCAAATCTTACCACAAGATTTAAATCGACTACAAACACTAATCTTTCTTGGATGTAATTCACGGACAAGAACGACAAAGAAAATCCCTCCCAAACACTCGACGACGAGACAGCACTTCAAGAACAATTCTTCATGATCAACACCCTCTTCCATCCACGGCCACAAGTCTATATATATATATGTGAGACCCTTATTCTTTTGCCAACTTCTCATAGGATTCTGTTTCCTATCTTAAACGATTTTATCCAAAACATATCTTTGTATGTTTTACAAAAAAATCCAAATCCAAGTCAAAGTTGAACTTTCCTATTTCAGCGGCCAAATTCTCCAACGTAGATTCAAACTTTGGGAAGTTGATATTCGGATCTTCTTTGCTCAATTTCAAATGTCCGCAACATATCCAATTCGGAATATTCGGAATTTTACATTGGACTCAAACTAGAGACATATTTTAACAATCTCCACATTGACTCGACGTTTGAGCCAAGTTGCAATTGCTTCGCAAAAATTCAAACTCTGCCGCTACTTTCCCATAGCCCTCGATGGGCTCAACCGCCATAGTTATTATCCAAGTCCAAGCCTCGCTTGAACTTCGCCATAACCGATGACTTTATCAGAATACCAACTCCACATGCACTTTTAACTGCTCCGCAAGGATTTTCCGACACAACCTCCTTAACCGCAGATAAAGTAAAACCATCGTTGCATCCATATCTGCTAGGAGATCAAATACGTACCTTGTTAATTTCAGCAGTTACAGCAACCATTGGCTCTATAAGCTCCACCTCTCTACAAGGGCCATATGTGTTGATTACTTTGCTAGTATTCGTACTTGCTACCTCAAGAGTTTTTGGTCGCAACTCCACCTTAAGTTGAACACCATCCAGATTCGTATTAACACTACCACAAATACTCCTAGCCAGAAGTACCGGAGACTCATCAAGGGTAATTTCTCTACCGTTAACAGGTGAATTTATATCTAGGCACCACAACTGATCGCCCCGCTCACCTTGTGCATAGCCATGGAATATGCACCTAGCTCTCCAATCGAGCTTACCATCACTCACTCGAAAATAACACGGGCAACCAAACATTCTAATAATAGAATAACCAGCAATGTTACCTAACCATACTTCTTTAGGAGTCCGCCATTCAATAGTAGTTGATGGGAATCTATTCACCAAGCAGCTCATTGTACTAAGCACATCAGCTAGGATTCTCCTAGCACTACCAGCACTAGAGATCATTTTACAGGCTGTCTCTAGTAATGTTCTGCTCATCAATTCTGCAAATTGTTGTGATTTACTAGCACTAGTGCGGTGTTTCACTATGCATAATTTATTTGCCAGCTCCAAGCAGAACTCCGTGCTATTGTCAATCTGCACATGCTTGATCGACTTACCAGTCTTCGTCTCGATCAAAACTCTCAACCGCGTGATCCTGACACCAGCATCAAACTTGTGCATTGGCATAAACACCCTGGTCTTCCTTGAGCAGTCAATAGACTCTCGAACAGATGTATTCGACGTCTCCGAGTGTAAAATTTGTCACTGTCTCACCTTGAAGTTTATACAGGCCTTAGTGCTTGATTCCTTTCATTATCACTAGGGCACCTCGAACAACCATCAGAACTCCGCCTTCCAAAAAATATCTACAATCAGCTGAATCTAGGGCACCCAAGGAAATTAAGTTCTTTTTCAACTCTGAAACATGCCTTACTCCAGCCAATGTCCTCACAATACCATTATGCATTCTAATTTTAACATCACCAACACCCACTACATCGCACTCAGCGTTGTTCCCTAACTGGACTTTACCACTACCCGTGCACTGATAAGTGATAAACCAGTTTTTATTTGGTGTGACATGAAAAGAACAACCAGAATCTATAATCCATCTATCAAACTATGAATCATTAGTGACAGACAAGAAATAATCGGCTTTATCAGTTACAGCTGCAACATTATCTGCAGGATCAACTATAATTCCCTTACCATTCTCATTCTTCAGTTTAAGGCAATTCCTTCTAAAATGTCCCCTCTTGCCACAGCTCCAACAGACAACATCACCAGTCCTAGACTGGCTACGCCTGTTCATATTAGTACTACTATTACCTACACGTGTTCTAGATCTTCCTCTATTTTCACCTATTGATATAGGTTCATCAGATTCTCTTCTACGAATATCCTCGCTCAAAATCAAATCTCGAACCCATCAAACGTCAAACTTGTTGACCCAGAGGAATTACTAACAGACGGTGCGGTAGTATTCCAACTATCAGGCAATGAGGATAACATAATCAAAGCACGTACCTCATCTTCAAAGTCAATCTCAACCGAACTCAATTGACTAACAATCACATTGAATTCATTGATATGATCTGCAATCGATGCACCTTCACTCATCTTCAAATTAAACAGACGTCGCATCAAATAGACCTTATTGATCGCAGAAGGCTTCTCGTACATATCCGATAGGGCTTGCATCAAATCAGCAGTGGTCTTCTCCTTCAAGATGTTAAACATGACGTTACGAGCCAACATCAGCCGCATAACACCCATAGCTTGTCTATCTAGCAAATCCCAATCAGCTTGCTTCATCGACTCTGGTTTCTCCCTAGATAAGGCAAGTGCAGTTTCATCTGGTAAAGATAATCTTCAATCTGCATCTTTTAGAAACTAAAATCCTTCCCATCAAATCTGTCGATTCTCACTTACTTCTTCTGTCGCCATCGATTCGCTTCAACTTAGCCAAGCTTGGCTCTGATACCACTTGTTGCGAAAAGGCGAGTGATCGAACAATAATATAGACAGAATAAGAAAATAAATCGGACGCCAGATTTACGTGGTTCAATCGTAAAGACCTACGTCCACGGGGAGAACATCAGCGAATTTCACTATAGATCAAGCGATACAAGGAGATTACACACTCGAGTCACTTAAACACTCTCTTGGTGTTTCCTAAGCCCCAATTACACCCAATAACGCACGCAATGTTTAGCCCCGGAATTCCTCAAGAAATAATCTCTCAATCTCATGAAGGAATTACACAAAAATCTTACCACAATATTTAAATCGACTACAAACACTAATCTTTCTTAGATGTAATTCACGGACAAGAACGACAAAGAAAATCCCTCCCAAGCACTCGACGACGAGACGACGCTTTAAGAACAATTCTTCATGATCAACACCATCTTCCATCCACGGCCACAAGTCTATATATATAAGTGAGACTATTATTCTTTTGCTAACTTCTCATAGGATTCTGTTTTCTATCTTAAACGATTTTATCCAAACATATATTTGTATGTTTTAAACAAAATCCAAATCCAAGTTAAAGTTGAACTTTCCTATTTCAGCGGTCAAATTCTCCAACGCAGATTCAAACTTTGGGAAGTTGATCTTCGGATCTTCTTTGCTCAATTTCGAACGTCCGTAACATATCCAATTCGGAATATTCGGAATTTCACATTGGACTCAAACTTGAGATATATTTTAACAGTTACAGTAATGGGGAGAAGCAAGGAAAACGATGAAAGGAACAAGTAATTTAGGCGGTCCTTGCTCGTGGAACATGTGCTATATGAGATTCTTGCTGATGAAGCTCACAAAGGAAAACAAGCATTCAAGTACATTCCCATCCTCTTCACTTGCTCGAGTTGTTGAGGCAATAAATGAGAGGTCTTTTGGATTGATTGTAAGCTCGATCATGTTGAAAATCGTCTCACAACGCCTTGAAAAAAGAGAACTGGAAGACTGTTCAAATTGTATGCGACGAGTGAATTCAACCGAGGAGATAAGTTGAAGTGTCCATCATGGACAAAGGGAAATTCCATAATGTGACGGTGTTTTTTTTAATGCCTGGGAACATTCTCGGATAATATGTTGCATAATTCTGAGTAACATCTGGTGATTTTTCATTGATAAATGTTGTAAGTAATTACTATTTGTGTGATAAATTAAATCCTTTTTGAACATGTCACTCTTCATGCCGCCACTAGAGACCTTTACCGCAACCCCTCTCTCTCTCTCTCTCCCCAACAATGAGGGAGACCAAGCCACCGTTGGAGGTTGTGCAACCTTGGATGCCACTGATCCATAATACGAAGAGATGGGAGTTTGAGACTACAAGTCGTATGGTGGTGGTCAAGCTGATTCTATTCTTCATACTAATAGGTTTGGAGATGGTGGCGACCGATACTGTTGGGGGGTCTTATGTTGCTGCCGAGGCAGAGGCCACCGTTGGTCAAGTTTGGTGGTAGCGGCTGTGTCCAAGACCCCTCAACAATATCGGTCGCCACCTCTCCAAACCTATTAGTATGAAGAATAGAATCAGGTTTGACCACTACTGGACGGCGATGGTGAGCTGCGGCGAGGAAGAGATGGCACGTCAAGTCCAAGTGGATGCCAGCATTTCTGATGGAATGACTACATTAGACCAATTTTCACAAGTTTGGATAATAGGTTGGACACAAAAAGAATTTAGGCCCCACATCCGGCAATACATAAAAAATTTCAAGAACTTGCCATGCCATGAACCTCGGCTATTCTCCCTTAAATTATATTTTTAAGACTTCAAATCCCCACTAAAGCCTTGGTGTGTTTCCGTTAATAGTATCTAATTTACTTTCTCTGTCAGTAAACTTCGGTAATCTTCAACGAGGACATTAAACTCTTACCGCATGCCTTGCATGACTTACTAGTTTATAGTGATTCCATACTGTATATTACCTAAAAAATATATTCCATATTGTATGGCAATATCAAAATTCTCGAGGATGCTATGAAGGCAAACTGTTTCCGCTTGCCCGTGGTTTTCTTGTAGTCCATTTCATTTTTTTCGAACCAACGTTAGGCGTGATGAATCAGAAAGACGCTGACATAAACGATACGTCTAAAACACCCTTTCGGATTAAAAGTGAACTCAATCCATTACATAGCACAAGTAAAGAACTTTAGCGAACATTGTACCGATTGATCGAGAAGTAAAGGCTTGGCTCCCACACCCAAGCTAAACAAATTGCGAATCTCGAAGCTTTGCTTTTTAGCGTAGACCCTATCTAATCGATGACTAGTGCGAACAGCAATTAAAATAGGGCAATACTTTCAGCAGGAGTTTCACGAGAAAATTCCCAGTAACATATATTCACCAGGTGTATAGTTCACCGTTTGTGTAGATGGTCCTCGATGGATTCGTAGTTCTACCCATCTAAATTATATCTTTCAATTGGTATCTCCAGAGAAAGCAAAGCTAAAACAGAGGTGCTTTCTAGTCTTCCGATGTATATCCATAGAATACACTATTCTTTTCCAAAATGAATGGTTCAACTTATATACAGTGTTCGCTAAAGAAACAAAGCTCAAGCTCCAGTTAAGGTGCCCTGCGGAAGCTGCCCTCACCCATCTTGGCAGCTTCAGCTTTCGGCACTTTTAGATAGATGCACTAACAAAAAAAAAACAAATAAAAGCCCACTGCTTTAGCCACAGAAGAAGACCAATAACAGCACATAACTTTCTAGCGGCATGATCTCTCATCTTCTATCCTTATATACGAATTGGTTGCAAAAGTTAAAAGACTAGAACTACTCTTATCCTTTCTAACCAACTTTAATAGTTGAGAATCTATGTCAGGTTGGCAACAACGATGTTCAGCAACCCCATGATTCATGAAGGACCTCTCTTCGGCAATGTCTATAAACAAAAGAAACTTCTATGGGTCAAAGTGTATATTACAAGATAAAGAACCAGGATGCGTAGTGGAAACAGTATGGAACTCACGTTCCAGCACGTATTTATTTGCAGCAGCAGAACCATAATAAGTCTGCTGATAAGGCAATTTGGATATTGGAGTGCAAGTCAATAAAAGACTCACAGAGGACAAATTATTCCAGTCTACTACAACCTCCAAGAAAGGTTCACATAGAATATATTACCTTATCCACTCATAGATTGTTTAGTACAGAATCATTAAATCGGCAGATAAGTTCAGAAGATGTTCGGGTTTCAGCAAATCCAGAGAGACAAGACTGAGAAAAAGTAAGAAGTTGGTAATCAGCTATCTCCACAAACAGGTACATATTAGCTCGTAAATGTAAAATGACAAAACTACAAGTACGCACTCACAGTTTGCATTACGAACCAATCAAAAACATGCCATACCTGAAACCACAAATATCCAAGATGAATAAGATAATGAATGGTAAGACCAGGAAAGTCTATACCGTGCCTAGCCAAGTTCACCATCCCCAAGCTATAGACATTTCATTCAAAAATAGGGAAACTGAATTGAGGAATCTCCAGTTGCATGGCTGCAATGCAAATTCAGGTAGCACGGCTTCTAATAACATCAAGACCCATCTCAGTTGGATCAGTTGCTTGTAATTCCACCTGAATTCCATCAAGCTCTCTCTTGAATCTATCTTTGGAGCTTGCGTAAATCATCTTGCTTCTGACCCTCGACGTATCAGGAGACCTTTATAGGATGATATTAAAATTAACTCAAAAGACCAGATTAACTTGGAACCCACGTTGCAAAAACTAGTGACTGGTACACATTGTATAATGTCAAAGGACATGGTAAAAGCTTTTGGTTGGATTTTCTAACGCAGTCAAAGGCAGGAACCATTGACGTAAGAGTTATGACAGGCACACACACACACACACACACATGTCAAGAGCATAAGTCTGTATCAAAGCATACCATGCAATGAAGAATATTCTGCTTTTCTGGCAGTTCTCCTCGGTGACAAAATCAAAGTCATAGACAGCATATCGACACTCGTCAGCAGGAAGACTGGCAGTAAAATCTTCATAGCTTTGAGTTGGCTCTCCAACCTTCTCCACAACGACTTGCTTTTGCTTCTCCTCTATCTTGAACACTATGAAGCGATAGGTTCTCTTGGCCTTCAATTCCAAGAACCTTAACTTACAGTCATCATGAACAGCCATACCAGATGCAGCGTTGGCCTGTGAAAAAGAACATGCCATAGATATCAGCTACCTCAAGAAATTAAATTAGAGGTATAGTTAGTTGAGAAAGAGAAAGACAAATATCAACTCGAAACAACTGTCCCCATAATTACAAAAAAATATGAAACACTTTGCAATGTGATGTCTGACAAACTATAATAATATTTATAAAAAATCTCAATTTGGTATTCATTAATCTATTACAGATTAAAGGTGCGAAGAAGTCACAGTTTGCTTCAGTCACTGTTCTAAAGGTAACAGTATTAACAAATAGCTACTTTAGCTACTTTGATATTATGGTTCATTTTCCCTTAACTCCAACAAGTATTTATAAAATCTGATCTCATCCTCTCCCAGCCAGACGGATGAGCAAATCTATCGGACACACGCATTTACCATATCTTGCTAAAATGCAGCTTAGGTTCTTCATCAGGCACAGCCGAACCCACAAGTTATCAGTTATCAGATCTCCTCTTTGAAAGACATACAACTAGCTTGAAAAATCCAGATCATGACTGCAAGCAACAGTTGCATATGGCAGCGTGTATTTATGTTTACAGACTGGTAGCACCAACATGCATATAATCATCCTCCGTCAACAGAACCTATGTTAAGGACATCGAATCGCAAAATTCTCAAAAGCATGAATTACTTTCCAGCGCTCAAACTGTTCAAGAAAACGAACACAATACGGAGATGCCACCCAGTGGCATCATCCCACTTCAATCAAATGGAAAATACACAGCCCAAACAAATTGAACCAGATCTTCACGTCAAGAGAACACGACCCACTGCGAATCCGATCGAACCAGACAGTGCTTCAGCCAGATGGAGCTCAACAGGTAAACATCGGGGACAGATCAAGCGCCGACATCAGCAGTAAAGAGAACACTCTCAGAAGCTACAATCGAACTAAGACGCACACCAAACAAAACGAAGAGAACTGTTCCATGGGATCGTCTTCCATGATGGCTCAGCGGACGAACTAGATCGCGAAAACGGAGCTATCGAAACCCTAACGGATCAAGACTCGGAGAACAAGAACAGGAGACAGCGACGCAACGAGAACTCACCATCTCTGAAATCCTCGTGAAGCAATCAGCGAGCGACGGTCGATCGGGAAAATGGAGAATTTGAAGAAGTGGCGAAGGAGGGTTTCTCTCTCTAGAAAGCCTGCAACAGCTGGAGCGCGGTGAGAGAGGGGATGGAGTTGTAAAGTCTCTTTTATTCGGTGGGTTTCTGTTGGGGAGAGAGCGATGGACCTCGCGATGATGCGCGCGAGGGGAGCGTGTCCAACGAGCTCATCCAATTAGAGCGCGCCACGCGGCAAGTATGATACGCGGAGATACGTAGCGAGCTGCGGCTTGACTGGGCTCACCGGAGCCGACTTAGTTCGACCGGCTCGTTAAGCTAATGTAAGCTGAGGGTGCGTTTGTTTGTGGTTCTGTTAAAAAATTGTTCTAAGAAATAGAAAAAATTATTTATGTTTCAGGGAACGATTTTTAACCAGAAAAACGCGTTTGGTAAACTTGTTTCGGAAATAAAAAAAAATGTAAACATGTGTTGGTAAATTTGTGTTCTTTTTTTGTTTCTTTAAATATTTTTATTTTATTTTTCTTTTTTTTTTCTTTTTTTCTTCTTTTGGCCGGTTCGCCGGCCTCGGCCATGGCCGGCATCGGCCGGTGAGGGCTAGTGGCCTTGCCTTGGCTGGGCGAGCTCAGGCTCGCCCAGATCTGGCGCTGCCGAGATCGCCGGAGATACGTAGCGAGCTGCGGCTTGACTGGGCTCACCGGAGTCGACTTAGTTCGACCGACTCGTTAAGCTAATGTAAGCTGAGAGTGCGTTTGTTTGTGTTTCTATTCAAAAATTGTTCTAAGGAACAGAAATAGAAAAAATTATTTACGTTCCTAGGAACGATTTTTGACCAGAAAAAATGCGTTTGGTAAACTTGTTCCAAAAATAAAAAAAAAACAGAAACATGTGTTGGTAAATTTGTGTTCTTTTTTTTGTTTCTTTTAATATTTTTATTTTATTTTTCTTTATTTTTCTTTTTTTCTTCTTTTGGCCAGTCGCCGGCCTCGGCCATGGCCGGCAATCGGCCGGTGAGGGCCAGTGGCCTCGCCGGTGGCCGGGCGAGCTCGGCGGCGCCAGATCTGGCGAGCCCGAGCCTCGCCGGGGCCGGCGACGCTCCGGCGAGGTCGTCGGCCCTCGACGGCGTCGCGGGCCCTCGACGACCGGTCACCGGCCATGGCCAAGGCCGGCGACCGGCCAAAGAAACAAAGAAGAAGAAAAGAAGAAGAAGAAGAAGAAGAAGAAGAAGAAGAAGAAGAAGAAGAAGAAGAAGGAAGAAAAAGAAAAAAAGAGTGGAGAGAGAAAATTTGTTCTTAAAAGTTGTTCCAAAAACAAGAAACAACTTTTTTTTGTTTCTTATTTCTTTTTTTTTGTTCCCGGAACAAAAAAATGCATTTGGAACAAAAACGCAAACAAACGCGTTTACGTTTTTTTTTTTTTGTTCCCGGGAACAAAAAAACAAAAAATATGTTCATAAACAGAAAAAAAGAAACATAAACAAACACGCCTTGATTAGCCCGGGTTGTCGACCTCTTGCTCAACTTAGGTCTTGAACGGCTCCCTGCTTATCTTTTTTTGGTGGTAAACGGCTTCCTGCTTTGCGAGGGGGCTTTGCTCCAAAATATTTTGGCCAATTATAAACAGTTTGGCTAAATTTTCGAAGAGTTTGAAAATGCAATTTAGCTCAAAATAGGTTTAGAGATACTTTGATTTGTTTGGATTACCATAATGCAAATGTATTTTATTCTTTTAACTTTGTCCTCACTATACTTTCATACTTCCGAAAATGTCCCTATCCACTTGATGTTGCCAACGAGAGTTCAAGTCTCCTGCAAGGCCACATTTGACTATCCATAAGCTAGATTTGACACCAACAGTCTCACTCAAGGTCCCCGAGCTTAGGCAATTGTCACTTGGGTTGTGTTAACCCAAGCGAGGTTACCATTGCCAAATTTGGCCTTGTCAGAGACTTGCTAGTCATACGTCAACCGTTAATCTTCATCTATTTTGATTTTTTTATTTAACAAAAAGCAAAATTGTTTTACAAAATGTGATTTTTCTAAATACCATTTAATAAAAAATTATTTTTCCATGCACTTTTAAATTACAAATTACCAAACACTACTTGCATTTCAAAAGATCCCTTAACCTAAAGGCTTTCCATTTTCTCAAAAACTTTCCCTAAAAGCCAAATTAAACACGCCCAAAATTTGAACAATGAGTAATAGTGTGATGATCCTCCTAGAGACTAGAGAGATGCTACGAGTTATGTTTGGTTATGTTTGGTGTTGATGAGTTCGTGAATCCAAAGTGTGTGCGATGCCTTTGTTTTGATCGGCCCTAGACCCTTATCACTTGGGGCAAATACCTTTCGGTAAGAGACAAATTATATTTAGTGGCAAAAGTGTTTATTGACTCGAAGCCTTTTGTATTTATCAAGAGAATTCATCCGCATGAAGTTTTTGTGGCTTAAAATACCATGATATTACAACATTATGAGATTGCTGTTGAGCTTCACTGCTTAAAGCTCCGTCTTCAATCCATCACGTTTTCATTATGTCATTTATCTAGTTTCAATCGATCAACTTTTAGTCACACACAAATTATATAGCTCACAAGCCCTAGGTTCGTTAGCTATCAATTTTCTTTTAAAAAAAATACATTTTGTCCCCTAAATTGTTTAGAAGATGTCATAAAATTACTCATCGGCTATTCCCTTTCCGTTCTCTTCTATTTTTTCTCTTCAATTACATGCCCCTTTTTTTCTCCAAGAATTCTATTACGTTTAGGGAGATTTTTTTCTCTCAAAGAAAATTTTACGCTAACGATACTTTTCTTAGAACAATCCCCTATAATCAAAAGAGCTCTAAGCACGGCTTGGCTAGGCCGTAGCCATGTGGTTTGTGACTATATTTATAGGAACTGATATTTATGCTTGGTACGACATGATGGCCGTTGGCACACAAATAGGGAGTTTAACGGCGTCAACTTTGGAATTTCTGCCCCCCGTCGCCTCAAATCTATTTAATTTTCTTGGCTTGCGAGGGTGCGATGTCACTGTCGCAGACGCTTTTTCGAATGGGGGGTGGGTCCCTTCCAGATTCTTTCTATTTATTCACCTCGGCGTCCATCTGACGCTACTTTCGCAGATTTTTCTTTTTTCCTTTTCTTATATTCATATTATATATAAAACCTACTTTATTGGGAAAGCAAAGCTAATTCGCTTGCGTTATCATGATCCGGACTTCTATCGTCGATGCCGCCGTTCGTGTTGGCACAAAAAATTTGATTTATTGGACCCAGAATAAAAGGGGAGCCCGTTAGGCCACATATGTGATAAGGCTGCTAGTTATTAGAAATTCCGAAGGTTCGGAATTAGTAATTGCTCAGAAACATGAAGATAAGAATGGAGACAGTTCCAAAAATCAATACCAACAATGCTAAGGATGATGCAAAGCGGTTATTGGTGCATTATCAAAATTTCTAGTGGCTAGTTTGAAATTGAAGTCGGTAACTATTGTTAACATTTGATTTTTAATCAATGCGCCATTAAAAATAAAAAATCGATATTTGAGTCTCCGATCACGACGAAAAGTGTTGTTTTTCATTTCTTTATATTGTTTTGTTATAATTTCCCATCCATTTCTATTGAAAACAAAAAAAAAAAAACAAATAATTGACTTTTTAATCAACTCTTTGACGAAAAGCCAACCTATGGTCAAAAGTTGGCTTTTTGCACAAAAAGATTCTAAATAGTCCTGACTTCACTTTAGCTAGATTAATTTTAAAAAATTTCAAAAATTTGAATTGAAAATCAACCTTAAGGGAAAAGTTAATTAAATGGTTAACTTTTTGGTCAAATTTTTTACCAAAAAAAAAAAATTGAAAAAGTCGAAAATCCATAAATTGCTTTATTTTTGTCTCAATTTGATTTTAACATCGAAAATTTTGCAAAAAATCGATTAAGGACATTTTTTCCCAAATTTTTGGTTTTATGTACAAAATCAGCCAAAAATAAAATTACTTTCATTCTAATTATAATTAAGCTTAGTTCGTTTTATGGCATTTAATCTAGGGATTATTATCCATTCACTCATTCATTTAGTTTCGAGAATGGTCATGTTAAAATGTGAATTGTCACTTTTAGCCCTAATTAGGTAGTCTAAATTATTTCTTCATGAATTGCAAATAGACACTTTCATTCCACTCATTTTTGTGCGATAAGTCTGAATTTGGGATCCATTTTGGGAAATTCATTCGAGAACACCTCAATTGAGGAATTTAGCCTTCTTGAAAATAGGAAAATTAAGCTAATGAACTTCAATTAAAGAAATTCAAATTGACCCAATTGATACTAAGGTTTAATTTCGAGAATTGATGCTCAATTTCACAATTAAACCTCAATTCAATTTTAGCAAAAAAGTCGTGCCACCAATTCAAAGTCAATTTGGATGCAATGAATCACCCTAGGTATGGGTAATTAATCCAATAAGTGCCTCGCAATGTTAATGGAAATCAATTTTCAATGAATTTGCAATTTGGAGGAGGAATTACATGAAATTGTCCAATTTAGCCTATAAAGTCCAATTGCATGTACCCATGGCATAGGTTCAATATTTTTCATGTTATTCAAATAATTAGGTCAATAGAAAATTATTGGATTACATTTATATAATTTAATTGGCATAATTTCTTAAAAATTGGACCGTTTTTCCTTAAATTGGACCAGATTTCCTTTCAAGGGACTAAATGACCAAGCCGCCCAAAGTATAATCAAATCGATCAAATTAGCTTGGACTGATCTGACTGGACACCAATGGAGGAGGCCG
This sequence comes from Eucalyptus curtisii, assembly GCA_017140595.1. NCBI lineage: Eukaryota > Viridiplantae > Streptophyta > Magnoliopsida > Myrtales > Myrtaceae > Eucalyptus > Eucalyptus curtisii. The sequence continues at coordinate 14,648,244 of CM029494.1, forward strand.
GTTTGGCCTTCTGTCGGTTGGCTCTTGGTGGTCAGCGACCACCCTTGGATATCTCATCGTGTGTATTTCATTCCCACACCCCTCAATTTTTCATATTTTGCAAAAATGCCCTGGATGTTTGTGAAATTAGGAAATTACCCTTAATTAGGCCTTAATCACAAATTCGGTTTAAACTTCCGATTTCGGCACATTGACACCATTCGGATGATCATATGACATATTTTAACTTTGATTAGCCCATAATGGAATTAATTAGGCCATCCAATCAAGTTTTAGTTGTCGGATTGAATCGACGGCTAAGATTTGATCTTGAGGGGAAGTACATAAGCATTTTTCCATCCAAAACTCAAGGGGGCTCATTTTGAGTAAACTCATGTGGTTGATCCCGAAAGATGAGGTGAAGACATCTTTTGGAGTATGTACCATGAGGGAACTCTCATAGTCAAGTATCCCTAAACTTGACCTCCTATTCCTGGCATCCCAAAGAGGTTAGGTTGCGACAGGCTTGGCGACTCAACTAGAGACTAGTTACTAGTTAGAGAACTTGAAGCCATTTAAAATGATTGTTGTATTAACTAACGTGTCATATGTAAGATCGTCTGCCTATCAAAGTTGTGTGGAAAATGAGGTAAGTCACTAACCTCGTGTTAAATGATCTTGTAGGTGAGAGTTATAAGATGTGGTGTATTTATAAACCCTTTGTCTTGCAAGTGGTGAAATGATGTATACATATATGTTGGGTTATATTGTAGGGCTCGTTGTTTAAGTTTAAATGTATATTTAAAATTTTTAGCATGACACAATTGTGATCTAAAACCCCAATCCCCTTAATTAGCATCTTTAGGAGGGTTTGTGGATGGAATCTGCAAGTAAATGCTCGTGGTAATCCATATTTCCATAAACCTGCTCATCCCAATCGATAAAAGTTGCATTGATTAATGATAATAATGGTGAGTAAACTACTTTTATTGATTAGGATGGGAGCTTTAAGCCTTTAATATCCTCATCCTTAGGCGTCAAAACCTCACAAGTCCTCATGCGATGTGTGGTTGTGCTTGCCATGGTTTGGTTGTTAAGAATCGTTCATGTTTTATTGATATTATGCTTTCTAATTTCTAAATTTTAGTTTCGCACTTTATATTTCCCACGATGATGGATTTTTAATCTTGAATACCCCTCTAGGTTTAGGATTTAGATGGCCAAGCCCAAGATCAATATCATCCCAATGAGGAGTCTCAAGACCATGTGGGAAGGCCTCGACTTATGCATCGAGGTTATGTGGAGAAACAAATTGGCTACCTCTCGACCTTGCTAATGGTCAAATCTCAAATTGCAATGATTGAAGCTTCGATCTATTTTTGGAATCCCGTGACTTCTGTCGTGACTCGATCTCACCGCCGATTCTTCTCACGAGGAGAGGAAAAGGGAAATGATGGATTTATGGGTACTTGACCATGAGAGTTCCCTTACGGTTTGCGTTCCAAAAGACGTTATCACCTCGTCTATTGGATTGAACCTCTTGTATGGGTACTTGACCATGAGAGTTCCTTCTATAAGGTTGCAAGTTCTTCCAAACTCGTACCCCGCGTGATAGCAGAGTGTTGCAACTCGTACCCACACGGGCGACACACCTCGAGAGAGGAGGTCGGGCGTAAATATCGGATTTAAGAGTATCTTTACCATGGTAGCCCTCCCTCGGATACTCTCATCCTTAAGGATGGTGTCACTTCATCCATTAGGAATTTTCCACATGTGGGTATGCTAAACCATGGTGAGTCTTATCAATACTCGTACCCCGCGCGACGGGTTCATTTATATGATCTAATTGTTTAAAACATCCTAAAAACAAGACGAGAGTTGCCACTAGCCTCTTTTTTGGGGATAGGCTAGAAACCCAATCGAGGGTTGGAAGTGTTCCCTCGATTCCTACACAACCAAATATTTAGATTCGGGGACTTGAGTTTTGTTTACTAACGTGTCCATGCATTTCTTTTTTACTTTTTCCGAATCTTTTCTCATAAATTAGGTGATCATGCGTGGTTGATCGTTTTCATGCTATTCTATTTCTAAAAAAATTGAAAAGAAACAATCAATTGAATTGAAATTGCGAGACATGAAGTAAACAATTAAGGAAATTAGTAAATCTATCATGTAATCCTAAGAAAGATAAAAAGAGAAATGAAACTTGAGGACGAAAAGGAAAAGAACCCGCAACTCGTCGGGCTTTTATACAAACATTAAGAACTCGAGGCATATGTTGGGGATGAATGGTATAAAGGTATGGTCGGATTGGACATCGACCTTTCGCCATCTTCGCGTCATCCTTGTCTGCAGAGTCCTATACTAAACCTAGTTTAAGAATTATAACTAGATACATGCAATGGAAAGAAACAAGCATACACATAAAAAAAACCATAAGCACAATATCATGGCAAAATCAATCAATTAAAGGAAGTTCAATTCAAGAATCAGATTTGAGCATTGAGGTCAGCCTTTGTAGTTCATACGTAGGTCCCTCTAAGACACCTACCTGATTTATTTTATGCTTATAGCCATTACTAACCAATTGTGTTATCGCATGGTCAATAACACTTATAAGTCTCCTAACCAAGCGATCTATATGATTCTAGGGTTTTCCCTCAATATCATGCATCAACCCTATCATTCATCTAAAAGTCACATGCATTGTAGGAATCAAACATGCATGATGGTCTTTTCGATCTTATTTCTCAACCAATCAAGCAATAAAGTCAACCGTTTGTCGCGACCCGATCTTGCCACCCTTGATCCTCCATCACGAGGAAAGAAAGGGGAAATGTTGAGTTTAGGGGTACTCGATCACGAGAGTTCCCTCATAGCTTGTGTTCTAAAAGACGTCATCACCTCGTCTTTCGGGTCAAGCCTCTCGTGAGCTCCCTCCACGAGATCGTGAGCTCTCCCACGCTCGTGCCCCGCGTGACAACGGAGTGCCGCAATCCATACCCACGTGGGAGACACACCTCGGGAGAAGAGGTTGGGTGTGGATATTAGATTTAAGGGTGTTTTTACCATGGTAGCCCTCTCGATAGTATGCTTTGTCCATAAGGATGACATCACTTCATCCTTTGGGGTACTCCCACATCGAGTATGCTAAATCATAATGAGTTTCATCGAAACTCGTACCCTGCGCGACGGGTTCATTTATATGGTCTAGTTGTTTATGACAACCTAAAAAAAAAGATGGGAGTTGCCACTAGCCTCATTTTTGGGGGTCGACTAGAAACCCAATCGAGGGTCGGAAGTGTTCATTCAATTCCGACGCAACCAAATATCTAGGTCCAGGGACTTAGGTTACGCCAATATTTCTATTAGTGCCTTGTTGGTACCTAAATAGTATGTTGTGTTTACCTAACGTGTCTATACATTTATTCTTACATTTTCGAGATCATTAGTCCTAAACTAGGTGATCATACGTGGTTGGTCATTTTCATACTATTTTCATTCTAAAGAAAATGAAAATGAAGCACCCAATTGAATTGAAAATTGCGAAGCAGTAAGTAAACAATCAAGGAAAGCTGTAAATCTATCATACAATCCTAGAAAATATAAAAGAGAAATATAATTGAAAAGAAAAAGATAAGAGGAAAAGAGAACTCACAACTTGTTGGACTTTATACAACAAAAGGAACCCGAGATATATGTCGGGGAAATGAATAGTACTGGATTATGGTCGGAATGAACATTGACCTCCACTATCTTCGCGACTTCTCCATCTTCAAGGTCTTATTCTAAACCTAATCTAGGAAATCTATAACTAGGTGCATACTCATCAAAACAGTCCTAGAAAGAGATAAACATACTCATCAAAACAGTCAAAAACACAATTTCATGTCAAAATCAATCACTTAAAGATAATTTAATGCAAAAAAAAAAGATTTTGGGATCTCGGGGTCGGCATTTGTCTTTCATGCATGGGTCCCACTAAGGTACCTACCCAATCCATTTTTGTGACTTATAGCCATTATCGGTCAATTGTGTTATCGCATGGCTAATAATACTTATAAGTCTCATAACCAAGCGATCTATGTGATCCTAGGGTTTTCCCTCGATATCATGCATTGACCCTATCATACATCTAAAAGTCACATGCATTGCATAAATTAAACATGCATGTAGATCTTTTGGACCTTGTTTCCAAACCAATCAAGCAAGAAAGTGAACCATCGGCGGGTCACTTATTACCAAGGGCATATGCCAATCACAAACACAAAACTTATAAATGTATGATGTAATTGTAAGCATGTGGGGTGCATGTGATATTTTAAAAACATCTTTCGAAATCATCCACGAAAGGTTTTGAGACAAAGTGATGTTTCTGCTATAAAAGACATTTAATTCCCAAGGCTAGCCTGGGGCTCTCATAAATACACTCACAAGCATCGTAGGCATTTTGAATACAATTTAAATCGTGACGTTCACAATTGTCAAATCACGATTTAAGAAAATTTTTGAAAATATTTCAGATTAAGGAATATCTAGGCAATATAACACATTTAATTGTCAATGTTAGTTCGGCGCTCGCATAAATGCACTTATAAGCATCACAGACATTTTAAATATGATCCAAACCGTGACTTTTCCTTAAGCAAAATCGAGCTTTGAAAAAGAATTTCTTGGAAATTGTTTTTGAGAAACATCACATGTATCAAAGCATTTTTTTTTTTTTAAAATGCAATTTGGAAAGGCCAATTGTTTAACAACAAAAGTCAAAGCATTTAGAATAACTTTCATGAAGATAACATGATCTAATTTTATGCACAAACTAACCTAAAAGGTATAACTAAACAATCACAATTGAAGGTTCACATTAGGAAATTTCAAACCAAACATGTCAAGTCAACAAAATTGAGTAATGCCTATTGACAATCTAGCTATGGAAAAATTCTTTAATAAGTACGAAATAATAACGGACAACTTTCAACTTTCATGAAGAAAGTTTTCCTAAATAAGCTACATATAATTTTGCAAAAATCAGACAACAAGCAACAATATGTTAGAAAATTGTCAAAACAGTAGGACATTTAGTCAATATCACTAGGATTTGTCCTACCAAAACAGGTATAAAAATCGCCATATTTTCACAAAACATAGCCAACATGTTGGCAAGCAAGTTTCGTTAAGAGATCAAGTGCAGATTCCGTATAGAAAAAATAGAACAAAAATGTTAAACATCTGTCCAAATAGAGGTTAGAACAAGGGTCCAAATTTGATTTAATGTCCAGATTCTAATCTAGTTTTAAAAAATAAAATAGAAAATGGTCTAAACGATGAGTGATCTATGTGAAATTAGTGGCATTGGAAACCTCTAAGTGTGCCATTCGACTTCCTAGAATGACTCAAGTACAAATTAGGTGCTTTAAGATCGAGATTTCTAAGAGTGCGTGTGTTAGTAACTAAGAAAACAAAAAACAAGCATGCATTAGAAAACCTCAAAGTCATTCATTCCAATTATGCACAAACGGCATGGAGAAATCACTTAGGACTTAAGATCGAATACAACGAGAAATTTGGATAACTATATAATCCTAGGTCAGCATGCAAAATGTCATACAATTTAAATGACATTAAAAAATAAATAAATATTCCTAATGGTATGCTTGGAAATCCTAATAACGAATACTTTTGTGGCACAAATTTAATGTGCAAGATGATATTCAAAGGATATGATCTAAACATGTATGCGAACCTTGTAACATGTGGTTTAATTGTCAAGAAGGCATGATTGCAAAATTTGGATTCTAAATGACTCAAACAAGCATGTCAAGATGCATATATATCAAGCTTTCATTTCAGCATTAACTTCACAGATCGGGCATGATTTCATCCATCTCAAGATATACAAAAATCTTACAAAAAATCCTACATATAAAATGTGCAATAATGAACATTTATTGTTAAGAGTAAATGTGATCACATGAGTCATAGTAAAAATAGCAAAATAGAGATGCAAATCTAAGCTATATATTGTTGCAGCACATTTTCACCTTAATTCATGCAATTGACTCACTTGCCAACATCAAGACTTTGCAAAGCGTGCATCAATTGAATATATACAGTATGCATTTCAACTTTCATGAATGATTTGAGACTAAACAAGCTTATTTGTGGACTTAATTTTACCATAATAGAATTCGGACCAATGGAGGGCAGACTGTCCTATGTTCGGATCTAGGCAATTTTGACCTAGCTAAACACATCAAAAAAATACCAAAAAAACTACAGCATGTTTTCCACACAATTAGAAGAAACTTTCATGAAGGAATGTTCCTCCAGAAATCAATACAGAAATCAGTAAAAAAAATGACAAAATCAGGAACCAACATAAAGTAGATTGACCTAGGTTTAGATCTGAACGATTTTGACTTAGTTAATCATGCCCATAAATTCTGAAAAAATTAAAAAAATTATCAAGACAATAACAAAAAACTTTTATGAAGGAAAGGTATTCCAAAAAATCAACAAAGAAAATTGCACAAAATAAAAAGGACAGAAGGCGGAATAAGAACAAAGTTGAAAACCAGCCTAAACTACTATATAATCGCTCATCTTTGGAGGTATTTTTTGAAGGTTAAACGGCACTCGATCAGGGCGTGCGACCTGGCGATTTGAAGCTTGTGATGTGTATTATCAAAGTCTAGAAGGACTCGACCTCAAATAAGGTCGTTTCAGACCTTATTTTGGCCAAAATAGTAAGTCAGTTCAAGGAGACGAAAATACAAGTTTAAGGCCAAATCAAGTCAATCATTGAAGATCAATCAAGAACATTCAAACACAGCAAATCAACATCCAAATCCTTTGATCTAACATCTAAACATAGCATATTTTCCTAAAATTGAACCCTAGCCCCGACTGGTTAATCTAGTCTCACTTCACGGGGTTCGAGATCGAGATTGTTACCTTTTGATACGTTTTTTTCGATTTTGATCGCAATCGATCGAAACTTTCGCTAGAAGTTCGATCTAACTCCAACGATCAAATCTAGATAGCAATGATCAACTTTGAACAGATTGGATCACCGGCTTGGATCAATAGCGAACCGATTCACATGGATCGGTTTGTATCATTGAGGGAGCTCGGTTTGATCGGAAAATTTTCGATTAAAACCTAACTGATCATCGACTTGTAGTGGCAAGGACGAGTAGGTGTGGTCGCCAAAGGTTGAATCGGTGACTAGTGGTTCACCGGCATAAGGTCAGCAGCGGTAGATAATTTCGTGCAAATGAGGCCCCCCTAAAATGGAGAGAAAGTTGGGCTTTATATACTACTCCAAGTTAAGCGATTTTGGCCGTCGGTTCGATCCAACGGTCGAAATTTTGATCCAACAGTAAAAAATTGATCTAGAGGTGTCGGTGTAATTGACCCAGTAGATTTGATTTGCAAAAACCCGAGTCAAAATCGATAATTGCGTCGAAATGTCCAATTAGGGGTTAATTTGCAATTTGATGAAATTCGAGAATCAATCTATAAAATTTTGGAAAATTGAGGGTGCATAAATGAAATTGGCACTATGAGGATTCCAAAACCGATTGCTGGAGGTCGGGAATCGGTCATCAGAGGTCAGGAACTGGTTGGCAAAGGGCTAAACCGACCATCCTTGCCGGAGGCTAGTCAGATCGGTTCGGTCCGGTTCAGTCGGTTCTTGACCGGTGTGGTCCGGTTCTTGTCATTTTACCTAGTTGGGACCCCTATGGGTTCAAAATTTATGCAAATTAAAAATGAATTTCCCCTATTTAAGAAGAAATTGGCTAATTGAGATATAATTAAGCTAATTAAGCATAATGAATGCGATCTAAGGGTCTTTTATTGACTTAATTGAATGTTTATCATGAAAGGCAACGGGTCAAAAACCACGGGTGCTTTAAATTGGGCCTAAAGGGCTAAAATTGTCAAATTTGCAATTCAATAAACAAAATTGCAAATTAACTAAAATTGAACTCAATTTGTGTCATAATTGCACTATCTAACGAACTATTTATGTGTAAGATCACTTAATGCATTCAAATTGATCTTGAATTAAAGCGCTAAAGCTTATGTAAAAAATGGATCTAAGTCTAATATCCAAATTGGACCTAGATTCATGAAATTAAACTATAACCATGAATAGACCTCTATGACCTTATTGAAAACGAGTTGCAATTCTAATCACTGCTTCCTCTCTACCGGATGGTAGTCCCTCTCTACCCCAGGTAGTCATGGCTTTTGAATCCTGTAAAAACCCTAACCCATTCCACACCAAAACCCCAAATCCCCTACATAAGATGTTTTCATACATATTGGTCCCTTCCCTCACCATACCTAGCTGATTTCCCATCTACCCAGAAAGTTCCGAAACCTAAATGGCAAAATCACATCCCAAGAATCTTTAGCCCCAATCTTGGTCCTTTGTGGGCACCCCCATCCTCTAGTTGACGTGTTCAAGCTGGCTTCCTCCACAATGCAGAGTATGTCATGCGGATCTGGTGATTTCAATTGATTTCTAAGGTATGTTAGAGCTCCCTTCATCCGAGAGACACACTGGATGGGTATTACTGGTTGAATGACATTAGTCAGCATCCTACCTCCAAATTTCTTCTAGAGAGCTGTCTGGGAGTCCCATTCTTGTGGTTCGCCTCCTCGATTTGTTCCCTTTGAGACTTGCATATTTCTGTAAGTTCGTAATAGAAGGTCAAAACCCAGAAGATAGAAGATTAGCAGCTCTATGTAAAATTCTTGGTAAGTTATGGTCTAAAGATGATGTGATACATGTTAAAAAAAGCATTTCTGAAGACAAATTAACAGAATGCAGGTTAACATTGTTTGGTAAACTTTACTCCAAACCAAATGTGAATTTCCAAACGTTCCTAAATACGATGAAAATGGCATGGAAGACTGAAGCTGTTACTTGTACCCTGCTAGAACTAGGTCTCTTTTCCTTTTCTTTCAAATTAGAGGCTGAAAAACAAAAAGTGCTAGACTCAGGGCCTTGGTCATTTTCTAGCAATCTCTTAGTGTTACAGCAATGCGACACAGACACTTCAGAAATGTGTTATGAGTTCACCCATTACCCCTTTTGGGTGTATCTTTATGGACTACCATTTGGAAGAGTATCGAATGAAATAGTGAAAGCAAAGGGGAGCAGCAACTATAAAGTTGGGGAGGTTATAGATGTTAAGCTGGAAGCAAAGGGGAGCAGCAACTATAAAGTTGGCAAAGCTAGAGTAATTCTGAATCTGGCTAATCCTCTCAAGACAGGCATTGCTATCAACCTAGGAAATAAAAACCTATGGATAGAATTTAAATATGAGAGACTCTCGCTTTATTGTTATTCTCTTGCAGTAAGATTGGACATTATGCCACGGCCTGCAAAGAAATACCATATGAACAGTCCGGGCTGGAGGAAAACTTGCCAAGCAATTTTGGGTAATGGCTTCGAACGGAAGTGAAAGAATTGAGTCCTTATGGAAAAATATTCTATGGCAAACAAGTTGAAACCCAAATAGAACAAGGAATGGTCCATGAAACTCCTATTCCTGCTATAACTGAAGAGGTTCAAAATTTGAAGGAGGTAGCTACGAAGCCTAGCATGCCATTATGTGGACAGCAGCTCACTGAGGAGAATGCTGAAAAGGAGGGTGAGAACTCCTCCTCTCCATTAGCAATTATGATAGTTGAAGACAAAGGAACACAAAAGAGAGGAAGTAGTTGCTTAGATGATGAGTCTATCATGGTGCTATATAAAGAACAAATGAGGGAACTCGAAGCTGAGATGCTGGAAATCCCAGAAATTACACACAACCTAGTTAAGTGCAAAGCTAAAGGCACCAAACTTACCATAGCAAAAAAGGGAAAGAGATTTTGCCATTATGGTGCGCATTCTTTCAAATCAGTATCTTTTGACACGTCATAATTGGTGGATAACCCTATAACAGTGGAGGAGAAGGAAATTAAGTGGGCTTTGGTGGCTAGCCCTAATAAGCCACCAGGTAACCCATGAAGTTTCTAAGTTGGAATTGTCAAGGGTTGGGCTCCTCCTGACAATTCAAGCATTGCAAGTCTTAGTGACTTAGGAAAAGCCCAGCATAATCTTTTTAATGGAAACAAAAAATCAATAGCAAATGGTGTTAAAGCTACGAAGAAGGCTTAAATTTCAAGACAGCTTCCTGGTAAATCCCATAGGAATTGCGGGGGGAATGGCTATCTTCTGAGATGACCAGGTAGATATTTCAGTTGAATCACATACAGATAACTTAATAAATATGCATTGCCAACTTCATGAAAGCAGACAACTCATGAGAATCACCTTCCTGCATGCCCCAAATGAAAATAAAGAAAGAGTCATTTTATGGGAGGATATACAAAAAGCAAGTGCTGCAAATTTCCTACCATGGCTATGTATGGGTGACATCAACGAAATATTGTACCCTTGGGAGAAAGTGGGAAAAAAGATGACAGAACATTTTCGACTTACAGCTTTTAGAGATTTTCTTCATGCTTGTTCTCTGATGGATTTGGAATGCAAGGGGTGTACCTTTAGTTGGACTAATCGAAGAGAAGGAGATGAATTTGTAAATAAGAGGCTGGACAGGGCTCTGTGTTTAATAGAGTGGAGGGTTGCTTATCCAAATGCTGAAGTAGTAGCTCTACCAGCTATTGGCTCTGACCATAGCCTACTGATATTGTCAATCTCCCCAAAGAATGAATGTAAGAGGAAGGAGTTTAGATATGAGGCTTTTTAGGCAGAAGATGAGGAATGCGAGCGCATTGTAAAGAGAGTTTTGTCCAATTCAGAACCTCTTGGAACGAGTATAGTGGGAAAACTCAATCAGTGGCTAAACAACTTGCTGAATGGAGCAAAAAACACTTCCCTAACGCAAAGAAAAGAATATTATGGCTGAAAAATGAACTTCAGAATCTGCAAAATAGTCCTGAAATACATGAGGATAGTCAGAGAGTTCAGCAAATGAGTAAAGAGATCGAATCCTTATGGCGACAGGAGAAGATGTTTTGGGGAATGAGATCTAGAATCAATTGGCTGAAATGGGATGATAGAAACACAAAGTTCTTTCATGCAACAACCATACAAAGGAGAACCAGAAATCGTATCTCTATGCTCAAGAATGCAGAAGGGGATTGAGTCAGAAATGAGGATAATCTTAAGGAAATGACAAGCACTTTCTTTAATAATTTTTATACGTCGGTGGGTTCTCAAAATTTTCAGCTTATCCTAAGTCAAATCCCTAGCTCGGTTGACGCAATTATGAACCAAAAGCTGATTGAATCTGTTACTATGGAGGAAATTACTGTTGCTACTCACCAATTAGGAGCTACTAAAGCTCCAGAGCTGGATGGTTTGAATGGGTTATTCTTCCAGCATCATTGGCAGGAAATTAACCAGGATATCTTCAAGGAGATACATCAATTCTTTGATACTGGACGATTAAACCCAGACTTCAACAAAACCCTTATCACCCTCATCCCCAAAATCCCAAACCCCTAAAAGCTAGAACAATTCCCCCTATTAGCCTATGTAATTTTGCTTATAAAATTATTTCTAAAATCCTTACAAACAGGTTGAAACCTTTGCTTCCAAACCTAATTCCAGCAGAACAAAGTGCTTTCGTGGGGGGCAAGCATATTCAAGATAATATTTTGATTGTACAAGAGGTTCTGCACAAATTAAGAACACATGAGAGGAAAAGGAAATTCCAAGCTGTCTTAAAGCTTGATATGCAGAAGGCCTACAATCGAATAGAGTGGGATTTTCACTAAGAATGCCTAATTAAGATGGGTTTTTGCGAAAAAGTGGGTGCAGTGAGTCATGCAGTATGTTTCCACGGTCTCATTTAGCATTAAATTCAACGGGGAATCTATGCCATACTTCAAGCCAACTCGAGGTATACGCCAAGGAGACCCGCTCTCCCCCTATCTCTTCATTTTAGTGGCCAATGTCCTGTCTTATATGATGAAAGAAGCCATAACAACATAGAAATTGTCCCACTCTTTCCCATTTATTATTTGCGGACGATTCTATCTTTTTCCTAGATGGTACATTAATAGTGTCAAAATCTGGCGGTTATTCTACATCATTACTATTTTGCATCAAGACATGCTATAAACCTAAACAAATCAGGGATTTATTTCAGCAAAGGCTGTCCGGAAGGTTTAAGAAGGAATATGGTATCAGAGTTGAGAGTTCTAGAAATTGCTAAAATAGGAAAATATCTAGGAATCCCGTCGGATTGGGGAGCCTCTAAGAAAGAAATGTTTGCCTAGATACTTGCAAGGGTCAACATGAAACTAGAAAGTTGGAAAGAAAATTTGTTGTCAAAAGCATGGAAGAAAATACTCATTAAATTTGTGGTGCATGCAATTCCTCAGTATGCGATGTCTGTGTTTAAAATCCCAGTTTCTATTTGTAAAGCTATTGAAAAACAAATAGCAAATTTTTGGTGGAGGAATAGCAACAAATCAGTTGGCCTACACTGGAAAAGATGGAAAGTTCTGAAGCTTCAGAAGGATGAAGGGGGACTCGGCTTCAAGGACCTCTACTTCCCTAATTGTGAGTTCTGGCAAGCAGGTAAAGGCTCTTGTCCGTCGTGGGGTTGGCAAAGCCTCTTAACAGGTAGAGATGTTATCGTCCCGCAAATTATGTGGGCGGTTGGAAATGGAAAAATAATTTCTATTCGATAAGACATGTGGCTGAAGAACGGACCTATAGATGGCCCAACGACTAGAGATGAGCCACTCAAAGTGGTAGAGTTAATTGATATGGAAGCAGCATAATGGAATGAACCTTTGTTAAGGTCCATGTTTGATGATCAGCTAGTCTCGGAAATCATAACTATCCATATAGGTCTTCCGACCAAAGAAGATAGATTGGTATGGATAGACAACAAATCGGGGAACTATATAGTGAAAAACGGATATCTCAACAACAGAATCACATCAGTCAACCCACACATATCGACTCTAACAACTTCTTACCAAGTTAGACCAGAACTTTGGAAACTCATCTGCAAATCAGTAATAACCCCCAAGATCAAATTCTTTCTATGGAATGCATGTCGAAACGCCCTGCCAACCATGGAGAATCTATACAAGAGGAAAGTAGTACCTACACCCATATGCCCGATTTGCAAACTCGAACCGGAAACGATTGAGCATACCCTACTGCTATGCCCTTGGACCTCTCAGATCTAGAACGCGCATACCCTGCAAGTAAAAATTTCGAGAGTGGGTTTAACTCGATTTGATGATTGGTTGTATAGAGTGAAAGAAGATCCACGAAGCTTACCAAAATTTAATCATATAGCTACGTTACAAGATAGTTTTGCGAATTGGAACCTAAAACCAAAAGAACAACAAAAACGTGATACCTCATCTTAGAAGTGGCGACCCCCAAACCCCGGAACGATCCATATCAACATAGACGCCTCTTTTGTTAACAACCTCAGCGAATACCCAGCCTCTGAAGCAGACCAAGGAGAGGGCATCTTCAACTCAGGTACATCCCTAGTTTCAGATATAACAAGAGGATCATTTTTCTCTCAACCCAGCGCACCCCTAGCTTTTGAAACAACCTCAGAACCTGTCCTTTGCAACTTGGGTCCTCCCATTGTCTCAAATCTAACCACATGGGCCAGCCACCAGTATATTCACGACTCCCCAGCCTCTGATCCCACCGGTGGGCTCATCTCCAGCAGCTATTCAGCTCGTCCAGCAGCCGATCCACTCAGCCTCTGAATCACACAGCGAAGCTGTCCCCTGCACTCAAAAGAGTTGTCAATCCACTCAGAGGAGCTGCCCTCTGCAACTAGAGGGGTCGACGCACATCAACGGGAGCCAACGCCCATCCAGCCTCTGAATCACACAACGAAGCTGTCCCCTGCAACTTCGGTCCTCCCTTGGCATCAGATCTAACTAGAAAGGCCAATAACCAACACACTCACGCCTTCCCAGCCTTGGATCCAAGTACCGAAGCACGTTTAGCTTCTGACTCACTCAAAGAAGCTGGCGTTACCGCCCCTCTTCCTACCACAGGGGCAGACGGACACCCCACCTTCGGAGCAAACAGAGGAGCTGTCCTTTGCAACTTGAGCCGTCCCCTGCCGTTGATCTGAATAGAAGGGCCACTGGGTACCATAGATGCGCCTCTCCAACCTACGACCCCACTAGCGAGCTCGCCTCCAGCACCAACGCAGCACGTCCAACCTCCAACCCACATTGAGGAGCCGTCACTTGCATCTGTCGCGATTCCTTCGACATAATAGTTGATGGGTTTACCAAATCGGCTGCAGTTAGCTCGGCGGAACAAGCGGAGGCTGTGGCACTCGTCAAAACCCTAGATTTTCTCTTCCTCAAGTTTCCCTCGAATAGAACTCAACTAAAGCTGCAAGTAGCAAAGCATTTTCAGTTCAGGGAGTTCAACTGGAATGCACAACCATTGGTGGACCGGGCCAAGACAAAGCTGCAAGCATTACCGGGCCTAACACTAGCCCATTGCAGCAGAGAGACAAACAAAGCAGCGGATTGGCTTGCTAAAGCCCATCGCATGAAATGTCTTCCTACAAATTGGGTTTCTCAACCCCCGTTTGCACTTTTAGATCGGTTATGTGCTGATGCTCTTGATGTATTTACCAAGCACTCCGTTAATTAATGCATCTCATCCATATTTTCGACAAAAAAAAAAAACTATAACCATGAATAGGTCAATTCGAATTTTGACAATTGAAACTTAATTACTTGACTTTTTTATACTTTAGAGGGTAAAATTCTTCAAATTGATGAGTTTTAATGTGAATTTTCCAAAATTGGTTTTGGATTTAGACTTGTCTTAAGAAAATGAGTAAGAAATAAGCATCCGTTTGCAAGTTATGCAAAATCGATTTTGGTCCCCTGATTAAGGCTCAACACAACAATTCGCATTTTGACTCACAATTCACGAAATTGAGGGCATAAGCTGATTTCAAATAGTCTATAAACCAAATATCAGACAAGGAATTACGCTTAATTATGGTTAAAATGAAAGTAATTTTATTTTTGGTTGATTAAAAACCTAAAACTCAAAAATTCGGAAATTAAGGTCCGAATTTAATGAAATTTTTGACACAAAAGTCACATTGACATTAAAAGAAGTGTTTTTGTGTATTTTTTTTTTTCCATTTTTTAGTCAAATGTTTTACCAAAAGTCCTAAAATGTTGATTTTTTTTGTCAAATTTTTTAATATTCAAGAAATTGATTTGATAAAAATGAAACTTTTTTGGGGAAAAAATCAATCTTTGACTCGGGGTTGACTTTTGATCAAAGTGTTAACAAAAAAGTCAACAGTTTGACTTTCAAGTTTTTCTTGAAAATGAATTAGAAATAGCTCAAAAACGACAATACAAAAGAAAGAAATGGAAAATGACACTTTTTGGCTGACAAATGGGTTTTGTCGCGATCGGAAACTCAAATCTTGATTTTTTACCTTTTAGTAACATGTCGGCTAAAAATCATGTGTTAACATCGTCGATAGGTCACTTATTACCAAAGATATGCGCCAATTACAAACACGGGTGTTTTTAATAAATGATGTGATTATATGCATAAAGGTTCATGAGATGTTTCAAAGAAATATTTCGAAATCACCCACAAAAAGTTTTGAGATAAAGTGATGTCTCGATTATGAAATACATTCAATTGCCAAGGTTAGCCCTGGGCTCGCATAAATGTACTCACAAGCATCGCATGCATTTTGAATACAATTCAAATAATGACTTTTCATAATGTCAAATAGAATTTCAAAGAGGTTTGAAAATATTTAGGATTAAGGAATATTTAGGCTATGGAATACATTCATTTACTAAGGCTAGCTCGAGGCTCGCATAAATGCACTCACAAGTGTTGCCGGCATTTTGAATATGGTCCAAACCATGACTATTCCTTAAGCCAAATCAAGCTTTTGGAAAATAATTTTTTGTCAAATTGTTTTTGGGAAACATCACATGTACCAAAATATTTTTAAATTTGATTTGAAAAGAAGACTCGTCGAAAATCATTTAACAATGAATATCGAGGTATTTAAAGCAATTTTTATGAAGATGGAATGACCTAAGTGTTAGGGAAATCTCTTATGATGTTTTGAAGATGACAAAATAAATCAAAGATTACTAATGTGTTTAATAGTTGAGTAAAAGACTATGCAGATGATAGAACGTGTAAATGATATTATCAAAGTCTATGCTTGGAAGAACTAGAAAACGAACTCTATGCCGAAGCTAAACTTATTTAGACTGTGTCCAGACCTTAAAGTTAAATTTGTTCAGAAGCATAATATGTTCAGACTCAGATTGTAAAGTCTATTGCACTCAGACTCAGATTGTAAAGTCTATTGCTCTCAGACTTTACATCCAGAAGAGACAGATTGTGACACAAGCCCCAAACATATAACGGCTAGTGATTTGGTTTGGATTCTATATCAAGATTGATTTGATTGACTCAATCTAATTGATTGACAATTGGATCTCAAAGACAAGAACTTTCTATACGAAGAAGCTCTACTTATGGAAACCAAGATTCTATTTGTATGGGTGATTGGAATCAATTTGAGATTCTACTTCTATCACTCAACGGCTACCAAATCTTCTAGATACAGATATGTCCAATGGGTAGATTGGAAGACGATCCTCTGAGATACTGTCCAACGGCTAGTTTGGAAGTGGAGGAGTATTTAAGGAGATCAAGGACCGATGAGCAAGTAAGAGACGGAGCGTAGAATTTATAATTCCAAAGTCTAAGCGACCTTCGATCATACACTTGTCTCTTGTGAGCTTAAACGATTGTGATCGTGAGAGAAATACCAAAAGAGTGACTTAGTGAGATAGTGTGATCTACTACTAAGTGTTTGCACTCAAAGTTGTAATCTCTTGTTAATCGCATAGTGGAATCCAGCAGAAGGCTGTTAGCGTGAGAGAGTGGACGTAGGCTTGATCTAAGCCGAACCACTATAAATTCTGTGTTCTTATTCTCTTCCCTGAACTTTATTTTATTCCGCATATATTTGCCTAGGTTTCGTTTAAACACCTATTCACCCCCCTCTAGATGTTCATACTAGCACTCACACTAAGTTCATGCACAAACTAACTTAGGAAGTTTATCTAAACAATCACGATGAAACTTATGTTAGGAAATTTCAAAATAAACATGTAAAGACGGCAAAATTGGGTAATACTTACTGATACTTTGGCAATGAAAAAATCCTCCAACATGCACAACATGATAACAAACAACTTTCATGAAGAAAGTTTTCTTAAATGAACTACACATGAATTTGCAAAAATTAGACAACAAGCAACGGCATGTTAGAAAATTATCAAAATAACAGGATACTCAGCCAATATTGCAAGGATTTGTCCTATCAAAACAAGTCTAAAAATCATCAAATTTACACATAATATAGCCAACATGATGACAGACAAGTTTCATTAATGGATTAAGTGTAGAATCCTTACAAAAAAATGGAACAAAAATGTCAAAGTTCTATCTAGACAAGGATCAAAGCAGGGGTCCGAATTTGATCCCATGTTCAAATTCTAGTCTAGTTTTGAAAAAATGGAAAGTGTCCCTTATGATGGGAGATCGACATGAAATTAGTGGCATTTGAAACCTCTAGGTCAATTTGGTACCTTAAGATCAAGATATATAGAAGTGCACATGTTAGTAACTAAAAATCGGAACACAAATATGCATTAGAGAACATTAAAGTCAACAAAGTAATGCACAAATGGCATGAAAAAATCACATGAGACTTAGAATTAGATGCAATGAACAACTTAGGTAATCATTTAACCCTAAGTCGACATGTAAAAAATGTCATACAATTTAATGATGTTACGAGATGATTCAAGATTCCTAATGATGTACTTAAGAATCCTAAGTGTGATGAATATTTTAGTGATGCAAGTTCAACATGCGAAATGATGTTTAAATGAAATGATCTAAACATGAATACAAATCTTGTAACATGTGGTTCTATTATCAATAAGACATAATCGCAAGATTTAGGCTCTAGATGACTCAAACAAACATGGCAATGTGCATATATGGGAAGATTTCGTTCTAATCTCAACATCACTGAACAAGCATGATTTTGGCTATTTAGAGACATGAAAAAATCTAATAAAATATCTCAAATACAGACCATGCAATGATAAACATTTTTTGCTAAGAGTTCGAGACCTAAATGAAATCATATGAGTAGTAGCAAAAATGGCAAAATAGATAGGTATATCCAAACTATATATTACAACACATTTTCACATTAACTCATGCAATTGACACATTAGACAACATCAACACTTTGCAAATCATGCATAAATTAAATACATATAGCATGTATTTCATCTTTCATGAAGGATTTGAGGCCAAACAAACTCATTTGTGGACTCAATTTTACCAAAATGCAATTCAAATCAGTGTAGGGCAGATCATCCTATGCTTAGATTTAAGTAATTTTGACTTAGTTAAATACATTTAAAAATTCCGAAAACATTACATAATGTTCTCCATACAATTATGAGCAACTTTTATCAAACAAAATTACTCGCAAAATCAACATAGAGATTAGTACAAAAATGACAAGTCATAAATCAACGTAGAATGGACTAACCTAGTCTCGGATCTAAGTGGTTTTGACCTAACTAATTATGTCCAAATATTCTGAAAAAAATACAAAACATACACCACACAACAAAAAACAACTTTCATAAAGGAAAGTTCCTCTAGAAATCAACACAAAAAGTTGTAAAAAAATAGCAAAATCATATAATCGCTCATCTTTAGAGGTTTTTTTAGGGAGTTAAATGTCGCTCGATTGTGGCGTGTGACCCATCAATTTCAAGCTTGGGACGTGTATTATCAAAGTCTAGAGGACTCTAACTAAAATAAAGTTATTTCGGACCTCATTTTGGTCAAAATAGTAAGCATATTACAAAATTACGGAAATCCAAATTAAGGCCAAATCAAGTTCGATCCTCCCTATCATTCAAGAACAATCAAGCATAGCAAACCAACATCAAAATCTTTCAATCTAACATCCAAACATAGCATATTAACCTAAAATTGAACCATAGCCCCGACCGATTAATCCGGTCTCGCTTCATGGGGTTCGAGATCCAGATCGTTACATTTTGATACGTTTTTGTCAATTTTGATTGCAATTGATCGAAATTTTCGCTGAAACTTTGATGAAACTTCCACAAACTAGATCTAAACAGCAAAAATCAACTTCGGACCACCAGCTTGACACCAATACCGAACCGATTCAAATGGAATGGTTTGTGTCATCGAGGGAGCTCGGTTTCATTGGGAAAGTTCCAATCAAAACTGAGCTAATCACCGGCTTGTAACTGCTTGGACATGAAGGGATGGTCACCAGGGGGCTGAATCGGCGATCAGTAGCTCACCGACATGAGGCCGACGGCGGTAGATAGGCAAGAACCGATTTGGCATAGAGAGAAAAGAGAGGAGATAAAAAGGTAGTTAGGTGGGAAAATAGAGAGAGAGAGAGAGAGAGAGAGAGAGAGAGATGTAGAGAGAGAATTTTCGTGCAAATGAGATTCCCCAAAAAAAATGGAGGGAAAATGGGCTTATATACTACCCCTCAAAACGTGTAATTTCGTCCGTCGGTTTGATCCGACGGTCGAAATTTCGATCCAACAATTCAAATTTGATTTCGAAAGTTGGATCATGATCTCAAGGTGTTAGGTAATCTATCCAATGTGTTTGATTTGCAAAAACCCAAGCCAAAGTCGAGAATTGCGTCAAAATATCCAATTCGGGGTTAAATTGCAATTTGATGAAATTTGAGGATCCATCTATAAAATTTTGAGAAATTAAAGGTGCAAAAGTGAAATTGACATCAAAAGGATCTTAGAACCGGCTAGATTGAGGCTGAACCGGCCATCCTCGCCAATCGTCGATCAGATCAATCAAACTGGTTCACTCCAGTTTGATCGATTTATGATCTATTCTTGACTAGTTTGGTCCCATTTTAGCTATTTTGCTCACTTGAGACCCCTGTGGATTCAAAATTTATGCAATTTGGTCCCTCAAAACCAAATTGAAAATGAAATTTATCATATTTAAGAAGAAATTGGTTGATTAAGATTCAATTAAGCTAATCAAAGCTTATGAATGTAATTTAGGGATCTTTTATTGACCTAATTGAACGATTGTTGTGAAAGACAACTGGCCAAAACCATAGGTACTTTGAAGTGAGCCTAAAGTGCTAGAATGATCAAATTTACAATTCAATGGGCAAAATTGCAAATTGATTGAAATTTGGTTCAATTAATGCCACAATTACCCCCATATAATGAACTACTCATGTGGAAGATCACTTAGTACATTCAAATCGACCTCGAATTGAAGTGCTTGAGCTTATGTCAAAAATGAATCTAGGCCTAATATCAAAATTGGACCTAGATTTATGAAATTAAACCATAACCATGAATGGGTTAATTCGAATTTTGTTAATTGAAGCTTAAATGCACAACTTTCTTATGCTTGGAAAAGTAAAATTCTTCAAATTGAGAAGTTTCGATATAAATTTTCCAAAATCGATTTTGAATTTGGGCTTATCTTAAGAAAATAAACGAAGAACAACTGTATGTTCGCAATTCATGAAGGATCGATTTTAGTCCTCTAATTAGGGCGCAAAACGGCAATTTATATTTTGACCCGACAATTCGCGAAATTGAATGCATGAGCGAATTTCAAATAGTCCCTAAATCAAATGTCAAAGAAGGAACTATACCTCATTATAATTTGAATAAAAGTAATTTTATTTTTGGTCGAATTAGAATCTAAGCCTGAAAAATTCGGAAATCAAGATTCTTAATTGAATTTAGTGAAATTTTCGACACAAAAGTGAAATTAACATTAAAAGAAATGTATTTGTGCATTTTTTATTTTATTTTTTCAATTTTTTGGTCAAAAGTTTGACCAAAAGTTAACAATTTAGTTGACATTTCCTAAAATGTTGATTTTTTTTATCAAATCTTTGAATTTTTGAGAAATTAGTTTGATAAAAGCAAAATTAAAACTAAATAAAAAATTATTGGCAAAAAGTCAATTTTTGACCTATGGTCGACTCTTGGTCAAAGGGTTGACCAAAAGTCAACCCAAAAGTCAACCATTTGACTTTTCGAGTTTTTCTTGAAAATTACTCGAAAATCACTTAATAGTGATAATGCAATAGAAAGAAATAAAAAATAACATTTTTTTAGCCAAGAAACAAATTTTGTCGCGATGAAAAATCCAAATCTCGATTTTTTTTTACCTTTTTCAACGTAATGACTAAAAATTAGGTGTCACTAGCTGCTCCTCTTTGAGTAGGAGTACGAAGAAGTCCCACTTAAAGAAAAAATTGATACCTGCAATTTTTAGTTGACTCCACTTTGAAAATGAGAAAATATCAAAAGAAATGACATTTGGTTGAGGAAAGTATCTAATACTTACCTTCACTTATTGGGGTATCTGAACTCATGTTGGGGTTGTTTCTCTTTATCTCTCTCATGAAATTGAATGAAGGAAATGAAGTCATTAAGAAAAAAAGAATGGTTTAAGTATGACCACTAACCTAACAACAAGGTTTTAGGATCTCCTAAAACCTAAAGACAAGATTTATGAGAATAACCTAGAACCTAAATATAAGGTTTAAGGATAATCTAGAACTTAAAAGATGAGATTTAAGGTTGACCAAGAACCTAAGGGACGAGGTTTGAGGTTTGAGGTTTAAGGTTGACTAGGAACCTAAAAGATGAGATTTAAGGTTAACTAGGAACCTAAAACAAGGGTTAAGGTTTATGATGACCAAAAACCAAAAATAAGGAGTATGGTTTAGGATGACCAAAAACCACAAACAAAGGATATGGTTTAGGATGACCAAAAATAAAAAATAAGGGTATGGTTTAGGATTACCAAAAACTGAAAATAAAGATATGGTTTAGGATCACCAAAAATCGGAAACAAAGGGTATGGTTTGGGATTACCAAAAACCGATTCATTGGGGAACACACATTTTGAAGAGGGGTTTTGAGATTGCTTGAGAGCCAATCTTGTGAAATCATTCAAACATATCTTGGTAAACGATACCAACTGTTAAATTCATTTGGAGAGGATTTTAACAAAATGATATTTGATTAACCACCTAAGGGTTAAATCAAATATGCCAAGTGGAAATAGCCTAATCAAAAGAGATCTTTCACATTGACTCTCAAGAAAGGTTTTTATTCCTAACAATTGATGTGGGAAACTGCTTAAATCTCAGTGGAGAGATCTCACTTAACCTATGTCTAAGGTTTTCGGAAACATTCACATTGAATACAATTCATTGATCAAAAGGTCTTTTAAAAGGATCGTAATGATGGCTTGGTTATTGTCTTACACAAAGGATATACGTTTTGAGGCCAACAAATGAATATTCAAACAATATCTTCATCAGGTTTAGAAGTTAAGAACCTTGAAGATAAGACAAGATAAGATTGATTCCATTCTTTCTAGCGATAGTTCTTATGTGAGATTCTCATTTCAACTTAAACCATCCAATCGGAAGAGACTTTGGAAGACTTCAGATAAATGTTGTAATATTGGTTCAGGTGAGGCTTAAAAAGGCTTGAAAATTTTTTAGATATAAATGGGTTAAAAGTGAGTGATTATCTTGGCATCATTACTATCATACAACTTTTTGGGAATCTGACTCTTGAAATTTAATCTATCTCGAGAATCATTTTGACTATTTGTCTTGAGACATGAGAGTTTCGCTATTTTTTCTAATGACATTTCTTGCAATATACGTACTTTGCAAAGCTTTTATTTTATTTTCCAATGAGTGGTCTCTTGCATGACCATTGATTTTGATTTTTTTTTTTTTTGTATTTTTTTTCATGGGCATTGGCCTTACTTTTATCAGGCACACTACTTTTTTCATGCTCCTTAGTTTTCACTCTTTTTAGAGTGCTTAAGACTCTCGCATGGTATTTACAAATATTACCAACATTCTCAATTTTGTTGGTAAATCACATGCCTTACCCCCAATGTGGGGAGATAATAATTACCTGAGGTTATGAAGGAATTGCATAAGACTCAAATTAGCTAAGTAAAGGGTAATTGTGTTTAAGGTAGTGAATGGAACGCTTTTCGTCACTTCGGGATATTTCAAGCTTCGATAAAAAAATCACCTGAAGTTAGCACAAGAAAATTGATGTAAGTAAAAGTAATAAAATCTTTATTGACCTTTTGCTTCATAATTTTCAACCAGCACCCCCCTTTTTGCCCTAATGTGGGGTTGTTCTTAATAGGGTTATTTTGGAAATGCTCCCTATTTGGCTCAAAGTAGCTCACAAGGAATATCAATAATGTTTGAGATTGAGGGAAAAATTGCATTTACAATATCAAATAATGTATTCACTGTGAATGAATCATATGCCCTAGGATATGACTCTTTTCACCCAATTCTCTTAGAGAGTGTATAAGGACGTGTTTAGCAAAAAGTCTAAATTCCATTCCTTGGGGAATAAAAATGTATCAAATTTTTTTTGAAAACATATGTTCCTTTGACCCTACTAGGGAGACTTTTTGGAAACAAGGTTGAATAAAAATTTGTAGACAAAAGGCTTTGTTCAACACATGGATCCACTTCTAGAGTTTTGATTGACTCTTTCAGCGTTCTAAAGGACAAGGCTACTTCTAAGCTTTAAAGAAGATGGTCACTTTTTGGAGGTTTTGCATTTCCGGAACTGATCTCCATGGGGATAGATAGAGTCTTCCTTGGAGATCTTTTGGTACTTGCAAAATGAACAAACATGTAGATGCAGTATGTATGCATGATGCAAATATCCTAAAGTGGCTAGGATTCAATCTAAAAGCAGCTTAGAGGCCTCTCACTTTATTTATGGATAATTCTTGACAGCGTTAGCATTTACAGGCCTTGGTAATTCTTGGTCATCCATTTCTACAAGGATCAGTGCTCCATCAGGTAACACTTTCCTTACAATATATGGACATTTGTAGTTTAGAGTGAACTTTCCACGAGGATCTAGAATGATAGGTAGGACCTTTCTCAAGACAAGATTGTTGATCTCAAAATGTCTTAGTCTGACGTTGTGGTTGAACGATTTGGCTACTTTCTTCTGATAGTTTTGTTCGTGGCATAGGGCTTTTATCCTATTTTTATCAATTATATTGAGTTGTTCAAACCTTTGTTAATATCATTTAACTTTAGAGAGCTTGACTTGAGAAAGTACTCTCAATGAAGGGATTTCCACTTCCACGGGTAGCATAGCCTCCATCCCATAGACCAATAAGAATGGTATTGCCTCAGTTGAAATGTGAATTAAGGTTTGATAAGCCATCAAAGCATATGGCACCTTATCATGCCAATCACAATAATTTTAAGTTGTTTTGGCTAAAATCTTCTTAATTTTCTTATTTGCCACTTCCACAACTCCATTCATTTGTAGGCAGTAAGGAGAAGAATTCAAGTGACGAATGTGGAACTCTCTAAGTAATTCATCCAATATCTTATTGTTTAAGTTTGATCCATTGTCTGTGATGATCACTTCAGGAACCCCATATCTAGTGACGATATTACAACGGATGAACCTTCTCACACTTTTTGCAGTGACGTGGGCATAAGAACTAGCTTCAATCCATTTGGTGAAGTAATCAAAGGACACTAAGATAAAACGGTGTCTATTCGATACTTCAGGATTA
Organism: Eucalyptus curtisii; assembly: GCA_017140595.1. NCBI lineage: Eukaryota > Viridiplantae > Streptophyta > Magnoliopsida > Myrtales > Myrtaceae > Eucalyptus > Eucalyptus curtisii. The sequence continues at coordinate 14,673,016 of CM029494.1, forward strand.
ATTGGTTCGATGATGTTGATGCCCCACATTGAAAAAGGCCAGGACTCGGACATTTGATGCAATTCATTAGGAGGAACATTGATTTTGTCTCCATACGCTTGGCATTGATGACAACACCTCACATGTTGAATATAATCGGTTTCCATGGTCAACTAATAGTAACCAAGTCTCATGATTTTTCTTGCCATGAGATGACCATTTATATGAGGCCACATTCTATTTCATGTATCTCTTTCATAAGTAGTTTAGCTTCTTGTGCGTCCACGCACTTCAGTAAAACTGAATTGAAAGACCTTTTATAAAGGGTTCATCCGCTAAGAGAGAATTTGAATGCCAACTTTATCAAGTATTTTCGATCATTGGTTTAACTCCCTTGGGGAAATTTACATTCTCAATGTAATTCATGATGTCATAATAACATAGTTGACCATCAAGTTCTTCTTCAATCATTAGGCAATAAACAGGCTTCTTCAGTAGGTCGATTTGTAAAGGATCAATGCCCAAACCATCGGTTACTTGTAACATTGATGATAAGATTGCTAGGGTATCAACAAATTGATTTTGTAATCTTGGCAGATAATCAAAAGATATTTCATCAAATTCCTTGACCAAGTCTTTGAGATATTCATGGTTAGGAATCAACTTTACATCTCGCATTTGTCATTCGCCTTCCGTTTGGAGGATGATGAATGCAAAATCATCATAAACCTGAAGCTTTCTGACTTTCATATTAACGGCCAACTGTAGACCAAGGATAGAAGCTTCATATACAAAAATATTGTTGGTACAAGAGAATACTAACTTTGCAGCTACTGGGTAATGTTGACCTTCTTAGGATATTAAAACTGCCCCAGTGCCAAAACTAGAAAGGTTAACGGCACCATCAAAATATATGGTCCATTTATCATGTAAGACTAGATAAATCTATTCATCACCTTCATCACAATCATCAGATTTCTCGGGACTTTCAGCTAACATATCGGTTATGGCTCATCCATTGACAGACTTCTGTGCCATGCTTTGAATATCAAACTCGAAGAGTAATATTTTCCATTTGGCAAAAGATATTTAATCGGATCGTTCTCAGTCACTAGTAAGATATAGTGATGAATAGTATATTGTCTTAATCGATGTAATACCCAAATCAGGGCTACACAGGTCTTTTCTTGTGACATCCTCAAGATTCAACTCTATTTAGAATACGATAAGGAGCTTGTTCCTATCAATGTGCAATTAGTAAAATTAGACTTTAAATTGGTTCGTGAACCATTCAAGAGTGTTAAACTTATTGGGAAAGACAATTTAGGATTTCGATGCGCACGACTAGAGAGTTCAACTATGGATCGACGATTCGACCATAAGGATCAAGAAGAGACAATCTTAAGCTGTTTTAGATCGATCCAGAAACGGTTATAGATCGATTCAATAATAGTATATAATCGGATTGTGGGTGATTCCGCACAATTATTATATTAACTACAAACGACCCTAAACTAATGCCAAATGATCGTGTACTTTTGAGCGAGCAATTGACCCCTTACGATTACATGACAACTGAGGATTAGCCATGAATTGAAAAGACTTAAACGTGGATTGATATCGAATCAACCACAGGTCGAACTCACGAAACTCCTCAAGAACGATTATTGGTTTCAATTATGCTAAGTCGCATATGATAGAATTTCAACCACAAACTCTAGTCCATTTAAGGATATTGGACTTTAGAGAATTAAGTGACCACCATTGGACATTACTTCATCAAATTTCTTAATTATTGATAAACCCTGAATTTTTGGATAAGTGAAATCGGGCCAGAAATTGGAAGCCTAACAGGCTACATGCCCAAGTTAGGCCTAAATTGGATGAGTCAAGCCCAAACCCAAGCCCTATGTGCATGAATAGTGTGCGTACTATTGGACCTGCATTATTTTCCAATTTTATAGAGCTTTCTATGGTTTAAATCTCACAAAACTTCCTTCACAAATTTTTTTCAAAACATCTTGATTTATAACATACTTTAATTTCAGTTTTTTTTAGATGAAATGGTTGGTATGAAAGACTGCTCTTTTACCGTGTGAAAACTATCAAGTGTAGTGAAAACAGTAACCTATTGGTCTTCTCGATTTTTTATAATTTTTTTCCTTTGGAATATGTGTATGCTTCCTTCAACAAAGTTGTAGAGGACATATATATCTACAACATACTAAAATTTCAAAGCGTTTTATGAAGATTTGAATGTCGAAATAGGTTTTCTTCTGCGGTCAATGGAATTGTTCAACGGATGAGATTTTGGGTTGCCTTTGGTGATTTACTGCTCTTTATATAAAACGAATTATGCTTGGATTCCTCATGAAAAATTTTATTTAAAGTCTTCTCTACAATATATTAAATTTTTATAATTTTTTGAATCCGTTTGATAAAATAATGACATTTATTTCAAAAATTGCTCGAAACTATTCTTTTCATTGGAAGGAGAGGGCTATATGTTCACTCTTGAAGGACAAGCTTAGACAATTGCATGGTTGAGATCAACCCTTACTTCCCAAGTTTGGAGCCATCATTGTAAGATCTTGGCATTTAATGCATGTAAGGACGTGAATAGTGCACGAATAGTGCGCGATCTTGATGAAAAGACCAAAATGTCTTTCCTTTGGACTAAAGACAAAAGGACAAATTTGGAAATGGGCAAGTGAAAGGGCGGTACAAGCTTGTGGGTGGCAAAGGAAGAGTAAGCTTGAAGGTTTTCTAGTCTACCTAGCTAGTCTAGTCTAAGCTCTATGCACTCAAGTACTCAAATCTCTCCATTAATGCATAGATCTTGCTTCTTTAAAAAATCCTCCTAGATTGATTGACATGAGTCCAAGAAGATGTGGATTTGATGGGTATTAATGGGAAAGATTTCCCTTTGTCTCTCTCTTTTTCTCTCTCCTCTCATTCCCTTTGGTTCCCACGGCAATTCTCTCTCTCTTCCCTCATTTTCTCTCATTTTATTTCTCTGTCTACCCTTTGGACGAATTTTTTTCATGTTCTTCCTCATTTCATACCCATTTCTCTTTCATTTTCCTCTCTAGACTCACCGATAATTGACCACCATAATTGCCCTTCACACCGTCGTTCCCATCACTGAGTCAAAGCTTTCGAGCTGAGGAAATTGCTGTCCAGCCTCTCATAGCATCTCTCTCTCTCTCTCTCTCTCTCTCTCTCTCTCTCTCTCTCTCTCTCTCCTCTCTCTCTCCCTTTGTTGGTGGTTTGGACACTGCCAGTCTAAGGGAGGCTGTTCACTGCTAAGCTGGCGTCATATCATCACCTGAGACACCGTCCGACCCTCCCACGTGTGCTGTGGAGGCGTGACCTGACAATTGTTGTTCGGCCTTGCTGCTCCTCCCCCGACGCTTTTTAAAGCTTGGACTTAGGTGTAAGTGGCTTTCTAGCCCTTGATTAGGGTGAGAATAAGATTAAATGGTGTTTTGTTGATGTGATAAGTGGGTTTTATGTGATAAGTAATCATTGGATTCCGATAGGTTATCGAGTTTTGGGCAATAATTTATCAAGGTTTGGACGATAGGTTATCCATGTTTGGACGATAAGTTATTGAGTTTTGGACGATAGGTTATCATGTTTAGGGCTATAGGTTATCACGTCTTGGTGTAATAAGTTATCAGTACGTGATAAGTTATTAGGTTATGATAAGTGAAGTGTGATATGTTATTATAATTTGTAATATGTGATTATTATATGCAATAATAAAGTGATAAATTATATTGTAATGATATGTGAAATGATGTTGTGATGAGACATGTTATAAAAAATAAGTTTTGATATTATGATATGTTGCTATAATATGCCATGATAGGATGATACATTATTATGTGGTGACGTATGTTTTTATGTAGTAACGTTGTGATAAGGCATGTGATAAGTGATTTAATGACTTATATTCAAGTATGATAATTTTTCTATATTATATGTTATAATGGGGTGACGTATTGTGATGATGAGTGAAATGTGTTATTTAAATGAGTCTTGAATAGTTTGTGATGACAATATATTATATGTGTTCATTGGAAGCAATTGTTATACATATATTATGTTCATTGTACATGGTCGACATGTGAGAACACCCCCGAGCCTCTAAGATCATGCCACGACGGGCCGGTCATTTCTTAGTCTTGGTGCAATACTAAGACATATCGTTCCCAAGCTAAGTCTGATACTAGGTCAGTGATCATGTCACGGCGGATCGGTCCTTTTTTGGTCTCGGTGCAATATTGAAGCATATTATTTTTTATCCGGATTGGACTTAGGCTGGTGCTCAACATAACGAGTCAAGCTATGTATTCTCATTTCATGCTCGTCATATTTTATTGTTGTATTTTTCGATAGATCATGAGACACACTATGCTTGGCACGCTATTGAGGTATTCATACTTGTTTAATGAGAAAGATAACAATGGATGTGAATGATGATGTGTTCATGTGATCATATAAAGACCCTCATGCGTTTTACATGAGCTGTGAACTCGTCTTGATACGTTTTACGCGGGACAATACCCAATTAGGTTCGGATGCCCTTAAGTCAACGGGATACCGTTTGCTAATGGATTTCGGAACGAAACTTCTTATAGGAATGCCCTTAAGTCAACGAGATGCCGTGTTCGATAGAGCAAGACAATATCCAGTTATGCCAGATGATTACGAACCTTTGGGTTGGCCTTGGGCCTTAAGCGGCCGTAATAATTTGAGAGCATGGTCCCGAGGATTACATGGTAGTATGGGATGCCATGCAATTCTCGAGACGCCACGTGTATAAAGTGTATGAATCCTGAGTGCATATGATGAGAATGATGCCATTATTGGGAATAAGAAGTTATTTTTTTTATATTTTTTATTTCTTTTTCAAATCTATTCTTTGGCCCTTTTTTTATTCTGCATAATAGAAAAATTAACTATCGTTACCAAATGAATTTTCGTTTTTTTTCTAATCCGGGAACAAGAAGAATTAAAAAAAAGAAAATGTTACCATGTAGGCTCAAAGAGTTGGGCTCTGGTTTCCCCGCCTCCAGTAGCCTCCTCTTAACAAGAGGAAGCCCAGCTCTAGAGAGTGCGCCCACCTGGTCCACCTCCATCCAACGGCCCTCCATTCTCCTCGGAGCGTCCAATCACCTCAACCGGCGTGTTACGTGGAACGTGAAGGCCAAGCCCCACACGCCCACACGTGCGGCGCCCGGACACGTCAGCCACCGCAAAAGTCCGAGAAGAGCGGAAAATCTCTTCCTGGACCCGGATCCATCATGCCAGATGAATGACGACGGTTGATCCGTATGGGTGGGGCTAGTGCCTTCGCCAGTCCCATTAGATCAACGGGTGTCACGCACTTGCTCTGCTAGATCCGGATCTCCTCAACGGATCCCCCACAACGGGGCCCCCTGAGGCGACGTGGCGCCCCCTTACTGGCCTAGTGACGTGGGCCCCGCTTGGTTTATCCATCTTCCCCCTTCTCGTTACTTCCCAAAAGATATAATTTTTTCTCCAAGTGAGAGAAATTAAAAATAGTCTCTCTCTCTCCCTCCCTCCTCGGAGCAGTTGTGTAATCTCATTTTCTCTCTTCCTCCGAAAGTTGAATAGCTGGACCGCGAACCCAAAAGCCTTTGCGGTTTCGCCCCTACTTTGGCGCTCTGCGATTTCCCGCTGCAAATCCTCTCGAACGAAACCCTAGCTTTCGCACTTCGGCTCGCCTGTGATCCTCTGGAATTTGAAGAATCGAGTCGGTTTCTCGCGGCCTCCGCGCGCGCTTTCTTCTAGATCCGTCCTCGGATTTCAGATTCATCATCGAGACATGTTGCGGTTGGTTCTGGATTGACGAGAGTCGGTTTCTCGTGAGATTTCGGTAGCTTTTTTCCTGGATTGTTAGGAGAGCTCGAGATAGCAATTAGTGGAAGCTTGCATGTGGCGACGTAGACTTTCCTCCTCGCGAGCCGTCGTTTGGCGAGATTGATGGTGTTAGTGCGATTTGGTGGTGCTGTTTGTATCTATTTAGGGAATTGAAGTTTCGATGATGCTGCGGATTTTCTTCTGGTTCATTTAGAAGGTGTTTCTCTTTGATTTGAACTGAAGTTGGATTTGGACCCGAGTGGCGAACTCATAGTACTTGCAAACGGATTCAGGTACAGTCGTTACTCGTTTGGCTCTCGATTTGCTCGGTTGCCTGGGTTTCGTCTAGCTGTTGAATGCTGTCGTGGGCAATAGCGACACTGTTTTCGCTTGAATGTGCCAAGGAATTGCGTTTTGATGGCAGAAGATGGAGCTTGTCTGGATGTTTCGTCAGATGTGGTCATGGAGGGGAAGAATTCTCCAAAAGATGAACTGAAGCGTGAACGTGAATGCACCGCAGATGATGCTGTGCCGTGTTCTTCTCCCGTGAAGAAGCAAGCTATAGAAGCTTCTAATGAGGACACGCATTCTGAAGTGTCCAATCCCACGGTGTGCCAGAAAGCGAATGCCACAAGCTTTCAAGATATAACCAGCCCACCAGCTGAATCGTTGAGTGCTAAGCTGGTTGCCTCTGGTGAAGTTACGTCTAAATGTTCAGCAAATTTGAGTTCAGAAGAGACTTTGAGCAATGAAGAATATGGTCCAAATGATGCAGAATCTAATGGGACAGCCGAAAAACCGGAACCAGTTATAACGTCCTCTGTTGTATTGGAGATTCCTAAGCATGCTAGTACCACTGGGATCAGGAAAATCACATTTAAGTTCAGTAAAAGAAGGGAGAACTCCGATAGTCTGTGTACTTCCTCGGTTGTGGAGCCAGCATTCCGTCATGCAACTAGTTGCTTAGCGCATGGAAGTTCTAGGGAGGAGCAAGAGCTAGACTTTCCAGGAAAAAGATATCCTCTCAGCAACCTCAATATATATGGTCGCAATATGGAATTGAAAATGTCTAAGAAAGTTGTTCCTAATAGTTTCCCTACGAATGTTAAGAAGCTATTATCAACTGGCATCCTTGAAGGAGCTAGGGTGAAATATGTTTCTGGTGCACATGAGGTTGGTTTATGATTTATGTTAAACTTCTTTACATATATGTGAAGGTGAATTTACGAGGGCATGTTATTCTTTCCAATTTTTTCCAGGAGTTACAGGGGATAGTCAGCCGTGGTGGATACCTCTGTGGCTGTTCTTTGTGCAATTTCTCAAAAGTGAGTTCTCTGATTCTTTTGCCCTTATGCATTGAGTGTTCATGCTGTTGGTTTATCGAGCAGTTGACCTCACTGCTGTTTGCAGGTTGTCACAGCATATGAGTTTGAGCAGCATGCTGGATTCAAAACTAAACACCCTAATAATCACATATACCTAGAAAATGGAAGGCCTGTCTATAGCATTGTTCGAGAATTGAAGACTGCTCCGCTAAGTGTACTAGAAGAAGTGCTCAAGGATGTTGCTGGTTCAGCAGTCAATGAGGAGGGCTTTCAGGTCTGGAAAGGTGATGACCTTTGGTTTATAATTTTCATAGTGTTGATTTTGTCTTGATGTGTTACTGAAATGGTCCGTCCATTCATCTTTATAGCAGAAAAAAGTTTATGCTGCCCGCTCTGATCTTCTTACCTTCTGATTGGTTAAATCAAGCAAGCAAACAGGTTTTTAATCGTAAAGGATCAAGAAATGCAGCTTCATTAACATTTTTGTGCTCTGTTAGGATTGGGCAAATCTTAGGCTAGACAAGATATTGTCATCTTGTTTTAGTCCAGGACATATTTTGTTGTTTGATGCGGAAATTGACTCGTTCTCTTACATGCAGAGAACCTTGAGCAAGACATTGGAAGCAATGAAGGTGCTGAAAAGTTCTTCCTTCAATCACGTCTAAGGTCTGTGATTTCTCCATGATTGATTTCTTTATCAGTGGTTGCATCCTCACTCGAAGTAGAGGCATATTGCCTAGGTGAGAAATAGGGTTTTGCTAATCATCGTTTCTTCTATTGATTGTAAGTCCTACTGGTTAATATGCTGCAGTATTTTATTACTTTAGAAAATTCGTCATATATTGATACTTCTATAATACAAATCTGCTTATTGGTCTTGCTGTTAGCTCCTTCCAGACTTTTCAGTTTTTATTTATATGGTCGTTATACACTCAATGCTATGCATCTAGGAAAATATGAGTACTTCTAATTGCTATTGCAGAGAGTTACAAGTGGCAAGATCTTCTTAGGGCTGGGCTGATTCACTGTTGAGCCATTGTGTTGTGTTTGCAATGTCCCTTGTTCGATTATATTACTTGTATTTTTTATTTCTACCATTTAAGATTTGATCTTTACCTAACACTGAACACTTCATACTTAAAGTAATAAAATTCATGTGGAAGATTTTGATGAGTTCTAATAATTAAAAAGTATTATTTTGTTTTGGTGGAAAGTGGCAAGTACTTTTCAGAAGTCAATAGGAACAGGCCTTTAATCTGGTTCATGAGTAAAAAAGCAAACAGCATATTCTGCTTATGCTTTCACTGTGCATAGTACCAGATGCTAATTACCCACTGTTTGGAAGCCATTGGGTAAGTGGCCTAGTGGTATGAGCGAGGGGTGATGGACGGACTGGAGAGGGTTTTGAGACCCCTGGAAAGCCCAAAAGCAAGGTGCTTTAGAGAAGAGAGGAAATGTAGCACAGCATTAGCTAGTTGATGAAAAGAAGGATTGTTTGAGTATTTCCTTTGATGTGTAAAAAGACCTGCGGGGGCATGAAATGTAGATAAATTGGCAGGTACTTTTCAGAAGTCAACACAAATAGGTCCACAAGCAGGTCCTTAATCTGCTTCATTAATTGTTAAATTTGTTCTTTTTCCCGATAGCATGAAAGCAAATGGCATTCTTCTCCTCATGCTTTCACTGTGCATATTGCCAGATGCTAATTCCTCATGTTTGGCTGCCATGGGGTAAGTGGCCTGGTGGTATGGGAATGGGGTGATGGAAAGGATGGACAGGGTTTCAAAATCCCTGGAAAGCCCAAAAATACTAAAGGAAACAAGCTGACGATCTGGAATTTTTTTTGAGATTGATGTTGTGACTTAAAGTAGATCAATGCACTGAGGGGATACCACTACTTAAGCTGATGTGATGTCTATCTGTGGCTGAGAATCGTTCTTTTAAGCAGATAATTATTGACATTTAGATTGTATACCAAGATTACTTTGGGCTTAAATCACTGTGATTTTATACCATTTTACAGCAGTCAAGATGTAGAAGGAAATGGAGGCCCTGGTTGGTGTTCTCCGTTGGACAACAATGCTATTCGATGTGAGGGGAGATTGGATGATCACAAACGTGCAATGAAAAAGTACTCTCTCTGACTGTCTCTACCTTTGTGCTTGTGTGCACTTGCATGTTTGCATTTGCCGGTATGCTCATTTGCATATGTGCATGCGCAATGTGCTTGTAATGTGTACTCGCATCCTCTATGTAAATAAGATATGTTATGGTATGTCCTTTGCACTTAGATTATTTATATTTCACTTTTTTTGCTTTCCAGACCAGGTTCGTACATTTATAGCGAATTTGTGAAGCATAAGAAAGCCATTGAAGGATCTTGTAGGAGAAGGTATGTTCATCTCCCCCCCCCAAAAAAAAAAAAAAAAAAAAAAGGGGGAAAGAAAAAAGATCACATTGTTTTTGTTTGCTGGCCAGGAGATTCCTGAGTTGAGATCATCTCTCTCACTTTTACGCTTTATTTGTCTTCTTTACTTGATTATTATTGCTGTATGTGTGCAAATTTTTGAAACAGGGATAATGATCTACATAAGCTACTTTTTATGCCAAATGGACTTCCAGATGGAGCTGAGTTGGCTTATTTTGTTAAAGGACAGGTTGTTGCATTTTGGGGTTTGAATCAAAATATAGGAATGAATGCCAATTATACTAACACTTCATGTTATCATTATGCAGAGATTATTAAGGGGATACAAACAGGCAAATGGAATTGTCTGCAGTTGTTGTGACAGAGAGGTAATCTGGCTGAAGGATCTTTTAACATTTAGAGTCAATACTCTAAGTACGCACAATCTTGTGAAAGTACAGGGTTGCTCCATTCTTTTGAGAAAACAGCTCAAAATCAATCTCACTATCATTATAGAAAAGCTTCCAACCCCTTACAATCTGATAAATATTCGTTTGCATCCTTTGTTATGTGATGAAAATATACAATTCTGCATTTTCAACTTTCACAGAAGGGTGTTCTTTTATGTGTTTTCTATCATCTACATAGCATGGTTGTTTTAAGCAATTTACGCTTAATATTTGAGGAGCCCTTTTTTGTGGCTCACCTTTGCTATTTTTCATATAACAGATTAGTCCATCACAATTTGAAGCCCATGCTGGGATGGCTGTCAGACGCCAACCGTGAGTATTCTAAATATTCTTGTTGACATTCTTAAAATAGTTGTTCAATTGTGTTGGTTTGAGCTAATTTTGTTCTTTTTTGGCAGCTATCGACACATCTATACTTCAAATGGACTCACACTGCATGATATAGCTCTATCACTTGCAAATGGACAAAATCTTGCTGGTACTAGTGATGATATGTGTACAGTATGTGGAGAGGGAGGAGATTTGATTCTCTGTGTTGGATGTCCACAAGCTTTTCATGCAGGTATTCGCCAGTGTTATTTTTTTTTTCACAGTGGGGGAATTGTCCGTGGTGTAGAAAATTAGTTGGAAGAGAACAACTGTACAATCAAACTGTCTGGGATCACAGATAATGCACTCTACTTTCTTATTCCATAAACTTTCTTATTGCATAAAGAAAATAGAAGTCAACCTATATGAGTATACAGATGCTTATACAATTTCTTTATAGTTCCGTTTTATAAAAGCAAGCTGCTAACTATTACATTCTAAAAGTGTTATAGTATTTCCCTAATACTGATTCTAAGTAATTTTAGCTAGTGTTCAGAGATGATCTTGCCTCCTTATTTGCTTTGGAGTGTGGAATAATAGATTTTAGCCTATAAAAAGATCAATCTCTTGTAATTTCCTTGAGTACCGAGTTGTTAATGCGATACAGTTGGACTTTGGCTCTCTCTCTCTCTCTCTTTTGTTGGAGGTTCATATTTTGTGGTATTAGAGTGTGGACACCTAACACAATGGTGTTGCTCTCTCTCTCTCTCTCTCTCTCTCTCTCTCTCTCTCTCTCTTTTGTTGGAGGTTCATATTTTGTGGTATTAGAGTGTGGACACCTAACACAATGGTGTTGCTACTCTCATCTAACAATGAGGTCCTCAGTGATGAATGCTTGGAAGCTTCTTGTAGTTCTCTGTGTAGCTTAGAAGGATGGTGTTAGTAGAACATGAGATATCATGAATCAATTATTGATCGAGTTCATTTTGCATGAACCATTACTGTCTTGTACTACTTCATTACGCTAATGAATATTTATCCAATTCTCTTCTTGACTGAGAGGAATTACTGCAATAAATAATACATCAACCATGTATTTGACATCTTTTCTGATGTTTCTAATAATATTGTGCCTCAAGTTCGACTATTTTGATGGGTAATATTCCTTGGGCGATTATTTTTTATATTTTATTTTTATGATAATTTCCATGGCCAGTGCTGCTGGACCATTAAGTCGCTGAGTCTTCATGATGAAATGTTTCTGGCCAAATGTGTTCTGGTCCCTGATGCTACCAGCGAGAAAGCTATACTATATGATCTTATCACCTCAAGCTGTCCCACGATGTTCTGGACAGTTTGGTGCTTAAAAGGGTGGAAATTCCAACATGCATAGTCGAGCATCTGAAGCATTCAAAATAAGCTTTTTCAGTATGATTTATTTGCCAAATGAGCTACCATAATTTATGGTTGCTCCATCTGTCTTGTTAGACTCTTTCATGTTTATCTAGTTTGTTTGTTGCTTTAAATGTCATCATCTCTCTAGCGGTTCGCAAATCGGGCCATTGTATAAATTTCTGGTTTTTCCTAGTGTCTTGATTTTATTCCTGGTGGTCATAGTTATTTGATTTTCTATATGGGAAGTAGTTTAATTAATTAGAAAGGCTTCAGGTGCTGAGATGTATTTTCCATCATCATTTTTAATGTGCGGGCTATTTCTTTCTTCTTCTTTTTTTTTTTTTTTTTTTGTGCAGCTTGTTTGGGTTTGCTTTCTACCCCACAGGATGATTGGTGCTGCTCAAGTTGTAAAGATAAATCAGTCTCTTGTAGAAAAATATGTCCTGGAGATTCAAATGCTTCGAGACCAATTATGATACGGCTGACACGTGTCGTCAGAGAACCTGAAGTTGACATTGGTGGTTGCTGTGTCTGCAGGTCAGGCGATTGTTATAATTTGATACTTTATATCTTGTGCATGGCTGGAGCAGTGGCAGCCTTATCTATACCTCTTTCCTTTACTATTAAGCGGTCGTGAGGTTATAGCGTGAGACTACACTAGCACTAGATGAATTGTAACGGTGTGATTGAGCTATCAAGATCTACAAGGTGTTGAACTGGACTTGATATGTCAACTTAAGCTTAACCGAGTGGCAATATCGATTAAGCTCACATTTTGTTTTGATAGTGATATTAATACTTAGGGCTGACTTAAATATTTTTAAAAATATATAACACCCTTGTTTTTCCTATGTAAGTGGTCTGTGTTTGACATTACTTCTGAATCGATCATGCGAATAAGAAATCAGTGGAGTTGCACAAATTTGAGATCATCAGAAGTTGTCTCATATAGTGACACAGGAAGTCGACTAAACTGGAGAGACGCCACACAAACTGGATAACCACACATTAAAATTTAAAAAAAAAGGAGTAAACTAATAACCGACAACCTATCTGCGAAGTAAATAAATTGTAAAATCTGAAATCAGTCACAGCAGAACAACAATAGTGAGTAGAAGAGGAAGCTCCAATTAGGTGCCATTTCTCAATTGTGAGTTTGAGAGAGAGAGAGAGAGAGAGAGAGAGGGGGAGAAAAAGAAAGGGGAAGGGAGGGGGGGGGGCGCAGGGGGAGAAGGTGGAGGGTTTGAAAACTCTGCAAGATAGAAAGCAATAGAAAGCAGAGAGGACCGGTATAGATAAGCAGGCATAAGAGCACATTTAATTCTTTAGTTTTTTTGCTATATTTATTGGAAAAAAACAAGGCACCAGCCACTTATGCTTGTGTTTTAACCTCTTACTTTCATCTTTTCCTATTCTTTTTTTATCATTCACTGTTAAGTTTGTGCTAAATGAAAATGTGAAAACTGAAATAAAGATATCGGTTTCCTCTGAGATAGGCATGAATTCCCCAAAGGTATATAGATTTTAGAATTCAGATGATGGTCAAAGGGAACATAAAACTATCATGGGAGATGATGCTAATAGTCCCCGTTTGAAGTTTTTTTTTTCTGGATGGCTGGTGTTCATGCCTTCACGCTTCTATTTTAAATCTATTCCTTTCTAGACAGATCAGGGTTTGTTGCAATACATCTCTCTATATATATTCGTCTTCTGAACTGCCTTGTGACTAATTTTATAATCTCTAATTACTGCTTCCAGAAAGTTTTGTTTGACAGCAAAATAAGCAGCCAGATAAGTTTAATGGAGGCATATATTCATCAGTTTGTTCCATTCTTCCCTCTTTTAGAACTTTTGCTTTTTTTTCCTCTTGTTGTTTGTGGCTTATAAAAGATAATTTAGGTTTAGGAAAGGTACTCCGATGTCCATTCTTTTCTTTAAAGTGCATATTTGACACTTCATGGCAATCCCGCCATGTAATTTCTATAGAGGATGGGAATATCATACACAGCATCACTTTTTCAATCCTCCTTGATATGTATGTCTATGATTTTTTTTTTTAATTTGCTTTAGAGTTCGATCTTCCCAATTTCGATTATTTTATACATGCAGTTAGTGGAAGTTACAGCCATAATTCATCTCTCTAGTGATTGTAGTAAAAATTAAGTCTAAGTTTCTTGTTTTAAAGAAGATTCAGAACAGGGAAGGCTACATTCAATTTGACATTGTAGTCAGTAGTTAGGATTCATATATTGACAAACGCGTGTAGTTCTGTTTCCTTTGAAGTTGATTTAATTTATCTTTGCCGTGTTTAATTGTTTGATTCTATTCCTATTAAGGTTCAACTCGTCTCCTCCCCTCTCCCCTCCCCTATATCTTTTTTGCTTTTTTCCTCTCTTCTTAGAATTTCATAAATTTCGCATCTTTTACTTCAGGAGCCATGACTTCAGTGTTGGTACATTTGACGAACAAACAGTTATGCTGTGTGATCAAGTAAGCTGAGTTCCATTGTCATGCTTCTCCATTTTTTGTCTTATTGCTGCTCAAATATTGGAATTTTGTTTCTTTTATTTAGTGCGAGAAGGAATACCACGTCGGCTGCTTGCGGGAGATTGGACTTTGTGATCTGAAGGTGGGTTTGGAAAGTGAAATTATTGTGAACTGTGGTAAAAGTATGGGATCTAAGTTCCAGTTATCGTTCTGCAGGAATTGCCTAAAGATAAATGGTTTTGTTGTGATGACTGCGACAAGATTCACATCGCTTTACAAAAATCTCTCTCCGCTGGATTTCAGACCATCCTGGCATCTTCTTTAAGTACAATAAACAGTAAGCATATTGAAAAAGGGCTTCTCATTGATGGATTAATGGATGATGTCCAATGGCGAATTTTGAGTGGGAAAAGTCGGTTCCCTGAGGATCTACCTCTGCTTTCGAGGGCCACTGCAATTTTTCGAGTAAGTCATGATGGCAATGTCTGTTCTTTTTCCTTCTTATCCTATTAGGGACCTATTGTCTTGCTAGTGTTTCTTTTTTGTATGTGTTGTGTTGTTAAATTTGGAAGTATGCCTATCACTTCTTTTCCCTGTATTAGTCCATAGATGCACCCATATAAAAACAAGAGAAAAGTTACTATTTGAGGAATTAGATTAATTGGGAAGAATGTGCTGTGAAATTGTTTAGATGAGAGCTTGTGATGCTTAGTCGGCATTGCAATTTCCACTACTAGATGTGCTTATATTTTGTGTCTGGACTGAAAGTCCTTACATAGAACATGTTATATTCTGTCCATTTGAACATCGATAAGGCCCATATTAGGGTTGCCATTCAACTGAATGATTTTCTTTTGTCTTTGGGTGATTTTGTTTTTTGTATAAAAAGTTATTTTCTTTTCCAATCGAGAAACAAATTATTACATGTTGTTCTGCATCTGATTTTCTGAGTGACTTAGAATACATACTATCTACATTGAGTATTGGGGGCATCAACTGAAATTTACAAAACTATGTACGTGGATGATATTATTGTTGGATAATAACTGGGCTTTTCTTACACATTGTGAATTTGACCCCATGTGGCAGGAGTGTTTTGATCCTATTGTCGTAGCATCAGGTCGCGATCTCATACCTGTCATGGTTTATGGGTAAGTTCTTTTGCTGATGCTTTATGCTCTTAATACCTCTATGTAAATGTTCTGAAACTATCATTTCCATCAGTTTCATTACTTTCATTATTAGTCTGTTGGAATCTTTACTGTGACATTTATGTACTATATTGCTTCCGCATTTTGCTCTTCTAAATATTGACTAACATGAAAAGCATTTGGTCGTTGTGCCATTGATCTGCACTTATGATTTAGGCTCTTACTACATTCTTTGATTTAGCTCCCAGTTGTTTGGACCTTTACTTGTCAAATAGAGCTCCGCAATCTCAATAGTTGGTAATTTCTCTTAATGCACGTTCTCCCAAATTGATTTGGGTCTTGGAATAGCTATTAAATGTTTGGTTATGATGGTATTGCATTCAAGTTCTCTTTCAATTTCATCCACTATATTATGGTAGAACAGGGGGTCCATTTTCACTGCAGCTTTTTTTCTTTTTTTTTTTGGCTTTTGAAAGTTTGGCAATTAACTTCAACAATAGGTATATATCTCAATAGTTTTCTTTATTGGAATTTCTTGTTGGTAATGTGGAAATCAAGTATTATCCAATATCCCGTTCAAAAGAGTTGAAATTTCTGTAGAAGGAATGAGAACTCTTCTCCCTCCCTGAATTTATATTAGTAAATAAAAAGCAGCCACTGGATTAGTTTCAAGAAGATTGCCATTGGGATTGATGATTGTTTTATGCGTCTTGCACGTTGCATCCACTTCTCTGGATTTGAGCGTGTTTTGGGTCGCATTCTTGGAAACAATAATACACTATTATGATTCTTCATTTGGGTTGTCTGCTTCTTCTCATGCTTTACATGTAATCTAATTGTTCTTTAATTTATTTTTATTTTTTTGTAGGAGGAATATCTCCGGACAAGAATTTGGTGGAATGTATTGCGTAGTTTTAACAGTGAAGTATGTTAGTGTGTTAAAGTTCTTCTTTTCGTGCAGTCTTACATGTAATTGTTTCCCGACCATGATATTGTGAGTAATTCCTCATGGAAAAGGTTGGGTTCATGTGCAGGTCTGTTGTTGTGTCAGCTGGTCTTCTTAGGATTTTTGGGAGGGAGGTTGCTGAGCTTCCTTTGGTTGCTACAAGTAGAGAGCATCAGGGAAAAGTGAGAAATTCGCTGTTCTTTTTAGTCCCTGGCTGCTAGTACCTAAGGTCCTGTTTCTTGGAGTATTTTGACTTATTTATACATATTTTTTTCCAGGGTTACTTCCAAGCACTATTCTCTTGTATCGAGGGGTTACTTTGTTCACTGAATGTGGAGAAGCTGGTGCTTCCAGCAGCTGAAGAAGCCGAGTCAATTTGGACAAAAAGATTTTGTTTCAGAAAGATGAGTGATGAACATGTAAGCCATTTCTTTTTCTTTTTCTTTTTCTTTTTCACGACCCCTTTTTAGCGGAGGGAACAAAACTGCAGCTGCATCAAAGAAAGTGAGATGAACCAAAGAAAAAGAACGGTCAGAATTTGTGGGGTAATGGCATCATATGTGCATTATAAGGATAACAATGGATTGGTGGACCGTTTGATTCCTGTTCTTTTGATATGTTGCATAGCACATGGAGTCCAGCTTGGACTTAGATCTTTGGTTGTGTTGTCAGCAGTTAGAGCTAGGCTTTTGGGTGAAAAAGTAGCGTAAGTGGTGTGGATCGATTGACCTTAGCATCATGTACATGGATTTATTTCATAGTTTCTGCAATCTTGTCTAACAAAATATACGCGACTCAGTTCTTGTCTAATCCAAAGATTAGGTTAAGAGGGTTTTTAATGAGCTACGATTTTATTTACATTGCAGTGAGTTGGTGATGATTTTTCTCCCTCTCATCTCAACTTTTGTTTTTCACTTGGATTTTCAGTGGTGACTTTTTGTTTTCTAGTTGGATTCACTCTGTGCATGGTTCTCTTGTCCCGCTCCCTGCCTCTGCTTAATTTTCCACAACTCGATCTTTGTTGATATGATCTTCTGAATCTGACTTGAAGGATTTCGTATTAAACTGTCAGATTCCCTGTTCCTCATGTTGTTGCTGTGTATTTAATTAATCTTTTGAATAATAAGAAATTGAATAAATACCTGTTTCTTTGTGATTATCCTGAGGCGAGCAGTTTCATGTGCCATCTTTTATCTTTTTCTAATGGAATGCTGTAGAGCCCTGCTGACAAAAAATATTCGTTTTTTCCCTACCCAGTTCAAGAAGCACATGGGGGATCATCAGCTTACCATTTTCAAGGGGACATCAATGCTGGAGAAGGAGGTGCTGGCAAAGAGAGATTAACAGCTTTTTCCCTTTTGGTGGAAGATTCATCGAGGTTGATATATTTGTTAGTTCTTCTTTCTTCAATTCCTTCATGTAGAATCTAGTCCTGCTTTTACATTCTTGTTACTCTGGGGTCTTCATTGGTGCCGAAATCCACACTGTAGGATTTTTGCTTGTGTTGACATTACATTAGAATTAGATAGCGAGATAAAGCAATGTTTTGAGGCTAGAGAGGTGTCTTGTAAAAAGGAAAATCGATGCGTGCTCACATTTTTATTACGCATGCATATCTCAAGTGTTTCTGGTATGTTTTGCTTCTCTTGCAAAAAGACTAATAAGACTGCTTTTTGTTTTTTTTCAAGTGGACAGCGACCTAGATCACCCACCGAGTTTTTCTGGTTTCATTTTGGATTTACCGTCTGATTGTCTAATTCGTCTCAGCTCTTGTTGTTTACGGTTTTTATCCATGGGCAATGAGTTTCGATGTATTTATAGAAGCTTTCTCAATGGATACAAAACACCCATGCTTTGGCGCCTGCGTGCTACAATGGTCGAGACAAAGGGTCGCGGGAGCAGCTGTGGTAATATAGAGGATGCAAGCGTTATCGAAGCTTCAAAATATGGACATGGTTCTGATATAATGTCAAGTGAAGTCGTGCTCTCTCTGCACGTTTATGAATGTGATTCGACCTTAATCATGTCTCAATATGATTAAAGCTTACTTAATCAGATACACACAATATGGAAATATGCAGCGAAAAAAATCTCTGATCATTAACTACCGCCCGCGGTGGCTGCGCTGGATAAGCGCCCCCATGAAGTCTTCGCTGGATGGAGGGGTTCGAATCCCGCGTACCGCAAATCGCGTGACTCAAACGCGGCTGGGTCTGTGGTGGTGGCTCGGTCCGTTCTTCTCGCTGCATTGCCATTGTACGGGGGGTTCTCGGGTCATCAAAAAAAAAAAAAAAATCTCTGCTCATTATTTTTCTAGGAAACTAATGCTTAGTGATCATCACAAGAAATCCAAATTTTTTGGAACTTCCATCCGGTTCAAGGTAGACCTTGAATGGTTCCTTATTCGTTCTTCTGATAGGTTGGTTCATCGGAACAATGGCGTCGAGCTGAAAATGCTTGTTTGGACAAATATGGAGTCGAGCTGAAAATGCTTGTTTGGACAAATATGGAGTGCACGTCAACACATGACATGTCACGCTGGCTTGTTATTTTTTCAAAAATAAAGAATTCAAAAATAAAGAATTCCAATGTGTTAGGGATACGATATATATTAAATATACATGTTTAAATACATGATTATTTTAATCAAATTAAATTGATTCAAATTCATAAACAAATAAGTAATAAAAAAAAATAGTAGAATGAATTTACACTAAAAATATTAATTCATCATTTGTTAATATCATTTATTGTTTCAATTTGACAAATTCAATTTCATAAAATTTGGAGGAAAAATAACAAACTATCCATATTCTGGACTCTTGTGCCAAAATGTGTCGGAAGAAAAGAAAAAAATAAACATGCCGAGTGAATTGTGTGTTACAAAAAGTGAGAGTTGGAAGGAAGGAGAATATTAGGGTTTTTCTTCTTTTCCAATTTATTATTTTATTATTTTGTATTTTCTTTTACGTATTTGCATTTTGACTTCTTATTTATTGAAAATTTTTAAAATTGACCACATGCGCATCGAAATTACGTGTTAAAATTTCGGACTTAAGTTTTAAGAGAATTAATCAGGTGTCGAATTTTTCAACATGTGTTGATCGAGTGTCAAAGAGTGTTTGATATGTGTCGCAATATTCGATGTAATACGAAGGGTTCCTGAAGAGTATCAGTGCTTCATAACATGTCACTTTGTGACTACTTTCATTTCCCTTATGGGGTTAAGTAAGCACAACCACCTCAACTCAAATAGATTAAACAATGGAGGGTGTCGAAGCTTCATGGCAAGACGTAAACACCTTCAATTTTGGAAAATTGACACAATGTATCACAACTTACTCCCATCATGTCAAAATTATCTTTTTAGAATGAGAATTTTATCTTCTTTCAAAGAAGCATTTACCATTCGAATCATCGAATTTGCTATGATCATTTGCTTTATTTAGTGCAAAAAAGAATGCTCGTTGCCCCACGTTTGCTAGACAATTTCCAGTCAGGCGCTTCCGAAAAATTGGAAATTGCGGAATTGAATGAGTCAGGCGTTTATAATTTCAAACCCCCATCGCAATAGCCATCCCCGTTACTTTTTCTCATTTTTGGGGGGAAGGTGGGCAATCTCGCAGTAACCAGGGTTTATTTGCCAATTTGGAATTTCTAGAAGACTATGAGGGGTCAATCTGCAAAGTTAGAAACCATAAGGGAGTAAAAGGTAAATTAAAAAGATCTCTCTCTAGCGCTTATGTCGGCCGTATTCCGTCCCTAAACCCTAGTTAAACCCTCTATACCCCACGGATTCTCTCCAGATTCTTCCAACCCTTTCAATGGCGTTCTTCTCGAGCATTCGCAATGCGCTCGCGAAGTCCTCCGTGTCTCCATCGGTTTTCCAGTCTCAGCCCTCTTTGAGCAGCTTTTATTCAACGCTCACGGCGCCCAAGTTATTTGTCAGCGGTACGTGTTTCGTGTCTGCGTGATTCTTGTGTTTTGTGTGTTTCCCATCCCTTTTTCATCTGATTTGCTTTCGTCTGATTTTGTCTGGAAGCTAAAATCGGAGTTTTTAGTGCTGATTTTAACATAGCGCACGAGAAGAACCGAAATCATTGCTTCATGTTCAGTTTTCGTGGGCGGATTTTTGTCGCCCGAGTTAGTTTTGTCTTGTGTCGGTTTGATGGCGTGGAAGCACGTTTTGGAATTCGTTAAAAGGCTGTGATATTGAAGATCCATAGCTCTGCTAGCTAGCTGAATTGAAGTTTGATGAGAGCTTCGGTCATGTGTAGGTTCATGGCTAATGGTCCCAGGAAATGGAGAGTAGGTAGCAAATGGTTCTTTTATGTGGGTTCTTGGAAATTTTAGAAAAGGGTTTAACATGGAAATGGAATATCCACTCTTATCATTTGGTTGAATGGCCAATTCAATATCTACAAGCAGTTGAGATGATCCTAGTGATTGGTTGCTGGCATTTTCGCCATGTCATTTTCTTTGCGGTGAAATTCTTAATGATTGGGTATAATAGGTCCTTTTTTCTTCTTTTTTTTTAATTGGAGGATGGTTGGTGTTGTCAAGATCCCCTTAGTACCAAGACATCCGACATTCACAATGGCAATGATTTCACTAGCTTAACTGAACTGCAATAAAAACAACTTGCTTATATGTTGCATAGAATCGGATCTGCATTTCATCAAAGATGAGTGTATATACCTTTGCAATACTCCAAAATCTTAAGGCTGCCTGGTTTTTTATTGTTTTCTTTGGATGGTATTCCTCGATTCCGTTGTTATTATTTTGTTTTTTTCTTCTCCTGTCCGTGAATAGCTCTTCAGTTAGAGCTTTTATTGTGTCATTTACCTGATCCTGTACTTTCCCTGGAGAAAAGGGTAATATGGGAGAATGCAAGTCAGTGCTCGACTGTATGTCTAGGACTCTAGGAAGGGATTCAAGACAAGCAGGAGCAGCCTGTCTGATTTTTATTATATTACCCCACAATTTGGACAGTGGAGCCTTGTGCACTGGAATGCCCTTATAGTACTAGCCTAAGCACCTGCTTTTTTAGTTCTGTGGTGTTGCTTAATTGACATGATTGACCAGTTTGGACACTGTCCTGATGTAAATCTATTGACAAGTATGGGCACAATGAATTATATACCGTATCAGAATCTGTTAATTAGAGATACTTCAGTTCCTGAATGTAAGTCTGAGAAAGGACAATGACATCACTCCTAAAAGAGGAGAAGGTGATGGTTGGACTTTGGACCAAATTTGAGAAAATGTGGGAGTAGCTTGGCCACTTTGGCATCTGATGTTGACAAGTTTTTGCATAGAGAAGCAGCCATGAAGTTCTGGAGCTTTTAGTTCGGTTATCCTGAGAATAGGAGAGGAAAGCTGCTATGTATCGGTTGGAGACAAGGTTAAAGTTGTGTCCTTCTGTTTTATGCGCTTGTCCTGCTGCATCCTGTTCATGATGCTGCGTGCTTCAACTCTAATAGTCTTGTAATTAGGGCCTGCTATGTTAAACTTAGATATGTGTTCTTATCGAAAATCACCCTTGTTTTTCCAAAGAAAAGTTATTTAATGGGGGCTCCCTCTTCCAAACAAGGAAAGGGAAGAATAAGCTGCCCCACCTTAGTTTATCTACTACTCTGTTATTTTGGCATACTCAAGTATGCACAAACCATGGTTACTTTTTGATGTATATATGGCTTGGAATCTTTTCCGTTGTATATCATACTGTGTTATTTTGGCATACTCAAGAGTTAATTTTGAAAGGTGATCTAACTTTGGCTTTGTCATCTCAAGTTATTCTCACTAGCATATCATACTGTTTCACAGTCTTATGTCTTGAACTTTCCCTTGTTTTATGTAAAGAGCTGTAATGAGATTTGCTTATATAAGTCATACTGTATGATTGAGTGGATGCCCTTTTCTGCTGTGCTCGACAGGCCTTTCTAGAATGACGACAGATGAAAAGCTTCAGGAGGCATTTGCAGCTTTTGGAAATCTTGTTGAAGGTACGCCCCTTGACTTATTTGATCTTTTGTTCTTTTGGGGCATCTGTCTGATAAGATCAGATCATAAATTGCTTATTCTGGTATGTCATCTTGCGATCTTGCAGCGAAGGTTATTACAGATAGGATGTCTGGCAGATCGAAGGGGTTTGGCTTTGTCACATATGAAACAATTGAAGAAGCAGAGAAAGCCAGAGAAGGAATGAATGCTAAATTTCTAGATGGATGGGTTATTTTTGTTGACCCTGCGAAACCAAGGGAGCTGAGGCCTCCACCTCAACAAGAGCCACAACCTTCGGAGACTGGTTTCAGGACCAATAAGACCGTTGGATGGTGTGGTTAATGCTTGTTGTGTCCATTGTTCCCATTCTTGATTGTGGTTCTACACTCTAATTTATTTGGTGCCTGATGCTCTTGGATTAATTGAGAAGTGGATCAAAACCATTGTTTGGGATGAGGATTGTCAAGTCTTCATATATTAACTCGATGTCTATAAATCATGTGCTATTCAACTTTTCATGCTCCTTTTTGCTTCTGATATTTTGCTTTTGCCTTGCCTGAATTCTAGCTTCTTGCGGTCTCCCTCCCTCCCCCCTCCCTCCCCCAACCCAGCCATCAACGCATCTGGATTCGTGTAGTTTGCTCATTTAGGAATTTGATTCCCGAATTTGCACTGTTTTTTCACCATGATCCTCGAATTCATGATTTGTTCCAAGCGCTTGTGCTTACAGA
The DNA here is from genome assembly GCA_017140595.1 of Eucalyptus curtisii. Lineage (NCBI taxonomy): Eukaryota > Viridiplantae > Streptophyta > Magnoliopsida > Myrtales > Myrtaceae > Eucalyptus > Eucalyptus curtisii. The sequence goes on from CM029494.1 coordinate 14,696,111, forward strand.
ATTTTTTTATGTAGCTCCCTTGTTCTTTGATTCTTACTCGAAATTGATGTGAGCGTTGGTGCCAACCAAAAGCATGGGGGAAAAATGGATGACTTCCGCAATCAATTTCAACCAACCTGATCAAATTGACATACTTAACAGCGGCAATTATTTTAACCAGACTTTTAGTTCGCGGAGCTTCAACATATTGGAATTTGTAACTTGATTGAAAATAATTCTACATGTTAAGGACTCGACTGCATGAATTACAAGTTCAACTTTAGGGACCATACGTGTACCTTCTTATTTCCAGGGTTTTCGAAGCACTGTTGAATGAGAGTACGATTGATGCATAGGCAGTTTTCTCGATGTCAATCCAGAATGCTTTCGACAAGGGAGCTGAATCTTTATATAAATTAAACTCGAAGATTTTCACATACAAGACTTAAAATATTTTCGAAATTTGAGACAAGAATACGAAGAAAATGAAAATGCCTGAAGCTTCCTAGAAGTTGTAGCTCATCCAAGGGGTATGATATAACATCATGACAATGTTTTTCACAATAGATCAAGATGCAATATCCACTTGAATCGAATATTCCTTATAATAGACATAAGAACTGCAACACCAAGAAGTACCTTTCCTTCATATTTTCATTAGCCGGCACCAAGAAAGTGCAGAGAAGCAAAAATATGTACAAGAGCAGCTCCCCAGGACAGGAGGGGCTCAGCTAAATTTTGAAGAACTATAATATTTACTCAACTAGAGCCTGTCCAATCAGGAAAATATTTCCCAGCATATCAAACTAAAAGTTTTTAAAATTATGCCCCAAAAAATTCAACTGAGTTATATCTTCCTGTTCCTCAACCTCCTTACTAACTGAAAAGATGGTGAAGATCCCTATATAACCATACTCTCATCTGAGCTTCATGAAAAATTTGACATCATCAGTACGAATAGTTATCTGATCCATCGTCATCCACAAAACTATATGACTTACCAGATTTCTCGGTTCTATGATTCTGTTTCTTTTTCTTATCCTTGCTTCCGCCACCCCCTCGTGAGGAGTCTCTACCTCCACCACCTCCTCGTGTGGTTTCTTTGCCCTTCTGGCCTTCCTTTCCACCTATCTTTTCTTTCTTGGGAAGCTTTTTCTGCTTTGTCCCTCTGGTAATTATATCTAATAGTTGTGTCGGAGGCGGATCATAAACATCAGGAGCCCACGTCACTGTGAGCTTCCTTGGAGCTCCCCCTTGTTTCTCACGGCTACCTTTAAAGGCAGATATTAGCTCTAGAGCAGCCTGAAAAAAGTGATACACGGGGATTAAGATGAGAAACATCTGAGCATGAAAAATTAATGGTTTATCAGAGAAGATATTTGGGGGACTGGATAAAAGTCTGGCTGCAATTTTATACCATCCAACCCATTATAAGATTCACCACAGTTCCTGGTATAAAGCTCATTTAATTTTGCTGCAGTAGTGTATCCCTCCAATTTCACCATAATAAATACCAGGTCAAAGAAACAGCTATATGCCCAAGTATTGCAGATAGACACACATGTGCATCAAATGACATACTAAAAGATCCAATCTTAATATGCCGACAGAAACAGAATAGTCAAAGAACTAAGTATTTGTCTCCAATCCATCTTTTACGAATCATCACAAACCAGTCTACAGAGTCGAAGCTGGGTAATCATCAGTCAGAGAGACAGAAAAAGGCACAAAACCACCACGAAATACTTGCAGAAGTTCCTATACACAAGCAAATTATCTTACAGCCTTATGTGTACCCAGCCAAAAAAGAGAAAGCTCAAAGTAAACACAAACAGCGCCATGGGACAAAACGGTACTTACAGGCGAGAATACTGAGCATCCAAGGGTTGGATTATCCACAATTTCTTCATAAAAGAGTTCCTGCAATTCTAAGTTTGGTTGCTCTTCCTCATCCTCTTCATCAGAAGATATATGTGGAGACATAAGCTTGCTTGGAGAAGGCCGGACTGCATTGCCCAGCATCTTTTGATGAGATTTTGTACATTCCTTGAGCTCATCAGCATCCTCATCATCACTATGATCAACCCCATCAGAAGAGCTTTCAAATTCATGAGCATTTTGAACGCGTACCCCATCAAAAGAAGTTCCCAGTTTATTCACCAATTTCTTACTAGTAACCAACTCTGAATCAACAGAAAGATGCTGTGCCTCCATAGGCAGAGATCTGTTAGGCACAAGAACACATCAGAGGAAAGTGAATTATTATCGACCATATTGCATGTAACTTAGATTTGCAGAGGAAAGTGAATTATCGATTCTGCTAAGAAGTTGATCTAAGCAAGTCTGACATGAAAAGCAAAGGCAGTCTCTTAGGCACAAAAACAAATATCAGATGAACTCAATCATATCGCATCTAAGTTAGAAATGAAGGCACAGGATAGAAAGTGAACTACCAATCCTGCCAGGAAATTGCTCTAAGCATCAGACATGAAAGGCAAAGGCAGACTGCACACTTAAATTGAAGCTAATCAGACAGGCAATAAATTGATGCATGGATCCAGCAAAGACTAGTAAGGGTTTCTTTCTCACTCAACCGTGTCCATACAACTAAACTAAATCATCAGCACTCATTCATCATCTCATCGCTCTTAAATTCACACCCCGGTGTATCAGAAGAAAAAAGTGCTTTAATCCCTCTAAACAGCATGACAACAGCCAGCTTCTTGAAAGCTCTTAGTCTGACAAGAGAACCTGAGCTGGCAAGGCAGATGCGGGACTTTCCTATTGATTAGCATTATTAATTCATGCCAAACAAACATTTCAATACCACCAATTACCAAAATAGATTTCTAGAGCCAGCTATATAGCTCAAAATTGCCCCCATTGACATGAAAAAGCCTCAATAGCCGTATTGCCCAATCTTCCCATTCACATCAAACAAGCTCAAGCTTGAGGTGGAGCTTGAGAAACGCAGTTCAAACTCAACGTGACTTGAGCCCAATATTAAGCCATTGCTTTGCGAGTTGAATTTGAGTTGAATTCAAGCTGCAAATCACATCACTCAAGACTCTAAGCTAGCTCTTACTCTGTTGCCTTGCCTCCACTTAAAAGATGTCCGAAATGGATTGCCCAGTCTATTCAAGCCACACCAAACAGAAGGACAGATACAATATGGGAAATTTCTCTTCCACGGCCCAAACTCCTACCTCCAAAATGCGGGATACATAAAGCAAGAACACCTCCATCCCAAATATCCGAACTGGATTTCAAGGAAACCAAACCCGAAGGAAGAAACCGCGCCCAAAACCTTTAACAGCGCGGAAACAATCAAATTCCAGATACCCAGAATAACAAACCTTAAACAAATTCCTAACAAAAAAGTTGCTGCGACCCAAAACCATCCACGCGATCACGCCCTTGGAGCCTCACTCAAAGAGAAACTACAACTTCGATAGAAATTCCAAAAAAAGGAAAAGACCCTCGTTCCAAAATTCCGGAGGAGAAACCTCAAGAGCTTCAGGGACTGGAAACGGAGCGAAGAAAAGAAGAGTGTAATTTTCCTGACGTGGGGAACAAAGGGAGATAAATTATATACCTATCTATATCCGCAGAGCATGAATGGGACCGGTTATTGCTTGGAGAGAAGGTGCGACTAGGATTTCAGAGAGAAAAACTAGGGTTTTGCTGATTCCACGTAGGGTGAATCTGCTGAATCGGTCGATCAATACTCTTTCCTCTCTCCTGGGGCTGCGTGATGAGCGCGTTACTGGGGATGGTGGGCTTTTGGACATTTTATACCTTAGCCAACCCGGTTAAAAAAAAAAATCTTAGTCAAAAAAAAAAAAACCCGGTTAAAAAAAAAAATCAGACCAAAAAAAAAAAAACCCGGTTAAAAAATTGATTGGATGATGTTTGGTACTTTTTGGATTTTTGTTGTCTACCTTGCCTTTTCGATTATATTGCCATCCTTTTTTCTAACAATGAGGAATTGTCAATTCATGGCTCACCGATGATCCGATTAACCGCCGATGATCGTAACATTCCCTCATCGAATGCGCAAGCTGGTGATTTAATCCTGATCTTGACTGAGAAGGACGAAGAATAATACTATTCAAATTATCTGTTCACATTTTGCATGAATGCTATCCGAGCGTAGACATTCCAATTGTGGCTTAGGATTGTTCAACTTTGCTCAAAGTTGAACCTCGTCGAAAACTCAATCAGATGATGTAATTAGATAGCATTGGTTGAGAGCTTTCGGACGAAACTTAGTTTGCCCCAATCTAGTATCCCCAAATCATGATATATTGCATTTTTTTATTCGTGTTGTTAGATCTAGATAACGTTAACAAAATCCTTGAAACTTTTATGATTCAAAATCATTTTCATAAAAGAAAAAAAAAATCACGAGTTTTACCATCAAGAATCCGATCAATCAAATCTAAAACAAACGAGAAGTAAGAGTCAAATTTTGTATCAAACTTTATCAAGAAACAAATAGACGTAGGAATTAAACGAATAAGGGGATCAAAAGAGGGCCGTTTTAAAGCATAAATAAGGACTGTTTTAAATTCCGAATGTTTGAAAGATTCTCACTTGTCTTGGTTGTCTTTGAAGATTCTGGTGAAATCCTTGACGATCATCGGCGGTAGAATTCTTCTCAAGTGTGGCAGAAAATACTCAAAACACCCAATAACTCTAAATTCCTCTCTAAATAATGTCATGCGTCATCATTGTAACATTTTTAATTCGAACCCCTATCTAGACGGTAAGGAATGGACTAAGGATCAGTACGTCGGTAACGAAGATAAGTTGTGACTTGATCCTAGAGATTGTTCATGAGCTGCAAGGCAACTTGGGATTAAGGTTGCGATAGACTGGAGTAGTCGACCGTGAAAGGATTGTTTGACCATAAGGGTCGTTGTAGGCGATCACGTGCTGTGACGAGTCAGTCAATGGACATGTATAGATTGATTCAGCTTGAGGATATGCCTGTTACAAGTGACGCCACACGGTCAATGTAATCCTAATTCGATCCCGAACGACCATGAGTCAAGGCAAGCTAATCAATCCTACTTGATTACATTATAATCGAGAGATGGATCGACCAAACTCAACTAAAAGCCATGCATAAAACCCTAAACAGACGTTAAACTCAATTCGAGTCTAGTTGCACGAGTTCTGCTAATGCCGCCTAAATTCACGTAGATCACATTAAAATCATTTCCGATCGAAACTTAGCCATAAACCACAGTCCAATTATGAGTATCGACTATTGATGTTATCAAGGCATTATTTTCCAATTAAAATAATTTTAGTGAACCATTAGTGCATTAATTGGAGAAATGTGCTAATTTGTGGATATAGATTTTAGGATATAGATTTTAGCGGACCTAGAGGTGAGACCAATTTAGCCTATTAAGATTTAAATTGAGACGAGACAAATTTTGAGAGGCCATAAAAGGGTGTAGGCGCCACTTTGGTGTAGACAAGGGGGGATGGACCATTTCACTTTTTGAACCTAGCCAATAATCGAGAAGTCAAGAAGAAAACTTGGCCCTTGATCTTAGGTGATGATCTTGGCAAGATGGAGGGCTAGGATTGCATCTTGTTCTCCAAGTTTGAAGCCATCATGAAGAGAGGGCAATAATGGATGGTGCATTAATGGTGATTAACCCCTTTCTCTTCAAGCTCTTTTTCTTCCTTAAGCTCTCTCTCTCTCTCTCTCTCTCTCTCTCTCCCTCCCTCCCTTCCCCCCCCCCTTCGGCCGAGCCCTCCCTTCTTCTCCTCTCTCTCTCCTTTCTCTTCCTTTCCTCCTTCTCCCTCTCTCTCTTGTCCAAGTTGCTGCCATTCCCCGTCTAGTCACCGTTGTCCGCCTGGTTGCTCACTATCTGCTTACTCACCTGTCCACCATCCATTGTTGCGTCGTCGCTGTCCGCCTAGTCACCTGCCGTTCGCCTAGTCACCTGCCGTTCACTTGGTCGCTCGTCCACCGTCTGTCATTGTGTCGCCACCATCCGCCAATTGCTACCGTCCCCATGCCACACTATGCAACTACTATGTCGCTGTCCTCTAGCCACCATCGATGGCCCTTCATCTTGTTCAATTGTTAGTAAGTGGATTTCCTAAATGTTGGCTAAGCCGTTATGTTATGTAACTCGGATTTAAGTCCATTTCTAGTGTCGTAGGACTATCTTAGGTTAAGGAGCTCACATGATTAATTTTGTATGGTTCGCTCATGATATGCTTGGACTATAAGGCTCGGGGATGAGCGAGGAGTGAAGATGTGTTTGTTGAGGTGGTTTGGGTTGGCGTGGTTTGTGGAAATAGTTCCTTTAGATTTTGGTTATTGCTTGAGTTGGAGGTTTACCATAATCGTTGCTTGTGAATCGTTTATTAATGTTACCTAGGCTTAATCTTCATGTTTGATTGCCTCGGTTAGTTGTATAAGGTTATGTAATGTGGCTTATTGTATGTTATAACCATTGTGGTTGAATCGTCCATTTATGTTGTCATGAGATTTGATATTTAAGTATTATAGTTGCAATATGGATGTGATCTTCGCATATAGAAGTCCGTCACAGTTGATGCTTGAGTTCAAATCGAGCCTCCGAATTTAGAATGGTGTTAGTTCTTGGACATACGTGGAAGTGCGCCGGGTTAGGTCACTCTTTTGGTTTGACGATATTGAGGCATATCATTCAATCCAGGTTTGACTTAGGCCGGTACTCGAACATCACGGGTCAAGCCTCGACTCTAGTTTTGTGCTCAACGTACTTTATTGATGCATTTATTATAGGTCATGAGTTTCACATCGCTTAGCACGCCCTTGGGGTATTCATGCTTGGACTAATATGAAATATAAAACCGGTACTTGTGTGCTTGATTCACATGGTCACGCGAGGAATTTTGTCACCAAGGTATCAGGGGACGATGCCACCATCAAGAGATGTCGGAGAGTAATGCCTAGAGGGTTCTGGATGCCGTTCGTAGGAGTGTTATATCGGAACGATGCTCGACGAGGTTCGGATGCCGTACTCAATGGAGCGAGACGATTATTCTGGATGTTTCCGAAAGAGCCGGAGGGTTTTGGTTATGTGTGATTAATAATTGAACTTGAAACAGCATGATAATATGGGATACCATGTGATTCTTGAGGCGCTAAATATGTGTGAAGTATTTGATTGTTATGTGCATACTTCGGAAGTTGTTTTATGGTTCGTACATTGTTGACATGGCCTTATATGAGATGCATGAGACACGTGTATACTTTAATTGTCATTTTTAGTGACTTGGAAGGCATGTACATGCTATGATTGTTGTTATTTGATGATGTTTTATATACTAATATTCAATATGTGTGAATATTATTGGCTATTAAATTGCACTATTTATGACACATGTGGATTTACATGACTTTGTTTAGGACTCAAGAGATTTAGGTAGAGGATAAGTTCCATCACATATATAGTTAAATCAAAGCATAGGCTTTGCTATTGATCTACCATCGACATCTTTGGGTCGGGTAATCATAAGGCTCTGATGCGAGGCATTTGCCTATACGAGATTTAGGATTTTATTTATTGATTAAGTTTTCAACTCATTTATTGTTTAATCTTTTTCAGAATCTGAGGTATAAGTCTACCACCCTCATGTTTCGAGCTCCCTGCATATATGGAAGTCATGGTGCTTGACTTCGAGGATGCTACCACCGACATACGCTTCTAGCACCATAACACGATTGTATGGGTGGACGAGGTGGGGCCTCTAGCTCTCCATCTGTCTATAGCTTGGTTTGCCTGGGTCAACGAGGACTTCTACAGTTCTCTTGGTGGGTTCAACGGACCGCCCGGTGATGCCGATGGGTCAATGCTGCCCTCTCGCAATGGCACTGTGATGACCCCAAGTCCGACCCCAATACGACCCAAAGCCCGAGCCATAGCCATGAGGACACCAGCTTTTAATGGGAACCATTTTTGGTAGCTGTCCTTATAAAAGGAGTTAGGACTATCCTCCTTATATCTTTTTATGTAAGGATGACTAGTTTGGAATGGCCTCAAGTGCTGGGCTTGCAAATTTAAAATGTTCCAAGTACATAAATAAAGCATGTAAGTTATGTGATATGTATGTGTTTTTTTTCCTTACTATCCATGTTGTTGACGATTGAGTATTGGAGATTGCACGCATCCACATGTGCTTAAAATAAAAGATAAAATCAATGGGACGGCGACATTTCTTGCGACATCGTAAATTAATCCCATCACGGAGGATGTTGTGTTCCCATGGCGAGGGTAAGGTTTGGGGCATGACAGTTATCATGCTTACATATATACTTGAAAATCAAAATACGTTGTTATTACGTTGAATTAAGAATAAGAGGTGTTATATATCTAATTAGGTCATAAATTTGCTGCACTTAAAGTAGAAAATCTTGAATAAAAATTGTCAAGTGGCCTCGCCATGTGCTCATATTTTCCATAAAAAAAAATACTTCAAAGTTATAGTTTTCACGAAGACTATTTTCAACTCTTTCAATTCCAGTATTTTATAAAATCGGAATAGACTAATACATCTATGAGATTTTGTGTGGGATTAGTGCCAACCGTTTTAAAGCTTAAACAGTTAGAGTAAGGTGTGGTTTAATATTTAAATATTTTCACTCCTTCCACGCTTAGTCAAGTTTATTTGCCTATTACTAAACGTGGAAGTATTTTATTAGGGAAACAAATGTGGTCTAAAAAGATTTAAAATCAGGATCCCCTACTTCGATGCCATATGAGATTATTTGAAATTACAGCGGATTGTTATAAAAATTGAAACTATGAGATGAATATATGATTTAATATTTAAATATTTTAACAACATCCTTCAAGATGTCTAACATACCCAACTAAGCCGGGTAATACTTTGTCATTTCAAAGCGTGTATATACCTGCATCATAAGATAAAAAAATCAGAGCATATAGTCACTTAAATTACATGACACATTGTCGCACAACAAATCATCGCATAATATTTTAAAATATGACACGACATGTCATCACATGATAGGTTATCATACAACAAATCATCACATGACACATCAAAACACGACACGCTATCATATGACATAACCTGTCACTACACAACATGTTGTCACGTGAGATGCCATCACTTGCTACATCCTTACCCAATGTAAACAATGCACTACATTTATCTATCATACAAGCATTTGTGTTTCTAAAATAAACAAGCACACATGGCACGCTTTATAGCTATGCTATAAAGCAACCATGTAATAGTTACGTGTTAGGAATTTAAGTTGCATTCTTTATTTAATGGCAAAGAAATATTCATTCAATGTCCCATTTATATGAATGAGTATGTAAAATTAGTTGCGGTTGAAAACTATTCTTAAGGTGTTAAGAATGTATGACAGGTTTACAAAAACTAAATATTTAAAATGCTACTGGTCGATGGATCATTGAGAGAATATTGATGATTGTGTTGAGACTGGTGTATTCTCAAGCTTCACCATTAAGTATTGGATATCTTAGGGGATGATGAGTCATAAGTTATTGGGCATTATGATATATGACCTAAAACCCAAGTGTTTGTCTCGGAAAAGTTCATTGAACATGACATGCATTGAACGATTAGCAATATAAAAGTTTTTAGCGAGGTCAATGACTAATCGTTCATGGTTTGGTTTTGTGTGAAATCCTTAAACTTAAGGCATGATGTTAACTTGTATGTTGGATGAATAATGAAAATAAATTATCTAGATTTGAAATATTATCCAATTCATTTTAGGAATTAAAATAAGCCAAATCTTAAATTAAGTTGGAATCATATCCTAACTATATAAACTCTATCCTAGCATGCAATCTATCTATAGAAGAAAAGATTCTAAATTCCATTCTGATTGATTTTAAAAAACCTATCTATACATGCGGTGTTATCTATTAATATTTACCCTAATCCTATGCGATTTTCTGGATTTTTTTTATAAGGACATAATCAAATCAAAACAAAGAATCAAATGAAAATCAAAGACAATATTCAATCATCCAAGATATTACCCATATCCATTCAAGTTTGGAATGGCATAAAATTAATGAATGGTATCCTATGGCATGAGGATTGGATTGGTTGATTTTCCGTGCAATCGCAAATCGTATCATAGGCATGACATGGGACTGTCGACCATAGCACATTTTGAAATTAGGAATTTTTCCTAATTTAAAGAATACTCGAAAACCTTATGGATGTGGAATATAATTCCAAATATTTAATTTTGATCGCAACATATTAGAATTAGGCAATAAAATATTAGAATTAAATAAAGATAAGATTTTTACCTAATTTGAAGATTGCATTGCTAAATTTGAAATGATTTACAATGGTTCACGGACGAACTTGCGATGGTTCACGGAGTGACTCAATGTGCTCAAATGGCTAGTGCCTCATGTGACGTCCTAGCAGCGTCACATACTAAGTGCAAGCAGAAATTATATAATTTAATGTCATGATAGGACCTATTTGAATTAATTATCTTACCAAGTATTTTGACCTAATTGGTTAGCATGTATAATATTAATATTATATGGTCTTGAACAATTATAAGTCATGATCATCCTGTATCAGTCATATCACTTAACATTAGTCATTCCAACTAAGAACACATACAAGGATTATGAAGGGCTTCGTTTCACTTTCTGTGGAAACATTTCGGGCTTTATATGCATCAACGTGGAATAAGTACAAGTACTGCACCTATGTACATATGTATTTACAAGTTTACTCTCAAAAGTGTAAGTATTAAATCAAGGAAAATGGTAAAAGGGGTTCCTAACTTCATTACCCCTAAATGCTAGTCCACATCCATAAAAAAAGAAAAAAGACATCTTCTCCAGCTTCATCACGAATTGGGCGCCTAAGTACCACCTACCTCGACTCCGGGTCCACCAGCATCAAATTGAAGATGGCCAAATAGCTCCCCTTCATGGTTTATAAACCATGCCACAGATCTTATCGGAATCCAATTTACCCTTCCGTCATCCATCCAGAGTGTAGCTTTGTAGCGCATATAGGTTAGCTCGATATTGAGGTCATTCACATCATGAAAGGAAACGTCAATATAGGCAATAACCTCGTATCATGCAATTGGTGGTACATCCATACTAACGATATCAAAAAGAGAAAGGAATGAGCAATGCCCAATAAAGAAAAAATAAGGTCCTAAACTAGACAATCCACAATCACCAAAGAATGCAAGAGATATAACTAAATAGCTCATACGTAATAAGACAAAATCATCACATGTATGACTAAATAGACATTATGATGTCGCATGATTAATCGCCTCATACTAATCACACTAAATATGCATACATGCTTTATGTTACCAACCAAAACTGAGATGAGATGCAACAACAAAAGACGAACTCACACGCCAAGTGGAATTATTTTATCTTGTGTATATCAAATCCACCCTCGACTTTCACCAAAAAAAAAAAAAAAAAAAAAAAATCCACCCTCGATCAGTTTACCCACCGAATCACAAGTTGGCCCGGTCAAGTCACTTTTGGAATCTCACATCCAGACTTCCACGACATCGCTATTGTGGGCATCTCACTCCGAGGCATCTCAGTATCACACAAGTATCGCATGACTGAAGCATCCCATGATCACACAGCAAGGGCATCTCACTCCAAGGCATCTGGGTATCTCACAACCAAGGCATCCCTGATCAAGAGGCATCTCACTCTGAGGCATCCCAGTATCTCATTCAACCGAGGCATCCAAGATCACACAGCATGGGTATCTCACTTCCCAAGTCATACCGAGGCATCCAAGATCACACAGCATGGGTATCTCACTTCCCAAGTCATCACCGGTATCTCAATACCAATGGAAATCTCTTAGCTCATTTTATTCACATATTTCACGCATCACACCCTTAAAAATACATCATCTCAACAACATGAATATCTATTCAAGTGCACACAAATTCAATGCTCACACACATCGTCTCAAACATGTTGCTCATTGTACTCAGGAGACACAAATTGCAACCACTCAAATGATCATACTTTGAAAATGGAAGAGACATGTTTATGCATCAACTAACCAATATTGAGAGACCATTACACTCCCCAAAAGCCACTAGAACAGTAAACACAGGGACATCAAGTGCACAATTTCAGACCAAGACAGAACATGGACTGATATGAGCAGTTTCAAACACAAAAGTGAAAATGCATTGAATCTTGTCAAAAAATTACAAAAATTTAAATATGTTATAGAAGAAACATAGATTAGCATTTTTCATGAAGGAACCTAAGCCTAATCCTTGCTGTATAAAGAGCAGCAACCTACTGTATTAACCCCTAAATTCTGCAACAATTTTCCAGATTAAGTGCCTACTGAAGAAAGATCGTTTCACTATCCAAATCTATACCGTTTGTTCTCATATTTTGCTATCTTGTCCCTAAGAATGTGTTCTACAACTTTCATAAAGGGTTAAGTTCCAACTAAGTCCTGATAAGTGTAGAAAATTCTTGGATTGTCCCTAGGTACTTCGGTTTCTCACTGGTCGGCCTGCTATTCTGTGGGAACCACGTACACACCAGCTAGTTTACACAATAAAACACTCTTAAATGATACGTCGAAGCTTGAATTCTTTAGCGCAGACTTAGGAAAGCTAGTTTTTTTCCTACGACAACTCATTGTAATCCAAATGACACCTAGACCAGCTTCCATCACGTCTTTCTCTTCGAACGGGCCATCTACGAGTTCTAGATTCTATCTACTATCACCGCCTTTTATTTGATCTACGGTCTCCTTTGGGACTCGACACCGCACCCACAGAACCCAAAACGATCTCGACTACCAGCGAAATTCGTGTAACAGACCTACAGTCCAAACCCGAACCCAAACTCGCCTCACGACCACCCAAGATCAACATGCAGCACACATCTATGCCTAAATAGTCTCCTACTCAACCGTCTCGACACCCACAGCTTCCTCGCGCTCTGGTCATCGCCCATCCGACCCTGATCTTCACATGCAAAGGCTCAAGACTTCATTTGAACTCTCATCTAGCCCATCCAAGCCCAAAACAGAAGCATCAAGACCCAAATCGCCACTATCCAGTATGCTCCGCAAATTCTGTCGATAAACGGCGGATTAATTCAATTTTAGTACCCCATCATTTCCTTACCTAGTCGTCCGGCGCTGTTCGTGGTTCGATCCTCTTCAAGAATCCACTCTCAAGCGCACGCTTGAAGAAGAAAAGGTTGTTGGATTTGCTAAGCTGGTTTTGATCATATCACGAAAAGAGGAAGATGGGGAGAGGAAATACAGAGAGATGGGTCGGTTTTCGGGGGAGGGCATGAATGCTGAGAAGAATGAAGTTTATGTGCAAGATTTGTTTTGAATCCCCAGGAAAGTAATGATGATAGAAAGCATGGTGATGATCCCCATGGAGATTTCGGTACTGAAGGAATTATGGAGGAAGTGAAACGGTCCTTGCCAGTATTCTCCTTCATGATCAACATTTGGCACTTGAGGCGGGGTTAGGATTAAGTCCTAATCCTTTTTGTAATTAATCTACTTATTTCTAATATCTTTCGCTTAATTTCGTTCCGAACTTGCAAATTTTTTATCCTTTCATAACAATAAAGGTCTATGAATTTGCACGAGTCAAATCAACGTGTAATGTCTCAATGTTAGTCTACAATCTCAAACAAGAATAATCACAAGAAAAATATTAAAGTTAGTGTTCGATTAGAAAATTATAGTCGCTTATAAATTTTAAAATGATCCTGATCAAATCTCGCGTATGATTAATCTATAATCTAAATCGAAAATTAAAGTTCTCAGGCCTAAATGCATGTCTTTGGCCCACCGAGCTCATTCCACGGTTCCTTGGGCCTAATTTATAATCTTAATGAACCCAATTCTTGGCCTATCCCAGGCCAGACCCAAGTCCATGGCTCATCTTTTAGCCCATGGAGCCTATAGTCATTATCTTAACATAGCTCGTTAACTCTTTAAGTCCACACCTTCCTTACGACCCATCGGGCTTGTCATATGGCCTGCTTTAAATAGTCTAAGTCCATAATAGTCCATTTATAATTATAGGGTCGGAAAATCCAAGATGTCACAGCTCTCCCCTACTTAGAAAATTTCATCCTCAAAATTTAGAATCTTACTGGACTCATTGAAAGAGCTGAGGATACTTGTGTCTGATTTCTTCTTCGTTTTCCTAGGTTGCCTCCTTTGAGTCGTGGTGTCACCATAAAACTTTAACCAAAGGTATGGTCTTATGTTCTCTTCGATCTAGAATTTATACAGGCTCTTCCACGTACCTTGTCATTTCGTCTATTTCGAGCACTTCAAAGTCCAACACATGTGCAAGATCTGGCTCATATTTCTTAACATAGGCACGTGAAAGACATCATGTATGCTGACCATCTTCAGTGGTATGGCTATCCGATATGCCAATTCTCCAACCATTTCCAGAACTTCAAAAGGTCCTTTCTTTCCAAACCTTGACACATTTTTCATAGGTGACACCTTTAGGAACACATGATCGTCTATATTAAATTCCAGAGGCCTACGGCATCTATCTGGCCCGCTTTAAATAGTCTAAGTCCATAATAGTCCATCTAAAATTATAGGGTCAGAAAATCCAAGATGTGACATCTCGCCAATAATGGAGCTTGGTGTGTTTAGCCGAAAATGGTTTTTTTTACGTGATAGTGCTCGCGAAGCTAGATCAACAGGGGGAACGATAATGGTGAGGACAACTTGACATAGGGGGTAATCGCGTTGTTGTCACTAGTAGGGAGTTGGAGATGTGACTGAAGCAACTCTTGGAGTTATCAGGCTGCGGCTTTGCGAGACAAAGGTGAGTAGCATCAACTGGCTCAGTTGACTCGGTCAAGAGTAGAACGAGGCTCGTCGTCGTGGCTAGGTGTGTGTCGTGAATTGGTGTGAGGCGTGAACAATAGGAATCTCAAGCGGTGTTGGTCATATTAGATCACCAAATGAGAAGCGCTGGTCATTACCTGTGGTGTCCTAGTCCACCACCTTACTAATTTAAAATATTAATCTTTCACTTCTTAGCACGAGCGGAAGTCAAAACTAAAACATCAAGCAACCATCACCATAATTGGACAAATGAATGAGAAAAACAACAACACTTTCATTTCATGTATTATTTATAAACATGAGTGATACTGGGCTACACTGGGAGGTCAAAAGAATATATTACTCCCACAGGCTATCCACTCAGCCATCATCCATGCCTTCAACTATCTACAACCTACCATCCATTCAAACAGCTCGATCTCATAAAAGTGTCAAAACCATGTCTCAAAAATGGATCCCTACCACCTCTAGTCACCCTTGCCTACGGCTCCCTATCGGCATTGTCTTCATCATCACTATTGTTGCTGTCCTCCGGGAAAGGCAGAGGACCACTTAGATAACCTCTAATGTTGGCATAGAGCACCACAAAGGGATAGGTGATACGATCGGTTAGTGGACCTGCATCTATATAAAGAGTGGTTGTGTAGTGTACAAAAGAGATAGAAGGAAAGTGTGGATCAGTGAACTCATACAACTGCCCCCGAAAATCTATTGGGGCACCGTAGCGTGCAATAGGGGTGGTAGGAATTGTAGCCGTGTCTAAGGATCTAAAAAAAAGTGAACAATAACAAGAGTGAGCTAATGCCCAACAATGAAATATCCAAAGCACTACACCATATGATCCACTCTCTCACACGAATGAAAAATCCGCCTAGGATATGTGACTCACTTACCCCTAAATAAAAAATTAAAAAACAATACTAAGGACAAATGAATTAGGATGATAGGACCAAAAATCTAGTCTAGACTCACAATCAAACTCGCGTCATAAGGACCTATCGACCTTGAAGAGCAATGCAATCACGTACACACATGCTTCACGCGTTTTTAGTTATCACTTTTTGTTTCCACTGCAATACACATGATCAGTGCGCTTGCCAAACCATGCAAGGAGGAACACTCCCATTTAGCGGAGTTCCAGTGCACACTTCGGCCCCCCGTGGTGTATGCTGGTTCGTAGTCCGGCCCACAGAGACTTCATGGTCCACTAACCATGACATCTCTATTCCGGGACAGCTAGGGTTCACTGTCACTAGGTTTCCAGGGTTCGCTATCCCTGGGCATCCCAAATTTCTCTTCGACTCCACGGGGCATCGCTAGTTCATTGTCCGATAGTAATCATTACACAACGTTTGAGGCATGCAATTCCACACACAATTATCTTGGCTTAAGCATGTGAACAACAAAACAGGTCACTCATATGCAGGGACCCGTTCCACCATGCATCCACGAACTAGACAACTACTAACACAAGCTGAAACATCGCCTCGAAGACTCAACACCAACCAACACTAATAGAACCGATCATGTAATCAAAGACTTGATAACTAGCTAACCCCAATAGAACCGATCGTGCAGTTAAAGACTTGACCCTAGCTAATTAAGCTACTCAGGGACTAAACAACCCAACTCTCCTAGTACTAACCTGACCAAGTAAGATTTATGGCATTCCCGAACCACGCGTTGAGTTCGACACGTTCATCGAGCCTCCTATCGAGACCCACATTATCGAAATCACCTATCGAGACTCACAGCCACCGAGACCTACAACTTCACCACACCACATCAAAACTAATACAAAACCGAACCGCACCGAGACTACAATAAATCCGAGCCTCACCGAGATCACAACGATATGAACTTCACCTAGACCAACAAACCCAAACTTCACTAAACAAACCCGAGTCTCACCGAGATCATCAACAAAACCCAAGCCTCACCGAGACTCAACCAAATCCGAATCTCATCGAGATCCACACCACCGATCCTCACACTAAACCCATGACCATAGAACCTTGACCGGACCCCACAACCAAACCATCAACTGATCATGCAACCACAATTCAATTTAAAACAATCAAATCGTGGTCCTTATAATTCCACGACACCTCATGACACATTGCATGCAACCTTTCTTCGAATCCACCCACGGATTTAGCTCGAACCAATCCAAATCAACATTGATCGAGCCAAAATAGCACACGACAACAATTCAGCACTCAAAGACAAGATTCATCTACTCGTGCGACGAGCATATCAACATATTATAGGGAATCAGAATTTCACTTGCCTCATGAGCTAACTAAATCAAATTTTGCCAAAAAACCAAGCTTTTGATCTGGACGCAACTCCTAGTGAGCAAAATCCAAGATAACGAAGTAGCGAGGGATTGGAAGAAGGAGAGAGTGATTGGCGAAAGAGTGAGAGGATCGAGTCAGGAGAGAGAGACGAGTGAGCAAGAGAGACATGAGAAGGAGAGAGACTGAAAGAGAAATGAGAGGAGAGAGAGAGAGAGAAAATCAAGGCTTTTAAGCTCAATAGGTCTTCTTGCTTAAAATTTGATTAATTGCACAGGCAACACGCCAAGTGGCACGAAGAGAGGAACAAGAGCATAGCCATTTTGCCAAATGGCAAAGGAAAGAGAGAGAAAAGAGAGAAGAGAGGGGACGGCTAATGAGGGGAAAATGGCACTTGTTGTGTCTAATTTTTCACGTTCATTAAACACCAAGGACCGAGAACTATAATTATAATTCACCAAATCAGCACACAAAACTTCTCGGCTAATATACGGGCCAAGTATCATTGCTTTGAAAACCTATAATTGACCATCCCTCAAATAATGTCAATTAAAATAACCTAGTTATCGTGACTCAGCTCACTAAAAGTCACATTACCGGGACAAGGCAGGACAAGGAGCGGCAGCGGTGTCAGGCTAGAGAAGGGTAGGCACGGCATAAGGATCTCGGGCAGCTGAACGACGAGATGTGGATTAGGACAACAGCAGATCGTCGTCAAGGCATCTTAATGCAACGAGGTCGACAGCACATAGGGTCGGCTTAGCTTGTGAATCGGCAAGATAGGTTTTCAAGCGAAGCTAGTCAGGGTGACAATAAGTGTCGGTGGGTTCCGGCTCAGACCTGGCAGGGTGTGACCGAGCAAAGAGCTAGGCTAAGAAGGGGAAGCGCCCAGGATCTCGGCCATGTAGTTGGGACTCAGCTGAAGCAATTCGATAGGGACTCTCCCTCTCTCATTTTCCACGTGCGACTCTCATGTGTCCTTAAAATTATGAATTGCCCACCTTCGTTTTCTAAGGCATAACTATATATTTATAGTATTTAAGCTAGGTTTAATTCCACGAGCTTATTTAGGTCTTGTCAAGATAATGGGCTGAATTAACCTAGGCTTTCCCTCTTGTGAATTTCAGCTAGGACTTGTCCTCAACGTGGCCGAAATTTGTCCCCTTTTGTGGCTTGATTAATGGCAAGTTGATCCATTTAAAACTCGAGCCTTTAACTTTGACGGGCTAAACCCAACTCATTTAAAGCTCAAAACCTCATTTAATGAGCTAGAAATTTCAGCCACCATGCCTCATGCCTTAGTCGAATTCTTCATGTGTGTAAACTTGGTCCATGCGATCACTTTAGGTTCATCCACCACCACTGGTTCAATGCAAATGCAATTAAACTATGTGCTTCTAAAAACTATATGTTATGCAATTTTAATTATATTATTTATGTTTAGAGGCTAAAAGTTAGTCCATAATTTTTATGCAATTAATTCTTAACTGGTTAGTCAAAATTTAGGTGTCAACAAATCTCTAGTCCCTAATTTTTATGCAATTAATTCCTAACTGGTTAGTTAAAGTTTGGGTGTCAACAAATCTCTTTTTACTGATACTATTTTCATACTTGTGATTATCATATTGTAGTATTTAAAGTTACTTTAGATTAATTTTTCCCCTAGATGTCTAGTTTCTTAATAATTAAGGACCTCACCTAATGGGATTTGAATAAATACAAAGTGAGATTTTCTATGCACAGAATAAAAGAGTTACTTGGTGTCACGCCCCGAACCTCGAGCGCACGCACATTCCTCGGTGGTCGATAAAATTGCGACGTTCCAAGACGCGTCTCCAACCCATTCACTTTATTGCACATGCAGAAGTGTAAAACAATCCACAAACAACACAAATATGGGATAGAAAAGCAGGACCACAAATTTCACAAAACACTTTTATAAACAAACTGAGTTTATATACAATACTAGTCTATAAATAAAAGAACTCCAGAAAGAAGAGTCACTAAGCCATCTAGGCACAAGACTCCTCAACCGAGATCTCTAAGACCTCTAGGGGATTCTGGGTCTTCCATGACACCATCAGGGGGATCAACTACCCCCTCACCCGCCGTGGCGTTGACCGCAACAGCAGGGATGTCGAAACCCTGCGGGGACCTTCCCGGACCCTATTAGGCCCATGACGGAACCACGCCCTGAACCGATGAGGTACCAACTGAGGTCAGCCCTCGTTGACTAAGATAATGGTTGCAATGAGCTCATAGAGCCAGAGACTCCCAGGGATAGGGACGTATGTACTCTGCTCCGTATACCCCATCGACTGTCCAAAATGTACTGAAGGAACCGCCATCTATGGACTTGAAAAGTTAAGCCCGCGACGGGGTGAGACAATGTCTTAGCGAGTTCACGCCCTAAACCCCGGTTAGGAAGGAAATACGCCTAGAGATAGTCTAACCACACATCACAAAAGACTCACCTCACCTCAGTTCCTTCCTGCATGTCAGTATAATTCATATCACGGATGCATATAATAAATGCACACATCAATTGGAACGTCTCACTCAATCTCAATTAATCACAGGGGTTCCGATTATAAAGCCAAATCGTTATGACACGTCTCATTTCGTGCCACACAATTTTGTTTCATAATCAGGCGCGTTTATCTCAATCATTCACGTGTTCCAATTTATTACTACCCGCACATGTAGTTCTACTCGACGCACATCGGTCTTTTGGCGTAGCCAGGCATTGTCTCATCCCTTGAGCACCGCGACATCCACCCAACGCACATCAGGGACGGCATTCTCGAAGGAACTTTGATCCAACCTCTACCGCGATCCAGCATCCATTGTTAAGGCATCCCATATAGGGGCATCGTCCACCCGATGCACATCGAGGACGGATTCTCATAACCATCACACAATCATTCAATTCCAGCTAAAGACATTGTGCTTTGCATTCACATGCCTTAATTAAGATAATGTGATTGGCCTATTTTCTTCGTATTAAAAACATCCGGTGAAAATAATTGTGTGTGGGTACAAGGTCAGATCGAACTAGAAAAATTGATATCATTCCTTTTAAAATTCCACTATTTGATATGGTATTTAAAAGCATTTTTGGTGTCAAAACCCGACACTCGGTATTTTTTAATTAGATACCAAAATTTCATAATTTTGAAATAAATACTCAAAAATCACAATCATCACTCAATTGCACAATTTAACAATCAATTGCATAAACTAAACACACCATTACAATCAGCACGAAATTCCGACTACGGGCTATCCCGATATAATTTTCGAAAAATATTAAATAATTAAATAAATTGTAAAAATAATTAAATAAATGAAAACTAAATAAATAAATACATACTTAGACCTAAAACACTAATTTAACCACCTAAACGAGCCTAGAAAAATAATACACCTATCTACATAAATCAAGCAACCTAATTAACTCTTAACTAGTCTAATCTAACAACCTAATTAGCTTAATTAACTAAATAAATCACTAATTAATCTAAACTAACCACCTAAACCATACTTAAGTTAATCTAATTACCTACTAAGCATAATTAACCTCCTAAGCAAGGTTTAGCAAGTAAACTCACCGGATTAGCGGGCCGGTGAGTTCACGGCGACGGCGACGTGGAGGCAAGCGGAACACAAGCATGCGGCGACACCAAGGGAGGTCCGGATGAGGCCTAAAACGGGCCATGAAGTTTTAGCCCTTACTGGAACTTCTGCTTCCGTCCAAGGCTGAATTGAAGGGGATCGAGGGCAGAACGGCGGCTGGTCGAGGCAGGTGGGAGGCGGACGGCAACGGTGGACCAGGCAGTGGCTTCAGGTGGCTGGAATGGCGACAGTGGCGGCCAACGTGCGAACGACGAGCGGCCAGGCGAGCTCGGGTAATAGCTTGAGCAGGGATGGCGCAAGCTGGAGGCACGGGCATACGGCGCTCGGGCAAGGCTCAGTGGCGCTCGGATAGGTATGCGGTCGACGGCCGGGGTCGGACGAGCGGCTGCTGGCTTCCTCTGGTTCTTGGTTGGTCTTCTTGAGCTCAAACAACAACACTAATGGAGAAAGGAGTAGCAAGGAAGAAGAAGAAGGGCTCAGCTGAAGGGAGACCACAAATGGCCTAAAAAATCCAAGGAAAATATCTCAATCACTCATCACAAAGCCCTCACTTGTTGCTGCCTCATCCTCAGCCAATTTCCACACCAAAGCTTCTCTAACAAGCCTCCCAAGGTGTCCAAAATGTTGCTCCCCTCCATGGCTACGAATCTGTACATTTCCCCTCCAATTTCAATCAAATTTCACCTCAAATTAATCCAATTGGTGCCCAAAAATTCCAGCCAAGGTGTCCACATCAAATCCATGATTGTCCTCACCAATGAATCCAACTTGACGGCCAAAAGTGCGCTAAAAAATGGTCCTCTAAATTTCCCGGTCCAAAATAGCCCAACTTTGAATTTTCGCCAAAAACTCGGGTTTGCAGAAAAAATTTCGAAGGATGAGTTGACGTTCCTAAAATAAATCGTGACGTGAAGGAACTTTCAATTTCTAAAATCGGGTTCAATTTCGTGATTAATTTCAACCGAGCGAGATTTTAAAGTGACCTAACCTACCAAGTAGCATTTAGGAATTTTTAGAGCATTTGACCCGTGATCGATTATTTTTTAGCCACATTGTACATCTTTGACTCATTTGCGACTCTCGATTGTCGTGAAAATCTTGAGATATCAAATACGGGCACAAGGTACAAAAATGACAGAAAAATCAGTTTAGTGCCGTTCAACGAGGATTTTGCAATTAGGTGGAATCACCTACACTCTAATCACATGCCTTTGTCGAAATGACCTATTTTCGGTCTCTAGTCGATTTTGACGGTGCCGTATTGACCCTTGCAGATTAGCATGGTCAAGCAGTCAATTTCTAGTCGAATTCTTAAGTCTATTGCATTTAGATTCCTTAACGGCTTCACCTAGTATATTAGTTATCTCGTGAGTGATTAGCTCAGAGAAAAAAACTATAGGCGCATCGATGAAAAGCCCAACTCATTCAATCGAAAGCGGAATCAGAAAATCAGGCTGTCACACTCGGTTTCATTAAACATATTAGTGATGGATATGGCACTATTTCTCTGAAAAGAGTGACGGTGCCGTAAGTTATTCAATTCTCTAAAAAAATTAAATAAACTAAATATCATGTTTAGTAAAAAATGAAAATAATTTATAGGATCTACGGGACAATTACTTAAAAGTATCACCAAACCAAAGGAAATTGATTTAACTTGAATTCCTTCCGCACCGAGCCGCCTCTCTCTTCCCCAAAATCCACTTAATTTGAAATTGAGATATTTTTTTTTTACTAAAAGAATAGATAAGAGATTAGTTTGTGACATTTAATTTATTAGTTTATCATTTCAATAATTAGTAAATTACATAATTTAAAATGACATTTATCCAAATCAAATTTGAAATATAATGGATGTTCATTTGAATATAAAATTACTAATAGAAAATGTTGAATCGGCCAAATATCGAAAGTCCATTGATTTTGGTCATCAAGACTCCACCGTCTTCCACCTTGGATCAAGCCATCAAGGCCTAAAGAAGGTTCGAAATTTGTGAGTTTCTTTAATCATGCTCAAGAAAAGAGAATCAAAGGATTGACATTTCACTTTATCATTGTGGTTGCCACATGACAAGACGCTTGATATGTGTTGAAAAACATCTCTATTATATTTTGATGATCACCAAACTATCTTTGAGTTCTAACATTTACTATAACAAGTGCAAATAGTGAAATTCCTTATATCATCCATGATCTTGGTTGATCATTGGTCTTAACATTGCATGTCATTCAGATTGGTATTGTCATTGAGGATATTTAGCCGAGTTACTTACAATCAGCACTTGTGATGGTGATGGTAATTCATTGGGTCTAATGATAGTGAGATATGCACTGGAAAGATGATTGTTGATGATTCAAATAGCTATTACAAGATTGGACTTTATAGCAGAAAAATCAAGAAAGCAATCACAAAAGTAGCAAACAATTTACTATTCTAACAGTTGCAGTAGGCTTATATTAAGAAGCCTAAGATTGGTAGAGGAAACAACTATAGGTGTGGTGTCAAATCTCTTAAAGGTCTTCTCCAACGACTCTCAATGGCTAGATGATCATCCTTGAAGATGTCCAACAAATATATTGAAGACTTGAGTATATAAGAAGCAATGATGATGGAAAGAGGTTTGGCTAGATTGAATATTGCAATTATTATCACAAATAAAAATTGTATGTTGTATTGCTCTTTGTATTGGTTTTAGCACTAAGACAGATGATAGTCAAGTATGCAAGTGTAAGTGCCATGTGCGTATCCTGATAAGGTAATCTATCCATTGAGAGGAACAATACTAGCCAGTTGTAACTTGCTCCACTGATTATTAGTTGAATCCAGTTGTTGTTAAGGCTATTAGTCCAAGAATGGATTTGGATATCAAGTCGAACCACTATATATTGTTTTGTGATTATTTTAATTCACTTTGATCTACTTATCATCATCACACACGCTACTCTGTTCGAGATATTATTTTGATTGCTAATTATTTAATATTCCGTAAAAGTTTTTATATCATCACTCAATCTATTCAACCTCCTTTTCAGGTTGTCATGTTAGCCCAACAGTATGGTTCACCATGTGCCCTAAGTTCAAACATTAATTATGGGTTCATGGATTCTCATCCCAAAATGCCATCTCTTGTTAGTTTGAATTAAAAACAAAAGAAAAAAAAGGATAAACTTGAATGACATGTTTTCTTTGATTCCATCGGATCTATTTAATTAAATGGAACGATTTATTTTAGTTAACAAATATTATCAAACTCGGATAATTTTCTTTGATACAATTAAATTATTTAACTACGAATAAAATGAATGATATGGTTTATTTAATTAATCAATCTTTCATAAAATTATCTAGCTAGGAATGAAATAAATGATATACTCTATTTAATTTAGAAAATTTTGAAGATATGTACATAGTTAAAGTTAGAGTCGAGAGAAAGTCTATTCCTATCCTCACCACATGGCATTCACTTTGCCTCCATGATTGTCATGTGGCAAGAAACGAGGCACAGTTTCGCCACGTGGCCCAAATTCGAAATGTAAATAGTGTATAAGGAGAAATGGTTTCAGGTTTCAATTTAATTATTACGATGATTGACTGGAAATGTCGATTAAAAAGCATGACACTTAATAAGGAAATCCACATACTATTCAACAAAAATATAATTGAATTTGTGAGGCTAATTGTATTCAAACCCTTCTTTTATAATTTGTATATTATATGTTTATTTAACTGAATAATAAGTTAAAGTTTTTTTTTTTTGTCACATTTTGTATATCCAATTCGAAAAATGTTTATAATTGACATTTTCTACTTAATGGTTAACAACCCTAAGTAAAATACATGTGTAAATTATTGACATTGATAAGAAAAAAAAAAACCCTATGAAAATACATCTACTAACTTATGCCTGCACTAACTAGTCATTTACTAAATATGAAGAAATTGTATACATAGATATATATTTGAACTTTTTTAAGGTAAGGTCTTATTTTAAGATTGAAAGAATTCAAATTTCAAATCAAAGTATGCGTGAGATGAAATAAAATTATCAATTTATGCCTTTGTCCATTGATAGGATACTCATAATAACTGATTTTGGATATTTTGGAAAGAAAAGGAAAAGATTGTGAGATCTCAAAAGTAGGAATCACTATTTGCTTTATTTATGAGTATAGATCAGGAGACATGCTCTGATAAAATGTGTTTATCATAACAAACTTTATTCAAATGTGATAACATAAAAAGCTTTATTTATTGTACTAAAGATATATTTTTTTTTAAGATGTCATATCGATAATATATATCTTACAAGACAACATAGATGGCAAAAAATTCAAGAGGAAAAACAAAAATTACTTATAGTCGCAAACAAATTAGGATGCTAAAATTGGACTGCATGATAAATATCACGAGACGTGGTTTGATCAACGCAACAATTTTCTAAAATGTTTTGTTCTAGAGAGGTAAACTAAATTATGCTTGAGAGTCACTTGAAAAAGAAGTGAGCGGTTATTTGATGATGGAAGGATTTGGTGGTGGAAGAAAACAACAAAGGATACTATTGGATCCCCTACTTATTTGTTAAATTTTGGGATAAGTGCATTGGAAGTCTTAAAATTAGTCATGAAAATGCAATTAAGTCCTAAAACTTTTAAAAAGTACAATTAAGTTCTAAAACTTTCAAAAAGAGCAATCAAGTCCTAAAACTTATCAAAGTTTTTCAATAGTCCATTGCATTTTTAAAAAGTTT
Organism: Eucalyptus curtisii; assembly: GCA_017140595.1. Lineage (NCBI taxonomy): Eukaryota > Viridiplantae > Streptophyta > Magnoliopsida > Myrtales > Myrtaceae > Eucalyptus > Eucalyptus curtisii. The sequence continues at coordinate 14,721,690 of CM029494.1, forward strand.
TAGGACTCGATTGCACTTTCGAGACAAGTTTTAGGACTTTGTTGAATCTTTTGAAAATTTTAAGACTTGATTGAACTTTCGTGACAAGTTTTAGGACTTAATTGCACTTTTTGAAAGTTTTAGGACTCAATTGCAGTTTCAGGATAAGTTTTAGGACTTCTAATGCACTTATCCCTTAAATTTTTATTATGATTTTTTGCGAGGATGGTTTTTGAAAAAAACAAAAGTTAGACAAAATGGAATTTTAACTTTTCCAAAAACACTTTTATAATTTGCCAACTTAACAGAGAAAAATGCAATTTAGAGATCTTGAGTCCTAATAGTATGAAATAATGAATTAATCTTATCTAATAACTAATAAAGAGATAGTAGCTAAATTTAACTTGTAAACAGGTAATGAGACTACAACACAAAAAGTTTCTTTTTTTTAAAAAAGGAGCCTGCCTTACGCTATGTTTGGAAAATAACAGAAAATGGGGAAAATGAAATATGAGTGAAGAATGAAGAACAATTTGAAATTTTTCTGAGAATGAAAAAGAGGCAACTGAAAAATTTAAGCAACGCCTTCTTCATAAAACTGAAATTTAAGGGCTCGTTTAATAAAACTGAAAAAGAAAAAAGTGTTGAAAATTGTAGTTGTAAATTCTAAATGCTAGATATAGAAACAAAAGTTCCTTTTACAGTAATTAAAAATTGAAAATTGAACATTTCCTTACTTTATATAATTTGCAAGATTTTAACTGTTATTGATTGACTTTTCTACTTAATGAAATAAATAACCTCTTCATTACTTACCCCACATGTGATTTTTTTACTTAATTAATTTGTTTTAGTCAATGTTGTAATAGTTATAAAAAAAATTAATGTCATTAAGCGTAAATTTTTTATTTTCAGCACTTAATCGGGTTATCAAACTAGTCTATACTACTGGAAATTCAAGTCAAGTATTTTAAGTGTCGACCGTCTTAAGTTCTGAAAAAAAAACAAAATGTGATTTGATAATAACTGAATATATAGTATTCAATATATATATATATATATATATATATATATATATTAGTAAATATTACTGGTAGGTTTTAGGCTTTTAGCGATGTAATGGGTAATATTTTAATTCATACTAGAACACCTTTTTTATCGAATGAAATAAGTAAAGCCCCTTCTTTTTTTCTTTTGGGGGATCGAAAAGTAAAGCCCTTCATACTACCAAGCGAAATAAGTGATTTTTTTTATTTATTTAGTTGTCGTTTAAATGAAAACTAATTATGGCTATCAAACGTGCTTGATTTTATTAATTGCTGAACAAATTGATTTTCAGTAGTCGGCACTTATCGGAGTTATCAAATATCTCGGTTCCCTCCAAATTTTCCTTCACATCCAAACATAGCGTTAATGGCGCGGGGCACTTAAAACAAGAATCAAGGGGCCAAGCTTCTGCTTATCCCTTTAAATTGAGGTAGGATTGATGGCCTAGTCCCTTATGATGTCTCAAAAGTAGGCCCAAATTTCTAAGTCTTCTCTAACGTAGCATTTTGAAGTAAATCGATTGGATGGTTGAAAACGCGATATAGTGGTCACCCATGAGTTGTGTTAATTATTTCGTGTGCCTAGTCTTTTCATGTATTATTGAACATTTATCTTGTTTGATTTATTTATATCTTCAAGTACGCATATATTTTGGGACACATCCAAAAGCATACTCATATTTCAAACCATTACTACTTTCATACCTTTACTTTAGAAAACAAAAACAGCCTTATATATTGAGGTCCTGGCTCTACAGACTGCAAAAATCAATTACCATGGTCCCTCTATATATGAAATTGTCATATTCTTTTGCAAAATATCGGCTTTAAATCCCAAATTACCCTTTTACTCAAAATCCCTCACTCATTCAAAACTCTACTAAGACAACTTATTGTGATTTTGACCATGACAACCTCTGCCTAACTCATTGTCTGTCGTTGACGACCTTGGTGGAGGCCACGCCAAGTGGCACAACCTCAATTGAGTTCACCGATGTCCTTGAGGCTATGGGCATGGACAACATCTATCTTGGGAGCTCAAATGGAGGTTATGAACCGAGACAAAGTCATGATGACCTTGTTTGAAATTGTTTATGGTGGCCCACGAACTCAAGTCGAGGTCGTAGGCCACTACCCAAGTCACGAACGAGCTCGATCAAGGTCATATATGGTGGCTTTCGGTCGAGGCCACGGACGATCTTTAATATGTTCTTATGGGAATCAAGGCCCCCGGGGGGGAAGGGAGAGCAATCAACAGTAGCGGGGTGACAGTCAATGGCGGAGGTAGCGGTGATGGTGGGTGGTGAATTACATGAACGTTACGGTTTGAGATTTATTGAGTTGGTTATTTGTAAAGGGGTAATTTGGTTTTTTTAATGTGGAAACTTTTTTAGGATAATGAAAATGTTTTTTTTTTTTAATAAAGATATGCAAGTCCAATTTTTTAACATTTGTGTCAAATTTTTTTTTTATCTCACCTACTAATATAAAATCTCTACTATATAGAAAACAAAATTAGAAGAGGACTCCAGCTCACATTTTTGTAGCATGAAATGCCATCAAAACCCTAAAACGAATTTTTATGGTTTATTTATAAATTATGGGTGAAATTGTACCTTTAAAGTTAATTAGATAATAAAAAGCGATTCCTCTCATATCTCTCACACTTAGGACAAAATTAGGGAAAATTTGGAAAATTTTGAAACGAGCTCTTATGGAAAAAATTAATTAATTTTTTAATCTTCGCTCATTTTCTTTAGATCCGGCCTCCACAAAAGAACCTATTTTAGGTGACTCATTCATGTGAAATTCCTCATCCATCCACGTCATATGTTGGCAATTTAATGAGGATATTGAATGGAAGCTAATGCATGGTAGATTAGTCATGATTGTACCATTTTGAGATTTTTAGTGACAAAAAAATTATTTTAAAGTGAAAATAGCACATGCGTACTAACGTGGGATTTTTTTTTAATGGTATTAAATGAATTCACATTCTGAATAGATCAAATTTTCAAATCTCATTTATTTTTCACACACAATGTATTGTTGTACATGCTTTCTTATTAGTTAGTTATTATAAATTTATCACATAAACGTGTCTTTAACATATATTTCCTGTGTAAGCTTTTTGCTTTCAATAACTAAAAAAATTACAATATTCTTTTCATTACCTCTTATAGAGTAACTTCATGATTTATTAGGTGATAAAATACATATAGCATATTTAAAACGTCAAATTTTTGTATTTGGCTTTAGTCCTTTTTTATATGTAAAAATTCTACAAAGGACACAATTATTGCAACCAAATGTCAAATTTCCTAGGAGATCTATATTAGCAAGGGCAAATATCATTTTGCCTCACTTTTGCTCTTTTTAAAGCTACCCCTCCATTAAGTAGCAAGAAAAAGTCAACAAATAAGTTGGAGCTCACACTAAGTTTTCGCTATAATTTTCATCCTCCTCTCACGAGATAACTTCGCATTACACCCCCCCCCCCCCCCCCCTTGTTTTTTAGTGATTCTTCATAATCTTATTTAGTTTTCACATATTTATTTGATTTTGCACGCATGCATAGTGCATGCTAAGCACTAATACTTAAATAGACTAAAGCCAAGTTAACTTATTCAATATTGTCGCTTATAAACGAGAACACATATAAATAAATAAAAATTCAAATAGTACCATACTTTCTAGCATGTAATTTAGACACTGCGTAATTTGTTGCTCAAATGCACGGATCAAGATCCTCGAGTCTGATAACATCACAAACGTTAGATTATGTGAAAACCACTGTAACTTATCGCCTAAAAGCAGACCAGCATTCATTGTATTTTACTTGATGCATTTCTCTCTCTACGCTATTGCTTCGTTTCTAAGCACACGGATCGCCACCTCATCACCTCATAGCCGTCGATAGGATCCCAATCCAACGGTCAATGTCCTCTCAATTCCAACACTCCCAAGGCCATTTTCCTCACCCTGCCCCATAAAAGCCTCTCAATTTCATCCCCTCGATCGATCGACTCCTGGGAAAATAATTTCCATCTAATTTCCCCGAGAAAGAGTTGAGAGATTTTCCTCTTCGTCTTTTCCTCCGGCGAGATTTGCGCGAGAAGAGAATGGAAGCCGGAGGGAAGCTGAAGAAAGGTGCCGGAGGGAGGAAGGGTGGCGGGCCGAAGAAGAAGCCGGTCTCTCGGTCTGTCAAGGCCGGTTTGCAGTTCCCGGTCGGTCGGATCGGTCGGTACTTGAAGAAGGGCCGTTACTCCCAGCGCGTCGGCACCGGAGCTCCGGTCTACCTCGCCGCCGTTCTTGAGTACCTCGCTGCTGAGGTTCTCTCTCTCTCTCTCTCTCTCTCTCTCTCTCTCTCTCTCTCTCTCTCTCTCAATGGTCGGCCGTGATATTGTCGAGTTAGGGTTCTATTCTTGCTGTGTAATTGTCCCGAGCTCGATTGAGATTTCTCCTCGAATTCGTGATATAGCAGTTGGGGCTTTTTCTCTGCGCAATTTAGATACTAATCTTCTGAGGTAATGAAGGTTGTCTTGTTCAAATGCTTGCGAATGGAAGCTTATGGAAATGTCCTTGCATTGGTTCGCCATTTCTGTGCTATAGGTACTGTGGTCAAATGGTGATTTAGTTGGTGGTTGGTAGTTTTCTTTAGATGGAGGTTCTTGATCCCATTGCTCTGTTTCTCTGTAAAGGAGTTGACTGATATTCTGGTGGGTGGGTTGTGAGATTGGTCGTGTTCTCATTGTCTGTCTGGGCTGTATATTATATGTGGAGGCATTCAACTTTGGAAGTATCATAATGAATATCGTGAATTTATTTATGGAAAGGTTTGGGCAAAGGACGGTGGAGGCCTACTTTGACGGTTCACCCTCGGTTACTTGTGCTTTTAGGTTTTTCAATTACACTTTGAGGCTGGCTTTCGTTCTGAAGAGCCTATTGAAAATTAAATTTCACTTGCTAAAGCAAAAGGTTTTTTTTTTTTTTTGATTTGAACATTAAATTTTCTTTGATCCCAATGTGCATCTTAGGGACTTCGTTTGTGTCGGTGAAAACTTTATGACTAAGGAAAAAAATTTCTTTGAAGATTTTCAAAGAAAATGTTTGGTTTTCGATTGTTTAGTGGTGTACTTGAAAGTGAGATGCAAAAAGTTTTTTCTTGATATTTTCCTTGACTGGAGTTTTTTTTTTTGGTTAATCGTTCACTTTTAGCGAACCGAACACATGTAAGTTTGGAAAGTCATTCCATGAAAATCTTTTCCCATAGAAATGAACGCAGCCTTTTTGTGTTCTAATTAGACATGGGCATGTTAAAATGTTGTAGGTCCTGGAGTTGGCTGGTAATGCTGCAAGAGACAACAAGAAGAACAGGATCATCCCGAGACATGTTCTGTTAGCTGTGAGGAATGACGAGGAGCTTGGGAAATTGCTCGCTGGAGTGACCATCGCCCATGGAGGGGTGCTTCCCAACATCAACCCGGTCCTCCTGCCAAAGAAGACTGAGAAGGCGACCAAGGAACCAAAGTCTCCTTCCAAGGCCACCAAGTCACCCAAGAAGGCTTAAGGGATTAGTCTGTTTTGATTTGGTCTGGTGCCTAAGGTGACTGTTTGTATTGCCCTCTTTTTACGCCTCTGCAGGCTGTATGTAATTTAGCTTGATGTACTTAAAGGCCCTTTTAGGTGATGTTGATGGTGTTAGGATTTTCAGGCCATTGGGCTATTTGGTTTTATGTTTCCGTAGAACATCTTTTGTTTCTCCAAATTGAATGACATCCTGAAAGCTTTTAGAAAGTTATTGATTTGCCCTCCGTTGGGAGCTGGGATTATTTGTCATTACTAGAGTGGTCTCTCTTTCCAGTAGTTATTTTTTGGCATTGCGATCATGAACAAATCGTTCCGGAGTCGAACTGTAAAGTATGTACCAAGGTAGTTGGTCTAGTAGTGAATGAGTCACTTATTTTTATAAGATTATGAGTTTGATTTACATTGCAAATGAATTTCTAATGGTTCATTTGGCTTCGCCCCACAATAAGCTGAATTTGGTAATGTTGAGAAATACTAGTTTTGACGATTTGAGATTTGTGGGTGCAAGCGCTGGAAGCTAGTCTCCCCAATATGCTTCTTTGGACAATGTACCTGCACCCTCGAAGAAAATCCACAAGCAATTTCGGCGTTAGCTTTGTGGATAAAAAGTCCGGTGAGTGGAGGAGGACAACATTTCGGCTCGAGATCAATGCCAAAATGCCAATGGTGTCAAGAAAGCCATTTACACGTTACATGGTAGTGAATTAGCAGGTGAATTGTCAAGTGGGACGAACTACTTGAGATGACACTAGTGTCGGTATGGGGAATAGATGTTCAGGGTCGAAAAGTGCGCATGGTAACGCTTCTATGGGTCCACCTTTGGTGGCCACAGTCGTCGGTGGCCGATGGGCTATGCGGCGGTGGTCGGTGGTGACGGTCAGTGGCCGGTGGTCGTGCATCGGCGGCAGGCGGCCGGCGATGGGCGGCGGCGGCTGGTGACCGCGATCGGTGGCTTCGGGCGGTTGAAGGTGGCCACGGCAAGAGAGAAGAATAAAAGAAAAAAAAAATTCACTTATTTTTAGAAATTGTTCTCGGGAATAGAAGCAATTTTTTTTTTCTCGTTTCTGCTCCAAATTTATTTCTGGGCTAACTTTTTATTTCCCGAAATAGAAAAACAACTTAACGTTACCAAATGAGTTTCTGTTCTTTTTTTGATCTAAGAAACAAAAGAACAGAATATTTGAGAAATAGAAGTGTTGTCATGGAGACACTATAATGCTACATGTCGAAAGCTCGTTCAAGTACGACGAGCTGAGCAATTAGTTGGAGTCTGCATATTATTGTCTTGCCGTCAAATAAATCCTTGGTTTTTGCCGAGATTCCTGCTTCGGTCACATGCGCAGGCAGTTTTGCAATCTCAGTTCAAGCTCGTTCGGCAACAAAGACCAGCAACTGCAAGTTGCAGTTCAAATAGAGGACAGCATAGATGCATATGCTGTTGATGGATAACTTGCAGTCATTGGTTGGACTAATGATGTATAGACTAACACTACGAATTATGCTTATTGTGTTGTCAATGGTTGTGGGTTAATGAGGAATGAGAATTATGTCATTGAACTCTTATGTATAAGAAGTTGATATTTTTGCACGGTTCTTGAAATGTGGCCGTCAAAATAATGAGAGCATAGAGATTTTTGAACATTGCTCGATGAGAGCGTCATCTCCATCAATAGGGTGAAACTTGTCTTATCGAACCAATTGGCACATGCAGCACCCATATTCAAAACCAATTTATTACCATTGCTACTATCTTCTCGACTAGGACTTCCTCATCGATTCCTAATTTTTGTAATATGGAACAAGGAGAGACTACAACTTGAGCCCCGGTCCCAAAACAATGAACACCAAAAAAAAAAAAAAAAAAACAAGCGAAGTGTCCTTATAATATTTGAGGAATTTTTCCTTCTCATCCAGTACTGCTGCATTGAAGTATGGATCACCGGCTTCATTAATCAATTCAACCGATGTTATATATAAAACGGAATGGCTCTCGAATGCCAATGCTCAAACCATTTGTCTCATAGCTGAAAAATGTAAGAGGTCCCTAAAGACTTGAGCCACTCTCCAATCTTGTAAAGCCAATTGCGGGAGATCGCCACATCCGCCATGAGTAATGAAGTATAGTGTCAGCGCTCATCTCTTCACATGCCTTCTTCAATATGTTGTCCGTTTAAATTCCATCTCCTTACATCAAACTATTCCAAATACGCCGATAGAGTTAGCAAATACAACATCGATGTTCTAAAATGGTGCAATTGGAGAGCCGTTAGTTTTGCAATTCCAATTAGGTTAATAAGGGTATCACTAAAGTCCACTGAGGCCATCTAAGGGAGGGGAAGGAGAGGAAGACCGAGCCATGGTTTCATATAGTTTCATCTTTATCGATCGATTCAAAGGTGGTGACTTACTAAATCAAATATGTGATTTGAATTCTAACGTAAGTATTCTAAAGTCTATACACGGGTTCTGAATCGTTGAATTTCTTATACTTTATGCACACAATTATGTGTATGCAATGCCAAGGGTTTTGCTAATCTTCCATCCCTGTGCCAGTCCCCCGTTATTGCTTGGAGAAGCCAGACACAATCTCTGCGAAGTAGGACGGAAAATGACCCACTTCCTTTTGTCGAGTAAGGCAAGAACAGTTTGGGGTCTTGATCTTTTCTCCTCCGCAAGCCATTTCTACCTCTCATTGTAACTCTCATTCCCATTTCTGAAATTAAGACAGTAACACTTTCATGGATTATCAAGTAAATACCTGAAGTTACATCAAGGAATAGTTTTCGTTTTTCACTTTTCTGTGACTTTCTCACGCGTACGCACAATTACGTTTTCAATCTTATAAAGTACCCAAATTAATATGCTTGCCCAGATTGCTGTATATGGGATGGGAATTGACATAATAGTAAAATGGGCACGCGCTTACCATGTGCCTGAAGTCTAGTATTAGTACATTGAAAATTGCCATTGAGATGCATGAAAAAAACTCGTGCAAATATGATTTTGGAAAAGTTGGCATCATAAAAATCACGTGGACTATCCATGAATAGTATGTGAAGAACAAATAGTTTAGCCACGGGTCATGGCAAATGCCGTTGGCTGAATGACAGAAAAATCTTATGTAAAATTGTCATCTTTATAGCTCCTTATTGAGGTAAGTTCTATAAGAGCGATTATTGCTGCATTAGCTATGAATCTAAACAGGTAAACAAAGTCATCTGGGAGCATTGTGCTCTCTGTGATTCCAAAAGCTCGAAGTCATCACCTATCATACCACGGCAACGCTTTGCATGCTGGAGTTGCGACAGCCACTGGGGCATCATTTTCGCAGTCACACTAGGGACTTTAATATGACTGAGTGCACAGAGACAACAGTCAAGGAAGGAACAAATCCATATCTTCTAGGACTTCTATATGGGCTAGTGCAAATTATGGTAAAACTAAGAATGTTATAACATACTAGGGGAGTTACGACCAAAGTCAGAAAGACTAATCAATTCTTAGGAGAATCCTGGGCCACGGCAAATGCTGGTGACTCAATGACAGAAAAATCTTATATAAAATTTTCTCCTTTATAGCTCCTTAAATGAGGTTAAAGTTCTAAGAAAGGCAAAATTGCTGCATTAGCTATGAAGCTAACAAGGTAAACAAAGTCACTCGGTAGCATTGTGCTATCTGTGATTCCAAAAGCTTTAGGTCATCACCTAGCATGCCGCTTAACATTTGCAGCTAAATTCATGGTCTGAAAGTTAAAAGATTGTACATATGCAATGAGACAGTTCCTGAATTCAGTTAAGTCTTTCTTTTAAAATTTTTAGTCTTTTAATTATACTGGGGTTTAAATGTCTTCGATTGTATCAAGTTTCCTGAACCGTGATCAACATCCTGACCACTGAAAATATCCTAATGTTTTGTAGTTCATTGATATCATTCCAAATTGATACACGAGTCCGTGAAACATTTTACACCAATCCCTCTATAATTACATCTATCCACATCTGTTCTCTCAGCTTCTAGAAATGTTGCAACAAAGATTGTTCTGTCCAAGGGGTAAAGTTTTGGCCTTATGCAGTTCAGTAACAACGTCTCTGTTGTCCATTCGTTCACCTGGTGATGCAGCTGAACAGACGACCCCATTCCGAAGGATTGAAGCCAAGCACGTGCTTATGTTGTTTCCGTCTGTATGTCACCCATTGTTATCCAACTCCCTCTCTTCTTCCAAATTTAGCAAGGGATCTGTGATCTGCATGACCTTTTTGGAAGAGCCGTTTTGACGAACTCATGGAGGTTAAAGTTGTCCACAAACATGCTCTCCATGGGTCACTTTCCTGTGAACAATTCGAGCAAGAGAATCCCGTAGCTATAGACATTGCCTTCGGGTGATACTTCTTCAAATAGACCATATTCTGCAATATACATAAGTCCCTAAACTAGTCAATTCCTTTTCTGTTAAATAGAGATTTCCTCTTTTCTTTTCCCTATATCTATTAAGAAAACCAAATTGTCTTTCCTATTTTTTCTCCTTTTCTTGGGTACATTTTCCATCTTAGACGGTACAGGCATTATACGATTATAGGGAGCAATATGTGTTGTACTGAAATACTGGAATAGGAGGATGATGATTTGGACAATAAGAGCAGAGAAAGCAGTTTAGATTACCTGAAGCAACATAACCAACTGTGCCTCTTATGCCGATCGAGCTGGTCTGCATTTGAGAGGCTCTTGATAGGATAAATTTTGCCAGGCCAAAATCACTCACATGTGCACCCAAGTCATCATCTAGAAGGACATTGCTTGGCTTCAAGTCAGTGTGCTATAGATGCATGGCACCGGTGGTGGAGATAGTCGAACTTTGTATTGCGATATCTGGCTGTTGGACCATATTCAGCTCAATCCAACCTCCAGTAGGATGTAGCCATTTATCCAGGCTATCGTTTGGCATGAACTTGAACACTAATGCTTCAAAATCGTTCCCTTGGAAATCTATGCTTGAGCAAGAGGTGATGAGTTTGACGAGATTTCGATGCCGAACACTTCTTAATGCTTCATATTCGGCCACAAGGCTCTTTTTAGCTCTGCATTTCTGAAAGTTTAATCACTTTCACGGCAACATTCTAGTTATTGGTGAGCCTCCCTTTAAAGACGGTGCCAAACCTTCCTTTGCCTATTAAGTTTGCCAAGGAAAATCCATCTGTTGCTCTATAGAAATCTGAGTAAGACAGTTTCATGTACTGATTTTTCAAATTGGCAGAGGAAGTTGTCTCTTTTTGGGACTTTCGTGCCCAGAGGAGAACTATGGAAGTACATGCCAAGCCTAAGAAAGTCGAGCAGGTTATGCTGATTTGAAGATTTCCGTCAGTACTTTTGGTTTTCAACATCACAGGGCGGCAACTGCAGCCCTTCAATTCCCCCACAGAGCTTGCTATTTCCCTCTGATATTGCACTAAGGTTACTGAAGATTCCTCCTTTTGGCACTTCACCAGCAAACATATTGAAGGTTGAGATTCTGGATGAGACGGAGCACTGCGAAGAACTCAGGAACTGGACCTGATAAATTGTTCCCAGAAAGGTCGACAACTTGAAAGAAGGTATAGCTCCACTAAATTGGTTACCTTTCAATATGAGAAATTCCTACACCAGACAGTTGCCTAAAGTGATTGGAATTGCTCCAGACATACAATTCTCGGAGACATCAAGTGCCATGAGATTGACCTCTCACCCACCTGCGATGGCATTGGACCCATTAATCATTGCCTGCCAGGGATAGTCCTATTGAGAGGGAAGGAAGACCAGATACTTGATCAGGCACTGAACCGTTGATCCATGACAAATTTAGCTCAATCAGTTTATTGCAGTTTCCTATTGAAGCCGGTATGCTTCCCTCAAGCATATCATCTCTCAAGATGAGACGATATAGTGAACATGCATTATCAATCATCAAGGGGATTTTTCCAGAGATATTATTCTGGGAAAGCAAAAGCACTTTCAGATTGTAGAGCACTCCAATGGACAGGGGAATATTCCCGGTAAGCTTGTTTTCGAACATCGAAAGAAGCTCCAAATTCACAAGGTTTCCTACCCCAAAAGGGATGATGTAAGAATTATTGTGTGTTCCACATGATATTATTAATTGATGGCTTAATAAATATTTAATGCTAAAATATGTTAGCTATGAGAACTTACGACTCAAGTGAAAGAGTATAATCCTCATTGAGAAGTTACTGTTTTTTCTGAAGAGGTGCGCCCGGAAGTTAAAAGGTGCTTTGATGGAAGGCACCTCTTGATAGCACATGTAAATAAGAGTTTGGTCCTCTCTCCACCATGACGTGAGACGCATTAAGGAAAATTGGTTTAAGGGAGAGAAATTAGATTTCTTCATTTCTTCAGTTTTTCACAACAATTATCTATAAGGGGTTCGCTGTGGATAAATGTATGTCTTCATCTCTCTTATCGTGAAGATCAAAGATTCTATTTTTGTATTTTCCACGTTATAGAATTACGTTGTCCACTTTCAGTGGGTATCAAAGTAAGGTTTATGATCTCATGATTTTTTGCTTATTGAAATATAATGATTTCATTGAATGAAGATGAACCTTTTCATGTTATTGATGTTGTAAAAATGATTTCGGAGGGGATTTGTTGGAGGAAATTTGAATGATGAAAGGAAACAGACAGAGAAAAGGGTGAAAAATGAAGAAAAATGGCGAATGGGTGTGAAGGGGTAAGGCGTGTGGAACCCATGCACCCTACGCGTCCCAAGCGTGTGTTGGACAGTCAGGCGTATGGAAACCATGCGCGCAGCTACATGCACGCTGGAGGCCATGGCGTGTGGGAATCATGTGCTCGTAGATCAGCCACACACGCTCGTGCGCAAGGTGAGGCGTGTGCCTTGCACGCGCTCGTCTACCTTCTTCTTTTATTTATGTTTTTGCCCTCCGCTTTTATTTACGATTTTGCCCCCTCCATGCATAATTACGTTTCTGCCCCTCTTTGTTGTTTATTTATAATTGTGCCCCCTTGATGGTTATTTACGTTTTTGCCCTTGTATTATGGATAATTACGATTTTGTTCTAGCTGATTATCCCTTGGGTATTTAATTTACGGTTATGCCCCTGTGGAATTATGATATTATAGTTTTGTCCTTGGGTGCAACTTGGTGAATGTTTCTGCTTTCAATATTAAAAATTCAATTAAGAATAGTTTATTAGTCACCAAAGTGGCCAAACCTTAAGGTATTTTGAATTTTTTGATATTGTAAATTATTTTATTCATGGGTATATTAAAGTTCATTTATTATAAGAACTTAGGGATTAACTCAAAGGTTAATCATTTTCTTATAATTCATGAACATAATAGTTGGTAATTAATATTTCTCATTAAATTTGTTTGTATATCCAAAGATAGCAAATAAATATACCTAAATTAAGGTTATTAGCATCGTTATGATTTAATATATGTTTGTATATCATAGGATCGCCCAAAGGAGAACTATGATGTATATATATTGTTTGGTTTGAATCTAATTATGTAATAATCTCAAAGTATTAATGTATGAATATATTCTTGCATATTTGTAGCATTTGCACATGTTTCACTTCATTTGCAGGCTTCGTCTATTTCTTTGTTTAATGGAAATAATTTCTCTGATTGGAATGAACAAGTCCAGTTTCACTTAGGTGTCTTGGACCTTGATTTGGCACTTCAAGTTGAGAAAATAACTGCTATTACTAAGGAGAGAAATGATGATGAAAAGACTTTCCATAAAGCCTATGAAAGATCGATGAGAATGACAATTGCAAATAGCTTAAAGACCATTCTTCCCAAAACTAACAGTGCTAAGGAATTTATGAAGTTTGTTCAACATCATTCTCAGACTGCTAATAAGTCACTTGCTGATACATTAATGAATACTTTGACCACCATGAAGTATGACGGTTCACGTACCATGCATGAGTATGTTCTTGAGATGACAAACTTAGCAGCAAAGTTAAGGATATTGGGAATGAATGTGAATGAGTATTTTTTAGTATAGTTCATACTTAATTCCTTGCCTTATGAATAATATATGCCATTTCAAATAAATTACAACACTATAAATGATAAGTGCAAAATAAATGAATTGGGTAGTATGCTTATTTAAAAGGAAACAAAGATAAAGAATTAAAAAGCTCATTTCGTTCATCTCCTAAGTCATCAAGAAGCTGAAAAGAATTCTAAAATGAAAGGTTCAAGGAGGAAGAAGAAATGATTACATGTCCTGAATGAATCTTCTAATAAATCTCAAATTTTACAAAAAGGAACACAATCTTATTAAGTATCACTTTTGTAATAAAGTTGGACACTTGAAGAAAAATTGTTTGAAGAGTAAAGTTTGGTTTGAAAAAAAAGGTAAACCTTATACTTTCGTATATTTTGAATCAAACTTTACTGAAATTTTTCATAATAGTTGGTGGATTAACTCTGGTGTTACCACTCATGTGTCAATACGATATAAGGATTTCTTATGATCCAAACTATAAAGCCAAATGAAAGTTATGTGATTGTGGGGAATAGAAATAAAGCTCTAGTTGAAGGCATTAGTACTTATCGTTTAGTCTTAGATACTGGGTATTATGTAAATTTGTTTCAAACCATTTATGTACTTACATTTTTCCGCAATTTAGTATTTTTTGCCAAAACTTGATGTAGCGGGATTTTCTTGTAAGTTTGTGTGATATCCGAATTTCGTCGGACCTCGAATATGTAACAATTCGTGATGGGTCAATGAGTTTGTCGTCGGACTACGTCGTTGGCACCACTCGCAGACGCCGTTTCGTTACTATCATCACCGTACCGAGACGTCACGTATCGTCACGTTCTCGCAATGGCATCTCGTCTAAAATTTATCGTTTAATGCGGTTGGCTATGAAGACAAATGTTAACCCCGAGCTACCTCGCTAACCAATCGAACTAAAGACCTGGATTACATACTCCTCGACCCAGCCGTTCCTCTCCTTGGATAGCCCTGCATCTCCCATGCACACGTCCGTTCGGCCATCAAGGATGAGAAGACTTTGACCATGCCAACAATGAAGGCCTTCGATTAATACTGCCCATGCTCACGTCCATCAAGGGTGAAGAACCGTTGACCAAAGGGGCAACCACGACTTATTTTCCTTTAACCAGCAAAGAGGTCACGTCTTGCATGAAACATGCAAGATGGCATCTGGCAGCCTGCTGGTGACACCTCCTTTCACCTTCCCTTAGCTTGGATGGCCACCACATACCCCAAAATGTTGACAATGGAAGTCAACAAAGAGGAAAATCGGGCGGAAATCACGAAGAAGGCAGAAAGAGCAGTTTTCTTCCCTCTCATGCTCGGCTTCACTTCATCATCGTCGACCATCTTCTTCACCCAGAATTCGGCAAATTCCAGTCCAAACTCCGGTGCTGTTTCGCTCATGCTTGGCTGTCAACCGTTGTGTCGCCAGCCTCCTCACTGCACCCTTAATCTCCCTCACTGTTGTTATGTCGCTCACAGCCGACCACAGCACAGCCCAACCAACCACCGCACCACAGCTAGCCACCGAGGCCTTAGCTCGCTCCTCACCACTGTCCCTCAGTCGCTGCTGAACCGGGAGACTCGCAGCTCACAACCTCATCGCACGCTACCGTCGCCATCGCCTCACCACAGCCGCGCCTGCTGCTTACGCCTTAAGGACCCGAGGCAAGTGGTAGCTCTGTCGCTCTATATTGTGCGAGAATACCCTACTCGTGTGTTCAGATTAGGATGTATGTTAGGGAATTAGCATTACTAATCATGTAGGCGGTCCGGTCGAAATTACTAATGTTGGATGCTTGAAAAGTGTAATGTCTAGACGGCACATATTTGTCCTCAGCGAGATGAGCCGAGTTTAGCGTTGAGTTATCCCGTTGTGCGCGTGACGACCATCGGTAGGGTCGGCGTTGGTTCGGATATAAAGCTATGGGTTCTTATAGTCGTAGGATCGTTCTACCGGCTTTTAGTGAAATTGGTTTTGCTAATCGGTCTCGCTTTCTTCGGCTCAGGTTTAAGGTAAGTTGGATGTATGTCGCTTAGGTTCAAGTGCTAGAAGACTTTAGGCGAGTCGTCGGAATGGAGTTGAACAAAATAAAAGGAGGTACGAACCTCGGTTAGATGTGCATGGTGATTTTATTAAAACCTATTAGGTACTGCGTCATGGTTGAGGCGTTTTCGATGCCGTCGGACCTTGTGACGACAATGCCCTGAGTGTCGGGTTGCCCGGAGGGTCGTGATGGCGATGCCTCTGGATGCCTGGAGACTGGTGAGCCCCAGAGGTGCCTCGGGAGTCGGGATGCCTAGAAGTGTGACGTAACACGTCCTGAATGACTAGGGACATGATGAGCCCCGGAGGTCCTCGTGATGCCAGGTAGATTGCGAGATGCCTGGAGGTGTAATGAACACGCTTCGGATGCCCGGCGACTGAAATATGGAACCGGAGGTCCTCGTGATGCTAGGCAGGGTGTGAGATGCCTGGAGGGATGCGAACACTAGTCTCTCTGGAAGATGACGACAGTTAGAATTAAAGTCGAATCGATTTACAAATTGTTATGATTGTCTAATTGCCTTACTAATGCTTCGTTTGAATTATTCTTGTAGCATTGTAGTACCCTAAGTTGTTTTACTTTACATATTGCATGTTAGAATGTTGTAGGCAGAGTAGTGGTAGATTTGTATAATATGGTTTGACAGGTTTTCTTATGCTGAGTAGTTGTACTCACCCCTTATGGGATTATCGTATTTCAGAGACTTAGATATGCCGCTATAGCCCGCATCTCTCGGTATGTTCTATGGCATTCCCGTCGACCTTAGGTGGGACCAGACGGAGCATGCCGACCCTGACTTTTCGGAAGTCATATTTATCCGAATTACAGTGATTCTCACCGTGGATGATAGACTCCCCACAGGCGCTGTGCTCATGGGATTTATCGTCTTGTACGCCCGAGTCAACGGGCGCACGGTGGGACTGTTGCCGCTTTCGGAAGATGATGATGACGGCTCTAGTGGGGTGGAGTAGTGGAGGACTTGGGAGGACAACAACATTTTTGGGAAGCCGGGATGTGAAGCCAGGACGACAATGTAGATAGACAGCTGAATGGTCGGTCCAATTTTGGTTTAGCCAAAATTAGGAACTTTTTGGCCTATGTGTACCAACTAATGTCGTCTAAAATCTATAAATAAATAAAAGTGCCTGGTTGACATATTGTGTGCATCATTTTAAGTTTGATTGGAGTTATGTACTCGCTTCCACAACAGTATAGCGCAAGGACCAACGAACGGCGCGACGAACCTTAAGGGCCAAGGGTCGCTCTAACGAGGCCATCGCCGCGATAGGATACCACCGCAACAGAGTGGTATCAAAGCAAAGAATAGCCAGGACAGTGAAACGCCGTGGCGACCCCAACGGGTCGGGGGCCTTCACAGCTTGATTGTAGATCTTTTTGTTTATCTAATAATGATAATTTTATTGGAATTGAAATTTTATGTGATAGTCTTTTACATGGTCTTTACAAGTTTAGACTTGATAATACTTTTGTTGAGACCTTAATAACCTTGCATCATAATGTTGGCACTAAACGAGGTTTAATTGATGAGTATTCTACTTACTTATGGCATAAACATTTGGGTCACATATCTAAGGAAAGAATGCAAAGATTAGTGAAGAATGAAATTCTTTCAAACTTGGATTTTATTGACCTTAGAGTACGTATTGATTGTATTAAGGTAAACAAACAAAACACACTATGAAAGGCGCCACAAGAAGCATAAAGTTTCTTGAAATTGTACACACTGATATATTGGGCCCTTTTGATGTTCCATCTTTTGGTAGAGAAAGTTATTTCATCATCTTTATTGACGATTTTTCACGTTATGAATACATTTATTTACTATATGATAAATTTCAATCAGTGAATGCACTTAAGGTATACATTAAAAAGGTTGAGAGGCAATTAGATAAAAATGTGAAAATAATAAAGTCGGATAGATGTGGTGAATATTATGGGAAGAATTATGAATCGAGATAATGTTTCGGTCCATTTGCTAAACTTTGAAAGACATGACGTTTATGCTTAGTACATGATATCAAAATGTTGTAGCGGAAAAGCGTAATCATACTTTAATGGAAATGGTTAGGAGTATGATGAGTCATTCATCTTTACATTATCTTTATTGATGTATGCATTAAAGACTTTTATATATTGATTGAATAGGGTTCTTAGTAAGGTAGTTTCAAAGACTCCCTTTAAACTGTGGACGGGAAGAAAATCTAGTTTACGACACTTGCATGTTTGAGGTTATCCTGCAGAAGTAAGAATTTCCAATCCACGTAAAAAATAAATTGGATTTAAGGACAACCTGTGGTTACTTCATTGGTTATGTTGAGAAGTTCAAAGGGTGCATATTTTATTGTCATAATCATAATACGAGAATTGTTGAATCTAGAAATACTAGGTTCATTGAAAATGGCAACATCAGTAGAAGTGAAAGAATGTGTGATGCTTGCATTCGGGAAATAAGGGTAGAAGTTCCCATACCAAAAACTTTTAACATTGTTGTTCCTAATATTATAGTTTAACCCAATAGTAATTAAGAATAATAAATAAATGATCAAATACTTGATAATGAAGATGTCGACATTGAACTTACAATAGTTGAACCATAAGAAAAAGTATTAACAAGATCTTAACGAAAAAAGAGACCAGCTATTTCTGATGATTATGTGGTTTATCTACAAGAGTCAGAAATTGACTTAAGAATTGGAAATGATCCAAGTTAATTTTCTCAAGTCATGGAATGTGAAGACTCTAATGAATGGTTTAATGTCATAAAAAAGAGTTAAAATTTATGCATTAAAACCAAGTTTGAGACCTTGTTGACTTATCTAAAGAATATTTAAAAGTTGGGTGTAAATGAGTCCTTAAGACCAGATTTGTTGTTAAAAGGCAATATTGAACAATATAAGACCAAATTTGTTGTTAAAGGTTTTACTTAGAAAGAATGCATTGACTATAAGGAGACATTTTTACCGGTCTCCAAGAAAAAACTCAATTAAATCATTATAGCTTTGATGGCTCATTACGACTTAGAGTTATACCAAATGGATGTCAAAACTGCATTTTTTAATGGGAATTTAGAAGAAGAGGTTTACATAGACCAACCCAAGGGCTTTTCAATTAAAGGAAATGAATACATGGTGTGTAAATTAAAGGGATCAATATATGGACTTAAACAAGCTTCTTGACAATGATATCTTAAGTTTAATGATAATGTAACTTCATATGGATTTACGGAAAGCATCGTTGATTGATGTATATATATATGAAGGTCAGTGGGAGTACGTTTATTTTTCTAGTTTCGTATGTTGATGAAATTTTGCTTGCTATTATTGATCTTGATCTGGTGCATGAAACAAAGAAGTTTCTCTCTAAGAATTTTGAAATGAAAATATAGGAGAGACAACATATGTGATAGGAATAGAAATATTCCGTGATAGATCACAATGATTATTAAGATTGTCTTAGAAAGTCTACATTGAGAAAATTTTAGAGAGATTCAATATGGATAAATATTCAGTAAGAGTAGTTTCAATTAAAAAATGTAACAAATTTAGCCTTATGCAATGTCTGAAAAGTGAATTGGAATGAGAACAAATGAAAAGTATTCCTTATGCGTATGTTGTTGGGAGCTTAATGTATGCTCAAACTTGCATCAGACTAGACATTAGTTTTTCTATCGGAATGTTGGACAGGTGTCAAAATGATCCTAGATTGGATTATTGGAAAGCTGCAAAGAAAGTTCTCGGATACTTGCAAGAAACGAAGAATCATATGCTCACTTATAAAAGATCCAATCATCTTAAGGTGATTGGATATTCAGATTTAGACCTAAGCAAATGTGTCGATACAAGGAAATTAATGTTCAGTTACTTGTTTCTTCTGCTAGAGGGGCAATATCATGGAAAAGTGTGAAACAGTCAATTATTGCCGCATCCACTATGGAGGCTTAATTTGTGACGTGCTTTGAGGCTGTTATTCATAGATTATGGTTGTGGAATTTTATTTGAGGGCTTGTGATTGTCGATAGTATTGCGAAGCTGCTAAAAATTTATTGTGACAACTCCGCAGCAGTTTTCTTCTTAAAGAATGACAAGTATTTTAAGGGTGGTAAGCATATAGAAATCAAATACTTATCTGTTAAAAAAGAAATTCAAAAATAAAGAATGTCAACTGAGAACATTTATGATCACAAATCCCTTAATAAAAGGATTGCTGCCCAATACATTTAAAAAATTGTATTATGTTGCATTAAATTTATGTATTTGACACTTTGAACTCATTTATGTATTTATGATATTTTCTGTTTTCTATTTAGTATACATTATGAAAATAGATGAATGTTAAATAGGATAGTCTCTAATAAAGACATTATGGTTGGACCATTACTCTACTTCTCATTTATCGATCTGTTAAGTACAGAGTTATGTTGTAATACATGGAATGGACTATATCGATTAATGACATACAACCGCCATGACTCACATTAGTTTTCTTTACATAATTGTGATTATTATGTGATAACCGATTTAAGTAAAGTTTTAGCATTGTACACATTATAATCTTTATTATACCATGAAATGAAGGTCTTATGGGCCAAGTGAAAGAATGTAAGAATTATTGAGTGGCCCACATGATATTATTAATTAATGATTTAATAAATATTTAATGCTAAAATATATTGGCTATGAAAAGTTACGACTCTAATGAAAGGGTACAATCCTCATTGAGAAGTTACCGCTTCTTCCGAAGAGGTGCGACTCTTATGGAAGTTAAAAGGTGCTTTGATGGAAGGCACTTCTTAATAGCACATATAAATAAGAGTATGGTCCTCTCTCCACCCACGACATGAGACGTGAGAACATTGTATTCTCCCCTCCATCAAACATAATACATCAAGGAAAAGTGGGTTAAGGAAGAGAAATTAGATTTCTTCATTTCTTCGATTTTCTGCAGCAATTATCTTTAAGGGTTTTGCTATGGATAAAGGTATGCCTTCATTTCTCTTATCGTGAAGATCATGAAGATTAAAGATTTTGTGTTTCATATTTTCCGCATTATAGAATTACGTTATCTGCTTTCAGATGGATCCATGCACTAAGTTTTGATCAAGGCGTAGGCTTGTGAACGTGGTAGAGAAGTTTGCTAGAGAGTCAGGTAATACACCTAGTCAGGTAACACACCTTGGAGGAGATTAAGAGGCAACTGGAAGAGCATTAAATATGTGCAGTTGCTTAGGGAACCAAGAAAGCTCAGATCATCGTCTTTTTCAGTTCCTAGAAAGTTTCCACCAAAACTTAGGAGCTGCAAGTTCTATAGACCTCCCAAATTTGGTGGTATTGACCTCGAAATAGAGTTTAGGACACCGTTTGTTTACACGAGTTTGGTAGCATTTGTTATGGAGTTGGGGATTGGCCTGGAAAACTGATTACCACCAACATAAAAGCTTTGGAGTTTTGGAAGAGTGGGAAATAAATCTAAGGCAAAACCTCGCTTAGATTGTTGAAACTCACTGAGATCATTTTCATTGACGAAATATTATATAGAGAAGTGGGAATTGTGCCTGCGAGATTATTGTATGAAAGCTGAAGGAATGTCAAGTTGGACATCTGGGGAATGCTTCCTTCTAAAAGATTGCCTACAACATAAATATGATAAAGAGATGAGAGATTCCTAAGCGAAGGTGAGATTTTCCCTATAAGTTGATTATGAGATGGGCCTATGGTGGTTAGCTTCGCAAGATAACTAATAAGGTCATTAGGAATCGTTCCGCTATTGTTATTGCCGCTTAGATTAACGATTGACAAATCTACACAGCTAGAGAGATTTTTCCACAGTCCTCCTTCGAAAGAATTGTTCTCAAGGCTAAGAGTCTGAAGTCTAAACAAGCAGCCAATATCTTCGGGAAGTGTCCTGTGGAAGCCGTTGTCATTAAGGTTGAGAGCTTGGGGGAAAGAAAGGTTTCCTACTTGAGAAGACAATGAACCTGTCAATTGAGGGGATGAAAGATTAAGAGCAATCACTCTATGATGTTTTTTGCTACACATAAAACCTGACTGTTAGTTATATGCCCTAAAGCAACCATGTAATAGTTACATGTTAGGGATTTTAGTTGTGTTGTCAAATTAATGGCAAAGATGTATTCATTCATTTGTCCAATTATCTATATGAATGATTCCATAATATCAGTTGTGACTGGACTTATTCTTGAAACGTTAAGGATATGCGTGACGGGTTCATAGTTAGACTGAATCTTTAAATTTTCCCAGTCAATGGATCATTGAGTGGATATTAATGATTCTGTTGAGACTAGTGTGTTCTTAGCTTCACCATTAAGTATTGGATGCTTAAGGTAATGACGAGTCACGAGTCATTGGGTATTATGATGCCCGAGTTAAAACACAGGTGCTTGTAGCAGACAAGTTCACTGAACATGACACACATAGAACGATTGGCAACATGGAAGCTTTTAGCGGGGTCAATGACTAATTGTTCATGCTCCGGTCTTGTGTAAATAATCCTAAGACCTGAGGCACAATGTTAACTTGTGTGTTGGACGACTATGGTTCATGGGTACACATATTGACGGCTCATTGATCTGTCTCTATACCTGATGGTCATAACTCGTTCACATACGAAGATACATGTGTGTGCAACATAAAATCTGTCTACTTGTTACATGCAAGGTACAATAATGATGTCCTATGCGATCTATTGTGACACACCATTGAAATTCTCGGCCGAGGTTGTAACCGATAATGAATTGTTTATGTCTCGTATAAAATGCAGGTCAATTAGGTTTGTGCATATGATTGAATTAGTGACTTGACAAATATTCCATAGTCTTTGTTTAATCAGGACATAGTAAGATAGAGGGATTGAATTACAATGTAGCTCGAGCTAATAGGTTCATTATGTTCTTAAAACATTCACACTATCTGGGTAGCCATGACATATTGTTACATGTCAATCATGGTTTGTAGGACCTAGAGATTGATCGGGACAATCAATTCTCTTGGGAGTACTAATGTGTTAGTGCAAGTCTTACTGCCAGCTCAATGATGAACCTAGGGATGTCACACACCATAACCAATTCACTCGATCAGACATAGCCCACTCACAAGAGCTCTTCTTTTGCTCACCCAACTTCTGGAGGAAGTAGTCAATAACTTATTTGAGAAATTATAGACTAGCTTTTGGAGGAAATAGTCAATAACTTATTTGAGAAGTTAAAGACCAGCTTCTGGAAAAAGTAGTGAATAACTTCTTTGAGAGGTTAAAGACTAGCTTCTAAAGGAAGTTAAATGTTGACTTCATCAGGACATTATAAATAGAGTAGAGAGATGGTGAGTGGGTTAAGTTAAGAAAAAGAGAGAAAGGGAGAGAGAACTATATGGTTAGCAAACGGTTGCTAACCACGTGTAGAGGATCTCCACAAGATTGCTAGCACAATTACAGTGGTGATTAGTCGCGAGCTCTTTTTTGTTCGAGGTGCGTTGGTGGTGTGTCTAAACTAGAGGCCTGACGTTTGTGGGGCTCGAACTGAAGAATATCTTAATCAAGTTGTTTAAAGCGCGCTTCAAGAGGTAATCCGTATAATCCCCTTTGATATTATGATTTTTGATTAAAACGCACAAACAACGCCTTTGGAAATACATGTATAGTGAAATTTTATCTTTGCTTCTGCTACGTTTATGTTTATTTAGCCTATACATGTTCCGTAACACCCCAGCAGTGGTATCAGAGCCAATCCTTAGGCGTTTTTGTGCGTTTAATTGATTTTGGTTCATATTTATTTTTGCGTTCTAATAGCCCATTCACTTTGGTTAAGAGAATCGCTTGCTCTTACATGGCCCATAAAAGTTGATTAATTTATATGATAAATTTAATCAACTGAGCAAAAATTGGAACTAAATCAATTTTGAATCAAAAATATGAAATTTGCTATATTTTGTGTTTATCTTTTGCAAAATGATTCGCAAATGTGAATCTAGAGGCAACAACGCGGCTACAGCTTGGAATCACGCTCGTGAAATTAGTTTCACCGGTTTTGATCTCTTGATGTGGCTTGCGTTACTCAGCCATGAATTTGATTCAATGCTGAATTTTATTTGTGCCTTTCAGAGTTTTAAATTATGAATTTATCGCTTGTAAGGAAGGGTGGTGATCATGGAAAAACCCCTAATTAATATGATTGATGTATGAAGAGCAGGTCTCTATTATTAAAACATTAAAATAGCTAAATGGCTCGAGACCCATTGAGCCATAACTCCATGATCAACACGTAGGATAGATATTTATGCATTTGATATCTTTAGTTATTCTATTTATGTTATTATGCATGTTAAATCGATTAATATGCAAAGCGAGACCGTTAATAACGACCCAAACCTCCTTATTAATAATATTAAGTCGAAACTAGTTTCGGACTCGTGGCCTTCCATCGTCGTGGTTTGATCCAACATTATAATGGTTGATTGACCAGCTATGGACATATAGGGGTTAATTGCCATTCATAATATTGGACCAGTCCATTATGCATGTGATGTTGTGGGGTTGAAGCTGAATGATTTTCAATAATTGTCAGGTGAGGGGATCATTTGTGCTTTCAATACTTGCATAAGATGATGGGCTAGAATTAACTAGGATCATGATGCCAATAACTGTTAGGTGAGGTTTTCATGATCTAGAGGCTGAAGTTATGATTGCGACTCGCATATGATGCATTGAACAAGTTGGTTCACTCACTAAGTTCATAGAATACTAATAATTGACAGGTGATGTGCGCTTTGGACTGGTGGGACTCTAATCTCCACTAGTAATCTTTACCCAACAAAAGATTACCGTTTCCTCTTTTAAGGAGTATGGGGTTCAAATATAAAATTAGTGGGAGGATCTAGTTCATTTAAATGCCAAAATGAAATAGCTATTTTGAAAAACAACGGCTAACAATATATTTTCTGCACATATATATTAATACTCTGAATATGGTAACCACAAACCCACTCGCTTCTATACTTGACAAGAATTGTTTGACTGGACCCAATTTCACTGACTGTGTGAGGAATTTGAGAAATGTTCTCAATTCAGAGAAAATCGGGTATGTGCTTAATGAAAAGATGCTAGACTCTTTTCCTCAGGGTGGGACCCAAGAGAAGCGTGTCGTTTATGATAAGTGGCGTGACGATAAGTTAGGTCATATATGCTTGCTTCAATGAATAATGAATCGTAGAAGAAGTATGAAACTATGGAAAATGTTAGGTCGATCATCTTACACTTAAAAGGAATACTTTGATGAGAATGGTCGAACCTCTACATATGAGATATCTAAGGCATTATACCGTATGAGGATGACTGAAGGATCATCGGTTAATGATCATGTTTTGAAAATGATTTGGCACATTGAAGAGTTGGCTAGGGTAAATCTTGTTATGGACAACAAGTTAGCCGTGGATTTGATCATCCAATCTTTACTCGATTCATTCTCTGATTTTGTCTAAAACTTCCACATGCATAAGATGAAAAAAAAAAAAAAAAACTATTGTTGAGTTACATAGCATGCTGGTAGTTTATGAGAATGAAATGCAAAACACGAGGCTCAATGTAGTGGCTATGGCTAAGGCTTCTTCTTCAAAAAGTAAGACTATTTTGAGCAAAAATAAATGGAAGAGGCCTGTCAAACCTGCTGTGCAATCGAAGCCCAAGGTTGAAAAAGGGAAATGTCATTACTGTGGTATCCAAGAGCACTGGAAGAGGAACTGTAAGAAGTACCTCATGAGCTTGAAGGTCAAGCCTAAGGACCAACCTTATGAAGGTATGGTATCTATGCTTATTGAAACTAATCTTATGTTTAGTGTTGAATCCAGCTTATGGGTTCTAGATTCTGCTGCAACTTCACATATATGTATGTCATTGCAGAATCTAGAAATAAACGGGATACTAGAGCGAAATGAAATTGTCATGACATTTGCCAATGGAGTAAGAGTTGCCGCATTAGCTGTAGGGACTTTTTGTTTATGTTTGCCTTATGGACATGTATTAGTTTTGAAAAACTGTTTGCATTATGAGAATGCTACTAGGAACATCATCTCCATACCTCGTTTGAGCAAAGAAAATTATGAATTTTCTTTTGCTGATGATGTATGTTCTATTTATCATAATGGAAGATGTGTTGCTTCTAGCTTGTCAACCAATAATCTTTATACCATTACAATGTCCGGTAATGCGATTACTGATGTCAATAAGTAAAATAAAATTGATATAAATGCCATAACTAATAAATGTCCTAGAGATAGTCCAAATCCGAAGTATGTTTGGCATCTCTAATTAGGTCATATTGGAAAAGATAGAATCAACAAGTTGAGTAATGATTGATACATTGATCCGTCCATGTTTGAGTCATACTTGACTTGTGAGGCATGTCTTCTAGGAAAAATTACCAAAGTGCCCTTTGTGGGACATACTGACATATTAGGATTGATACATACAGATGTATGTGGACCAATTAATGAAACTACTAGATGTGGTTATTCTTACTTATCACCTTTACAGATGATCAGTCACGGTATGGTTATTTATACTTAATGAAGTATAAATCTAAATCTTTTGAAAAGTTCAAGGAATTCAGAGCTGAAGTTGAAAAACAAATAGGAAAGTGTATTAAGGCTCTTCAATTTGATCAAGGAGGTGAATACCTTAGTATTGAGTTCCTTGACTATCATAAAGACAATGGTATTTAATCACAATGGACACCTCTTGGAACTCTAGAGCACAATGGTGTTTCTGAACGAAGAAATCGCGCTTTATTAGATATGGTGCGATATATGAAGAGTTACACCGACTTGCCTATATCCCTTTGGGGACATGCCCTTGAGACAGCTGCATATATACTGAATAGAGTGCCGTCCAAATCTATTCCAACTACACCTTATGAGATATGGCATAGTAAGAAACCAAGTCTTAATCATATTAAGATTTGGGGTTGTCCATCTTTCGTCAAAAAGCTGAAAATGGAAAAATTGGAGGCTAGATCTGAACAAGGTCGCTTCATTGGATATCCAAAGGAGACTCTTGGATACTATTTCTATTTTCACTCTAACCAAAGAATTTTGGTCAGCAGGCATGCTTCTTTCTTGGTGAATGAAATCGTTCAGGAAGGTGGTGCTGAACGGAAAATAATCTTACAAGAAGGAAATAATGAAGTACCAAACAATCATGTTTAGATACCGATTTCTGATTCAGTGGGAGCTTCTGATACACAGCCTCTTAGGAGGAGTGCGAGAACGTCTCGTCCACTTGCTCGTTATGGATACTTGGTTGAACATATAGAACTATTATTCATTGTGAATGATAATGATCAACCCGGTGATCCTAACACCTATGAGGAGGCGATGTCGGACATCGATTATGGTAAATGGCTAGAAGTTATGAAATCCAAAATGAATATAATGTATTCCAACAATGTTTAGACCTTAGTTGACACGCCTGATGGTATTGTATCAATTGGTTGTAAATGGATCTTCAAGAGGAAGAGGAACGCTGATGGTCATGTTGGAACTTACAAAGCACGGCTGGTGGCGAAAGGATATCGTAAAAAAGAAGGAATTGATTATGACGAAACTTTCTCACCTGTAGCCATGTTAAAATTCATTTGGAATATGTTGGCTATAGCTGCACACCTTGATTATGACACATTCTAGATGGATGTCAAAATGACTTTTCTAAATGGTTTTCTTGAGGAGGACATCTATATGGAACAACCATGGGGTTTTGAATCCAATAGTGAAATTTGAAAGGTGTGTAAGCTTAAGAGATCCATTTATGGACTCAAACAAGCCTCCAGAAGTTGGAACATCCGTTTTGATGATGTAATCAAATCGTTTGGCTTCATCAAAAACCTGGATGAACCTTGTGTATACAAGAAGGTCAGTGGGAGCGCAATTGCATTTCTAGTTCTACATGTCGATGATATATTTTTGATTATGAATGATTACTGATGATATCATCGATAAAACTATTCTTGTCATAGAAATTCTCCATGAAAGATTTAGGAGAGGCAACTTATATTTTAGGTATCAAAATCTATAGAGATAGATCGAAATGATTGATTGGCCTCTCACAGTCTACGTACATAAACAAAGTGTTAACACGTTTTAACATGCAATGTTCCAGAAGAGGATTATTACCTTTTAGGCATGGAATTCGTCTTTCCAAGGAAAAGTGTCCCAACACTCCTGAAGAAAGAGAGCGGATGGCGAAGATACCAATAGTGGATGCGTAAGGTATCTTCGCCATCTGCTATTGGAAGCATAATGTATGTTGTGTTATGTACGAAACCTAATATTGTGCATGCTATAAGCATTACTAGCAAGTATTAGTCTAATCCGGGGGAAGAGCACTGGATTATAGTCAAGAATATCCTTAAGTACTTACAAGGGACTAGGGATTTATTCTTGATATATGGAGAAGGAGAGTTTAAAGTTGAAGCTTATATTGATTCCGATTTTCAAACGGATCATAATGATTATAAGTCTACATCTAGGTTTGTCTTTACATTGAATGGTGGTGCAGTTAGTTGCAAGAGTTCCAAACAAAGCATAACTGCTGATTCCACCACTGAGGCAAAGTATGTAGCTACTTCTGAAGCAGCGAAGGAAGCTGCTTGGATGAAAAAGTTCATATATGAACTTGGAGTCGTTTCTTCTATTGAGTAATCGATTACATTGTTTTGTGACAACAATGGGGTAATAGCTCAAGCTAAGGAACCGAGGTCTCACCAAAAGTCCAAGCACATTGAGAGACGTTTCCATCTCATTAGAGAAATTGTTGGGAGATGTGATATTGTCTTGCAGAAAATTGCCTCAGCGGAAAACGTGGCAGATCCCATCACTAAGGCCTTACCTCAGTCTTCTTTTGAAAGACATATTGACAAAATGGGTTTGAGGTACCAGACAAGTGGCTTTAGTGCAAGTGGGAGATTGTTAGTTATATGCCCTAAAGCAACCATGTGATAGTTACATGTTAGGGATTTCGGTTGTGTTGTCAAATTAATGGCAAATACGTATTCATTCATTTGTCCAATTATTTATATGAATGATTCCATAAGATTAGTTGTGACTGGACTTATTCTTGAGACGTTAAGAATATACGTAATGGATTTACAGTTAAACTGAATCTTTAAACCATCCCCGGTCAATAGATCATTGAGTGGATATTAATGATCTTGTTGAGACCAGTGTGTTCTTAGTTTCATCATTAAGTATTGGATGCTTAAGGTAATAACGAGTCACGAGTCATTGGGTATTATGATGCTTGAGTTAAAACACAGGTACTTGTAGCAAACAAGTTCACTGAATGTGACACACATAGAACGATTGGCAACATGGAAGCTTTTAGCGGGATCAATGACTAATCGTTCATATTCTGATCTTGTGTAAATAATCCTTAGACCTGAGGCACATCGTTAATTTGTGTGTTGGACGGCTATGGTTCACGGGTACGCATATTGGCGGCTCATTGATCTGTCTCTGTACCTGATGGTCATAACTCGTTTACATACGAAGTTACACGTGTGCGTAACATGGAATTTGTCTCCTTGTTACATGCAAGGTACAGTAATGATGTCCTATGCGATCTATTGTGACACTGCTTTGAAATCCTCGGTTGGGGTTGTAACCGAGAATGAATTATTTATGTCTCGTATAAATTGCAGGTCAATTAGGTTTGTACATATGATCGAATTGGTGACTTGACAAATATTCCATGGTCTTTGTTCGATCGGGACATAGTAAGATAGATGGATTGAATTACACTGTAGCTCGAGCTGGCAAGTTCATTATGTTCTTGAAACATTCACACTATCTAGGTAGTCATGACATACTGCTAGATGTCAATCATGGCTTGTAGGACCTAGAAATTGATCGGGACAATCAATTCTCTTGGGAGTACTAATGTGTTAGTGCAAGTCTTACTGCCAGCTTAGTGATCAACCTAGGGATGTCACACACCATAATCAATTCACTCGATTAGACATAGCCTACTCACGAGAGCTGTTCTCTTGCTCACCCAGCTTCTAGAGGAAGTAGTTAGAAACTTATTTGAGAAGTTATAGAGTAGCTTCTGGAGGAAGTGGTCAATAACTTATTTGAGAAGTTAAAGACCAGCTTTTGGAAGAAGTAGCTTCTGGAAAAAGTTGTCAATAACTTCTTTGAGAGGTTAAAGACTAGCTTCTAGAGGAAGTTAAATGTTGATTTCATCAGGACATTATAAATAGAGCAGAGAGAGGGTGAGTGGGTTGTTAAGAAAAAGAGAGAAAAAGAGAGAGAACAATATGATTAGCAACTGTTTGCTAACCACGTGCAGAGGATTGTGTCTATAAGATTGCTAGCACAATTACAGTGGTGATTACCTGCGAGCTCTTTTTCGTTCGAGTTGCGTTGGTGGTGTGTCTGAACTAGAGGCCCGAAATTTGTGGGGCTCGAACTGAAGAAAATCTGAATCAAGTTGTTTAAAGCGCACTTCGAGAGGTAATCCGTATAACCCCTTTTGATTTCTGATTTTTTATTAAAACGCACGAACAACGCCTTTGGAGATACATGTATAGTGGAATTTTATCTTTGCTTTTGCTGCGTTTATGTTTATTTAGCCTATACATGTTCCGTAAAACCCCAACGCTGACCACTCAGAGAAGGGGATGGAGTAGTTCCATGAGGTTCACACATGGAGAGGATCATCTGCAATTTGATCCTTGTACGCGAGTAATGCCTTGTAATCTGTCTCATTTGCGAAGCCAAATGTGGATTCAGCTGGAGCTACGCAGAAGAAGACGAAGATCAAGAGAAAAGGGAAATTGAATTTCGCAGCCATCTCCATTCACTAACTGTGAACTTTGGAGAAGAGGAGTAAGGTTAGTGGGGCACTTAACTGGTCATATATATAGAGAGAGAGAGAGAAGAAGTTTGAGGATTGACCCAACAATGCCCTGTGACCGAGTTGGTTTAAACACTATGATTCTGCCTCAGGAAGCACGGTCTTAGTTAAGGCCTGACGATGACAATTCTATTGGCAAAATTAACAAAAGCAAGCAAGGATAATCGAAATTGCGTGCAAGTTAAATCATATAATAGACCTTGTTGACACTTAAGTCACTGCCCCCAATTTCCAATAAGGGAAATCTTTGACCGTGACAAGACGATTTTGAATATTTTCCAATAACATATGCATATAATTTTTTTTAAATTGGGGGGGGGGGGGTTTGGCTTAATAACAACAAATATGTCTGAATATTTAAAGGTATTATTTCTTTTCTCTTGACTTTGGTCTTCCTCTGTGCGACCCCAGCTAAACTTGTATTTTAGCTACACCAATAAGACATATCAAGGATGGGAAAACTGAAGATCCTCACCGTCAAACTGCTGGAACAATTCCATTCCCTTCTCTGATTAGACAGGTGTCATCGAACTCGTGATTTTTCTGACCTTGGCTGCTTAATCTAACTTCCCTGATGCTCTGTCCTCGTTTTCAGATACTTATTTCCTAAGTGCGAGAAGGAGGATTCCTGGAAAGAGACAGGATATGGCAAGAAATCACAACTGTCATAATGAAGGACGACCCGTGACATATTGCTCGATCTTCTCTTGGACTCTGCCCGATTAAATGACGAAAGAGGTTGATATTGCAAGTCTCGCGAGGGAAAATTGCTTCGACTTTGGAAGGCCATGCAAGATCTGTCATTCATTGATTACTGAGGGAAGTCTTCCTTCGTGTCGACCACGTTAGAAGTAGACATGAGAACGACCTGACAAAGACTGCACAATAGAAGAAGAGGCTCAGACAATTCTGGCGAATGAGAAGTTCAAATTAATTGGAGAAGGCACGCTCTGGTTCCTTCGATCTTTGAAGTTGGTTACGTTTGTTTTCATTGACAAGGGATTCGACGGTCTTCAGAGGACTTTGCAGAGTCGGTGTTGGTACGTCTCCGCTTTAAGCAGGAGATAGTATTCCATACAACGTATATACAACGGGACACGTTGTTGAAGGGGTCACTTCGTAACTTTGGGACAAAAGCTACCATGCTTGGATGGGATTGGTTCTTTCAGGTATTTTAGGCGACCCAATGAATATCTCCAAGTAAGTGAAGATTAACCAACCAAAACAATACCTGAAGATTTCCTAAAGAGATTCGTGGAGGTCATTGAATAGATAAACTAAAAGCACCAGAATAGGAAAAATTTTCTTTCGGTTCTTTTCCAAGTGGTGCTGCATCAGACTGAGAAAGGCGCTGTTGAAATTTACTCAAATAAACTCAGAGAAGAAAACACACAAGAGAGTTGCACACACAAGAAAGTTGCTGCAGTAACTCTCGTCACAATATTCAACAGAACAAAGCCTATAAAATAGGCAGAACATACAAACCACTTTGCAGGAAAATAGCTACAGAACAACAACAACAACAACAACAACAAAGACCCACTAACATACCCCACTAACCAGAACATGTGCAGAAACTAACTCCTAAAAACAAGCCACTTCCTATTGACTAGGACTCCACTATTGACACATAAAAAACTGAAAGTTAACTACTTCAACACCCTCCCTTAAACTGATGTTGCAGACAACAGTTTAAAGGAATAAAACAAACCCTCCCTTAATATGGAACATCCAACGAACAAACACCAAGTAGCTTTCTCAGCTTCTGAAATGTAGACACTTTGAGAGGCTTGGTGAATAAATCAGCAAGTTGATCTTCACTTCTGCAGAAAACAAGATCTATCACTTTATCTTTTGTGAGATCCCTCAAGAAATGATATTTCACATCTATATGTTTGCTCCTTCCATGTAGAACTGGATTCTTTGAAAGTTTAATGGCTGAGTTGTTGTCACAATATATTGTTGTCGCTTCTTGTTGTTTAAACTGAAGTTCTCCGAGAATCTTTCTTAACCAAATAGCATGACAAGCACTTGAGGTGGCAGCTACAAACTCAGCTTCAGTTGTTGATAAAGTAACAATTGGCTGCTTCTTTGAAGACCATGAGACAGCCCCTGAACCAAACATAAACACATAGCCAGAAGTGCTTTTTCGATCATCCATATCTCCAGCAAAATCACTGTCAGTGAAGCTAAACAAATCTGATTTTTCTCCTTTTTTGTAAAACAGCCCAAAAGTTGTAGTCCCTTGCAAGTAGCGAAAAATTCTCTTTGCAGCTTGCAAGTGTGTTTCTGCTGGGCGTTCCATATACCTACTTATGAGGCTGACACCATGCATGATATCTGGCCTCGTTGCTGTCACATACATTAAATTTCCAACAATTTGCTTGTAAAGTGGGCTATTCACCTTTTTCCCATCAGAATCTTTCAATAGCTTCAATCCAACCTCGTTGGTGTGATCACGAGTTGCAATTCTTCATTTGAAATTTGTCTAAAATCTCTTGAACATATTTCTTCGGGAAAGAAAGATTCCAGCTGCAGATTGGATTACTTCTATGCCCAGAAAATAATGCATCAATCCAAGATCAGTCATCTCAAATTCATCCATCATAGACTTCTTAAATGTGTTGATCAAGACACTATTATTCCCTGTGAAGATGAGATCATCCACATACAAACATACCAGAAGCAATTTTCCACCATCACCAACTTTAATAAATAATGTATGCTCATATGGACATTTTCTAAATCCTTCCTTCAAAAAATAGGCATCAATGCGACTATACCAAGCTCGGGGAGCTTGTTTTAACCCATATAGTGCCTTTTTCAGTTTATAGACTTTATGTTCACTACCATGCTTCACATAACCAGAAGGTTGATCAACGAATACCTTTTCTTGGATGTCACCATGCAAGAACGCTGACTTCACATCCAATTGGAAGATAGGCCATGAATTATGTGCTGCTAATGCAATCACCAACCTGATTGTGTCAAGTTTTGCCACGGGAGCAAACACCTTTTTGTAATCAACTCCATATTCTTGCTTGTAACCTTTTGCAACCAAGCATGCCTTTTACTTGTCAACTTCGCCATCTTTATTCAACTTCGTCTTGTACACCCACTTGACACCGATTGATTTGTGTCCTCTTGGAAGTTCTGTCAACTCCCAAGTATTATTATTTTCAATGGCTGCAATTTCTGCATCCATAGCAATTCTCCAATTTTCTTTTTGCACAGCTTCATCATAGGTTGTAGGATCACAATCTGAAAACAAAGCAAAATAGGTAAGTGGATCTTCAGATTGATCAACCCCTGTCACTTCATAATCACTCATCCAAGCGGGTCTTTTTCGAACTCGATGTGCCCGTTCTTCAATTTTTGTAGAAGCGTTTTGACTTTGTGAACTTTCTGTGATGGTTCGACTGGTTGTGGGCTCTTCATCATCTTCAAAATTCATTGGAATTTGTCCTTCAACACCTTTCTCACTCCATGGCCAGAATTGTTCTTCATCAAATATCACATCACGACTGATGATGATTTTCTTGGTTACAGGATCATAAAGCTTGTAGGCTTTTGATTGATCACTAATACCAAGAAAAACACATTTGACTCCCTTGTCATCTAGCTTTTTTCTCTTTTGATCTGGAATATGAGCATAGGCTATACACCCAAAAATTCTGAAGTGATCTACTACTGGTTTTTGTCTGCTCCAAGCTTCTTCAGGTGTCATATTCAGAACAGCAAGAGTCGGGCTTCTGTTCAAAAGATGAATACTCCAATTAACAGCTTCGAGCCAGAAGCTCTTTGGAATTCCACTTGCTGTCAATAAACTTCGCACCATATTCAAAATAGTGCGGTTCTTCCGTTCACAAACTCCATTTTGTTGTGGTGAATAAGCTGTAGTGAGTTGTCTCTTAATGCCATGCTTCCCACAGAACTCAGCAAATGCACCTGAGTTGTATTCGCCACCGTGATCTGTGCGAAGGACTTTTATTGGATTCCCACTATCTTTCTCAGCAAGTGTTTTGAAGCTCTTGAATGCTTCAAAAGCTTCAGATTTTTCATGCAAAAAATAAACCCAAATCTTCCAGCTATAATCATCAATGAAAGTAATGACATACCGTTTACCTCCATTGGAAACTGGAGATATTGGCCCGCAAATATCTGAATGGACCAGCTCCAACGGTTTCTTTGCTCTCCATGCTTTTCTTTGCGGAAATTGAGCACGGTGTTGTTTGCTAACAACACAGTCTTCACATATTTTGGATGGAGCAGTGATTGGGGGCAGTCCCTCCACCATCTTCTTTTGATGTAATGTTCGTAGTCCACCAAAGCTGAGATGACCGTATCTGAAATGCCATACCCAAGCTTCCTCTTTTAATCTTGCAGCGAAGCATGAGTGGGAAGTGCTATGAAGATGTAGTGGGAACATCCGATTGGCAGTCATTGTAACTCGAGCAATTAGACTCAATTTCTCATCATGGATTCTACAAACACCTCCTTTGAGTGTAATTTCATAGCCCTTCTCTTGTAATTGGCCAACACTTAGGATGTTGGTTTTTAATTCTGGAACATAAAACACTTCTTTGATGGTATGTACTGAAATCCCTTTAGGAACAATTGCAACCGTCCCTCTCCCCATGACTGGCGCGGTAGAGTCGTCTCCGAATTTTACTGTGGTGCGGAACGACTCATCTAATGTAGAGAATGCTTTCTTGTCTCCACACATGTGGTTGCTGCAACCAGTATCAAGATACCACAAGTTTGAAGAAGTTTTCTCCTTTTCCTGACACACTAATAGGAGAATTTCTGCTTCTTCCTTTTCTGCTACAAAGTTAGTCCTTTCCATACTTTGTGTATTTAAATTAGTTCGACATTCAGATTTGTAATGCCCATACCTGTGGCATCGAAAGCACTCCACTTTGGATTTGTCTACTGAATTTGGTCTGAAATCTGTTGAGTGTCGACCTCCACGTCCTCGTCCTCTGCCTTGAGAATCACGAGAAAAATAGCCATCAGATTTTTGATTGAAATTGCGGCGATCATTGGTTGCCCTTCCTATTGCGGCGATCATTGGTTCCCCTTCCTCTGCTTCTGCCACTATTCATTCTTGTTGTTGATGAAAAATGATCTGCAGTTGAGGCCTTCAATGCCTTCTCTTATGGTTTTTGCTGTAAGAAATTTTGTTCATGGACCAACAATGATCCTTGCAACTCATCAATTGAGAGTTCTTCAACATCTTTGGCTTCTTGAATAGAACAGACAACAAAGTTAAAGTTTGGTGTCAAAGATCGAAGAATCTTCTCGACTATTGTGACGTCTTCGGTCTTATCTCCATGGATTTGCATCTTATTGACAATCACCATTGTCTGGGAAAAGAAATATGTGATTGTTTCTCCCGATTTCATTCTTAGCAATTCAAACTCCCCACGAAGCATTTGGAGTTGCTGCCTTTTTGCCCTTGCCGAGCCTTGATATTTCTTTTTCATGGAATCCCATATATGTCTGGAGGTGTCCTTGCAGAGAATTGTCTCCAAGATGGATCTGTCAATAGCCTGAAACAAATAGTTTTTGGCTTTAAGATCCTTCAATTTTGCTGCTTCCAGAGCCGTCCGTTGTGCTGCTGTCAACTGAGCTCCTTCCTCTGGTTCGACAATACCAGAAGTAACAACGTCCCAATACTCCTTAGACTTGAGGGAATTCTCCATCAAAATACTCCAATGGTCATAATGACCATCAAAGCGAGGTATAGCCGGCTGTACGAAGTTCTCTGTGGCCATCATTGCTGCTGCAAAGAAGAACCACTACTGCTCTCGTGTTTCATCACTCAAGACTCCTTTCGAACACTTTTTTTTTTTTCTGTTGTGGCTCTGATACCACTGTTGAAATTTACTCAAATAAACTCAGAGAAGAAAACACACAAGAGAGTTGCTGCAGTAACTCTCGTCACAATATTCAACAAAACAAAGCCTATATAATAGGCAGAACATACAAACCACTTTGCAGGAAAATAGCTACAGAACAACAATAACAACAACAAAGACCCACTAACATACCCCACTAACCAGAACATGTGCAGAAACTAACTCCTAAAAACAAGCCACTTCCTATTGACTAGGACTCCACTATTGACACATAAAAAACTGAAAGTTAACTACTTCAACAGGCGCTTCCATCAATTTCATAGTTACCATTATTTAGCTGACCTCTTTTCCAATTTTGTATATTTATATAGATCTTGAATCAAGCTAAAAATGACTAAGAGAGCAGTGTTGATTATTTCTAGTCTTCCTTATTATTCAAACGTAAACTTTTAAAAATAAAAATAAAAATCGATCTTGCTTTCTTCATGTTGGTCCACAAGCCTTGTTTTTTCTTGACAGGGAGAGAAGATTATTGTTTAAACACGCATTTTCGTAGTCACCGTCTTCATAATCTGTTGGAAACAACACGGGGTATGTATTCATCTTTATGTTTTTATAGCGATGTATGGCATAGGGAGATAGGAAACACGGTGTTCAAAATATTTAAGGACAAATAATGCTAAAGACAAAAAATCCACAGATACCAAGGTTAATTCAATAGGAACCAAATAAGAGAGGACACGACTTCAAATAAATTATAATTGTAAACCAGTCTGCTTCAGAGTGCATAAGAATTGGGTCATGGTTGACGAATGTTGATAGTTTTTTTTATTGGTAATGCCCGACCGAAATGAACAATCCTATCAATGATACAACAGATGCGGCTATTTCCTTGTGTTTTCCACTACATTGTGAACTAATGTTTTGAAATCCAAAAACTGTCACGAGAACTCAAAACTTGTATTTCCGTCGTGAGAATCTCGCGAAGAAGAGAAGAATGCTTCGCAATTTAGGACCATAGTCTTTCAACTTACTGGACTGATTCTACAAATATAAACAAGCTTGTCAGTTGAACCAGTTGAACCCCTCATATTCAATTCAACAAAGAAAAAGTACAGAACCAAAATCAGAAAGCCAGTCTTAGAACATCAAAAATTGTGAATTATCCGATGACATAGAAAGCATAAAGATGCACAAAATAAGAGTCATAAAAATTTCCCAAACAAATGTTGATAGTGAAAATTACCCGATTAGCCATAAATTTATTGTAAGGATATTAACCTTTGCGCGAAATTTTAATATAATTATTTCAGTTAATTTTCGCTGGAAATCATTGATGTGACACTTTAGTTTTGGTTGGCTGTCCTATGTGGCACATGATTATATCAATGATTTCTAACGAACATTAGCTGAAATGATTACATTCGCTCAAGGATTTAAAGACTAAATTGACAAAATTAAAAAGTTTAAGACTTTATAGGCTTTTGTACAATAGGTTTACGATTGATTGAACAATAAGCCTAATGCCGATATGTATTGCAACAAATACGATATTGGGAGAATAGGACACTTTTTTGTTAAAATGGTAGGTCACAAATTCCATAAAACTATATATATTGACCAAAAAAACCTGTATAGATTGCGTATCAGCTAGCGTGGAGAAGGGTACAAGTAAGCGCTCGCATCTCAATATTGAAAATTGAATATGAAATGGGTTAACATGAAAAACCATACTTATTGCCATATGGAGTTCGCGAAGCTATTTATACGATATAATAAACCTCTAATAAACAGTCACATATTTCATTTCATTTGGTTTGCAACCTAACCTGCACATGCATCGGTATCTTTTCCAGCTAAAGTCATGATGATCAAAGACCCGTTTTAAGAAAAACATCCTATAATATCTACTCAGTTTCCCAATCCCCACTTCTTGCAGTTCAATTCTTTTCGACTTGACCTTTCAATGCATCTATACTACCACTCTGCCAATTAACTCTGCCGTGACACGATGGGATTGGTCATTCAGGTATTCTAGAAGACCAAACCAACCAATGTTTTCAAATGAGTGAAAATTTAGACGAGTCCTCTATTATTCATTCAATTCCCTGCTTACCAACCAAACAATAATTAAAAAAAAAACACGATTGACAAATAAATCAGTGGAGTTCTCTTGTTGATCTTTGCAATGGAATGTTTCTATGTTTTTAAAAAAAAAAAAAAATAGAGAAGATCGTAGTGGTGAAATTATAATAGTTGAATCAAATATACGGAAAACATTATAATTAAGGAATGTGCAACTTCTTCAACGTGACTATTTGGACAATGTTTCAATAGCATATGCAAAAGATTTAAATTCATAGCATTATACGCTTTTATGGAAAATTTGGATGAAAGTTTAAGGTTGAAGTGAGGGAGAGGGTTTTGCTTTATTGATAGTAAAAATTAACAACTAATATGGCTGATGGATTATAAAAAAGGATAACTGCTTTTGACTATGCCGAATCACCATATGATCAAAAGGGATCACAGGCATATCTATCTATTTTTACAATTTTTTTTTTTTTTTATAGCTACTCGAGTGTTTGGTTGTTAACTTGAGTTTGGCTAAGTTTTAAATCACTAGATGATCAAAAGCCATCACGGGCATGTCTATCTATTTTTACAATTTTTTTGATAGCAACTCAAGTGTTTGGTTGTTAACTTGACTTTGGCTAAGTTTTAAATCAGGCATGAATGGCATGTAAGAGTTTTTCTAATGTAGACTATGGAATTGAAATTTACCATTATATGGATCAGTTTAATAAGGCAAGATATAAAGATTCTTAATTAATGTAGCATGGGGTTAACTGGTATGGGCCGAGTGGAGCTTAACTTGAACTCAATAAACAATGTTTAAGTCCGTCCTCTAATTTTGATGCACAAAATACCTTACATAAGGAGCGGTTATAGAATGCAATTTGTGAGCTAGCGATACAAAGGACAATAAAGGAGAAGCACTTTGAGTTCTAGATCATCATTATTCGGTGTCAAGAATGATGTATTTCAAATTAGGTGTGCAAATATCTTTTTCTTTATTACTATGTGATAGGTTCTAGTTATGCAGATCTTAAGGTGTCGTTTTTGCTGTTTACATAACAAGTGTATATATAAACTTGGCCTCCTGATCAGAGAACTTAAAGAAACATTCTGTTTACTGAAGAAGACAGGTGTTATGCTTTATCTTCACCTTGGTCTTCCTCTGCACAACCCCATCTAGACTTGTATTTAGCTTCACAAATGAGATGGGTCACCATGTATTACTGCGATCAGGGATGGGATAAATGAAGATCCTCTCCGTGTTATAGATTCCTGGACCAATTCCGTTCCCTTCTGTGATTGGACAGGGGTTATCGAACTCGTGATTTTTCGTCCACATATTCATGTCTATCCATGTATTGTTTTCGTTCTCAGATATTTCCAATTACCGAACTTTGTTTGTAAAAACAAACTGAGTGCATTTTCTTTATCCCACATAGGAAAAGTGAGGAAGTGAGCCAATTAATAAGTGTGGAGTTTCCTTTGTGTACCTAAAAAATGATTTGGTATGAGCTAGACTCTACCATACCCGCGTGCAGGTGCGCGAATAATTGACGCACTTAGCACTTTGCGTGCCCGCGGTTTAATCAGCACTAACCCTTTGTTATTTTATTTTTTCTTTCGTACGGTTATCATATTAACTTTAATCAATTCAAAGGTTGTTTTTTGGTTTTGAGAATTTTCGGAAATTATAACCTTTAGAAAAGATACTTGTTCAATTTGCAACTTTTCCCAAAGGGTTGCAATTGTTCGTTCTTTCAACTTCTTCCGAATAGACGCATTTGTTCATCTGGACAATTTTCGAAAGGATACATTTGTTCGCTTTGCAACCTTTCATGAAGAGTTACCTACGTTTTTAAGACTATTATATATATATATATATATATATATATATATATATATATATATATATACATGTCGATTTTCAGAAGAACGTTTGTTTGTGTGATCATTTTATCCTTTCGAGCCTTCTTTCTAAAAAAAACTGCAGCCATCTTTTCAATTGTTTCTCAGAGAGATTCTTGAGAAATACTAGAATTGTTATGTAGTATTCTCATTTGAGACTTTGTTATATCCTGAAGGAAATTTGTTGGTGACCATTAGCAACTTTGTGAGGCAAATAAATCCTTAAAGAAAGTGATATCACGCCTCAAAGTCCGACTTGATTACTCTAAAGATCCGTCTTCATTGTTCTACTCAATTTGAAACCATATTTTCCCAACAATTTTAAGGATTTACTTTGTTCAACAATGGAGTCGGAGACAATCAAAGTCATGAATCAAGACATGGTCAAACTGGACCGGTTCGATGGGAACAACTTTGCTCGCTGGAGGGACAATATGATGTTCTTACTCACTGCTTTGAAGATTTCCTACATACTGGATCCTAGCTTGGCGCCTATAGAAGATCCGAAGCCTACTATCGAAGGAGGACAGCCAAGTGTGGAAACCATTGATAGGGCTAATAAAGAGAAGAAGAAATGTGTGGATGACGAATTACTTTGTCAAGGACACATTCTGAATACTCTGTCCGATCGCTTGTACGACTTATTCATTGAAATGAAGTCGGCTAGAGAAATTTGGAATGCACCGGGCCGTGCTCTCCCATTGCTTTTTTCCTTCGTTTTTTCCCTCCATTTCTAAATACTTTTCCTAATTTTCAATCTTCTTTTACATATTTTACTTTCAATCAAGATTTCATCTTCTCGTGCGTAGTCACGTAGCATTCTGATGGCCATTCCGCCTTTTTCATTTTTCACTTCAATGAAGTCGACTTAGGAATAAGTCGCAAGATAACATCATACATCAACCAAAAATTCCGGAATTACGAGTGCCGTTATCCCTTTAAGTCATGCCGCCCTTTGCGATCTTAGTTGTTTAGGATGTCTTTCCATTAATTTCTTTAACGCATCCAAGCAATAAAATAACAAGAACTCTGACCTCGTGAGAATAAACATGTTGATGAATTCTAGTTTAAAATTCTATTTATTTTGTGAAAAATGAACAATTTAAAATTTAATTTCTCAAAAAATATCGTTTCTATCGCCTACAAAAATAAATGAACGAATATATCTACACTATAAATAATTTTCATTAGTTAATAATTTCAAGTAACACAAAAAATCATATTATTTATTTTTCGCGAAATAAATTGATACTATCTCGTGTTTGCAGCCGATGGACAAGGCTTAAGTGGGTTAAGAGCTTAAAATTTGATTCAGCGGATCGCCCTTCACTCATGCAAGATTTTATCTGCTATGAAGGTATCTGCTATGAAGGTACTGTTCGGAGGACAACTCCATGTACGACTAAAATCTTGGGGTCATCAGCTTCAAGAAAAGAACCGAAGCAATTGATCTACCTAGAAAAGCCGCACGATAATGCCAACAAAAAAAAATAATTATGTAACATATTTCTTAAGTAGGAGGTTACTTCCACATCATTCTATTTCTTTAAAAAAGAATGTTTTGGTTGGAACTTAATTTGTATATCATCAAAGGTAAGGATGCATTGTATCAATCAACAATAGTATGATAACATTTCATTTCTCATCCTAAACTTGATCTATAATTAATTCGTAGATTTTAAAGGATGAAATGAATTACTGGAAACATGGAAGTCATTGCAAAATATTTTTGAAGGACTATCAACAAACAAAATGAAGGGGAAAAAAGACACTGATAAATGGTACATTTTAATATTGACTACGAATGAATAGAAATTAAAGTACACTTCCATGTCGAAATGAAAAGACTTTTTCTTTAATTAGATTTCAAAATAACAAAAATAAAGAAGAGAAAAATTGGAATAGCTAAGCTATAACATAGGATTATAACAAAAAAAAATGTAATATAGGAATTGGGAAAAAAAATGACAAAAACGGAAAGAAACTATATTAGGGGTGCCAAAGTTGGAACTCAAATCCTCCACCCGGCACTTAAACGGCACATACAGGCACCACTATGCTGCTAATCAGTTTGCAAATGCCCGCTAATCAACAATTTGACTCTTGAGATTCCATGGGGACGCTCACAGGTTTCTCTCTTGACATCCTGCATTAGAGTACCAGAAGAAGCAAGGCCAGTATCCAACATATGTTCATCATGGAATTGCTTCATTTTATAGTGCATCGCATCAACGAAAACATCAAGGGAACTAGGTTGAGATCACAGACAAATTGGACCAATCGTTAAGTTCCATAAGAAAAGAATATAGAAGCCAAGCCGTTTGCTCTCTCCTTTTAAGGAAAAGGATATAAAAGCCAATCCACCGTCATAATATAAACAGAACCATGAAATAATACTCGTACATACAGCAAAATACCCAGTTTCCTATAGTAAAATATAGATACATATACTACTATCGTCATTATCTGTGTATTCAGGTCGCTTCGGAAGATCGCATCACCAATGCTGGAAGGGGCTATCTATCTCCTCAAGCTCTCCACAATGTAGTCCGCATACAGGTTCCTTCAAGTTAGATTCAGAGATAATTATAAGAATAAGATTTTGGGGTGGATATGCATTAGAAGTTGCATAAAATACATCATAAGAAGCATTAGCAAGCATTAGCATGCACGATTTACACTATGTGAGCACAACAACCTACAAAACTTACAAAAGCAACCCCTCCAGAAAATTGGTTATCCAGATAAAGGAAGTATCTACTTAAGCTTTTGAACATGAATTTGTGGAATTTCCACAAAACTATCCACATATATCATCAACATATTAACATGAATACTTACTTCATGTAATCTAACTCGAAAGATCATACTAGATTCTGCAAATGAATCTACTTTTAGTTATTGACTCTAAAAGAAGACGTACTCATCACTTTCTTTTTCAATTCAATCTGTTGACCTCATATACCCCTTTCAAAACGAGAGAGAGAGAGAGAGAGAGAGAGAGAGAGAGACGCAATACATTTTACACTGCACACGGCAGGTGACTCTTTTAAAATATGTCTGAGAAGATTTACTTACATGGAGTGCTGAATTGCTTCAAAGGCAGCAGAGGCAGGCAGGAAATCATTAACTGCAACTTCCTTGTTCTCATTTTTCTTGTCTACTTAGTGTTAAAGAATACCCTTCACTACACAGTATGCAACAAATAAGAAAGGATTTCTGACATCAAATACCTAAAATACTATCTGGAAATTGCTAAGTGCATTGTAAGCTGGTTAAAAAGTTGCAAAAGGATACAATCTTCAAAGAAACGACGAATTTCAGCCAAACGATGGGGTGGGAGATCCTTAATATCATTGTAATGTCGATATTCAGGATCATCAGCGCAAACAGCAATTATCTTGTCATCTTTCTCACCCTGCATTCCAAGAATCATCAGGTTACTCTAAATTTTTTGCTTAATCAGAACCAAAAACAGCCCAGCCCAGAGATATTTACCTGATCAATCATAGGCATGAGCCCAATAGCTTTAGCCCTAAGAAAGCATCCAGGAAGAACAGGTTCCTGTAGGATAAAGCCATGTTAAATCATATTCCAAGATGCTAATATTCTATCAAAGTTTAGTGCAAGACATACAGTTGCAAAAGTGCAGAAGGATTAAAATCAAGCCAAGTAAATCAACAGAGTTCACTTTTTAAATTTGACTTAATTATAAAGGGTCAACTGTCCATTTGAACTCAACCAAACTTGGTTTGTGGAGTTAGAACTTCTCTCATATAAGTACTCAATACAACAAAAAGTACAAAATATGCTCGAGCATACCTCAACCTGAAATTCGAGAATTAAAAAATTATGAAACCTCACTTTGGGCTCAAACTGGACTTGAACTTAGCTTTAAATACATAAATATTAAGGCACAAATACATTTGCATGTACATAATATAGATATATAAAAATATGAAATATCTACTATCTTGAGTCAAGTATTACAGTCAATAGTAGGGTAAATTCAGCTTCATTACTTACAAGCTCTCGTAGCCTAATTTATTTA
Organism: Eucalyptus curtisii; assembly: GCA_017140595.1. NCBI lineage: Eukaryota > Viridiplantae > Streptophyta > Magnoliopsida > Myrtales > Myrtaceae > Eucalyptus > Eucalyptus curtisii. The sequence goes on from CM029494.1 coordinate 14,766,224, forward strand.
CCAAACATATAAGGATGGACTCTCCATTGCCTATCTGTATTAAAGATTATTCAATGCTACTGATAACATCAATTGTAAGATTTTGTATGTCCTTCCAATCATGCATGGAATTTGACTCAAAAATCCTACCATGATGAACTTTGTGGTGAACTCTGCATCAAAATTTTACCTGCATGATTATCAAGACATCCAGAGGGTCATTATCCTCACAGAGAGTTCGAGGGATGAAACCATAGTTGTGGGGGTACACAACTGAAGAATATAGGACACGGTCGACCTGCATGATTTACACCAATAAGCAACTATCATGAATTCTATGGCTTAGCTAAAAGTTTCACTTGCCATGATCAATTACCTTGATCAGTCCAGTTTTCTTGTCAAGTTCATACTTGACCTTGCTCCCTTTACTAATTTCAATCACCTGTACAAGTCATTTTCCAGTATAAAACATGGTGAAAAGAAAAACATGATATAAATTTACTTCTTAAAATGCCGTCAGCATTCAATGACTAGGAAACTGGTAAAAGGAAACACCAGAAGTCTACACTCTTGTTGATAAAGAAAAGGTACTCAGAATATCAATAAAAAGTAGCATGCACTCCATGCTAAACTAGAGATAAACGAGCTTGTATCTGGCCAAGTCAGCAAGTAAAACACTCGGAAAAATGTTGGGCCAAAAACAAAAATTGGAAAATGATCCTGAGTTAATCATCAAAGCAAATAAAAGATCTTGAAAGAGCACAACTGGAGATAAAAAAAGATGGAAAAACAAAGATGGGGAAATAGTCAAAGAACATATTTGATAGAAAGGACGGTCAACTCAGCTAATTCACGTTCCAACAGTGCTGTTATTTTCATGTCTAAACTATGCAACCACGGTACACCTACACCTACAAATTCAATCAGTAATCGGCCTCCAGCAAAGCAATATCATGTACTTACACAGTTGAAAACCGTTGGAGCTCCAGGTCCTGTAATGAAAGGAAATCACATATCAAAGACCATGACATTGTAAATGAGAGGCAAAACACCCAAACATTTTAACATTTGAAGTAAATTAGTGATATAGCATACCTATCTCGAGGTCATGCCAAGGGTGCGCAGCAACAGACCTCCTAGTCATTGATGAGAGAATCCTTTCATTAAGAGGTGGATGGGACGAATGACTGTTTTCATAAACTTTCTGGGGGGTCTCAATAGGAGGAGCCATTTCTGCTATGTTGGGTAAAAAAAGTACATTAATGGCTTTTTGAATGGAACTTGGTTGCAAAAGGGAGAAAAAGACAATGAGCACACAAGCATATGGACACAGTTTAGAGACATATTCAAGTTCTTACTAAGTCATTCAATCTACGGATATAACATACAGGTTTCTCGAAACATCCATTTAGCCTTAATGCCATTAACAAATTAACATGCAGGATAACAGCTAACACACTTGCACATGAGAAAAAGAAAGGGATGTTCACTTAAAAGGTGAATGTTGAAGTTGTCTAAAAGATTGAAGCAATTTTCAGTTCCAAGCGAAAAAGGTGCTTAGTTAATTACCAACAAAGGATATGTTGCATTGTGGCAGTGCCATTAACAATAACTAAGTATCTATGCAAGTACAGAAGGAAGCCAGTAACAGAGAACAAGAAATCCCCATCCAACAAAGACGAACACTGAAATGCCAGTTGCTCAATCAACCAAATCCTTGACTTGCTTATATTTCAGTAATAGCTATCATCACCTCACAAATTTTGGAAAGGGCATGATGATGCTAGAGGACCAATCTACAGGAACGTGAGATACCAAATCCAAAACAGTTGCCCAGGTAGAAACATATGCCAAGTATCCACAAACATCACAAAGTGGAGGGACAAGTAACCCTCCCGGGTATCAAATGCAAAGAAGAGCAAAATGAAGGTTATCGCTAACTCAAAATAGCTCATTTGAAGCATATCAGCAGCCTCATCATATCTCAAACTACTTCTGTAGTTTGCACTTGCCTCCGAAGGAAACGAACGACAAGAAATTCTACTGAAAAGTCTCTCTCTTGTAGAACAACCAGAGCTTCAAATGTACACACATACTAACGACCACCCCTTCTGTACATTTTCAACAGTTCGTGCGTCCATCAACCAAAGCTTCAGGTCAAACAGACACAGATCTACCAATTTTGCTCATGCAAAGGAGACAGAACAAACAAATTCCTGTAACAAAATCGCTCAGGGCCCACTACCACCGCACAAAAGCAGAGAAAGAAAATCGCATCGAAAGCGCAAGCTCGACGACCCAGATCTCCAAAACCCACGCAAATCAGCACGACCCAACAACGCAAAACAAACCGACCCATTCAACGCAATCGCATGCGCTACGAGCTTCCTACGACCCATCAGGAGACACGTTTAGACAACGAACAACCGAGCGAACTCCAACGAGACCGCAGCAGCTAGAGCAAGCGAGAACATACTGAAACGAATGCTAAGAAAGACGGCGATCTGAAACCGACGGAAGCGAAGCCGAGAAAGGCACCTGTGTCAGTCAAACTCATCAAGCAAACCTCACTCCGATGCGCAGAAACGCGCAGATCTCTGGCGAAGCGGAGAAGGAAGAGAGCCGAGCGCGAGGGAAAGAGGCGAGCGAGCACAACCCTAGACGCTCGGACCTTGGTTGCAGAGCAAAAGCGAAGCGAGACACTGCGTGGTGTTCCCGCTCTCTCTCTCCTCTTCCGGCCATTTTAAAGGAGTCGGGAGGAATGGGAAAACGAAAAGAAAAAAAGGAAAAATAATAAAGGGATAAAAGGGTAAAAAAAAACAGAGAGAGAGAAGAAGAGAAAATTCTTGCGTATAAGAAATGAAAGGAGGGGAAAAGAAAAAAGAGAAAAGAAAAAGGGGAAAATGCGTATATTCTGAGATGCGAATATTGAATTGGTGGCTCCAGCTGGGCAAAGGGCGCCGGTCCGCGTTGGACTTCTGTTAGGTTGGATGGGAAGAGTGCCTGCGTCAGCCCGTTCCATTTTGACAAATCTGAGTCAACCGTTTATCAATTGTTATCGATGTTGGGCGAGGGTAAATATATCAAAATAGATCATTAAGTGCATCCCTCAATCCATATTTAATGCATTGAGTTTTATATGAATTAGATATACTCAATAAATAGAGTTAGAATGGTATAGTCCAAAATAATATAAATATTATATAAATTCTCAACTTACTTAATCCAACTTATCTCTATGACTCTTTTTTTTTTTTTTTTTTTCGCCCATGTAAATCTCATGCTCACTCACTCTATGCTTTCACCTCATTTTGTCCATCAATTTTCCTATAAATAATCTACTCAAACATGAATTGTGTATTGGTTATTAAATTTTTATTATATGGAAATTAATGAATTTGTATTTTGACCATTTTTTACCCAACTTGACCCGCCTGTCTAAAAGATCTGAGTGAAGGTACGAACTAGTATCTTCGAATGCAACCTCACAGCCTCTTACTTGCTCGCAAAAGAAGTGCATATATCTAGTAAATGTGTTTTGTACTTTTAACCCCTCATGGAATAAAAATGGATCATGCTTACTTACATTGAAATCAATGAGTCATGAGAGATACTAAGTAACCACGTTTCTACTATTTGAATTCTGAGTGTTTCATTGGGGGTATTTAACTCTTATGGTAACTCCTAGAATAAATTAGCACTTTGTTGATCCCTCCCTACCTGTTTTGTTCAGAAAAGAAAAAAAAAAAGGTCAAATATGTAATCATTCGAGCACAAGAAATCTTGATTCTTTTGGAAGGTTAGTCTTGTGACAACAGTTTTACACTCTCGAGATATTGTCTGCTTCTCATGATTTGTTCCTTTGTGTATAGGTGAACACTTCCCCAAGAAATTATCCATCATGGTAGTGATCTTACCTAAGCATGCTTAAATTTGGAGTTCTCATGATAAACGTTATCTTGTGTGTTACATAAAAAAAGCACCTAATATGGATTAATTACCGTCTTCCGTACATATTAGGATCGCTCTCCTCATGTTCGATGTGCAATTCAGTTTATTCTTACCCCCAATCCTATCCTGAAATCCCATTAAGAGTCGCTTCTTGTTTGAGCCCTCTAGCCCTATCAAACACTCCCCACCCTTGTTAAGTCAAATTATTATCGATCAGTTTGTGCTAGCATTGGATAATCTATTGTATCCAACCTCACATAAAATGGTGCTTGTAAAAAAGAATTCAGTATTTGCCAAGAAATAGAACAGTTCACTCTTTTCACAAAAACTAATATGTTATACCATGTGAAACTTGAGCGATTATCTTATCTCCTATCAACATATTACCAATCTTATATTATAGCCTCATCATTTCGCAACAAAATTCATGTTTTTACAATTTGAACATCTTGTCTTTGCTTACCATATATTTGATTTTAGTCTATGCGACTTCGATAAGTCAATTTGAATGAGTGTAGATTATTTATCAACCGTAATGTGTTTGGCATTTGAACCGCAATTTGTTTTGTATTTTATTTTTGTAAAATGAGTCTACACAAAAATTTATTATGGTTTTTATCATTATTGTTGAGTATACATCTCCTTGTATGGAAGGGCTCTCAAGTTAACTATGTTTATTATACTGGGTTGTGTAACTTTATTCCCGAGATATTCTACTTTTATGATATTAGAAAAAAGAGATACTAAATTCCATGGCATGGAGTTTTCTATTTTGTATGAAGTGGGAAGGTGGGGCCTACCAGGGACAGGAACCGACTTCCTAACGGTCGTGCGGTGTGAGTGCGTTGGAACGTTATCCCGGCGTAACTGGGGACGGTGAGGAGTCTCGGTTACGGATTCCCTCTTTTGGGGACGACCGAATATACTGAAAAATACCAATCTTGCACGAGTCTGCAACCGGTCCACCAGGAGAATCACGAAAGGTAAGACTGCGTGACGTGCACATTCATTTCTCTAGGCGGTACCGAGTGCATGATCCTATCGAGAAGATGAGCATTTACCTCCATGTGTCCTTCGCACTTTTTGCGACGGGAAAGCCTGCCTCTAGGGTGGGGGTAAACCCCGACTCCATGAAACACTCTCGTAAGATTCGTGGACCACATAAAAAGAAGTCCAAACCCGAATGAGTAATCCGAATTTGGAATAAAGGGTTTAGCATTCGTCGGCGATTTGAACATCATGGATTTTTTTCATGGAGGGTACTTTGAGCTTTGTGGGCACTGGGCAATGTACTTTAGTCTCAGATGCAAAATTGCAAATTGAGAGTTTTGGAAGTTGGTGATGCTAAGTGTTGAGTGATATGTGAGCACATTTTTCTCTAATTTTTGTCACATTTGGTAAGACCATACTTAGTCAATATGTTACCCTCATTAAATAGACGTACTCCTATTTACTTTTGAAAAGTGGTATTGGGTTGTTATCTATTGGCTTTCAAGTAATAGACTGAATTTGACTGTCGTATCCTATAAAAAATAGTTAGAAAATGTTACAAAAAGTGGTTATTTTGAAATTTCTTGTTACCGAGAGACTACATCGCCCAATCTTATTCCTTTTAGCCATTGAGATTTAGTCATCATCTTGACTCATAAATATATCACTAGTAGTGAAATAGTAAATTTGATTTATCAATGAACTACTCTTAAACAAATTTTATCAAGGGATGCGTCCAAATCAAATGGGATTGATATAAGGCAATCATTCTTATATGGGTCCCACGTACGAACACTCACAAATATATTTTAGCATCTCATTAAGATTATACGGTATGGTGGGAGGGGATCGATGCAAATGCCCATAACCATGATAAAATAGCTGGAGCTCGTCACGGCATGAATGCTCTCAATCTTATCCACCTAAAAAGAAAAAAGAATTATATAAAAAGAAAAAGGACAAGAAGAAAGAGATCGGATTAGATGCGTGTGGAATATGCGTAAAAGCCGGGTGGCGGGTTCCATCTGATGTGGATGGACGGAGAGCACGGCACACTTTTCACTACAGAAATTAATTACGTATTGAATAATTTATCAATTTTTTTAACATCATATGTACCATGCATGTTATAGAAAATGTTAACAATCTAAGAACTGTAAATTTAATGAAGGGTATGGTTGTCATGTCTATTTTGAGTGATACTTGCTTTCTCTTCAAATCTTCCAAATAACAAGTATTTTTAGTACTCAAATCTGTACGAATATAATTACAATTGGCTTTAATGCCACTATTTATATGTTTTTGAATATTTTTAGGTATTCGAAATAGAGTGAAATTTCAAATTTTTAAAAATTAAAGTAAAAAAATTAATGATGAATAATAAAAGTCACTTTAGCATAACTCCTATTGTCTTTTGTTAAAGTAGGCATTATCTACATCCATATTATGTTGCTTCAGTTTACATAAATACTAAATAGTTAGGTCACATGAGTCTCACCTTATATAACTGTTCATGTAAGTTTGATTGACATAATTCTAGGGCAACTAATAGTTTGTCATCATTGAGTGCCGCTTGATTCTGGTTGTCGGAAGTTTCCAATACTAGCTAGTTAACTCATGAATAGGCAAAATTTATTTGTTACCATACGATAGAAAATATTAAGAAAAAACTGATTTATCAAATAATAGATCATTTGTTTAATTCAAGCAATTTGACATTACAAAATCCTGTCAATTTTCCTAATTAATGCGTCTTAATTTGTTGTGCAGTGTGTATCATATGCTAGTTTATCACTGTCTAATATTCTAGACAAAGTGAGATATAAGCCAGTCATGTTGAGTAGCATATTTTGTATATGAATTTCGAATTTAATAGAATGGATTGAGTAGACCCTCGACATTCATGTAAATCTATATTTTCTAAAGTTCACATTGTAGAATCCTATGTTGATCCACATGTTTTCATAATTTTTATAAACAAACTTTAAGGATGTGTTTGTTCGCCCCCACCAAGAATTAAGAAAAGATAAAATAATTAGATGAGATAAAAAAAAATCGAGGAATTTGTGATTTCCTGTCTTTTATTTGGTAAAACACCAGATATCATGGCAAATATTGTCCTAAAGAAATATTTAAAAAAAATAAAAAGATCAAGTTAATTATCAAGAAAGTCTGCACAAAAATTGAGAAGGGGCGTGAAATTGAAATTTTAGGCAACCATGCAACGATAATCACTTGAGTCATGCAACCACCAGACCAGAGGGTTGCATCCACCACGCGATGGTTGGGAGCGACACCAAGGATGGCAGCTCCTAGGGCATTAGGACTTCTTCATCTTTTTAATTTTTTATTTGAAGTTTTTATTTTTGTCCAGGTGTTAATCACATCCCTAGGGTCCGAATAGGTTATATGGGATTATATCGGGGGGGCTTAATTATCCCAACATGAAGGAGTCTCTAAATGCTAAATACGACTATTTTTATCCTACTTTATATTTTATCCGGGCGACTAAACATTCGCTTGAAGCTTGATGAGAAAAGAGGGTGACATTTAAGATTGGGAACCAAGGGGATATGCATACGCATTAAGAAGAAGCAAAATAAAAAACAAAGAGAAAAGAAACATGCACGTTTGGTCCACCCGTCTTGGGTAAGCAACGATGTGGAGGAGGGGGGATCGAGGAGGAATGGTCATCCATGACAATTGTTGATAAAACATGTACTTTGACTTGGCCAACGACCAGTCTCCTGGACATTCCAAGCCGTCTTCAATGGTTGTTCCCAAAGAAACGAGCACCAAACGAACTTCAACTTTTCTTCTCCTTCGATTTGAAAACGAGTGTCAGTCGTATTAAAATTGGTCTTTTCTACATGACTTAGTGATTTCGTTTCATGGACACACGTTTATATAGTGTCTTATAATGTGCAAAATTTATGCTTTCTCGCTCAAAATTTTTTCCGAAACAGCCTTGCATATAGCAATTTTCAGTAAGCATTAATTTAAATGAATGGGTCATACTCAATACCAACATTTTTCAAACGTCTATTCCACGACTTTATTTATTTATTTATTTATTTATTTCTTTCTTTATCTTTGAGTGGGGAAGTTCCATTGGTTGGACATGAGTGACGAAATTGACAAGCCAATACGAGGTCAAGGACTGCAACTTTCATAAGTTGGAAGATTCACGTTGGACAAAGGAAAATTCAAGGAGTGTGGTAAGACTTGTTCAATTGTTTGACTTTATGATCGTCGAGAATTGAATTGGCCTACCTCCTAAGTAGTTATTGAAACATTTAGGCGCAATGCATATTTTTTTATTAGATCGTTGGGGTCCCATGTGAAGTCCTATAGGATTCATGCGGTCCAATGGACCATATGCACAGAGCAGAGGCGTTCCTCAGGCAGCTAATGATTTTACCTGCCTCTCGTGCTTTGACTATTGAGTTGGTTGGAACAAGACATCTCTTCAGTCGGGAAGCATCAAGTCTAATAGCAGGACAGCCGCTTAATTGGTAGGATCCCATTATTTCTTAAATTCCTTTTAAAAAGCATTTTTGGTTCTCTTCTGTTGCTCCTTCCGTCGCCATTCTATATGCACGGAGATTTCCTAGCGGACTCCCTTCTGGAAAACATTTCATGAAAAAAAAAAACTATTTTAGAAGATAATTATTTCTTGTTAGATTAGAGAATTTATTTTTCTAATTTTAAATATATATATATATTTTTTTTTTTTCTTTCGCCGTAAACAATATTCTGCTGAACGATTATTTTGAGAAAATTAAATGCGTGAAAGTCCCAAAAATTAATTTGAGAAGAAAATTTTTATTTAAACAAACATATTGCTTCGACACAGAGCTCGGTATTTCCATTAAGACTTTGCTAAGACTACACAGGTGGGAAAGTGCTTTATATTGGGAAGCACGGTTTCATTAGGACTGAGTTTGCCCGTCGTTGACTCGCTCCGAGCATAAAATGGGAAAAGTATCAAAAAAGTCTTAAACCTATTGCATTGGTACCAATTCAATCCTAAACTTTTCAATTGAACCAATTTAGTCCTAAACCTTTTAATATTGGTACCAATTCAATCCATCTGGCCAATTTTGGCCGGCCGGACCGATGTGGACGTCGGCCGGTGGCTAGACAATTTTTATGATTTTTTCGAATTTTTTATTATTTTTCTATTAATTTTTTTTTCCTTTTCCTTTTCTTTTCCGGCGGTGGCCGCGAAGCCCTCGCCAGCCGTTGGCGAGGGTCGCGGCCCTCGCTTGGCCTCACCTAGGGCCGCGGGCAAGGCTGAGCGAGGACCGCGACCCTTGCCGGCGGCTGGCGAGGGCTTCGTGGCCCTCGCCTCCGCCCCGGCGATGGCTGCCATGGCCTCGCCAACCGCCGACGAGGCGGCTTCGCCCGGATCTAGGCAAGGCCAGCCTCACCATGGCCTTGCCGCGAGCGAAGACGGCCTCGCTCGCGGCTCGTGAGACCATGGCGGCCATCGCCGGGCGGGCGAGGGCCGCGAAGCCCACGGCGAGGCCGAGCAAGGGCCGCGACCCTCGGCGGCGGTTGGCGAGGGCTTCGCGGCCCTTGCCTCTACCCCGACGATGGCCGCCATGGCCTCGGCAGCCACCGGCGAGGCTGCCTTCGCTCGATTATGGGCGAGGCCCCGGCCTTGCCGCGGGCAAGGTGGCCTCGCCCGCGGCCGGCGAGGCCATGGCGGCCATCGCCGGGCGGCGGGCGAGGGCCACGGCCCGCGGCGAGGCCGAGCGAGGGCCGCGGCCCTCGCCTCCGCCCGGCGATGGCCGCCATGGCCTCGCCGGCGGCCACGGGGAGAGGCCGGGCGAGGGCCGCGACCCTCGCCGACCACTACCGGAAAAGAAAAGGAAAAGGAAAAAAATTAATAAAAAATTCGAAAAAAATCATAAAAAAATCACAAAATTGCCACATCAGCGTCTGGTCACCGGCCAACGTCCACGTCAACATCGGCCCGCCAAAATTGGCCGGATGGACTGAATTGGTACCAATATTAAAAGGTTTAGGACTAAATTGGTCCAATTGAAAAGTTTAGGACTGAATTGGTGCCGTCTGATAGGTTTAGGACTTTTTTGGTACTTTTTCCAGCATAAAATACATATTTTCGTATTTTTGGGAACAATGGAACTGGAGAAACAACATCAAGCTCTAGGCTCAACCACATGATTTAAATTCGCCAGCATCTTCCCCGCTAACTGCGCTGCAAAGATAAACAACGGCTAAGTAAAGACTGAAGCGATGCGAAAGTCCATTTGGGCAATGGGTTAGTAAATATGCAACCGTTTGATGACTAGAGGCGACACATCGAGTCGCACGAGCAATTTTTTATAGGAAAATTATCCAATCAATCATAAACTTATTGTACAAATGCTAATTTAGTTATAAACTTTTTTTTGATTTTATCAATTTAATCCTATATTTTTGTACAAAATGCCAATATAATCTTTTTAGTCAATTTTAATTGGAAATTGCTAACTTAGCAGTGTGGTACGACTGCCACATTAGCAAATTCTGCCTTTTCGGTGGAAGTTCATGCAAAGATTTGTGACTATATTTGTGTAATTGAAAAGTTTGTAATTAAATTGATATCTGTATAACAAGTTTAGAATTTATTTGATTATTTCTTCTTCTTTTTTCCAAGGATTTAGTGATAATCCCCTTCAACATGCTTAATTCGAGCCTAAAACACGGGATTGACCCTTAGTGTGGACGGAGAAAAAGTACGACAAAACAAAATGGGTGGCTTATAAGGTAGTCAAAATAACCCATAAAATATAAGGTAGCCCCACCACAATAATCTCAACTGCAGCAGACTGGAGCCCGAAATTCAGCTTCCTTACTAGACCGTGCTACCGCATGTTTTCTTCTCGGCATTCCTTGAAGTACAATTGTCATCGGTGGTCGAACACCGAGTGAGTAGACAGCCTGCCGAATCAGCATCGTTAATTCCATACAATTTTAATGGATAAAGGAAGAGAATAAAGAGATACTGCAGTCCAATGTCCTTCCTATGTCACGCAGGACTGTCTTTAGAAGCTGACGGAGAGAGTTAGCAAGGTTCTGCAGGAACTGAGATGCATCCTATAGAAAGTATCTGGACCGGCAAAAGTCGAGCATCGAACGGCGAAGGCTACCGACAGGGCATGTGATTTTCGCACCATTGGAGTGCTTACCGGCTTAAGATTTGTCGTTTCTGCACGTTGGAGGAGATCGTATGTATGCATACTTGCCTCCGAAAAGCACATGGTTCTCTGTCTGCTTCGCCAGCAAAAGATCCATGGACAATGTAGCTGAACTTGAGTACACGCATTCGACCAGAAAATATTGAGCACACGTATCATTGTCATGGTGTATGTCGGTTAAAATGAGCATATCAACTGAAGAGGGCTGTTTGGTCCTGAAAGTATAGACCAAGTAGAAAAGGCCATGCACTCTACCATTTGTATAAGGCTCAAATTACTCTATGAAAATATCTTTACCTCTTCCAATTGTTGCTAAAAGCCCATACATACACGCACTTTTACATCAATATCTAGACCAACTACTAACACCAAAATCAAACAGTAGTATTGCGACCTTGTCCAGTTGGTATTGGGCGTTGGTCCTATGCACCCGCTCCTAAAATCACGCACCTCAATGTCCGACACCAAAGCTATGGCCAATTTCACCTCACATTCACCACCCATTCCCTTCTTTCAACCAAAATAATTATGATTACCAGAGTATTGAAATGACTCGCTTCTTGATTTATGGGACAAATCGATCCATGACATGCTTCTCAAAAAGAAGGCACAAGCGTTCCGATAGAGCAGCTACAAAAGATGCAAGTGCTCTCCGTGTGTCATCCTTTTCGGTCTAATTGGACCTAATCAAGCCTAACTGGGCTTAGTCCCGACAGAAACGGGCTTTACATGAATTCTTTTTAACGGCATCAAATGAGAGTTTCCGATTAGCTCAAACTGTGTCGAATTGTTCCGTAAGCGCACACTAGACTGATTGCGCTTTGTTGAATTTACGATTATGCTTGAGTGCATGAAAATGCAAAGAAATGCAATACTTTAAAAAATAGCTACGAATTGAACCTCGCGAATTTCGATCGCAATTTTCAAATGATAGGTAGGAGACCCATAGGTGACAATGTAGGAGTCAAACACTTTGGAGCGGCTGCATATTTTTTTGATCGCCACAAAAATCTTCACATATTTCTTTAAATGTGCTGATGTATTCATTCATGGTGTGAGTACATTTCTCATGCATATTGAGGTTGTCGAGGAGATAGTCCTCCCGGTCTTGAGATTATTTGATGGACATAGTTAATCAAAATAGTCCACACGTTAGCGGTGTTGAGAAAAAGCACCGCCTCTCTCTCTCTCTGGATTTCTCTAGATCTCTCCCTTCTCTAGAATGTTCTAGCAAAATCCATAAGCTGCGCCACTTCTAGACTTCTCCATAGAAATCTAGTTGTGAGACTATAATAAAATAATAATAATACTTCTAGAAGAGTGTAGAAAGTTAGGAAAGTCACTGACTTTCCATCCTATAAATAGGAGCAAGTTGCTCCTCATTTGAGTGTCCAACTAAGAGTGTGTGAGTAAGAAGTCCAAGAGGGTGTGCGTGGGTGTAGTGGGTGGCGTGAGTGTAGAGTATGGTGTGTGTAGGGGTCTTGAGAGTGTGTTGAGTAAATTGTGCTATGTATGCACGTGAGTGCGAGAGAAATTGTGTAGAGTTCTCCAAGTATTGTATGTAGTGTGAGAAAATATTGTAATAGTTTGTGAGTTATACTTGTACCACGTTTCCGCAAGATTCAACAAGTGGTATCAGAGCGGGTTGTCGGAGACCGTGCGAAGACAGTGGTCGGGGACCATTGTAAGTGAGTAGGCGGTCAGGGATCGTCGAGCCAAGGAGCGAAGAAGCGAAGGACGTCGGAGTTCTGCCAGTGCACAATCCGGGATTGTGAAGTCGGTTGGTCCGGGACCAGGCTTACTTGGTATAGTGCGGGGCATTATACTCAAGTCACAATGGCGGATTTCTCAAGTTCTGTGAACGGCATGGAGAAGCTCAGCAGCTTCAATTATAATAATTGGAGTACCCGCATGCAATATTATTTGCTTGGACAAGATTTATGGGATATCGTTGGCGGGAGCAACACCACACCACCCACGAATGATAGCGAATTAAGAAAATGGAACATAAAATCAGGTAAGGCTCTTTACATTCTTGCCGTAACTGTTGAAGATGAATTATTGCAGCACATAAAGAGTGCGAAGATCCCGAAGGAGGCCTGGGATAACTTGGCGACGCTGTTTGAGAGGACAAACGATGCCAAGTTACAATGCCTGGAGAACGAGCTCCTCTCAATCTCGCAACAAAGTATGACGGTAAGTCAATACTTTTCTAAAGTTAAATCTATTTGTGAAGAAATTTCAAAATTAGATCCCGAGAATGCCATCTCTGAGACAAGAATGAGAAGAATAATAATTCACGGGTTAAGGCCGGAATATAATGGTATCGTTACGGCCACCCGTGGATGGGCAAATGAGCCAACTCTAATAGAGTTGGAAAATATATTGTCCAATCAAGAGGCCTTAGATAAACAAATCCCTAAGGTCTCAATTAAGGAGGATGAAAGTGCCCTCTTCGAATAAAAGAGGGTTCGAGGGCCGAAATAGAAGCGGAAAGGTGTGCAAGAGATGGCAAACCATGGAAAAATTATGGAGATTGGCGGAGGCAACCATACGAGAAGGGTTATCAGCCAGGGGGAGCTCGTCAAGATTGTGACGATGACGATGACGGCGACGAAAATAAGAGCAACAAAAGGTGTAGCAAACAGTACTACATTTGTGGCAAGGTAGGACATATTGCCAGATTCTGTTGGTACAGGCGGGAAGAAGGAAATGTCATCACTGCCTACAAGAAGGAGATTGAAAGCGAAGAAGAATGGGACTTTCAAGCGCCTGTTGCAGTGAAGGAACGAGAAGAGCTTGCAACCGCTTGTATAATTGAGTTGGATAATTCGACAGGTTCTATCACGACTCTGAATAAGAGCAAGCCAAGGAAGAACTCGAAGAAGCAACTAACAACGCCAACAAGTAGTCGTGAAAAGAAACTGCAAGAGATGCAGGAGATGATAAAGAAGCTAAAAGTTGAGAAGGCAAAGATGGAGAATATGTTGAATAAAAGGGATGAGATGATAAGGGAGAAGGATCGAGAGCTCAAGGCAAAAGAAAGGGAGCTAGAGAAGTTCCGATATGAGTTCAAGAAGCTGCACAAGCCCACTATGACGTTCCGAATTAATCATATTGGAAGAGACAATGAACAAATGAAGGAGAAAAAGAAAGTTTTCTTTGAGAAAAGGAGGCCATCTACACCTTACATCCCGTGGTGTAAGGATCGGTGGAATAAGATCAAGGGAAAGAGACTTTATGAGGAAAAGGATCAAGAGGTCTACATTGAAGTGCTTCGGATGGGATTGAATCGGTTGAAGCACGAAATGAAAGTCACAAATGAGAAGGTTGATCGCATGAGTTCCAATCTCAAAATTCTTAGAGGAGATATGTCGAATACGAAGACCGAATCTAGTGAGAAGAAGGAAAAGGAGATTAAAGGGCCGAATGAATTGACATTGCAGAAACCCAAGCTTCAAAAAGTCCGATGGAAAGTCGCAGCAGGAGAAGTAACTGAAGATGGAGCCATAGAGCCATCCACATCTGAGGAAGCTTCGCAATATGCTGAATGGAGGAAGATAGTTGAAGAGTCCAAAAGCAATATTGGCATGGCTACTATATCAAGAGAGAGTAGTCGGTGAGGGGGAGTGTTGAGAAAAAGCGCCGCCTCTCTCTCTCTCTGGATTTCTCTAGATCTCTCCCTTCTCTAGAATGTTCTAGCAAAATCCATAAGCTGCGCCACTTCTAGACTTCTCCATAGAAATCTAGTTGTGAGACTATAATAAAAAATAATAATAATAATAATACTTCTAGAAGAGTGTAGAAAGTTAGGAAAGTCACTGACTTTCCATCCTACAAATAGGAGCAAGTTGCTCCTCATTTGAGTGTCCAACTAAGAGTGTGTGAGTAAGAAGTCCAAGAGGGTGTGCGTGGGTGTAGTGGGTGGCGTGAGTGTAGAGTATGGTGTGTGTAGGGGTCTTGAGAGTGTGTTGAGTAAATTGTGCTATGTATGCACGTGAGTGCGAGAGAAATTGTGTAGAGTTCTCCAAGTATTGTATGTGGTGTGAGAAATATTGTAATAGTTTGTGAGTTATACTTGTATCACGTTTCCGCAAGATTCAACAAGCGGTATTCTTAAGCCTGACAACCATGCGAAGAAAACCTTCAGCTAAGGCTCCGGTGATCCATCCTTGTAGTAGACAACAAGATCGCTTCAATGCGATAGAATCTGGATTTGTCGTGGAGGTTGCACTTGCCATTGCAAATAGCTTAAGATGAAAAAACAGATTCCTTTTCTATAGCTCTGATACCATAAAGTCAAGTGAGAGCGCTCTCCTCTATGTATATAACATGAAGCTGCAGTCAATATAAAAGAATAGATCTGAAATTTACAAAGAACAGGTGTAACAATCATAACAACTTAACCAAAATAGAGCTGTCAATGAACGGAGATTGCCTCAAATCAAGCCTGATATTCTTGCCCAAAACTCTCATGATCAGTTTTGAATTTTCTTGTAAAGTTGATCAGGCCTGAGTGGGGCTCGCAGGACGTGTTAAGGCCTCAAAATGGAACGCTTGCCCTATCTTGCCACTTTGCATCGTGGGAGGTGCCCTCTCTAGTCTTTTGGTTAACAATCCTGTGGCGAGGAAAAGTGTCATCATCCTTACTTAGGGGCATCGCGTTTGGCCAAAAGGAAACGAGACAAATGGTTCATCAACTAACACTCAATATTAATGTGGTTTTTCAACTTTTGATTTGTTCAATAAGGTCCGTAAACTTTAATTCAATATGCAATATGATTCATAAGCATTAATTTGTTCAAAGTGATTCATAAACTTCTAGTTCATATTCAATTTAGTTCCTAGATTAGATAATCCAAAAAACCAAATTGAATCCGAAGATATATTAATCTTGAAACTAAATTGAACATTTACCATTAATTTAGGGACCCTCGATCGATGAATTTAGTCCCTTTAATTCGTCAAAATTTTGAACAATTTGGAAATCTTTTGGCTAAAATTACAACAAAATAGCAATGCTTAGTAGTCATATTTGACTTGAGACTAAGTTCCCAAGAGAGCGGCACATGCACTAAACTGCATCTAAGCTATTGCAAATGGTGATGCTTGTCCAATTTCAGTTTAGTGCATTAGTTAGGTTGACTGAATTATTGAGAGAGAGAGAGAGAGAGAGAGAGAGAGAGAGAATTGTGGCTCGGGCGCATGAGAATAAACAATATCGTGAACCTTGGATGTGCCATTTGCAACGGCGTGAGGATCGCCTTACCACGGCCGATCATCGTTGCCTCCACTCTTGACCATATAGTTGCCAGATCTGCTTTCCACTGACACTCGCCAAGAATTTCCGCCACCAGCCCCTCCAATCTCGGCTGGCACCCGCGCTGTCGGTCGCATGGCCACAGCTGTTCCACGTGGTCACCGAGCCTGAGCTTGGCCGGTACGCTTGAGCCTCAATTCTCATATATGAGTTAGAGCTTGACCTAGGTTGAAGATCTAGGGCTTGGGCCTAGCTTTGCCAAGCCCGAGATACAAGGGTTGCGCTCGATCCAAACCTTGCCCTCAGCTCGGGCTTTGTTGTGGCAGCGTATCCTCCTCTTCATGGCGATGCAATGCCGGATAAAGAGGTTGGAGAGGCTAGCTCGCACCCGTGGGTGAACGCTGACTAGGAAGACAGAGGGCTTAAAGAATTGGATAAAAAAAGATGATAAAACTTGGGAGAAACAGATGGGCTTCCAAGACAAAAAAGGAAACAATGTTCCTAGAGGGCCCACTTTAAAAAGGATGCGGCTTAGCTGACCGTTACTCCATCAAATGACGGAGTGACGGTCAGAGCACAAATCTTGGATGGAAACCGGTTGACTTTTTCAACCGGTTTCCATCTTCTACCCAATTTTTCTTTTTGTTTGATTTTTTATTACAACCTTAAATTGATAGATAAAATCGTAAGGAGGCCCAACTAATCAATTTTCATATATATGATGAAAGAAAAAAAATAGATACTAAAATATAAATAATTACAAGTAAAAAATATTATCATCTATTAAAAAAATCGTTAATGTCATTATGACCCTTTTTAGTTTAGCATTTGTAATAGGGTTTGGGACTCTAAGGTCCCTTGGCTAAATGCAAATGTGTTTGGTTCATTTTTTTGCTAAATTTTGGAAAAATACAATTGTATCTTCAAAGGACTTCAAGGCATTTAGCCCAAAGCAGGTTTAGAGGTCCTTTAAGAAGTTGCATTCTCAGAATGCAAGTCTTAGCCCTTGATTATTGTTCACCTTCCTCGAAGACCACCACATGGAAAAGCTTATCGAAGGTTAACAACCGCTAGCCAATGGGTCATGCATGCTGACGATTGTCGCCTAGGGGTCACCTGACCCTAGCAACTGCCGTCGAACCTCAAGCAATGCTTGGGTCACGCAACTTGTCGGCTTGAATTGTGCGGCCCAGGCGCTGGACCTTAGGCAACACATGGGTTGTGCGACCTAAGCGACCGTCACCTGAATCGTGACTCAGGCAACGCCTAGCGATAGTCGCTTGGGTTGAGCACTCATCTTATCTGAATTATGAATTGTGTGAAAATCAATGAACTTCCTTGTACCCTCATCCTGGCAAATTGTATACATTAATTCAATTAATAGATGCTATGACATAAATTTCCAAATAATTCTACATAATTATTAAAAAATAAATTGGAAACATCATACCGTGCAATCCAAATTCACAAGAGAGTTAATGTGCATCAAGTGATCATGGGTTCTTTTATTATAAAAAAAAGTTCAGGTGCATTAATTTAGCAAACTACTATCGAGATGATAACAAATATAAAAAATTACGTTGTGTTAACTAGAATTATTAATAGAAAATTTCTTAAGCTTTAAAGTATATGGTTTAATACAAACAATAATAACAATGTTTCTTCCTCGCGACCATGGCCTCGTCGCACCTTTGACCACTAATGCCTCATGGCGGCCTCTGGAGGCAGATTCGACGGATGTCTTAATGCGCCGAATGGCGATCTCGAGGGTTTCTTCGATCATGTTCGCGAAGCACACTTGGAACCATCTCGGCTCACTGCAGTGGCACACTGACCTTGGCGAGATGTTCAGCTTGACGTCGTACACAATCTTCTCCCACAACTCCATTTCTGCTTTGATCGTGTTCACACTTATCAAGTGTCTCACGTCGACCTGGGAGAATAGCCCCGCTTTGCTCTTGAGGTAGCTTATGCCCGCATTCTAAAGGCATAAGAAAACATAAAAACTATATAAAAAAAAAAATTGGGTAAAAGATGGAAACCAGTAGAAAAAGTCAACCAATTTCCAGTTTAAATGTGCGGTCCTTAGCTGACCGTCGCTCCGTCATTTATAGAGTGATGGTCAGCTAAGCTTTTCTCCTTTAAAAAATTGGTTAATATCTGAAAAACCCTAAACTGATACATTTGTGACAAATTTACCCCAAACTATTTTTTTAATCACCAAAAACCTCAAACTAGTATACCTTTGACAATTTTAACCCAAACTGGTACACTTGTGACAAATTTACCATCCGTTAGTTTTCGTTAAATTTTACTGTTAAGTTATTAAGTTAAATGACACGTAATAGTTGACTGATATACCAACTTAAGATTTTATGCTCCGTTTGTTGGTTTACAATTTTTGTGATTTTTTTGTGGTATTAATCCAATTTAGCGGAAGGTATATTTGTCACAAATTTACCAATTTGAGGTTTTTTTGTTGTCGAATAAATTAGTTTATGGTAAATTTGTCATAAATGTACCAATTAGGCTTTTTTATGGTCAATCGGGGTAAATTTGTCACATGTGTACCAACTTGGGATTTTTCATTATTGAAAAAATAATTTTGGGTAAATTTGTCACAGGTGTACTGGTTTTGAGTTTTTCAAAATATTAATCCTTAAAAAATATATTGCCAATCTAGCTAAAATGTATTTTTAAGGGGGAATTATTATTAAGTGTGGCATATATTAAACTAAATTCAGATATTTGGAAATGGTGGACCCCGTGTGGGTTCTGGATATATATGGCGAGATTAGCACTTCGAATTCTCTTGTAAAGTTGATTGGGACTAAGTGAAGATCGTAGAACGAATCAGGCTTCAAAATGGAAGGCTTGCCGCCTGCCAATTTGAGTTTTGGGCCTATCGGCTAGGCACATGATCGCACCCAGGGGTGTCAATGGGTCGGGTCGGGTCGGGTCTTGTTGTTACCCGACCCGACCCGAAACACAATGCTCACACACTGTGACCCGACCTGAAACAGATTGGTTAATGTGTTTCGGGTCGGGTCGGTTTCCCCCCCCCCCCCCCCCCCCCCTTTTTTTTTTTTTTTTTGCGGGCCTAGTTAAGCACCCAAGATCACCATAAAAGAGAGCATGTGATGCGGGTACGGGGTGGGCGAGTGTTGTTTTGAATGATAATAAATGGAATGGATGTCGATGGGTAAATGCAGCATGTATCATGCTGTACATGCTGTGAAGTCTAATGTATCTAGTTCGATGAATAAGGATTCCATGGTTCAGAACACTCGTAGAAATTAGCAGCTCTCGGGAAATACGAAGCGAGGATTTTAGTGTCTGCTCAAAAGATTTGTAACCAGCAAAGTCTGTTTCGAATATGATCTTTTAACAACAACTAAGGAACTAACTATCGAATCAATGAAGTACTGGTGAAAATTTCTTCTCTAGGTGATTAGGAAGTGGACTCCTCACGCAGCCCATACATGCTGAACTTGTTTTCCTCTGAGAGGATGCAAATGAAACTTTGAGAAGCAGCGGGAGGCAATGCAGAATTTTTTCAGCAACGAAGTTAAAAACCAGGTACCCTGCCTCTTCCCCGTGTTCACGTTCGAAATCTTCTTTCTCCTTCGTCATTGTCTTTGCCAACCCAGGCCTCTGATACAGATAAAGCTCGCAGCCTGCTCTGGTCACCATCTTCTGTGGCCTCAATTGAAGTATCCATTAACTCAGGTTCAACTTCACGCAGCAACTTCCCTAACAGATATGATTCATCAAGGAAGTTTACATTGCACAACAAATCATTCACACCTCTCGTGCGTATTTTGTAGAATACAACTGAATTAAACTTCTTTAGCCAAAAAAAAAAAAAAAAGACACTTATGTTTCATCTGGAAATGAAAAAAAGTGTTCAGCAATCAAAATATCAGATTTTTCGCACAGATTGAGCAATTCGTCTACGCCTTTCCCTAGCACATCATTAGCAGTTACTCAATTTTCATCAATATATGCGATAGGAACCATATTGCAAGTACCATCAAAGCATTTTAAAAGTACAAGCTAACACACTCAAATTCAATCTAAGTGGGAAAAAAGCGGCAGTTAGGAAAGAGCTGCTACTATTTTGCCCAGAAAGAACTCATCGTGCGATAGTCAAGCATAGCAAAGCAGATATCAGGTGAAGCGGCAAGAAAGGCGAAAAGATTCTCACAAACACACACGTGCACACTCACAAAAACATGAACAAAATTTGACAGTACCAATGAAATTGAACTTCCTTCGCTTTCCTTCTCGAACGTCCGGTCCCAGTCTCTGCGACAAATCCACAAACATCTCAACGGCATTAACAAGTGACAATTCAGACCAAAAGCCTCAAGAGAAAGAGCCACGCATTGCAGAAGCATCACATTCGCAAGCATCTGAGCGTCCAACGCCGCTTGACTCCCTTGACTCCAGAGATGCCAATCTGCAATTCCCCCTTTAAAAGAAAGGATAATGAATCTACAGTGCTACGTTATTGAACATCATTATATACACGAAGCCCGTGAAAGCGATTATATACACGAAGCCTGTGAAAGCTCAAAATCCCAATAAAACCGACCCAATCACCCCCTCCGTATGCTGACCCTCCCTGTTCTGTTCATGAACTTCAAGAACAACGGGAAAGAACCAAGAACCAGAGCACGAGAGATGGAGACCTGGACGGCGACGATCGACTGATTCGGCGGCGGCTTAGGTTCCGGCATTGAGACGAGGGGTGGCGACCGCGATGGCAAGGCGGAGGCGCATCGATCGAAGGGCGCGGAATCCACGAGAAGGCACAGTCGTCGGTCGTCGGAGAAGAAGCCGAAGGGGAGGGGTTTTCCAAAACACCTCAACACGAAACAAGTTTGTGTTTGTTGGCTTGTTTGGAGGGGTGTTAACGTGTTTCGGGTCGAACAATGTTTCGACCCTGAACCGACCCGAAACATGTATTCCGCTTGTTTTATATTTGTTATCCGAACATTATTAAGAGCCGAAATATGTACCAAACTTGTTTCGTGTTCGGGTCGGGTCAGATTGGGTCGGGTTTTTTTGACACCCCTAATCGCACCTATTGGGAAGGCTGCTGCGAATTGGGAAATGAGTAAATATAGATGAAACAGTAAACTTGTAGGCTTGTAATCTATAATGATAATAAGATAATCGCTAAAAGCCACATAAGATGTTAAGACATCATCATAAATCCTAGAAATAATGAACTAAACTGGAAAAGGGATGGCAATATATATCAAAACTCAAGTGGGAAAGAAATGTCTAGAGCACCCAAAATCGATTGATTGTGCATAGACATATGGTGAGATGTAGCACATGTGACATCCGGGTCATTACTCGACATAATCATGAGCCTTGAGTACTTAACAGTTAATGCCATGCCACCAAGCTTGTCATCGGATCACGCCATCTGCGCTAATACCACCGTGTCTTGCCACCATGTCACCTAATCACCATGCCCCACATCGCACTGCCGCAAGGATCGCTAACCTAGCCTGTTCTCGCCACCACCGAGCCATCTCACCAGGACATCACAATGGTGGCCATGCCACCTCATCGCCTTGTCATTGAGCCATTCGATGCCATTGCATCACTCCACAATGCCACCTTAGCCGGCCACTGCGCCACGTCACGGCATTTCCACATAGCCCTTATGTGTGACACGTAGACTCACCAAGCAGCGACACCTCCATCCAATTGGCGTTCTTCGTTTCTGCCGGATCAACCCCACGACCGCATAAGGGAAACAACAGCTTGAGTTGTGAATAGAGGTGGAAAAATGGGTCTTAAACCCATATAAATCATAAATGGGTCATATATGAGTCATTTATTTTTTAAAGAAACTAATTAAATAGGTTTAAAAATTGAAGATTTAAGATAAATGGGTCTTAAATGGGTTGGACTTAGAACTTATTTTCAACTAAAGCCTCACAATTTCTCTCTTCCCTCTTTAACTTTATATATATATATATATATATATATATATATAAAATATTAAAAATCAAAATTATAATTGTTTTTTTATATTTCAATTTTTTTTTTCCCTTTCTTCTTCCTTCTTCCTTAGTTGGTGGCCAGCATGGCGACGGTCAACGAATGGCCGGCAAGGCTCGAGCTTGCCGGCATTGGGTGAGCTCGAGTTGGCCAGATCCGGTGAGGCGGAGGCCTCGCTAAACGTCGGCGAAGCTCGAGCTTGCTAGCGTCGGGTGAGCCCGGCAAGTTGGAGGTTTGCTCATGGCCAGTCGCTGGCCATTGTCGCGGCCAGCAATCGGCTAAAGAAGAAGAAAAAGAAGAAAAATTTATATTCTTAGAAAATAAAAATACAAATAATTAAAAATTCTATTTTTAAAAAAATAATAAAAGTTGTCCATTAAATTTGTATTGCATAAAATTATTTTAGCAGTATCATTTATTTAAAAAAAATAAGAAATAAGCTTTCTTAGGTTTAGTTAAATATGTTAGGTATGGGTTGATTCGGGTATGGGTCAAAAATTTTGAACTACGATAAATGGGTCATAAACGAATTAAATGGGTTGATTTGGATTGAACCATTTATGACCTGACTCACCCGTTTAACGAGTCTCGCTGCGGATGAAGCCGGAGTATAAAGCGGACACTTACTCCTCTTCCTCTCCATTTTTCACAGCCTCAACCTCTGCATCTTATGTCATACTCCATCATCTTTGTCCTCCACAGTCGCAGCCCTCTCTCTCTATCGCTTTTGTAGGCTCACTAGCGAAGCGTCTTAGCCATTTTAGACCCTCACACCGCCTTGTGTTGTCCGCATCATCTTTCTCCGCCTGAGGCGACTCGTTGGGAGACCAGCAGCGGGTCGGAACTTCCAAGACCTCTCTTAGCCGTGACAACATCCGCTTAGGACTTGAAGCAAGTAAATTGTCCTTCCTTCTATGCTATGTAAGTTGATTGTTGCTCAACGAGGTCGATTCCCTTCTATGTTATGTACGACTTGTGACAACATCCGTTGTATTGATTGATTTCGTACATATTTGTGTTAATTAGTGATTTCAGAAGACGTATATTGATAGCATTATTAAGTCCTTGGTTTATTGAGTTCATGAATATGTTGTTGAGATTTAAGTAAGTTTGATGTTGAATGACATGAATTGTGGACGAAATCTGGGGACGCAATTGTTTTCAGGTTCGGTTTACTGTAGACCCATAATTTTGCCAATTTTATATCGGTTTATACAATATGAATATCATGAGGCTTTCTTCACGAAAGTCGCTTCTTATTCCTTGCTCTACAACATACTTTGATTTTGCATTCTTTGGACTTTACATGACAATTTTATATTTGAAAAACATACGAATTTCAAATCAGCTTTTTGAACACCAACACCAACCCTTACTCAGTTTTTATTTTCCACGAAAATTTTTATAAGATATTTGGATAAGTCTTCTCCATGAAAGCTGTAGATTTCATCTTGAACTATAACATGGAATTTTCCTATGATTTTTAGAGCTCATTTCACTGGTGAAACGTTCATCTTTCTGGCCGCATGATTTCTGGATTATAAAGCTGTTTTTGGCTCAGTTTGATTTAATGTTATTAGGTCGCATGAGCTGAATTGGATTTTATGTCTCCACGAAAGATGTTCCTCAGGGTCTCGTCCATGTCATGTTAAAGTTTCGTAATTTTTAGAATTGATCTACTTGTTGAATGCTAGTGATTTTCAAAGGTGTGCAAACTGCCCTTTTTGGGTCAATTTTGGGATTTTGAATAAATTTCTTTTGTAACTTGTCTCTTTAGATTGGTACCGTTGACTAACTATTTTGTACTATTTCTATGATTTGCAAATGGATAAAAGATGATTGATTCTGAAATTGAATTGTTTTTTGTGCTTTAGCATAGTGAATGGTATTTTTGAATCGAATTATTGAATTGTTACACCATGGTATGAATATGTGGGAATGTCGTCGACCCTCGTGACGACAGTGGGTGTTAATAGGATGCCTGAAGGGATAACTGGATTTTTTTAGATGCCTGTGGTGTAACATGGTTCCCCTAAATGTTCTTTGCCATGCCGGATGGGCGTGACATGCTCGAGGGGTAACGGGGTTCCCCGGAAGATGGTGGCAGCTAAATTCATAGCAAATATGATTATTGGAATTTTCATATTCCATTTGAGATTTACCGATTTACCTTTTTTTGAGGAAATATTTTCCAATCTACTATTTTGATTTTGAAAAAAGTTATCAAGCAAGTTGATTTTAGAATGATTTCCTATATTTTGTATATTTGAAGTTCCTTGCTTGTGCCATTATTGACGTATGTTGTATAGACGGGTTGACAGTTTGCTTACTAAGTTTTATGCTTACTCGTGGTTGACTATTCTCGTTCAGATCAGTAGCCATGCCGATTCCATCTACCTCCCCCACGATCAGATATGGTTTCCCAATGGACTTCACATGACACCAAACCAAGTTTATCGACAACGACTTCCCATTTGTCATGTTTGTTAAGGTCATATCGATTCTAACAACAGAGATAGGAGCACCTGCTGATCCCATGCTCTTAATGTTCTTCGCCATCTACGCTTGAGTTGGCGGGCTTTTAGTGGGACCACTCCCACTTCCGAGTGACGATGGACCAGGTGGTAGCCGCGGCATGGTGGAGTGAGAGGGAGACAAAAGAACGGAGGTAGCATTTTTAGGAAGACCAGACAGCGAATTTTGGATGTGTTGTGGATGAAAGACAAGTGACCTTGTAGAGAGCTAGGTCAGGGTGGTGCTAGTTTGGAGTAGTGGTATTTTTGTTGGGTCCCCTATTATACCCCTCCCAGGTCACCTAAGTACATAAATAAGAAATAAAATGAAATTATCTGGTTTATATTTTCACATGTGCTCCTTTGAAATTTTGTGTCTTGGGTTGTTATTCTTTGTCTATATACCCTTCTGCATGCATAACAAGTGAAAAGATTTGAGTAATCATGTTAGCCGTGACATGCTGGGGCTGTCACAATACATGCTCCACTGACGAGAAATGTCTTCAACTTGAATTGAAGAATCACCATAAATGAAGCTCCTTGTGCTTAGTTTAGTTAGGAAATGAGTTAAACGAATTCCTAATTTTGATCCTTTATACTAGTTAGAAATTTGAGTTAAAGAAAAATATTTTAATTATCAACAAAAAAAATTGGCAAATTTTGTCGTTACCAATGTAAATATTTTTCTTGAACTGATTATCCTAGACAAAAAAAAAGAAGAGGAAAAACATTTTCCAAATTTCTGATTTTCTGCTGTATAAATGGAGCTTATATAAGGAATCATCTAGTAGAGCCCTCCATAAATATTTGTGCATCGAGGGTTCATTTGTTTCTTGAAAAATTTACAATTTCTGCAAAATATTTTTTAAAAAGTCATGTTTCAAGAAAACGACTTTATTTTCCAGTTTTTCACTAAAGTCTGAAAATTAATTAGAAAATATTTTCTGCGATTTGGTGTGGAGAATCTCATTTGATTTTTCAGGAGAAAATTACTCAAAATCGATTTTTTTTTTTAAATTTCTTTCCTTTTTTTCTTTTCTCTTTTTTCCCTTCTTCCTCTTCATGGCCTTTACTTTCTCACCACCACCTCTATCTCTTTCCAGTACCAGCGATAGCCACAAGCGAGTTCATAGCTCGTTGGCCTTAGTTGAGCTAGAGCTTGGGCTCATTGACCGTGGCAAAGCTCAGGTCGCCTAGATCAATCAAACCTTGAGCTCATTGGCCCATGTCTTGGCTGGTTGTTGGGTTACCGACTGTTGTTGATGTGCGCACTTGGCGAAGAAAGAAAATAGAAAAGGAAAAAAAAGAATTAAAAATAATAAAAATTTTCGATTTTTTAAAAAAATAAAAAAATAATTAAGATTTTGAATTTTTAAAATAAAATAAAAAGAAAATAAAGAATTATTAAAGAAGAGACCAAGTAAGCATATAGTCATACTTCATGGATAGATATATGACTGCATCCAAACAAAAGAATTAGTGACCGACCACCAAATCGTCTATCATTATTAGTAATGAGTACACACTGAGATCTCTACATAGTTATGACCTCTGCCTCTTGAACAACATAACCGAGACAAAAAAAAAAAAAAAAAAAAACATGTCAAACAAGCTTAAATCTAATACTCGTGAGAGCGAGTCATTTAATAGGTGCGAGATGTTCAAGCTTCTAATAAAAATACCTTTAATGAGTACAGATTTGACATTGGAGCTAGTCATTTCATCGAAACAAAACATGTTTTAAGGCTTGATATGCCAAGATGAAATATGTAGCCTTAGAGTATGTCAATATGCTACCTAATTGAACCCACCCATGGGTAGCGCAATTGGTGTGCGTTTCTCTCCCTCATCTTCGAGGTCGAGAGTTCGAACCCTCTCATTGCATTCCATGACTTAAGTGGGGGTTCCAGGGGAGGATGACTGGGCCAACCCCCCCTCCCGAGGTTTTACGTTTAAATAGTGGCTTGCAACGACGTTCGACGGTGCCACTGGGCATCGGAGGGCGGTGTAACCCCGATTAACGTAAGCGAAAGGGAGTCTCCGGCAGTTCCTCGGTTACCAAAATATATATAAATATATATATATATATATATATATAATTGAATTGTAAAATAAAATTATAATTCTTAATAGGTGTACGGTGCAATTCCATTTTCTTCTTTCTTTTAAGTATTTATTTAATGGAGGAGGTATTTAAGTGATATATAGATGTATATATATAATTTTCTTCTACTGTTATTTCGGTAATCCACTATTTTCTTCTCGTTTTGTCAAGTTTGCACAATTTCCTCACATGCTACTGTGTTATACACTAGAAACTTTGCATGACACAATTGTGTGACCATTTTTTATAAAGAAGTTATTTTAGTTCTGATTGTGCATCTATAGTCTTCTAAAGAGTATAAGGTAAAATTCCTTAAAATAAGATATATTATATGCGACTTCTTAAATATAATATCGATTATGTGTTTGTCCTCATAATACAATTTAGTCAACTCCAATGAGAGTAGTTTAGCAAGAGAAAAGAAAGAATATTTATGAAAAATAGGAACGCCCTTCATGTCATAAAATAAATTTATACATTTATTGACACTTAAATTTTGGCAATATTTAGTAATTCATTACATAGAAAATTAAGGATCGACCCTGCTTCCTACTAAACAAAAAAATTTATTTATTTTCATACAGATTTTAGGAGCATTTAGCACATAGATAAGCCCATAATTTGCATTTAAATTGGACTGGCAAAAGAGGACTCATATAAAGATGAGTGGATTTAACTAAAATATATGGGCTGAGCCCATGCGGAAGTAGAACTCGGCCAAGTCCTGAGGCGGCAATCCCCAAATTTCATGATCAATAAAAGAGAAATCTGAGCTTTAATTGGACTGGGTTTAGCCCATGAAAGTTATAGTTAGTAAAGGCCTTGAGTTTATTTTAGCGAGCAGGAATTAAGTCTATTATAAGCCTGCAAAGCTAAAAGAGCCTAGCCCATAAATCAAGATTAGAGAACAAATAAATTAAGGTTTAGTTTGTTTCGCTGAAAATATGGCTTTTTTAGAAAATTTCTAAGAATTCATTAATGAGCTCAAGCTCGCCGTTTGCTAGATCGATGAGCGCAAGCGTCGAGCTTAAGGCTTGTCAACCTTGGGCCTAGCCAGATTTGCGAGCATCTTGGCCAACAACCTGTCGAAAAAGAAGAAAAGTAAAAAGAAAGAAGAAAAGAAAAATAATAAAAAAATTCATTTTTTTAGGGAAAAAGCCACCAAAAACCCCAAACTTTGCCCAAAATGACAAATTTATCCTAATTTTTTTTTTTGTGACATGTAAAATCTCAAACTTTGCAACTGTGACACATTTACCCCATTAAAAGTATTTTCGTCTTATTCTTTCTGTTTTTATTTTTAATTTTTTAATTTTTTTCTTCTTCTCTCTTCCCTCCACCGGCCATGGCGGAGCCGGCAGAGGGAAGCCGATATCCGGCAAGGGCTTGGCGAGGGTTGTCCTCGCCGGCGTTGGGCGAGGGTGCCCTCGCCAAATGGGTGAGGAGGCCCTCGCCCGACGCATACGAGGGCCGCCCTCGCCCGACACCGACGAGGGCAGCCCTCGCTTGACGTCGGACGTCGGCTTCCCTCTGCTGGCTCCGCCATGGCCAGCGAAGGGAAGAAAGAAGAATAAGAAAAAGAAGAAAAAAGAAAAAAAGTTTTTAAAAGTAAAAAGATCAAAATGTACCTATGTTTTAGGATAAATGTGTCACACAAATGAAAGTTCAGGGTTTTTGTGTCATAAATAAAAGTTTGGGGTAAATGTGTCACGGTTAGCAAACTTTAGGGTTTTTCATGTCACAAAAAAAAAGTTTAGGGTAAATTTGTCACTTTGGGTAAAGTTTGGGGTTTTTGGTGGCTTTTTCCTTTTTTTAAAAAGAAAAGAATAATAAGAAATCTGATTTTTTTTTAAATAAGCAAATATAAAAGAAAGAAGTGGGAACTAGTAGAGGTGTGAGATAAAGAGAGAGTGAGGAAAATGTTTTCTTATTTGAAAAGTGGAAATTATTTTCCCCTAATTTAGAAGATTTTTTTTTTTCATAGAAAATGTTTTCTTTAATCAATTCATTTTTTGTAAAACGAATATCAGAAAATCTGGAAATTTTTTTTCTATAAATTATTTTTCACGAAACGAATAGAGTCTAAGTACTCTTAAACCTCGCAAACAAGTGGTTAGCAATTCTAGAGAGACTACACATTGAGAGAAAAACAGGTGAAATAGACAAAGAAAGAACTTGGAGAGAAGAGTCCCGGCCAAGACCCTCACGGCTGAGACT
Organism: Eucalyptus curtisii; assembly: GCA_017140595.1. Taxonomy (NCBI): domain Eukaryota; kingdom Viridiplantae; phylum Streptophyta; class Magnoliopsida; order Myrtales; family Myrtaceae; genus Eucalyptus; species Eucalyptus curtisii. The sequence continues at coordinate 14,795,471 of CM029494.1, forward strand.
CTTTGCCGATTGAGCCTTTCGCCACCGCGACAATAATTGGCTGTTTCCATTGCACGTGACGACGGCTGCTCCTCCCTCCTTCGACGCCGACCATGCTGCTTCCTAGTCATTGCCTCAGCCTTCTTAGCCCTCCAGAAGCGAGCCTTTGTCGTTGCTGCTCGCTGCAACAAGTTCCTTGCTGCACCACGACCAACAATGACGATCTGCTACTGTCTAAATTGACCATGACGAGCTACCCCGAGCCCATGCGCCGCGAGCTTGCTGCGTTTCAATTTCTAAAGCTGAGAGCCTGCTTTTCTATGATTTTTTTTTTCTAGTCTTGATTTCTTGTGTTTTTTTCCTCTCCAAATCTAATATGGAAGTCATATTTCGCCTCGTTTGATGTCTTTTTTCTCTAATTGCCACGGTTCTTCGCTTGTTGTATTGAATAAATCTGCTTATAGCTACAAATTTTGTGAGAATGTCATCACAAGTCCAGCTAGCAGGATGCCCAAGATGGGGTTCTATGATTTCTCCAAGATTTAGTGAAAGCTGTCCTCTCTCAATTTAGGTGTGGATATAAATTTGGGAGCTTTTCTCTCTTAATCTAAATCTAAGTCTGGGAATTTCTCGAAAGTGTTCGATATGTGGTAGTTCAATAAGTTATTATTGTTGTTGTCTCTATATGGCAATATTGGGCACCAATTGTCTTTTTTTGCCATAACAATATGTTTATTTTGGGATGAAAGTGTGCCAAATCTTTTTTTTTTTGGGATGAAAGTGTGTTTAGAGTTGTAAGCCGTACTTTTTTATTTTTTGGGTTTTATTTTGTTTTGCAGTCCTTTTGGGATTTGCTTTGCTTGAAAGCTTTTTTTTGTTCCTCTAATGTTTAATTATGATAAATGAAAGAAATTTTCTTTTAAAAAAAAAAATCTTGCGATTAATAGGTTGAAAATTCTAGAGACAATACACACCGAGAAAAACACACTGTGAAAGAGAGAGCTTTGAGAGAAAGAGTCCTGGCCAAAACCTTCACGATCAAGACTCTTCGTTGTTTGAGACTTTTGCCACAACAACGACGAGTTGCTGTTTCCATTGCCTTTGACAATGGCTATTTCTCCCTCCTCCGACGCCGACCTTGCTGTTTCCTTGCCGTTGCCTCAGCCTACTTTGCCTGCTGGAACCCAAGCCTTAGTCGTTGCTACGCCGAGTTCCTTGCCGCAATACAACTAACAACAATTATTTGCTACTGTCCTCCCTACACCGACGAGGACAAGCTGCCCTGAACCCTGCCATCACGAGCTTGCCGCAATTTCCGACGAGTCGCTACTCTCGTTGCCCACGACATCAGTCTAGCTGCGACACCACCTGCTGACCGACGACAATCTACTACTTTGCCCCTACACCGATGAAGACGGGACATCTGCAATCTGTGCCTATGCTCCAGCCTAGTCTCCTCTATTTTGCAGGTCTTCCCGTAGACGAATCGCCACCGAGAGCTGTTGTGCGGTTGCCTTGGCCGAGACACCGCTCTTGAGTAGCCACTGAGAAGTCCCCTGTGTCATTAGTCCACCACTAAACATCGAGTCCACTAAGCTGAGGAGTCCTCACTGCAAGCACCACTGCCGCCCGAGTAAACTTAGTCAAATCCGCCATCTGTCGGTCCTTGAAGCAGAAACAATCTTTCATATTAGGTAAAAATCTTATCCGGATTTGAATTATCTGTCTTATTGCCCAATATAAATAGATTGTGACCTAACTTGCATATTTTGAGATTTTTAGGCATATTTTTATTAGGAAACATTCCTAATTCAACAATGTGTGCATAGTCGGTAGCTCGATCTCTAGTAATGAGATTGGGTTATCGATTGTATGAAAATCGGCAATCTAATCCTTAAACCTTAGGAGAAGGGTGTCAGTTTTATTTGTTCTCAGTTTAAGCTCGAATGGATATCTTTTGGTGATTTTGGAGTTTAGCTAGTGCAATTTTCAAGTTTTATTCTTTGAACCTTTTTCTATTTGAAAAATATAAAAAAGGTTCCACGATAAATGAGAACAGATTTTAGATAAAATTGCATAGTACATTAGGATAAATTGTAGATAGGATTGTATAATAGATATTATCTACAGGTTTAAAATAAAATTCTAATTAAAAATAGGATTTAACCTAGTTTATTTCCTTGTTTGAATTGGACAATATCCTACTTTAGATAATTTATTTTTATTAATTATTAATTACGAATTTTAGTTAAAAATCCAAAAATAACATCATATTATTCAGAAGGCTGCTAAGTCATTACTAGCCATTTCATATTGTTGTCGCGTCATCTTGCCACGTCATCATTATATGCCATGTCATCATATGTATGCCAAGTCATTGCCATGTCACCATTGTTCATGCCATGTCATCAATTACATGTCATTTTGCTAGTTATTTAATGATTTTATGCTAAGTTTATTTTATTTAATTAAATTGCATGCCTTGTAAAATTAGGCTGCATAGGCGTAATTTAGAGCTAAACTTACATTCATTGTGTAAAGTCAATCTTCATTAACAGAGAGATAACCCAAAATGAGTTAATTAGAATTGTATAGTTATTTAGAAAATCATGACTAGGCTTTTAACTCGTGGTGTATGATTTTTTTTTATTTTTTCAAGAAATCCATTTATCTACTCCTTCTTATTATTGAGTGTCAATTTAATGATTAATCCCTCACATATTAGTGGATGTGTTTAAAATTAAGTAGAGCTACTTGCTAAAATAGTTTTGAAAATAAAAGAGAAAATGTACTTAAAGGGCATTAGAATAATTTAGCATAATCAAGTTTTCGAATCCCTTCAATCTTTGGTTCATAGAAATAAAGTATTCCCTCACACTCGGATTTCTAATTACCCACAAAAAATTAATTAGTGGCAACTCCGAAATAAATTATTTTGCATATCAAGAACTTGAACCAAAAGTTGTAAATTGGAAATGGCTTGGGAGAATTTGAGTTAGGTGCAAGCTTAGTGTTCCATTAGTTAATTCTTTAGGTGGTTCAACTTTCGGGAAGGTCATGACAACATTGAGTAAAGTCATTGACCCATCTCATTTCTAAACATACTAGATTGATTTATAGTGTGTGACGCCTAAAGGTACAAGGTTTTCAATAAATATATTAGTTATTGGGAAGTCTTTTCACATGAAATATGTCGTAGCTAAGCCACATAGCACAAGCTGTATATATAATATGTGACCTATTTATCGCTAAGTCGAACTCCTTGCTGATCATTTCATCTGTATTTTGATGGCATTTTTTATGTTATTTGTTTTTAAAAAAAAAAGGGAGAAACTTATAAGGGAATTTCCATACCGTATGTATATATGTGTATATAAAAGTTTCGGGTATTTCGAACTCAATTGAAAATATGTTCACCAATGAGATTTACATTTGAGAAAAAAAGATCGAAAGGTTTATCCTGATACGGTCAACCTTTTTTTTTTTTTTTTTTTTTTTTTTTTTTTTTTTTTTTTTTTTAAATCCTGATATGGTCAAACCATATGAGAAAATATCATTTGGGCCAGCCCTCCTGGATGGTATCTCAAGCAACACTTAAACAACGATGATGGTAGCGGAGAACACGTCTGATTCGAGGCTCAATGTCAGATCCAACGGCTCCAACACGTTCGACACCCATTTTGTTTAATTAATCATTGCACTCCACTTTTATAGTCCCTCCTCCCTCTACCTCTCTCTCTCTCTCTCCCTCCCTCTGCAACTTCCTTACTTTTCAACGGCTGTCCGGTGCCGCCGCATCAGAGACGCCGCCGCGATCCTCCATCGGCCAGATCTCCCCCTCTCTCCCTCGGCTTTTGTTGATCTGGTATTCTTCGAACTCCACCGGCGCGTCGATGAGATCTTCTCTCTTGTTCTCGCTTCGGTCCCCGATCTGGGATCGGCTTGATGTGCGTGTTCGATTGGCTGGTTCGCTGAAAAAGCATTTTGGTCGTTTTCCTAGGTTTTCGTCTTCCTGAGATCGAGCGTGTCTAGCGTCGCGAGAACGAGGAATGGCAGTCGCACCGGCGCGGGCTCGAGCCGATTACGACTGCCTCATAAAGCTCCTCCTGATCGGCGATAGCGGTATGCCCTTCATTTTCCCCCTTCTCTTTTGGGGCTTTTCCATCGGCACGGGAAATGGACTGATAGTTCCCGTGAACGGAACCCCATCTCATTGTTCTCCCTCATCGATAATCCAGCTCATATTTGGAGTTCTCGTGGTTCGAACTAGGCATGTGACCTTTATTTGAATGGTTAGCCGGCATCGTCGTATTTGAAGTTGGGGAGATGGGGGAATTTGGAGCATTGTTACAATGCTATCACGGGGGACAAAGGATATGAGAAAGTAATCTCATGCGATTATTGTTTACGGTCTCTGTTCATTTGCTTTGGGACAGGGAGCCAAACCCCCGTTAAGTTTCAGGATTTTGACTGAAATGCTAAAGAAGTTAGTGGTATATTGAGCTCAACTTATTTTTTTATGGCATAAAGACTACACTGTCATCTACTTTAGCCAGTTTTAAGCGGCTTGGTACTTTAGACTTATAGGGGGCTTTGTAGATTGTTGTATGTTCTTCTGACACTACTTTGGCTGTCTATACTGCTTGTTTTGCTAGTATGTTGATTGAAAAGGTCTCATTAGTGGCATTGATTTTATATTTCTTAAAGACTGACATGTTAAGCTACCAAATAAGGAATAATTGCAAAAGTTAATATAATGTCTTATTTCGTCATTGCTTTGAAGATTAAATGTTTCCTTCCTAAATATGGTTAACCAGTTGTGATAGGCACTCGTTAATGTAATCTTGTTCATATTATACATATTTTCAAGGTGGGAAGAAAGTTTATAAGGAGTTGAATGTGGGGAAAAGGTATTTTCTGTAATACTTATATGATGTTGTATGCATACGTGACATCACCAACTAGCAAAGTGCTACTGCACTGTCCTTTGTTGCAAAAAAAAACATTTATTACCGTCCCATATAAAAAAGAACAACATATAAATACAAACATTTGATTGATTATTCATGTGGGATGTTATCACCTTTATACATGTTCAAACTGTTTTTTTTTTTTTTTGAAATTTCGTGGTTTATGAGTAACACTTCATGTCAAATAATTCTAAAATGGACTAGCAGTGATCACCTCATATCTCCTTCTCTTCTGGCGTTATGATGGCAGGTGTCGGTAAGAGTTGCCTCCTCTTGCGCTTTTCAGACGGTTCCTTTACTACCAGCTTCATAACAACTATCGGGTGGGGATATCTGAAACAAAAATTGTCTCAGTTTTGATGTTGACAAGCTCAACTAATTGTAGTAGGTTGTCTTTTAATTTGCAGGATTGACTTCAAGATCAGGACCATAGAGCTAGATGGAAAACGAATTAAATTGCAAATTTGGGATACTGCTGGACAAGAGAGGTTCCGAACCATTACAACTGGTCAGTGTCTGCGTTCAAATACAGTTGGGCCATGGGGTGGTGACTGTTTAACTCATAATCTGGATCAATGTTTATTTACCTAATAAACTAAATGTTGGCCAGTAAAAGGAAAACCTAATAATTTGGATGTGGAATTGTTCGTTCACCAATTTGTTTTCCAATTGCTGTTTGTGAAAGTTTTAAAGTAATCATAGGATTTTTTTTTTTTTTAATTTGATCTCGAGAGTAATATGGATGTGGTGCTTTCTCCTTGGCATTTCTCTTCATGGGATAACATAGTAGTTGGTTATGTTTTGAACTGGTCTGAAGGGTTTCCTTCTGAATATTGAAGAGTGAATTCATAAAATCTTAGCTGCTACTAGAGAACTTTAAATGCAAGAGTCCAGCTTATGCCTTGGTAGTGTAATTAGGTCCTTACTGATCGTGCTCTGATAACAAAAATTTTGTATTACAAATTTTCTCTTTACGGCTGTCCATCTGCCAACCCGAGTGATTGAAAAAGTTGGCTAACTGGATTATCTTTGTGTTGCAGCTTACTACCGTGGGGCCATGGGTATACTCCTTGTGTATGATGTGACTGACGAATCATCTTTCAACAGTAATTGGATCTCCCTCATTAGTTAGCTCTTGCATAGTTGTTTCTTTCTCTTTCATGTTTGAAAAAATTGTTTCATTATTGAGTACACTCCTGTTCTGATCCAGGATTTATTTGTCTTTTGCACACCTTATTCCTTTTGGTTGATTCAATTTATTTCTTCCTTCAGATATCAGAAATTGGATCCGTAACATTGAACAGCATGCTTCTGATAATGTGAACAAGATACTTGTGGGCAACAAGGCTGATATGGATGAGAGCAAAAGGGTATGTCATATCCCTGCATAAAGTATGCCTCCATGTTGTTATACATTCACCTGCTGGTCATTCTTGTTGATATTTGTTTTATACTTGATGGGTCCTTATCCTTTTTCAGGCTGTCCCTACCTCAAAGGGCCAAGCACTGGCCGATGAATATGGTATCAAGTTCTTTGAGACTGTAAGTACAGTTGGCTTTCTCTTGTTGAAATTTCTTACTGAATTTTTGTAAATTCGTGCCTGTGCTGAGTATGTGTTCAACTTCAGAGTGCCAAGACGAACTTGAATGTAGAGGAGGTTTTCTTTTCAATAGCGAGAGATATCAAGCAAAGGCTTGCAGATAACGACACAAAGTCTGAGGTACATTTTCCAATATCGAGATTAAAGCTTGTGATTTTCAGCGCTTATCAATTTAATTTGCTCATTAAAATAGATTGTGCCAGGGACCACAGTCATAGCTTGTGTTAGGGAACATCTCAATCTTCGTGCAGTTTGTAAGACCAGGGCAAACCTGTTCTGCTGAGAAGTACTATAACGGCTTCCACAGATGTCTCTTGCCTTGTGAATAGATTTAAGTATTAATCTCTGATACATGGTCTTTATATTGTGTTTTGTGAAACAAGCCACTTCCATCGTCGTTGGCATATGTAACTTTATTTTTAAGAACTAACTAACCATCCAAATCAACAGCGATAAAGCTGGCTTGTCTTGAAAATGTGACACAGCATGTACCATAGAGAAGACCTAGATTTGAAGGCCAAATTTAGCTTTGTGTGCAAAACTGTCCTCTTCAGGTTGGGTTCTCAGTCCCTATTACGTGTGTTAACAAACTCCATTTTGCCAACAAGATAAGGCTCAAATGCTTTTTAAATTTTTTATTGGATATTATGTGCGTGTGTGTGTGGATGCTTTGTTGGGCTGGATGGACATTTTAGGTCAGCACTTTAAGTTTCTTGGAAATACTCCTCTGAGAGTACCATAAAAGGAGGAAAAAGAATTGAAATATCAATTATCTGTTCCCGATTCTTGACCTCTTTGCTGTTTGGTCAAACTATTGCAGCCTCGAGCAGAATTCAGGATCAATCAACCGGATCAGGCATCAGGGGCTGCTCAAGCACCACAGAGATCTGCTTGCTGTGGTTCTTAAGCAAGTTCTGCTCAAGTCACTGCAGTAGTGGGGAAAATTGATTTTGTTAAATATCTGGTTGGTCCCATTGTTTTTTCCATACTACATCACTAAATGCTACTTTTGTGTGGATGGTAGATCTGTCGACGTCCAATAGCAGAATGAATTCTTGGGCAACTGTAATATGAGGAACTAATTATGTGCAGATTTCTGCTGAGATTTCATCTCATTAAGTTTGACATCTCATTATCAACTCTACTGTATTATTTCTTGGAGGAGGTTGCTATGATGTTCTGGTAATTTTTAAGCGACCGATTAGTCTCAAATGCGACCACACCGCCCCCCCCCCCCCCCCCACACAAAAAAAAAAAAAAAAAAACCAGCCCCCTCCCTTTTTGGTTGAATTATTTTTCCTTCAAAGTGAAGCTCTTAAAAAATGCTGAAATTCCTTCTGAGGCGCTAATGCTCTCTCTATTTAGCTTTGCTATGACTGTCTCACGGAATTCCTTTTTTCTTTTGTAAGTTCTATCGTGCATGTTTTTTTTCTTAAACAGCATTTGCTAATTAATGAGAAGTGTGCCGCTGACTAACAGGTAGATATGATATATCTGTGGAAAGAAAAGACTGGTAGCTCTATTCTACTTTGGTAAAGAGTATTACGATTTTATGAAGTACTGTGCATGTGATTGGTGTGGATTATTGTATTTGGTATTATCGGATTGCAATTCCATTTCTTCCTTGACATCCCAAGATATCAAGCGGTAGCTCTTTACTGCAAAAGTTAGAAAAGCACTTTCATCCGGTTTGATGCAAGATGAAACTCTTCACTGCAGTTCCAATCGTACACTTGGGCTAGGGTAGTGCTCTACGCGGGACGAATGGCTTGAGTTTTCTTTTGGTCATCACTTGTGCTTCTCCTATTTGTCGAGGGAAAAGTATCAAAAAGAAAAAATTAAATTCATTGGTATTAATTTAGTTCTAAACATTTTATTAAATCAATTTATTTATAAATCTTTTCACATCAATAGTAATTAAGTTTATCCAGTCAATTAAAATTGAAAATTGTTGACGGGACGTCGGTCGTTATATGTAGTATGGTTAGCGCTTATATGAATATCTTATTTATTTATTAGTTGAATATTATTTTCGAATTTTTTATTTATTGTTTAGGTTTTTTTTTTTTCCCTTTCCTTTCTCCTTTTTTTTTTTTCCCTCTTTTCCTTATTTCTTTCTGCTAGTCACTAGGCTTTGTGATGGTTGGCAAGGGTGGGGGCTAGGATGTCGCTTGTCGGATCCCCGATGAGGGCATCTTGGCCCTTGCCCTCACTAGCGACTAGTGGTCTCCACTGACCATCACGGAGGCTAGTGATTGGCAGAAGGAAATAAGGAGAAAAAGAAAAAGAAAAAACGAAAGAAAAAAAAAAGAAAAGAATGAAAAGAGAAGGGAAAAAAAAAAGAAGAAAAAATTGATAATAAATTTGAAAAAATATCTAAAAAATAAATTGAATTTCTACATCATCGCCGGTCGATCAATGACCTAAATTGGCCGGATAGACTTAATTGGTACAAATATGTAAAGGTTTGTGTTATAAATTGATTTAATTGAAATGTTTTAGTACTGGTGTAATTGGTTTAAGACTTATTTTGTACCTTTTCCATGTGTCAGGTGAAGATGCAACAATAAATATAATGCTCAGACTTTACTTTTGTCTATGAGCTTATCTTAGTAGGCCGAGTTGATCTGGACTCAAAAGCTATGACGCATTCCTTTCTTTTAATCTTTGATTTGAATTCAAATTGGTCGCCTTTGACTTTCGAACTGACCTACTGTCTAGTTAGTTGGCAAAGATTAAGGAGAACGCAGCTTCCTTTTTGTTCGTTATATGTAACTTGGGGGTTGCTTTGCCATCGCTTTTGATAACGAAGAGCTCTTAGCTTGTTCATCAAAACTTTCCCTGGCTACCATACGTGGTGAGAGCGACGCATCGTCGCCACGAGTCCGTGTCATTAGGCTCTATATACAGATACAGGGGAAGTCTACCAAGTGTTATCTAGTGAAAGTATCCATCAAAATCATGGTCAACTGTAGGGACGGACACGGGACAGATCCCCGATCCGGTATCAATATTTCCCAGCCAAAAAAGAAAAGAGGAAAGGAAGAAAATCGGGGAGACGGGACGGGATGCGGGGATGGTTTATTGCGATAGCTTATCGCATCCCATAATAGCTTATCGTGATAACTTATCGCATACAATAATAGTTTATTGTGATAGCTTATCACATTTAATTATCACTTATTACGATAACTTATCATCTATAACGATAGCCTATCACCACAACTTATCACCTATCACGATAGCTTATCACCTTAATCTACTTATTACTTAATCTAACTATCATTAGTTTTTAATCTAATCCTAATCCTACTCCTAAGCGCAATTACAACCCTAACTAAGGGTGAGGAAGCTACTCACTTTCGGATCTCGACTTAAACAATGAACGGTGGCAGCGGCGGCGAGCGTGAGGCACAATGGTGGGCTGGATGGTGGTTGGCAGCCCACGACAAAGGTATAGAACAACTAAGAAATGGTGGCATACGGCTTGTAGGGGGTTCGACAAGGGCTCGGGACTCATAGCTAACATACGAGGATGACAGCACAACGAGATCTCACGGCGAAGAGGCGTAAGGGAGAGCTGGATGGTGGACGGCTCATGGGCAAAGGGCTCGGTGGTGAGGATGACGGCACACAGACGGCGAGCTTGGATGGTGAATGGCGGACGACAAGATGAGAACCAAGGGATAATAAGAGAGAAATGGGTGTGAGAATAAAATTGCGAGAAAGAAATGGATTTTGGCCAAGAGGGTGAGGGGGAGAGAGAAAGAGAGAGTGAGGGGAGCCGGCGGTGAGCGGGATTGAGGGAAAGAGAGAGAATGAGAGAATGAGAGAGAGATTGGCTTGCATTAGTGAGACTTGTACTAATTTTCCTTCAATTCCTCTTGTCCAAGCATTCACATGGCTAGAAAATGCTCATGAAGATTGCCAATCCAAATTCATTAATGTTTGGATTTGGCACAAGTAAGAATAGGTGATTACACTAAGCCTTTTCACTATTTATGCACATGGGCTTATTAGCGTGCAAGCTTACAAAAATCATAAAATGGACTAATTGCCTTAATAGGGCCCATTTTGGGCTGGCCATGGGTGGGCGTGAGGCCTATGGGTGGGTGTGAGGCCATTGGGTCCAACCGTGTGCTTGGGCCCATGTGGCTCCTCGTTCGCGATTCATTTTTACTTTTCCAAAATTTCGCAATCCGTTGATGAAAAGTTGAGTTTTTTTTTGTTCCAAAGTGGTCTTTACATGCCTTTATGTGGTCTGTTGATCCCTGTCGTAATCCCGCATTATAGATCGGGATTGGATTGAGGATGTCACAACTTCGCATCCTTAAATAAATTTCGTCCTCGAAATTTGCAGGATTACTCATTTAAAGGTATTGGCGTCTCATTATGTCCTCACTTTCCCATGTCGCTACTTTAGCATCATGATGTTGCCAAATGACTTTGACTAAGGGAATGACCTTATTGCACAGCACCCGCTCTTTTCTATCGACGACCCGCCTCGGTTGCCTAACGTGTGACACCCTGTCAACAACTTCAATTTCGTCATAACTAAGCACGTGCGTCGGGTCCGGTTCATATTTACTTAGCATGGATACATGGAACACATTATAAACCTGAGCAAGATTGGGCAGCAATATTAAATGAAAGGCAAAAGTCTCTATTCATCTTAGAATCTCGAAGGGTCCAACAAACTTGGGGCTTAGCTTTCCTTTATTGACAAGACGAGACATTCTTCTCATTGGCGACACCTTGATGAATACATGGTCACCTACTTGAAACTCTAGAGGCTTTCGTCATTTATCTGCATAACTTTTCTGGCGGCTCTATGCTGTTTTTAACCTATACTTGATAAGCTTAATTGCATCTGTGGATTGTTGAACTAGTTCGGGGCCAATAATATTCTTTTCTCCAACTTCATCCTACTAGACACGTGTTTTATAGGCATGATTGTATAGTACCTTGAACGTTGCCATTCAAATGCTTTATTGGTAGCTATTGATGTATGCGAATTCGACAACATGTATTTGATCTTCCCATTCTCCTTTGAGATCTAAGATTGACCCTCCATCTGCAGATGATAAGCCATGCTAAATTGTAGTTTCGTTCCCATGGCAGTTTATAGGCTTTTCCAAAATGTTGCGGTGAACTTGGAGTCTTGATTTGAAGCGATCGTTACGGGCACTCCATGCAACCGATTTATTTGCCGTACGTACATCTCAACATATCTATCCATGCAAAAGTCTTTTCATACTGTAATGAAATGGACTGACTTGGTTAGTCTATCGACAATGATCCAAATTGAATCGTTACCTCTCTAGCTTCTTGGTAATCCCATCACAAAGTCCATCATGATATGCTCCTATTTCACTCTAGGATTTCGAGGGGTCGTAGTAGTCCACTAGGTTTGCAATGTTATGCTTTAACTTGTTAGCATGTTAAGCACTCGACTGTGTGCTTAGCAATGTTGACCTTCATGCCATTCTACCAATAATACTGCTAAAGATTCCTATAAGTCTTTGTGATACTTGGATATATGCTATAGTTGCTTCGATGAGCTTCGGGTAGGATCTTTCCTTGCATTTTGCATTGTTGAGTACACATAATCATCCTCGATGTTGGGGCTAATAATACAACCTAAAGGGGAGTGAATAGGTTATTTTCAAACTTTGATAATCTTTTGTAGAAATTAACTAATGGCTAAGTAAAGATCACAAAGACTTGTTGTTTAACTAGACTCATTGACTAAATGCCAATATGAGTAAAGAGATGAAAATTAGTGGGACACAAAAGTTATAGTGGTTTGGCTTAATTCACAAGCCTACGTCCACTCTTCAAACTAATAACCTCAAGACGGGCTGGATTCCACTAACAATTTTCTTGGAAAGTTATAGTCAGTTAGCATTGATCCTTTATGTGAAAGATCACACTATCTGAACTCAATTGTTACTCTTATGCTTGTAAACTTAATCCGTAACACGATTGCTAAACAGCACAAGTAAAAATAGTAAGATAGAGAGATTCAGAAGAACAACAGTATGTAAACTACTTGATCCTTTTGCGAGATGCACTCTCTTGGTTCTTCAATGCCTTCTATTTTATACTCTTCCTCAAAATATTCGTTGAGGTTGATTTAGAGAGATAGGTGATCGTTGGAGAGTTTTTGTTGAGCCGATGTTTAGAAAGATACTGCCCATACAATTTCTTTTCTGGAACTCCTAAAGCAACTTGACACAATTCCACAACAAATAAAGAATTTCCAAAAAGTTGTTTTACTACATTACGGACACGTATGAGATTTACTATAAAAACAATTTTCTATTTAATGGGTCACCAATTGTTTAAGTATGTATACTGACAAAGAATATCTGTCATCTTATAGGGAAATAATAATACAAATTGCACATAATCAATGAGGGACCCTCTACATTCTAACAAGAGGCACGGGCCAGATAATTTTTACTTAAGCATCATATCTACATGGCCAGAAGATCCAAAACCAATACAACATCCTTAGTTGTTTTAAATGAACACTTTTCCAGTAAATTCTTCAAATTTTAAAGCTCAATCATCTAGCCATCAGGAAAGCAGGAAGTAGATAACTAAAGGGAGCAAGTGGATTAGCTAATTATATAGCTACTAACCTTGTTATTCTCTATTTCATTGTGGCAATCTTCTCAATTGGTGTACACAGAATTCAACTGCATCTCTCATATAAGGATTTCAATAATAGTTATTGATGGCCTTAGAAGCAAGCACACTTTTTGGAATTATTATCTTCTAGTTGTTGTATCTCAGGAAAACAGTTGTTAAAATGTTTATCTCTTCCACCACTAGGATCCCATGACATACCTCTTAATTCGTTCTTTCTTTTACATGACCTCATTTGACTTCTGCCAACCTTTTGATCAGGTGCTAAAAGAGGCAAGACAACAATATTTGATACTTTCAATGATCTCTCACCACCCATTTTTTAAGGATGATCTTGCTCACTGATGCTAATTCAAATAGACTCATTGTCTTCTTGTCCAATTCTCGCCCATGTCTTGGTGGTTCATCCTGTGCGGTAGCCAGACTGATGTTCTTAGCTTGTTCAAATCTCCCATGTCCTTAAATATTATCATTGATGCAGGGAACCGGTTGTCCTTATTCTCACTATAATTGCACTTAAAATAGTAATATAAATCAACTCAGACATGGTTCCATAACAAAAGAAAGACTTACCAAGAATTGTTTTACTACTGTACATACACATGAGATTTGCTATAACAACAGTTTTTTGTTTTATGGGGTCACAAGTTGTGAGAATCAATAAATGGTAGAGAGAAACCGTGATCTTGTAGGATGTAGTAAGTCTGGTGTTAGGACCATCTAGCCCATGATGCAAGAAGTCATTTGTCAGCCAAATTTTCGAGACCCATGAGGCCATGCATTTTTCATGCATTGAACGTCCCTATTTCATGCAATGCATGTGCATCTTGCTAAAGCAATTGCATTTAAGATAGTAATATAAACTAACTTGACATGATTCCCTAACTAAAGATTTACCAAAATTTGTATTACTGCATTACAGACACATAATAAACCCGCCATTTTTTTTCTATTTTATGGGGTCACTAATTGTGAGAATCAGTATATTGGCAAAGAAGAACTTTGATCTTGTAGGCAATAATATGTCTCATTTTAAGACAAATTATGTATAATGAGTGAGGGAAGGTCTACATTCTAAATAGTTGTATATGCTAGATTACTTTTGCTTATGCATCAATTCTACATGGCTAGAAGATCCAAAACCAAAACAACATCCTTAATCTTTTTAAATGGACACTTTCCAATAAATTCCTCAAATATTGATGCTCAATCATCCAATCATTAGGAAAGTAGAAAGTGGATAACTAAAGGGGGCAAGTGAATTAGCTAATAATATAGCTACTAACCCTGTAATTCTCTGTTTCATCGTGGCAACCTTCTTAGTTGGTGTAAATATTTGCACACACAATTCAACTGCATTTCCCATATGAGAACTTCGATAGTAGTTACTACTGGCCTTAGTAGCATGCACACTATTTGGAATTATTATCTTCTGGTTGTCATGTCTTATGGAAATGGTCGTTAAGATGTTTATCTCTTCCACCACCATCTAAAACACAATGCATCGTGGTTTGAAAACATATATTTTGAACATCTGTTGAAAGCACAGAGCTATATCCGCTTGTGTACTTCCATTGAATTCACAACAATTGCCAACATCAAATGAATGCATCACAAACAAGAAAATAATCGCTTCAAATGTCATCTTGTAAGAGTTTCCAAATATGAATACCACAAGTAACAAATAGGAGCTTATGAGAAGTAGAAACTTTCTCGCGGCAAATCCTAAGATAAGGAGCCATATAATATAATGGCTATGAGGATGGCAACTAGGGTTCGCCATCCAATGGAGTTTGTTCGTAGATGTCTTAGTATCATCTAGCGTCAAAGCTAGTGCATTTCATTCTCTAAAAGCATTAACCTGCACTACATCCAAATGCAAATTTAAAGCTCGATTCGTGGACACTGCAACTATAGAAGTTCAACACATATAAATAGACATTGTAACTACTTTATCAGGGTAACTTCAATTCGAGAAGATTGCATTTATAAGCCTAGTGCAATCAATTGGTTTCATTATGTCCTTGTTTTTTTAAGAAGCACCAACTAGTTTTTTTTGCTATTTAAGCTGTAGAAAACGGTCTCATTTTGCACCTAAATTATAACTAGGGAGTATTTTCACCCGGCTCTGAAAATATTCATTCAGTAAGAACTTTTGCTTATGAGCACCACAACTAGCAATAATAATTCCCGGACTGCTCTACAAACCTATTCTTAGTGGTCTACAATCCACTTTGTGAAGAGGAACAAAAACATAATAAAATGCAAGCCTCGTCATCTCATCAGCCACCCGCAAGTTATGGCACCAAATTTGACACCTGCAGACACCCGCCAACCCCAAAAGTCAGAATCTTTCTCTGGATCGTGTGCTAAAATACACTCCCTACCACAGAACCTCTGCGGAAGATTTTACCTCAACCACCCCTAAGTGATGGCCGCAACGGCCAAGGCCGCCGCGAGCTTCAAATCAATTTTTGGGTGTCTTCAATAACCTCAGGACCGCCCCTCTAGCTGTCACCCCTCCATCTTTCCCTGTGCTCATCCCCATCTCTGTTTGCTCATTGAACAAAAAGGGCAAAGCACAACATGATGACTACGGATAGTGATCAGACTAGGTAACTAAGGTTCAAGAGGCATCTTGGCGAAAGAGGATTGAACGAGCACAAAGAGCATCGAGCACTCTTGATGGTACAGTAAGGCAGAATAGAGCAACCTTCGACGCAGCAGTGCAGGTGAGATGACACCTAATTCCATAAATCTATACCGAATCTATATTTATGGGATACAACCTCCAACTTTGTTCCATAAAGTTGCTTTGTTCCTAGGCCACTGCGCCGAAGGTTGCTCTGTTCCCTCCTTCCTTTACTGTCAAAAGTGCCTGAAGTGCTTTAAGCTTGTTCAGTCCTCTTTCACCGGCGCCGATCACCAATGAAGATCTCTCTTGAGCCTTAGTTACCTAGTTTGATTGCTATTCATTGTCAACGTCGCTACATTTCGCCCCTTCTGTTTGAGGAGCAAACAGAGATGGGGATGAGCGCGGTAAGAGATGGAGGGGCGACGGCTAGAGGAGGGGCCTTGAGGCTATTGAAGGCAGCCAAAAATTGATTTAAAGCTCATGGTGGCCATGGCCGTTGCACCCAAAGCCCTAGTAGCCATGGCCGCCATGAGCTTGTGGCCCAAAACTCTAGTGGCCATGGCTACCCCGCAAGCCCAAAGCTTGAGCAGCCACGCCCACTGCGAGCTTACAGATTTAGGCAGCGCATGGTAACGTTTCTATTTCTTAAAATTTCTGTTATTTTGTTCCCCGGAACAAACAAAAAAAAAGAACAGAAACCCGTTTGGTAACGTCAAGTTGTTTTTCTATTTCGAGAAATAAAAAGTTAGCCTGGGAATAGATTTTGAGCAGAAACGAGAAACAAAAAAAATTGCTTCTTGTTCCCGAGAACAATTTCTAGAAATAAGTCAATTTTTTTTCTTTTATTCTTCTCTCTTGCTGTAGCCACCTTTAACAGCCTGGAGCCACCGCCGGCCGCCGCCGCAGTCAGCGGCGACCGCCGGCGGCCGAGTGTCACCGCCGACCGCCGCCACCGGCCCCATCGGCCGCCACCGGCGGATGGGCGGCCACGGAGGTGGCGGCCGATGGGCTGTGTAGCGGCGGTCGGCGGTGACGGTCGGCGGCCGGTAGTCGTGCAGCGGCGGCGGGCGGGCGGCGGCGGGCGGCGGTTGGCGATCAGCAATCCGTGAACAAGAATAAAAAACGAATAAATACAAAAAAGAAACTGTTGTGTTACCAAACGCATTTCTATTCTTTTTCTATTCCAAGAGTAGAAATTTTGTGTAGTTACCAAACGCGTTCTTTTACTTAGAAATTGTTTCCCGGAATAGAAATAGAAAAGAACTATTTCTGAAAAAAAAAAAAAAACTCTTCCCCAGCCACGGTTGCATCTCTTTCAGTTTTTCTCGATCGAGGCCGCAGCGCTTTGAGGGCAATGGCTGGCAAAGGAGCGAGACACCAAGGTGGGACGAGGGCGAACAGTAACGCAATGAGAGTTTTCTTCTTTTTGTTCTCCCTCAGTTATTATTCTTTTATGATGTGTGACATGGCACCTAAATTACGTGTCAGCATATCCACATAGATGCCGCGTCAAATAATAACAGCCACTTGGATAGGATGTTGATGGCAAGGCAAATTTGGGACTCGTGTAAAAGTTGGAGGTTTTTCTTGAAGCAAAAAAAAAAAAAATCAAGATAGAGTTGGGACTAAACCTAAAGTTTACATATTTTTTTTTTAATAATGAAATTAGGCTAAAAAAATAGTATAATACTTATACATTTAACATCACAAACTTCAATTTATGCACACTGATAAACAAAATGCACACATATGCATTTATAAGAAAATATATTAAACGATTAATGAAGGAAGAAAAACTGTGATCCAAGTTAATAGGTAAGTTTAAATTATTATTGGATGAAAAGGATACAATTTTGACTTCTAGATTATATAATGATGTATGATTATCTCATAGTAGACATAATTGCATCGGTCAAGGTACTCAATGCCCGTGCTAGTGGCTGGTCCGACAAACATGGACTCCTACAACCATGACTTCAACACTTGGGCTTGGGAAACCTAGTGGTTGGGCCCAAGTCCTTGGTCCTCAACACTCGAGTTAGGTTCCTTTGCACTCAAAAAATAATTTGATGATAGTATGTCTATCCATTCTCTATAAGAAAAGGATTATAAGTTTTCCCTATCCATCAACGGAAAAAATTTTCCAATTCAGTTTCAGATTTAAGTGCAACATTGAAAAATATTGTAATTTTCCTAATAAATAGCTTCTTAAAAATATTTTTCAAAAATATTTCATTTTTTTTGCGAGAAAAAGAAAGTCTTGTATAAACCGCAAATAGCACCTCAAAGACACGTCACACAGCAACCAATAACAGTTTTGATTTCAACGGAGCACTTTCTCAATGCATTAATTTTTCTCATCAGTATTATTTAGACACTTGTCAATCGTCATGACCTTTCTGATTCTAGTGTTTTAGAAAGAGGAAACAAATACAGGGGATACAAACACATCTTTCCCATGTCGGAGGGATCACCAGATCTGGCACAAAGTCTTGCTGCATTAATCATGCAGGCAGCTGTATGAACTTCCTCTTCCTATACACAAACTCAAAAAAAAGCTCTGAAAAGAAAGCTGCCCACAATCCTTTACATTAAGATGTATAGTAGAAAAGAAGATAAGGAAAACACAAAAGCTAGCCTTCACTGCTTCCTAATATTAGAAGAAGACATGTTTCAAAATTGAACTCCTTGTCTTAGGGTCAAGGAAAAGAAGTACCTTTCCAGATTTCATTATCTGGTGATCTTCAGTAGAAACAAATGAATCATCATCTTGTACACTTGTATATACGGTCTGAATCCACAATATTCCTCCCGAAAATTTAAGTCTTCAATAACCACTTCACTCAAAAATGTTCTTCCTGCTTCCTTCGCCAAATGAAAAAGATGGAAACACCTGATCATTTTTGTAATTCCTCATCAAGCAGCAAGTCTGCTAGGATGGTAAGACACTTCCAATCTGCCGATGATATGGTGGACGGAATCAATCGCCTTGCTATGTATTTGAATTATGTACCTTATCACATGCCCACCACATGGTTTTCTGATGGTGTCCATCACTTCAACTCGCACAATTAAAATGACTTGATTTAGGCTCCTGACCTGTACTAATCCTGGTCTTCAATATAGTGAGTCTCACCTGATCCGAAGGCCATGAAAATAAACAAGTAATCCGATTCCTAGATACCGGACTACAATTCATTCGAGAGCCTGTCGATAAGTTGGAATGGACTCGAACCTTTGATCTCCCAAAAATTTCCAAGGGACTTTTAGGAGGGTTTTCAAAATCTGGGAGCAGCAGAGATGCAGCTCTGAGCTCTGGTGATGAGGAGTATCTCTTCTGCTTGTACTTTGGCCACGCACGAAGCAGGCAGGGGCCGAAGTAGGCCGGCCGTGGGGGCGATGGTGGGCCGGTTCGGGACGTCCACTTGGACCGAGAAGAGCGAGTAAACAGGCCTGTGGTCCGAGAATCTGGACTCTCCTCTCACATACCATATCTGTTTCAGCCCATCGCCTTTCCACAATATTCTGTCGCACCTGCCATTTTTCAATCAAATAAGGTCCACAGAGTCGGTGAATCGTCCATAAAAAAGAACGAATCACGTGCAAATTAATGAGCCACGAGAGCTTCCGCATCTGTATTAAGGTATGTAAAAACTTCCTCGAAGATAGACAGAATCAAATTTTCTTTACTACTTTACAAAAAACTAAAGCAAGTGTCGTAATTAAAATATTATCAGATAAGGAACCTTAGGAACCGACCATCTAGTAAAAATATAACAACAGATGGTCGGAAGGTATAAAGTTTATCCTCAATGAATATTTTGCTGAATCTAGAGTGAAGATAAGACTGTTACTAGCCGACCCTTTTGAATAAATCTAGCAAAATGCAACCTAAGACCCATTCATTAGTAAAGTGGCTTGCTGTATAGATAGCAACCATGAGTGTTTTCTCCGTCGGCTATAGAAACCTGCGCACCGATTTTTCTTATAGTCCACGTTAATGCCGTGCCAAGTTATATTAAAAATCTCTCTCTCTCTGAGAAGTTGTTTGTTATGTAATATTCATGGTTGACCAATTCATGCAGTGGTCGAAAAAAACGAACTCTCTTTCGGCAACGTAAAGGGACAGAAGGAGTCACATGTCTGTTTACCATGCTTAAAATGAAAAAAAAAATGATTTGAAAAAAAAAGGCACGTGACATAAAGTATTCAACTAGCTCCTCATGTAAAACGGATTGATATCACTGTATTTTACAATTATCAGGAAGGAGAGAGCTTGTACAAAACGTCACGCCACTCAAAGACCAGGGAAAGAGAGCTTGATAGACCCAACAAAAATAAGATGCGATTAGAAGGAATATTTAAATTACCAGGCTGGTGTGCGACGCTTTTCTTTAGATTTGCAGTTTTGAACCGCGTAATGGTCAGAGTTAACGAGGTACTTGTACGTCGGAGCGAAATAGATATTCCCTTCTTCCCACCCTTTGAATACTCTACCGGCCCTTTGTTCTATTTTAAGCTGCCAAAACACATTAAAGATGAACGAGCCATTAAGTCCAGAGGATTCTTCACAATAAAGAAATGAAAGAGAAAATCGATTTCAATTACATTGAGTTTAGAAGAAGACTATGATTAAAACTGATTTTGAGCTTAGTGTAGTAGTACCTGGTCTTTCTCCAAAAGTGTTTGCCAATCGTTCCTCCGGAGAAGTTCGTGCATGTCACTGCAGCTTGAAGCTAGCCGATAGTTCAAATCGCCTAGCCAAATGATTTTGCTACATGAAATATCAGAAATTTCTATTAAATACCATCAGCTACATCCTCAATATGTTCCAATAGAGGTGCAAAGACAGGTACAGAACTTACTCGTGATCAAGAATGCTATCGGGCGAAAAGGGTGGCCCTTGTAGTCGAGAGGAATTGGAGAACTTCGTCTTCCTCAGTATTTCCATCACGTCCGAGTTCCTCTTCACTTCGTCGCCTTCTTTCTCCCCAGAGGTCAAGTGCGTACACACAAAGCAGAAGGTGGTTTGATGCAAGGTCATGCTTATGGAGATTGAACCCTAGATCAAAGAAACAAAGACAGGGCAGGAAAATCTAATTAATTACCGAAATCTCTAGATCATTAACTCGAGGCTTGTATTTAATGAACAGAATCCTACTTTGGTTCCCGGCCGGCATCTAGTAAAACTAATTACTAATCCCTATCTAAGAAATAAATCTTTTTAAATTGCGCATGATATTCTAAAGAGAATGCATCTATTTCGAGCTATTGGCGCGAATTTCACAAGATGCGTAAGTTATGACACAAGACAATTACTTGACCACATAAAACCGGTCTGATAAGCAAAGGGCCAATTAGATCATGACAAATTAGGGCAATCATCTAAACAATTTAACCTTATGCAAATTCAGAAATAGTAAGACCCACTAAAACAATGCATCAGCAACCTCACGTTGTCCACGATACAATCATGTAAAATTCAGTTCAAGTGCCTGAAAGAAAAAAGGGTTTAGCGGATGGCATTAATTAACTATTAGCTGATGATGCTAACCTTATTTCCAAGATAGCCCATGATTCCTCGCCCCACGCATGACACCTTCAAATTACTGATATGCCTCCTGAGATCTTCCCTAACCCACACGCACAAAAATATCCCCACCATCTGCTTGCTCGCGGCGAGGCAATAACGCCGAGAAACTGGGCTCGTGTGCCTCCCAGACATGCTCAGCGGGCTAGGCGAGCCTTCTTCACTGCCACTCAGCTTAGGGCTCAGCAGCCTGTCGAAGTTCTCTTGGTCAAGCTCATCTTCAAGAGACAGCAAGTCCGAGAAGCTGAGCCTCGGTTTGAGACTCTGCAGCAAATCCCTCTGCTGAGAATCCGAAAACTCCGTTTGGGATGATCCATTGCTATTCAACGCCTGGCGAATCAGGGACAGCCACTTGACAGCCGGCCCATTGTCCTCCGCTCCAAGCACATTTCCCGCGTTTAGCGGCACAATTTCCTGGAACCTGATCCAATGAACACATTAAGCACCCGAGTCAATAAGAGTCGGAAGGATCGCCATAATCTCAATCTAGCTTGAGTTAATCATCATCATTTTTTGCGGTCTCTTACGTGCAACTTGGTGGATAAGATATAAATCGATGATTCCATGATTCAAAAAAGATAAGGCCAGAAACCCAACATATCTTTTGCAATTAACAATAGAATAGTCCGTCTATATCACGTCACTAAAATAGAGTCGATCCAGTGAATAATGTTCCTGATCATGGTCTTAAGTCCAATTCAATTCCATCACCATCTCACGTCATCCGATCAGGAGGGCAAAATGGTAAGTAATGTAAGTTTGAGCACATCAATGATGAGCCCGTTAGAACATGTTAAAGTCCGCGTCGAGTGTGGCCTGTCCAGCCCAACCCACCACTAAAGAATATGCAGTCGAAGGCCTTATTAGACTATAATCAACGTGTTTAAAGTTGCTTTTTTATAATAAAAAAATAACAATCATTGATCAAAGTTAACTCGAATTTTATTTTATTTTACACAGACAAATTGTGTTGATTAAAATTCTTGTGTACCAAGTTTTACAAAAGAGAAAGAAATTGTCTTTTAATTAATCAAAAATGTGATTACTCAGCATTTTTAAACTTAGTACATTTCACTCAAATTTAATGTAACGAAAAAAGCATTGTGGTACAAAATTTCATCAAAAACATATTTTTAATTAATTTTTTTTAATTCGGCATTTTTTTTTATAAAATGTTCGTTAATAAAATTCTTTTATTTGCTGATGGGAGGTGGTGATGACAGGTGAGAAATTCACCCAAAAAAAAATAAAAAAATAAAATAGAAAGAGTACAGGAAAAGGATGGGTTAGGGTTTGTACCAAATTGAGGGGAACTGAGTACACCTACCAGGGACAATGATTGAAAGCCGTGGTAATGCACAAAGTAGTTGAAAAGCAAGAACTCCACGCAGCTTTTATATCTACAAACAGATGAAAAGCTGCAGCTTTTTTGGAGGCAAAGCAAACAGAGAACTAGCCAGCGATGTCTAGTTCAGTCAATGGCTCCCTAAGCAGAAGTTCCTATTATCCAAATTATCTAATTGAATTGATTAAATCTCCCAAATTTTATACGTCGAGATGTAGAATGATATATAATTTTCGAAAATGAAAACGAAAAAAAGAAGAGGAGAGAGAGAGAGAGAGGAGCATACCCAAGAACATAGATGTCAGCAGGAGCAGGTGACTTGAGCCAATCTCTCAAGTTCAAGCCCTCATGCGGCGACTTCCCTCCAACATTCCATGTCCCCACAAACATCCTATGCAAATGTCCAATGAAAACGCAATCATTACGTCGAAGGCCAATTGCATTACACTCAATAATCGACACTACTCCATACATAATTTCTCGAAATCGGTTTTCCTCTTTTATGGGACCCCACAAAGATAAACCCATGATTTTGGTGACCTAAGTACTATCTAATCATTCTTTTTAATTTGAACATCTAAATAATCTTATTAGATGCGCAAGAGATAAATAGACTTATATATAGATAGAAATAAAGATCAATGAGTAAAATTTATGTAAAGACTTGCCTTAGATTAAGAGTATCCGCGATGGGCAGTGCTTCGCAGCCGAACTTAGACTCTTTAAGACTATTGTTTGCTTCCACGAGCCATCCTCCTGTCACAATCACAAATTCATACTCAGAGACACAAGAGTAATCCATCAAATCAAAGAGCAAAAAAGTAAATAAACTATCTTTAATCAATTAGAGTTAGGTCAACGAGCCTAAAATCATGAAAGAATCATAATATTTTTTGGTAAGAAAAAAAGTCAAAATTTAAATGCCCACACGTGTGTTTCATCATGTCCTCTCATGTAATAAGATTATCACCATTATCTAATCCAATCGAATTTGAGATCAAATATATCAATGTTTAGATATAGCATGTGAAGATCACGTTATATCTCAACTAAATTTTGAATAATCACGAAAAAATAAGATCTATTAACTATATTTGCAAAAGAAAAAAAAAGGATAAAATACATCTGCCAAAATAATTCAAGCAGCAAATCACCCGCGATATCGAATCTGACAGAAAAAGAAATAATTCGAGCAAAAGGAAAGCAGACAATCAAATCAACCTCTGGACTTATTATTATCGTCCTTTTTTGTTTCGCCGATGTCCAATCATGATATCAAAGCTTAAAAATCTGACGGCGAGGAGGAAGAGGCCCCATCAAAGAAGCTTGAAAAAGTCAAGAAAGGCACGAGCAATCGAAGGAAATAAGCACAGCCGTTTTAGCAATTTACCTGAAAATCCTTGTGGTACGAACACATAACAGCCTTGGTCTGAGCAGCTCTTCCTTCTCTCTTCTCTTTTCTCTGAATTCCACAAATGGCTATTAACACATAAAATATTAATAAATAAAGAAAGTAAGACCATCAACTCCGATCGCTACCTCTTACAGCGTAATCGGAGTGAAATTCATCGGCTCCGCTTCTGATGTTCAGCCATTTTCTGACCACCACTTTCGGCCACGAGTTCTGCCCAGAAAGAAAAGAAAATCGAATCAAGATTGAATTCCCAAAAGTCAGCGAATCCGACGCGTCGTAGGAGGAGGAAGGCGAAGATGATTCGCTGACCTTGGAGATCTCGCGAGCCTCTTCTCTCATTGCTCTTCACCGTCTCTGTTCGGCTCTGTGCCAAGACAACCGAGAATTTACATAGATAAGGATCTCATGGGGGAATTAGATAAAAGAAAATGGTGGGAAACGAGGACCATCACTTCTTGCTCAACTTGTCCAAAGATATACGTAACGATTGCGATCATGGATATCTGTGTATAAAAGAATGAAAAGATCTTCTTTTTTCTACTGGATTTATATTAATGCGGGAACCGACTAATGAAAACGAAGTAGGGGGCTGATCGAAGAGTGACAAATTTTGGATTGCTTCTGTCTTGTTTTCTCCTAATCTCTAACTTCAGTTGTGGACGGAAAATATGTGTATATAAAGGGAGTGAGAATATAGAAGTGTCAAATGCAGAATTCAATGGGGAGTTAATAAAAGAGCAAGTTGCAGGAGAAATGGAGACAGCTTCTGAGCGTAGACCGTAGCCTGTAGGCAAGAAAAAATGAATACCCACCTGACCCTTTTTAATTAAATGAATGGTCGTGAGAGAGAGAGAGAGAATAGGCCAGCTTCAACCTTTTCTCTGGGCAAGCAATTGTTTTAAAACCCTTTACAGAGACGAGAGAAACAGAGTGGCAGGATCACAATTGAATCGTCAAGACAACGAAAGAAAAAGTTTGAGCTTTTCTCTAATTAAATTAAATTACATCGAAGCCCTCTCTCTCTCTCTCTCTCTCTCTCTCTCTCGATCTCGACCGGGCATCTCCAAAACGAAAATCAAAAGAGTTCTGAAAAGGGAAGAGGAGTACATCTGAAACTTCAATTTTTTATCAGATCAATGTCCCCGCGCGAATGATTTCCCCGTTCGATCATCGTGGGAGAGATTTCCCAGATTTGGCAGATAAAAAGCGACCCGGACATAATTACACAAAAACAGATGAAGACTTTCGGAAGTCACAGCGAAACAGGGGAACTGAAAAGTAACAGAAAAGCTGGGAAGTTAACGAGGAGACGACATTCCAAAATGCTTAGACACCAACCATTGCGTGTAGGAGAATTGATCTAGAGAGAGAGAGAGAGAGAGAGAGAGAGGAGAGAGGGAGGGAGGGAGAGGTCACTCACACGCCCTGAACCACAGAGGCCCAAGATTGCCCAGGGGGGAGGAATGAATGAACAGTGGGGGCGCCGAGAAGATCTGTTGTTACCAGTCCAAAAAGCTTTTCTGTTTCATCTCTGTTTCTCTGAGACGCAGAGAAACATGATTGCTTGGTTTGCTTTGTGTAGTTCGGTGGGAGGGACTGCGA
The DNA here is from genome assembly GCA_017140595.1 of Eucalyptus curtisii. NCBI lineage: Eukaryota > Viridiplantae > Streptophyta > Magnoliopsida > Myrtales > Myrtaceae > Eucalyptus > Eucalyptus curtisii. The sequence goes on from CM029494.1 coordinate 14,821,261, forward strand.
AGAAGAAGAAGAAGAAGAAGTGGCAATACTTTTGCTCCTTGGAAAAGTGAAAAGAGAAGGTCGGTTCTCAAATTTATAAGCGTCGTCGCATCTCTGAGTCTTAGGCTGCGTGCGTGAGAGCGAAGGGAATGGGAAAGAGGGGCAGTGATGCGGGGAACATGTTTCTGTGCGGGTGGATCTAGCGGCCTTATTCTGAGCCCGTTTTGCCTTTTTAAGGAATCTCCGTCGATTTCCAAAATTGACTACCGGAAAATGGGAGAAGGGAGTGGACGTGGAAAGGACATTAGACATTGAGACGCAGTGAGAGAATTATCACATGATCGTCTTTGATGCATTTGCTGATGATTACTATTTATGAAGATGTTCCGCACATGAACAGAATTGAATGATTATGTATGAAAAAGAGTATCAGGTTGAAAAGGAGGGAGCAACACTTACAAAAATGGATGAAATGGATAGGTTATGAAAGTGATATCGATTATGATTGGAACCATATTCATTTGGTCAAGTAATAATAAAAAGTATGAGAAGTGACAAGTACGAAGCAAATTTGTGGTCATTATACTAGAGATTACAAATTGGAGACTAGAGAAAACAAATCAAAGATAACATGTCAGGACATGTGAAAGTTCATAATTAATTATATCGAAGAACAAATGTGCAACTTTAATTGCTTGTTTATTATCACAAGTTGTCTCAACAATTCACAATAATTTTAATTGAGATGTAAAATGAGCCTATACAATGGTACTTTTAAATAAAGTGAAAAGGATGAGGCAATGATAATTACTTCTAGCACTGTATGTGACTACGTTACTTAACCATCAAGTTTAAATTATCCAGTGACCTTATGTAAGTTTATCAAAACAAGTGACTGTTGTATTTAATGAATTCAAATTTAAAACTATTTAGGGGTCTTCCTTTTCAAAACAGAGAAACTCAAAGTACACAAATTCTTGAATCGTAAATGAATCAATTACTTTGCAAATAATCAAGTGGGCAAAAAAAAAAAAAAATAGGGGGCATTTCATTTAGGGTTAATAACTTGAAAAACTCTAAACTAGTATACTTATGACAAATTTACCTCAAACTAATTTTTTGACCACCAAACACCGTAAATTAATTTACCATAAACTGGTAAACTTGTGACAAATTTACCCTATGTTAGTTTCCGTTAAATTTTACTATCAAATTACTAAATTGAATGACACGTGACAATTGACTAGTATACCAATTTGTAATTTTACTTTCCGTTTGTCAGAGTTATACAATTTTTGTGATTTTTTGTGGTATTAATCTAATTTAACGGATGGTATATTTGTCACAAATGTACCAATTTAGGATTTTTGACTGTTGAATAAATTAGTTTGGGGTAAATTTATCACAAATATATCAATTTGATGTTTTTTATGATTAGTTGAGGTAAATTCGTCACATGTGTATCAGTTTGGGATTTTTCATCGTTTAAAAATTAGTTTGTGATAAATTTGTTACATGTATACTAGTTTGGGGAGGTACTCAAAACAAAATAAAAATACTAGTTTGGGGATTTTCAGAGTATTAACCCTTTCATTTATTACATCCTTTTAAGGGTCATCAACTTTTTATCCTAACCTGGTGAGTTAAATCATTACTTAACGGATATAGCACAAAAGTAACTAGTTTCTGTGTATGCACTATGCATGAGCGTGATTACTTCAACAAAATGAATTAATAATCAAATCATTACTTTGGTTGGATGGAGAAAAAAAATTCTTGACATTGTTTTATTTTATTTTTTATACAAATTTGTCTTACCAGAAACCAAATATTAGATTAACATTTTCTGTTCTTTCAATAACTTAAAAATTATTTGCTAAAAATTAAAAGAGAATGAGAGGAATAATCGAAATTTCCTCACATAATGTAAAGATGAAAGTTGTTGCACTACGACGATAATGAAGGAATTTCAGAGTGCGATTCCGTAGCGAAAGCGAATAGTTAACCTCTTGCTTCTACGGTTTTACATGCTTATCCTTTGTCATAGGGATGTTGTGGTGGCCGATGAGATTTAAGATTTGGGAATTGGAAAATTTAGAGTTTAGCATATGATTTTTCATTATATAAAAGCTGTTTTTGGTAATCATCAAACTTAGGCAACTAGATTAGCACATGGTTCTATGCCGACATGCGTTCTTAGTGCTCTCTCTCCCACCCCTCATTTGTCAAATTTCATTTTCTTAAACTTAATTTTACTTCTCAAATTTCAAAGTCAAACTTTAGTATAATTAATTTGATTTGATTTAAATTGTCTTTATCATTTAAACCTCACAGTCAGACTGCAATGGTTTGGCATATATATTGGGTGTAATATTAGGTTATTGATAATTCTTCGGAATTTCTAACCCTTTAGGAAGAAAATACAGATACTCACAATCACTATTTACATTATTAGATAAAGCAAAGGAAGGTTCCTATTTTTTAGGGATCTCGATCGTTTTTTTATTTCCCGCATGTCCTTAATTACTTATAATATTGCCCCCTAAAAAATATTGTGTCTATGGACGATTACGTAGATTTGTAATTTTATTTATCTCCCACAATTTCAATAGAGAAACTATGATCTTTATATCCTACAACAACCTTCTTAAAAAGGTTTCAAATCTTGAAATGGTCGTCTTTCTATAGTTATGTATACAATTTCTTCATGATGTCTAGTTTTATCAAGAGTTTCTTTTCATTATTTCATAATTCAAATATTTCATAACAAAGTGATTGTGTTTAATCTTTCAAATGTCAATTTAAACAAGTGTTTGTGTGCACATTTGCAAATATTATATAAAACAAAGGGAATGTTCTTCTTTTAAGTAATCTCCATCGACTTTTTTTCACCAATATACCTCAATTACATATTCTGCGAATATTGTACCTAATATCATGCATACATTAGGGTAATTCAACAAAGACAACACAATGTATTCGAAAATAGCTCTTTATCTATATCTTTATATATATATATATATATATATATATATATATGTATATTTATCAAGATCCTGTTAACGAGTGCATCTAACCAACTTGTTAACCACATCATATATTTATCAAGATCCTGTTAACGAGTGCATCTAACCAACTTGTTAACCACATTCAAGAAAGACAGTACATTTAAAACTGTATAGTTTCCTTTATTCGCTTCTTAAGAAATGCCATATTGAACTCCTTAGCAAAATTTTTGTAATTTAAACTCAATGAGAGATTAAATTCGTGGAGTAACAAACCAACAAATTCAATAAGGTTGATCACACGCAACTTATTTTTTAAGTTTAACTATATATTTTTATTTGGTCACCTGTAGTGTAAAATTTTTCTATACGTGGATGAACTTGATTACATAATTATTTCTAAGTACACTTCTCATTCATTTTAATGATGAGTGTGTTCAAAAACTTTTCATTGGCAGTGAGCCTAATTACAAACATATATTAAGTTGTGATAGTTTAGCACTACATGAATGTGTGAATAAAATGTTCGAAATTATTGTAATTAACTTGAGGAGAGAAATTGGAGTGATTAGGATGAGAATGATAATGAGTGGATCATCTCAGAGATGATTTTACAATGAGCGACATAACAAGAAAAGTAATTTTGGAACTTGTTAATTTTGAGAATCACATTTTAGAAGGATCTATTTGGAAATAAAATCACATGTTCTATATGTACGGCATAATTAACGTGTCATGAATGACAAGGCTATCGACTTGTTGTAATTAAGAAGAGATCTGCGTGGCCCCGGTGTCTTTTTGCATTTTCTTGTGCATCATTCATTGATTGAGCTCTGTAGCTGTCCAACGGTATTTATATCTGCTGCCAAAAAATGGGACAAGCGATGTGATCTGAGACGTGCGTCCGTCATGTCAAACTTACAAAGGCTAAAAGTGTAATTAGCAGGGTTTAGGGTTAGAGATTGGGTGTAACGTCCCAGGAAGTCTATTTCATGTCTTCCCATTCAGGAACACCCACAAGAATTCTCTACTCCAATTGAAAGAGTGTAAAATGAAAGGTTCGGAAAATTTGAGGTTATGACCATTAGGAATGAGCACGACTTTCTAGAGGCCCATAAAATATCTTATAAGTTTCATGAGCTGATTAATTAAGACCTTTCACTTATGTGAGCAGTTCACTCATTTGTATTTGGTTGGTGTGGTTAGAACGGATGAGCTCAATTTTTAAACTAAAAATCTCCTAATATTCCGAATAACTGTGCAAATCCTGGGTTTGGCTACTCTATTTTTCATCTTTGTTTTTTCAAAATTTGCATAGGTGAATAGATCAACAAGATTCTCGATATAAATCATGGTAATTTTGTTTGCTCAATTTTTTCTCAAGATTTACCGACCTGACTTTTATTTTGATTGAGTAATGGCCTATCTAAATATTTCACGGCATTGATGTGAAAAAAAAGAAGATTTGTGACTAACCACTAAAAATCAACCGTGTCAAGGACAACATTATATGCTAATTCAAAATTCAATGACTATCCTTGTCATGATCTCATTACCCTAATTCAAATTCCTTGGACGCGGATCAAGACTAGTAGAGCTAAAGACGATGGGCGGTTGATTAACTCACCAACTCACCAAAACCAATGCATAACCAATCAGAGCACCGGAAAATGAGTGTAGCCGCCCAAAGAAACAAAAGCAGGCTTAGCAGAAAATTCTTTTTCGTATTATTTTTGGCTAGACAGTCGTCTGAGATGACTACATGTCTTTCCCTTATAGGCTGTATTAAGAGGGGGCCTAATGAAGCCAAACACGACATCGTCACGCTTTTACAGGGCCACCGGATGGCTATCGGCTACAAATTATGAATGTGTCAGTCAAGTGTTCAGACCAATGAGAGAACGTGCGTGCAGAGATGGGTATCAATCGGAATTTAATTCTGTGTTTTTCTGTTCGCTTCCTATGAAGAGAATCAATTAGAATTTTTGTCAAATAGACGAGACATGAGCAGTTGTTGGCCGATCATTCTCCAATAAGTTTTTGTAATAAAATTCTCCGATGTAATTGGGGCCGCACATTTGGCCCAGTTCTTAATTTGCCAAGTGCTGCTCTTCCTATTTTTTTCCCCACATATGTTTCTTTGAGAAATGATCACTAAATTGGTCGATTTTAGACCCGCCAGTTTTGGATTGGGAACTTGCATATGTTATATTTTTGATAAAAATAAAAATTAATATAATAAATTGCACCATTTTATTATTATTATATTTGTTGGTCAAGTAATTATGCTGTTTTTATTTATTTATTTATTAATGTTGAAGATCATGGTTTAATTCTTGATAGGTGTGAAACTCATTATTATTTTTTCCCACGAGGGACTTCAAAGCCGAGTTAGAATGCGTTTAATTTGGACACTAGAATGGTTGAACAAGTGGTTCGGGCCTTAGAACCAGAAATCAAACCAATCTTAGTCTAGTTCTATATGGAAGTGAAGACAATTGGGAACCAAACCGTTTTGTCCAAGTCGGTCCAATCCGGTTCGACAGTTGAAGTAGACTCGATGCTTAACCCTACTTTTACCTTTTTGTTTTATTTTTCTAATTTTGTTGAGTTTAAGAAATCACATGACTCACAAAAATTATCTTTCATTAGATAGTCATGCTGTATTAAAACATGAAATTGTGACATATATTCTCACTCAGCCTTTTCTCTTTCGTCACTCAGATGATTGTTTTTTGTTTTGCTTTTTTTTGTGTTTTGCTTTTAATTTACTTCAAGTAACCCCAAAAAGGACCATAACTATCCATTTAAAATTGTCATATCTCATTTCTTGGATCAAATATTACTATGTAGTTATGCAAAAAAAAGAAAAAAAGAAAAAAAAAAGAGGACGTACAAGCCAGAAAGAAAGGAGACAATGAAGTTTATTTCTCTATAATGTACCATTTCTCTACTTCTAAAGAAACTAATTTTATCTTCACATGAAAATAACGAAAATTTAATGTATTTTCAATTAGTGATGAGAATAAAAAAGTCCCTTTGCTTATGCTTGGATATTCAAAACATATTTCTTGACATAATTGTGTTTCTACTGATTCTTCTCATCCAATTAAAAACCTTGGCCCATATTTTATAACATGTATAAATTTGTTTTTGGAAAATTCTTCCTCCGTATTGTCAAGTTAACAACCAAGAACGTTAGGACAATAAATATAATTTATTCATTGATTCGATGTAATATATGTTTATAGCTAGAGGACATTGTTGTTGACTAGATTAATGCATTGTATATACCACGATCGACAAGACTAGTGGTCACTTATTCCTCAAATAATGACCAATTTTCAAATGGTTTTTTTGCTAATCCATCATTCATTGCTTCAACACGTGCCTATGCCATGTGCATGCATCTTGGTGTACGGTCAAAAAATTAGCTAGAGAGCGGTTGACTTGATTATGTACGCCAGATCCGTATCAATCTGGTAATCTCCATTATTAGAATCGCACTAGCGAGACGATTAGCCAGAAGTGGCCTCGAAATGTGCCCCATCGATTAAACAAAAAGCAAGATTAGCTTCCCAATTTGCAGCCCCATTATTCAATAATTTTCTCTTTCTAAGGTTGAGATCTGAAGCTTACAGAGACACTAATCGGCTGCTTAGAAAGAAGGCGGCACAAGATAGTGCGGTAAGAGCTAGCATGCATGTCCTTCTCTCACTGGTACACGAGACTGAACCAAATCATGCCAATAACCTAACTCCGTATCTATGTGATAGATAAACCTATGTATATGATTGACCAAGTAAAAAGTAAATAAGAGATAATATCTTATCGTGAATCTTGGTATACGTAAGAAAGGCCACCTCAAGGGGGCATAGCTTTTGTCACCCACTTCTAGATGTGTATCTTTAAATGGGGGTAAAGAGATCACAGCATATCATTTCAAGATGTTAGTGTACAAATATTGTCCACATCTGTTCTAGCCATACCACATTAGACAGTTGGCGTCCACGTAAGTAATTTCTATAATTGGCTGAAAAAACAACATTGGTAAATCATTAAAAAGGTTTAGGACAAATAGACTCAATTAAAATGTTTAAGATTGAATCGGCATCAATATAATATGTTTATGACTTTTTTTGGAAATTTGCCCCATTTTCATTAGAAAGTGGTGCGATGATAAGAACCAACGGTAAAACTAAAAAGAAAATTATACTCAGACAACCACTAATGTTATTTTGAAGAAGAGAATATGAATGAGCATGTTGACTCATTTTTTATTAAATAGTTAGAATGAGAAACGTGACCATTTAACTATTGGAAGTGCACAACAGAAAGCCAATACTTTTCCCTTAGGAGATCACCAAGGGAGAGTCCAAGCTTGAGTCTATCAAAATAACTAGTTGGACCAATCTTCATTTAAAAGTTTAAGGTAATAAGTTATGTGTCAAGTAGGATAATTAACTTCTCCAGAACACACAAATTCTCTAATGTGAGACTTTTCTAATAATAATTACTCGTGCGTCTCAATAATCTTCCCTTTACCTGTGAGCTTAGTATTAGGTATGTTCCCTCTCAAATCAGATTTGCTTTCAAATTAAGATCTTTAATCCCCACTTTGTTGCGCATGAGGACCACCGCAACAACTATGCCCACCTTCATCCATGTTTTCTTTTGCTAATCCGAACATAAATGCTGCCATTGGGATCACATTACTCATGAGATTTCTTTGAGGATAATTGTCCAAAAAACCCTAAACTTGTTGTACGGTGGTAACTTCAGCCATAGACTTTTTAATTTGGCAAATTAATCCTAGATTATTAATAATTTGTCAATATAGTCATTTCAGTCAATTTTGATTGGAAATCATTGACCTAGATATTGACTGTCCTACATGACATGAAGTTTGCTTACTTTGACTATTTTCGCAATTTTATTTTAATCTTATGATTTTTTTTTCCTTTTTTCTTTCATTTTTCTATTTTTACTATTTCCCTTTGCTGGTGGGGGCCTCGGTAGTGGCCGGTGGAAAATGCTAGCCATAGGCAAGGGCATTGCCGGTCCTTGCTAGCCACAACGAGGGCTCAGGGTTTTTCGCCCGATTTAGTGAGGTTCATGACATCCTCGCCAGATCTGGATAAAGAACTTTTGGGCCGTTATGTACGGTGGGCAAACTTTTTCTTAACCTAAAAGGAACTGTATCCATTTATTTATGAACTCATACAGGTATGATTAGCCTTAATGATGCCATTATTAGCTCCGTATGTACTTAAAATATACGTTAGGTTCTGTAGTCTTCTTATCACGACTCTATAGGTTGCAATCATTTACAGCTTTAATCTCATGGTCTGGGGGGGTCCTATGAACTCCTTAAGTAATGAGAGTCCTTGGCTCCACAACATGTGTGACCAGATCAATCGTCTTTCTATATTTTTGGTTATGGTCTTTTGGCATTTCATTGATCTTAAAAATGAAAGATCAAATAGATTAATGCCCATGATGGGGTCACAATCCACGAATGCTCAAATTAACATCACCTCTAAGCATGTGAATTAGCATTGAATGAGATCTGCTTTATTCAGTCTAATCAAACCATTATGTCCCAGTTCTTTTTGCACATCTAGATGCTTTTGGAGTATAGAATATGATGAAGGCCATTATTAAAAATAGTAAGCAATGATAGGCATACTTTATTGTAATTGATTTCTCAGTTCAAACAAAAGCTCACCATCGTGGAAACTATCCTTTAAAGAACTTGATGTTCGTTTATAAGTTCATTTGTTATCATAGCATGGACATGAAAAGTTATGCTGCATTATGAGATAAAAAGAGATTCATTACGTGAAGTGATGTCATGTCAATTAGTAGAATACCAATGGTAGGAGAACACATCTAATGCTAACATTGAAAGGACAAAATAAGCATTTTTATTTTCTCCATCTCTGACGGTAAGAAATTCTACCGACCGACCTTCCGATGGATTATATAGACAAATATGACCCACAAAAATCAATCACTCCTTCGATGAAGTGATGTTATGGTAAAATAAGTATGAGCATATATTTTATGGTGCATAGTCTCAATTTTGACCGGTAACAGATAAAATATCTGAGTTATTTGTAGAAATGCATTTATCCAAATGAAAAGTGAAGACTTTTTATTTGCGAAGAAGGACCATTATAGGTGAGTCAACTTGACATCGTACTAGACATTTTCATTAGTTATTATACAAGCTGAAATCTGGGTGGGTGACTCAAATATGAAGTTGTTACCTTGACGCTTAATGGTGCGGAATCCAAATGTGTTTCACGTGCTTAGATCGCACTAAGAAATCTATTTCTTCAACGAATTGAAGAACTAGAATCGTAACATGGTATTTATACACGTCTAGGTTTGCGGAGAATGCTAAGGACTCGAACAATATCATATATCATATCCTATTATCTTTTTTCTGCTGCTTATGTCATCTAATTTTCCATTGGCACAGTAATACCTCAAACTAGGGTGGCCACAGTACTTGTTTGTTATGTTCTATCATAACGTTCAGTTGCCCCTTTATGGAAATACGAAAAATTGAGTGTTTCACTCTGCGTGCTCCACTTGTGTCGGTGGGTTGCCACTCGTGTTTATATTTTTCGAGTGTGTTGGCTCAAATTGCATTGTTAGAATTTTTTTATCAAAAAGAAATTTCCATTTATTACCAAATTGATACATAAAAAAGAATCTTTAAAGTCATAACGACAAAACAAGCCCATAAATATCCAAAATAAACAAAAAGAAGAAGAAAAAATCAAGGCATTTCATCAGAGTATGATTGGTAATTAAATGATTGGTAATTAACAAAGATCATCATAAGCTCGTCCTTCAAGAACATATCTATAATGGTAGAAATCATCACAAAACTAGATCCAAGCGAAAGAATCGGTAGCCATTTACTGAATTACACAGTACCATAAGCGATAAGTACATGTTGAGATTTCCATATGTAATTATGGCTTTGCCTTTTGATGATGTGCGCCTAAGTTCAGTGTCCCCAACACCATCATCATATGGAGACAACATAAATATGTTGAAAAATCTCAGATTTGACACTTGTGAAAGCGAGCTCTATAATCAATGTGAAGTGCCAAAACTTTGAGTGAAAAACATTGAATAAGCACATATTCGACATCGAAGTTGCTATGAACATCATCGAAACTAGAGGTGGAGTACTTATTCATTAAAATTCCAAAATCCAGAATTAGATCGGAGAGAAAAGCTCATAGTTATAAGATCAGGAGAGAAAAGCTCCCGAATTTAAAATTAGATTAGATCGGGAGAATTAGGAAAGAAACAAAAAGAAATAGAAGGAAAAGGAACTAGGAGGGGAGGGAAAGATCTAGGTCTAATCCCTCCCCTCCAAAAGTGAAAAAGACAAAAAAAGGTTTAGAGAGAGAAAGAGAGAGAGAGGGGAAAATGAAGGTTAATTTCTTCGGAGAGAGGGTCCTTTAACAAGCAAGTAAATTTGTTGGAATTCAAAATATAGCATTGTACGCACTTATCGTTCAAATGTCATCCTTGAAAGTTTTTTTTATTTAATTTTGTCTCTGAACTTTATCATTTTTGTTCAATTTGATCCTTCTATTAAATATTTAACATGAGTATGTGGATGTGGCCGTTAAAAGTTACTAAAGTGTCATTTTTTCATTTTCGTCATTGAACTTTATTTTTTTGATTAATTTCATCCTTAAGCTATTGTATATTGGTCCTTTCTCTCTAAAGCTTTTGCCTAAGCATGGTCAGGGTCTACTCGTCTTCAAGACAGATCTCTGTAACCCTTATCTGAAATAGTAACTGTCGACATGGCCCCTTGACAAGACATCACGCTGCAAGTGTTGATATGTTCGCATGAGCTTAATTGTGATGAATAATAAACGTCTCAGGTGTAAATCGATCTGTTTGCACAAAAATTCAACCAAGTCGTTGACATGAGTAGACACGTGATGAGAAAACAAATCGTTATCGATACTAGATATGTGGGCCATTGTTGACGATTGAAAGAGTTGTCAACGTTAGGGAGAATTGCTAAAAAAGTCTTAAACCTATTGCAATTGTGCCAATTCAGTCCTAATATTTTTTTTTGGTCAATATAGTTCTAAACCTTTTACAATTGTACCAGTTTATTCCATCCGGCCAAAATTGACCGATCGCCACTGACGTGGACGCCGGCCGTTTGGCGAAAGCTGACATGACAATTTTTTAATAATTTTGTTAATTTTTTTTTCGAATTTTTAATTATTTTTTGAAATTTTTAATTATTTTTTTCTTTTTTTCCCTACCTTCTCCTTCCTCTGGCTGACCAGAGTTGAGGGCCGGCAAGGCCGACCTCGCCATCGGCTAGTGGCGAGGCTCGTCCCCGCCGGCCACTAGCGAAGGTGAGCCTCGCCCAATAACGGCGATGCCGCCATTGCCAGATCTAGCGAGGCCTTGCCAGACCTAGCGAGGCTCAGCCTTCGCCCAGGCAAGGCGACGGTTGACCTCACCAGTGGTTGGCGAGGCCGGGTCGCTAGATCTCGGCAAGGCTAGGCCTCGCCTAGCCATGGTGAGGTCAAGCCTCGCCGTCCCCGGGCGAGGAGCCTCGTCGGCCAAGGCCAGGGTCTAGGTGAGGTTGACCCTCGCCTTGGATCTCGCGCGGGTCGACCTCGCCAGTGTCAGCGAGCTCGGCCCTCGCCATGGCTGGGCGAGGCCAAGCTTCGCTAGATCTCGGCGGGGGCCTTGCTCGGCGACGGCGAGGCCGACCTTGCGACCCTCGCTTCTGGCCAGCATCGGTCGGCCGGAGGAAGGAGAAGGTAGAAAAAAAAAGAAAAGAAAAATTAAAAAATTAAAAAAAATTTAAAAATTCGAAAAAATAAAAATAAAAATATTAAAAAATTGCCATGTCGGCTTTTCGCGGACGGCGGCGTCCACGTCCACCTCAACAAATACCGGCCAATTTTGGCTGAATGAACTAAACTGGCACAATTGTAAAAGTTTGAGGACTAAATTGGCAAAAAAAAAAAAAAGTTTAGGACTGGATTGACACAATTGCAATAGGTTTATGACTTTTTTTGGTAATTCTCTGTCAACATTAATATGCATTAATTATCATGAATCAATTGTTGATATATAATGTTGTATGGTTGATGATTGTCATAGCATAACAAGTCGGCAGAGATGCCGATGAAGAAAGAATGATAAGCTACCTATTGAGACACCAAACGAAGAGTAGATGTCTGGGAGGCATCAAGAAACAATTATAATATTCTAATTTGAAATCACCCATGGAAATAGCAATGAAGTGCAATAGATCGTGGAGTAGAGAATCAATAGAGACATCGAACTAAGACTGGATGTCTAGGAGGTGCCAAGGAGTAGTTATAATTTCTAATTTGAAATCATTCGTGGAAAGAGTAATGCAATGCAACCGATCGTGGAAAAGAGATAAACTCAACTCAACTAGAACGAAAGATAAAGGCTTGATTTTAAAGAAGTAACCACCTAAAGATAAGATATTGTATAATAAAAAAAAAGGGTTCAAGATTCACGGACATATGGAAACATGGTTAAAATTGTAGAAAAACTGCTCTCAAACGGTTATATTATAAGCACTATAAATACTAGTGCTCAGCTATCGGAGGCACCCCTCGCACACTAATAAATAAACACATTACCTTTGAATCATCTCTCAATTCTTGTACTGTAATTATAGTTTTCAGATTTGCATCGTCGATTAAATTATGGCGTGTTTCTTAGTTCTAATTTCCAGATTTGCGTCATTGATTAAATTATAGTGTATATATCTAATGTAGTTCCTGGGTGTCTCGTCGTTGATTAAATTCTAGCATTGCATTTTTACGATCATAGCCTTTATTGTTGATTAAATCTGGCACAATTTGTGTATGCTCGGTTTCATTTAAAGTGAAGTATCGATTTCCTTACTACCCATGACATTTCCACGCCACAAAACCTATCTCTTTTAATAAAAATTGAACGTTATAGAGTTTAATTTTGGCAAACATACTGTTGGCACATCTTGCAGGACCACATTGGTTGATTTGAGGATGTACAGTGGTTAGAATAAGGAATCAACTTGATCCTAACAATTCTAGCGGTAACAACTAGTCACAGCAACCTAGCAATGACATGACAAGACATTCCGAGTCATCGCCTGCTCAGTCGTTTGCCGAACAAGATCAAGATGCAAATGTCAATATCATAAGGCAACTCATCGCTGATTAGAAAAGGCAGTTGGAGCCAAGCCCTGTATCCTTGGCCACCATGAGAAGGATGAGGAACAACATAACGACTTGACTAATCACATGATAAAATACTTTGTTAATATAGTTAAGCCGATGTTTACCAACGTCCTTTATGATGTTATATCTAAATCTGGATTGTTAAGCCAGTCAATTTAGAACTGAGGACATCCAACACATATTGGGTATGTTCCTTCATTGACACCCGCTCAAGTTACTTTCGATACAATAGGTCGGGTAATTCTACTTCCGCCCCGGATTAGAATTCTGCAAAGACCCAAAGTCATTGGAACAACTCAGAATAACGGAACCGTTGTCAATGGGATAACTTAGTTGATCCCTTTTAGGCTAACTTAGGTGGGAATGATAATGGCAATTTGGTAAATCAAAATACTCAACAGAATATACCATTGCCAAATATGGAAAGGATACAACCAGTTGGACAATACCTCATGTCGATAACGTGTGGCTTATGGGGGTGATACCTAAACCAAACATAGCACCTGGCCCTTTTAGGATTAATGCTATAATGGACAAACAAGTTAGATCACCATAACCATCTGGAGGGCAAGATGGTCAAAGACTCTTAGGAGAAGCGTTGGTTCAGCCTAATCCTGGATATATTTCTCAAAGGCCAAATATGGTAGTCGATAATCAGCTAAAACCAACGGCATGCCGGTATCTAGGGTTTTAGTCTATGAGGGGTCGGCGTTGTCTCATTCCAAGCAAGTAGTTCAAGAAGCTTTGAAGGAAAGATGATGACACCATCCCTATGAAATTACTACTCTCAGATTTCACAGAGGAAATCAGTGAAGCCAAGGAAGTGTTTCTCGCTGATCTTATTGTTGGATCTAAAGCCACAAAGACTTCTTTCTTTGTTGTCGAAGTTGATGGTTCATACAATCTTCAGTTAGGAAGGGATTGGATCCATGGAAATTACCGTGTCTCAGCTTCTCTTCATCATATGTTAGCCTTTTGGAACGGAGACAAAGTCGAAAATGTCAAGTGTCGCGATATCTTTTTCGGCGCCCCGTTGCACGGGCGCTTGTGGAGGCGAATGGCTTGACTAGGTCTATTAGGCTTAGCTCAGGCTCTCCCAAGCTCACCAATTCACGATTTATGGTTTGAGTTTTTAGCCCGTAAGTTAATTTTAAAAAGGAGTCGCTATTAATTGATTTGTGATGGATCGATTAGAAATCCAAGCGAAATATTGGGAGAAATATTCGCTCTTGCGCAACTAGAGAAACTAGGATCGGGGACTTGATTACACAAGTTAATTACTAATGCTTTTTCCGATACCTAATCTTGTTTAGATCCTAAGACTTTTGGATTTTTAAGAATTTTTCAAAAAAACATATTTTTGGCCTTTTCTATTTTTTGAACATAAAAGTATTTTTCGGATTTTTTTTGATCTTTTTTGGAAATATAAATCATTTTGACTTTTTTTTGACTTTTTGGGAAAACATAGAATTTTTTTGGATTTTTTTTTTAAATTTCTGAAAAATAAATTATTTTTATTATTTATTTATTATAATAAAATAATATTATATAAAAAAACGACCCGGGACGGAATCCCGGGTTGGGATCGACCCGCTTCATTAAAACCAGTGGCCTGGGTGGGATTCCCAAATTGGGTTCGACCCGGATTGTTCACTAGGGGCCTAGATGGGCTTGAAGCATGGGCCCGGCTCGGAACTTTCTTTTCTTTTTTAAAAAATCCAAGCCCGAACCAATCAAGCCCACTCTCTATTAAAAGAAATGCCCGGCCCAAGAAATAGCAGGCCCATATGCGCTGGCCCAGATTGGTTAGAACCCTACTTGGCCGAGATACTTGTGTTCGACTTGGCTTTGACCCGATACAAGGTCGCTTCCTTCTCCGTCTCTT
Source organism: Eucalyptus curtisii (assembly GCA_017140595.1). Lineage (NCBI taxonomy): Eukaryota > Viridiplantae > Streptophyta > Magnoliopsida > Myrtales > Myrtaceae > Eucalyptus > Eucalyptus curtisii. The sequence continues at coordinate 14,836,404 of CM029494.1, forward strand.
CGCAGCACTTGATGGTTGCGATGAGCGGCGGTGATTGGCTCGGCGAAAGGACGACGAGAGGAGCTTGGAAGCTGCAACTGCGAGGTGAGCAGCTGTCATGCCCCGATCCTCGAGCACGCGCCCATCCCTCATTGGTCGATTAAATAGAGACGTCTTAGGACGCATCGCCGACCCATTCATTTTAATACGCATGTGGAAGCATATAAATAATCCACAGACAATAAAACAATGTGATAGGAAAGTAGGACCATAAATTTTGAACCTGAAAAACAATCACACTTATATACATTGCAAACTAGTGCATATATATACAATGCGAACTACCAAGTCAAATTCTACTCAAACAAGTTCAGAAAACAAAGTCTGTAGATAGGGGTGGGATTTTCAATCAACTTCGGGTACGATCTCTCCTCCTTCTACGCTCCATCTGGAGCTAACGGCTGAGTACTCCGAAGAATCAGGATCATCAAGCTTGGGATCTTTCGCATCCACCACCGATCCATCCTTAGGGTCTGCATTACCCTTTCCAAAAGCGACATCTATCACATATAGAGGAATATTAGATTCCGGTACTAGGCCATCCCTTTGTCCATCACTGTAATGGCGATACTATGCCTTGTATTGATGGGGCACCTTTTTGGTAAACCCACATCAACCCAGACAATGGACTTCACCAATACATATTCTAATCCTTCAGGGTGCCCGGTCATTAGAATGTGATAAGTCTGCTTTGTGAACTTCTTCGGTTCGCCAAAATGCTCAGGAGGAGCAGGAGGTGCTGCTATTTATGGACTTGAAATGTTGTCCCACAACGGGGTGAGACTACGTTTCAGCAAGTTCAACCCCCTAAGATCCGATTAGGAAGAAAATACGCCCAAAGGGCTGCTTAAGCACAACACGAGTCAGAGGGCTTACCTTGGCCTTAGTCCCTTCCTGCAAGTCAATACAATTTATAATTCATCGAATCACATCATCACATCAAATCAAGAATTTAGATCGAATCATCGATCAATCGACCTAGTCGATTCCAAGACAACAAGGCCATCACGCGGTCATTTCAATCACTCATTTCCGACACTGAATTACGGCTCAGCGGGCACGGCCTACTAAATCTTCGGTGGTAGATTACGGCCTAGTGGCACAACATATTCCAAGCTCGGTGGTAAATTACGGCCCGATGGGCACAACCCATTCCAAGTTCGGTGGTAGATTACGGCCTAACAGGCACAACCATACTTCGGCAGTTTCTCGGTTCTATTCCACACTGTCACATACCCCACATACATCATCTCATCTTTCGATAGTCCTCTCAATGTGACTAATAACCATCACACGATTAATTACTCTCGGTCAAGGATTGTGTGCTTCACACTTAGAATCCTCAATTAACAAAGCATCTTGACCTAATTCCCTCATATTAAGGGTACCCGATAAAAATAATCGTGTATGGGTACACGGTCGGTCTTAGCCAAAATACGATTTCCTCCCTCTTGAAAATCCCACTATTTATTATAGTAGATAAAAACATTTTTGGCGTTGTAAACCGACACTCTGTGATTTTCTAATTAAATATTGAAATTAAATAAATTTAGGAATAAATTCCTAAAATCACAATCACGCCAATTCAACACAAAATTGGGCTCAATTAAATAAACGGACCACACTACAGCAATCGACATAAAATTCCGGTCACCGACTACCTCGGTCTAATTTCTTGAAAATAAATAAATAAATAATTAAATAATTACGGAAATTAATAAATAAATGCCAATAATCAAAACTTAGGCCCGTAACGCCTAATTGGAAGCCGAGACAGATCCGAAAAATTTCTGAATCACTCTAGATAAATACTAGAGCTTGTCTAGGCCTTAATTGCACTAACTATCCATCTAACATGCATCGGTAATTAATTAAATTCACTAATCTAACCTAACTAACCACCTAATCCATACTTAACTTAAACTAATCAACCCTTAAGCGTCACTAACCCACCAAGTGAGGATTAGTGAGTTAAACTCACTTGTTTTGCGAACCGCTTGGTTCAAATCGACGGGGACGCGGCGGGGGGCGATCTTCTCCAAAGTGGGCTTGGCTTTCGGGGTCGGGAACGCCTCCAAAACGGGCCTAAACCTCTGCTGGAAACCCACACTTTCAGCTGCTGTTTGGTGGCTGCAATGACTAATTGGAGGCTCGGTTGAGGCGGGAATGGACTGAGACGGGTTGAGATGGGTTGAACCGGTCCAGGCAATGGCGGTAGGAGCTCCGGTGGCTGCTCTCGGCGGCTCAGGAGGCTTGTCGGGCGGTGGAACAGGCGAGACAGCAAGGCTAGACAGCGAAACAGGCGGCTGGAGCGTTCGGGTTGCGTGGTGAGGCGCGGCGGCGCGCGTGCAAGGCAGGGGCGGCGAATGGTGATGGCGTGCGGTCCGGTGGGTTGGCTGGCTTCGGCGGCTTCTCCTGGTTTGCTGGGGGCGTCGAACTTTACAAATGGAGAGGAAATGGAGGCTGCCGACCAGCTGAGGGAGAGAGGAAGTAGATGAGGGGACCAAGGGGGCCTACTTGGTCTATTTTTCTCTCAATTTGTCCCCCAAGACCATTCTCCACCACCAGATGTGTTCCAAGGTCTCAATTCAGCTACCAAGGCCTCTTCTAGAACACTTGAAATGGTCCATAAGTCATAGGTGGTGGGGGGCTACGAATTTCACAAGTTTTCCCTCAATTGGACTTCAAATGCTCTTTAAATCAACACCAGTCGGCCTCTATAAATTCAATTGTCGAGTCAATAATCAAATTGGTATTTTTCCTCACCAATATATTCCACTCGCATCCCAATTACACAATCAAAAGCAGTCCTTGACATTTCTGGATAAAAACGACCCTACCTCGACTTTTTCCCAAAAAGTCTCGGTTTGCAGAAAAATCTTCTGAGACTAAGTCGACATTCCTAAAATGATTTGTGACATGACAGAACTGTAAATCGGATTCAAATTCACGGTTAATTTCAATCCGACGCGATTTTAGCGTGACTTAGGCTATCGGGTAGCTTTCTGAAATTTTTAGTGCAAATGACCCGTGGTCGATTTTCTTCGAGCCACAATGAACCCATTCGACACATTGGCTACTCTTGGTTATCGTGAAAATCTCGATGATTCAAATACGGACACATGGTACCAAAACGATAAAAAAATTAGTCTAGTGCCGGTCGACGAGAATTTTCCAATTTAGTGGAGTCACCCACGTTTAGCCACACATCTCAGTTGAAACGACCTATCTCTGATCTCTAATCGATTTTTAACTGTGCCGTAATGACTTCTAAAGATGAGCACGGTCGAGTAGCCGATTCTTGGTCGAATTCTCAAGTCTATTGCATTAAAATTCCTTAATGGCTTTCCTAGATAATCTAGTTATCTCGAGAGTGATCAACTCTGAGAACAGCCCTATAGGCGTGTCGATGAAATGCCTGATTAATTTAATTGAAAGCAGAAGTGAAAAATTTAGGATGTCACAGTAGTGGCGAGCCAAGCACAATAGGGCTCATGGTGGGTTGTTGGGGACGGTGCAGGTGGCGCTGATGTAGGCGGTGTCAGATGGCGACAACGCGGTGCTGATGTGGATGGTGTCAGGGGACGGCGGCACGGCTCGAGGGACCAACAACTCGGCGCAGGGATAGTGTTAGTGGCTGAGTAGCGACGGCGAGGTGAGCAGCAGTGGCTCAACGCAGCAGGGATTACAGCTGGTTGTCAAGTATAGCGTTGGGATGGGCAGCAGCTCATTGTTGAGGGACCAACAAACTTGATGGCAGGGTAGCAGTTGATAGTAGGTTGGCGGCATGGCGTTCGATCACCTAAATCTGATCAAACACCTTAATATTTGGCCTTTGCCGACCCTCGCTCTCCAAAACCCCCTCACCCAGCCCCTCTCCTCCGGCTTCTCTCTTAGATCTCGGCCTGCTAGCTCTCGGGCCTCCCCTGAAGTCTCTCAGGGGAAGCTTTTGGAGCTTGCTACCTTTGATCTCTCTCGGCGTCCTTCCTTTTTGACCTTCCCTCGGCACCTATTTATAGGCGAGGGGGGCTAGTTGATGAAGGCTGGGCCAGCGGTCTTTGGTGCACCGACCGGCCTCCCTTCATCGGCCGAACCGGTGTCAGCTCCTACCTCTTCCACGGAGGTCTGCTCGGCATTGATGGCGTGTCCCCTCAGTCACCGGCCTACTCTCCTCTCTCTACCCTAGGTTGTCCCTCGCGCGTCGGTGTCCTCTGCATGCATGAGGTGCAGAGGCGAAGGGGAAGAAGAAGGAAGAAGGAAGAAGGAAGAAGGAAGAAGGAGAGGGAAGGGGGCCGGGCTTGGAAAAAGAAGGCTAGGCCATGGGCCCTCGTGGGGGAAGAAAAAGGAAGAAAAAAAGGGGGGCTGGGTGTGAAGGCCCAGCCCCAGCGGGCTGCTTTCTCTCTCTCTCTCTCTCTCTCTCTCTTTAAATTATAAAATAAAGGAACTAAAACAATAAATGGATGCAAAAAATAAAAATAAAGCCTAATTGATGTGAAAATCATTTTTGTTAGGGTCAAATTGATCCATAATTTTATATGCTAATTAATTGAAAAATACCTAGCCAAAATTTAGGTGTCAACATCAAGGCTAATCAAAATGCATACGTGACATGGGCAAATGCATTAAAAGTGAATCGGAACTATACTAAAAGAGACATCGACCACTCATGTGTCATAATTTCTCCAAGAGCCGATCTAAAAGTTCTTGCATTTTGCCACTTTAACATGGGAATGTGAACGGATTCCTAAAATTGAGCGGGCAGATCAACAACTTGATATTGTACATGGAAACATGCATTATCAGAAGACCTTGATAAGAGCTATTCAGCTTACCTGGCCGAACAGACTGAATAAACCATCGACTTGCTGATTATGTAATTGATTTTGAGGAATCACCATTGGAGGAGGATGATAAAATAGTGGAAGCTCAAGATCCAATGATCGTGATCAATATTGGTGATAAAAAGTGCCGTGGATCAATTTATGTCGGCGCAATTTTAGATGAAAATTTTAGAATACAACTGGTCGAATTGCTTAATAAATACAAGGATCGTTTCACTTGGGACTATCGCTAGATGCCACAACTAGGAAGACTTGTGGTAGAACGTAGGTTGCCGATTAAAAAGGGATTTCGTTCACACAAACAATCTCCAAGGTGGTTTGCCGTAGAAGTCATCTTAAAAGTAAAAGAACAAGTCACGTTACTGTTAGCAGTAGGATTCATAAAGATAGCTCGGTACGTCGAATGGCTTTCCTATAAAGTGTTCGTGAAAAAGAAAAATGAAAAAGTAATGGTTTGTATCGACTTTAGAGACTTGAGTGTAGCAACCCCTAAGAATGAGTACTAGATGCCGATGGCTGATATTGATAGATTCAGCATCAGGCAATAAAATTATGACTTTAATGGATGGTTATTTCAGATACAATTAAATTTTCATAACAAAGGAATATGTACACAAAAAGGTGTCCAAATGTCTCAGGTCTATTGGCATATTCAAATGGTTGGTAATGCCAATCCAATTGAAGAATGCTTAAGCAATATACTAAAGGGCAATGAGTTTCATCTTCCATAACATGAATGGGGGATTCATGGAAGGCTACGTCATTGACATCATCGCTGAATAGAGCCAGCTAAGTCGTTTGTACTATCTTAAACAAACTTTTGTTAGGATGCAAAAATACAAGTTGAAAATGAATCCTCTTAAATGTGCTTTTGGAGTTAAAGTTGATATATTTCTAGGATTTTTGATAAACCGAAAAGGAATTGAGATAGATAAAAAAATGACAAAAGTCATTTTGGAATTATTGCCATCAATGACTAAAAAATAGTTGCAAATGATTATTGCAAAAGTTAATCTTTTGTGTCGGTTTATTGTGAATCTATTTGAGAAAACTGAAGTTTTTTCTCCTTTGATCAAATTTAAAAATCATAAAGAGTTCATCTAGGGAGAAAAACACTTGTTCAACTTCAATCATATGAATGGGTCCTTAACTAATCCTCCTATTTTGATGCCACCTAAAGCAAGTTGGCCTTTGCAACTCTATTTTGTCAGCCATCAATATAACTATCAAAAGCATGCTAGCACAAGAGAATGATGAAGGCAAAGAGCAAGCGTGTATTACCTTAACGGGATGCTAAATGATGCAGAAGGAGATACACCCTCTTATTTGTTATTATTATTATTATTTTTTTTTCCGGTTGGAAGTAGACCCCTATTGAAAAGTTATGCCTGTCCTTGCATTTTGCGTGCATTAAGTTACGACACTATATTTTGCCAACTATGGTTAATGTAATATGCAAGACTGATGTAATCAAATGCACGTTGAGTGAGCCTATCGTTAGAGGTCGTGTCGCCAAATGGGCACTTGCTCTGTCCAAGATCAACTTAGTGTATGTCCCTCTTAAAGTTATAAAAATTAGTGTATGTTCCTCTTAAAGTCATAAAAAGATAAGCACTTGCCGATTTTATTACAGAGTATTCACGTGTGCAGACTAAAGAAAAAGAAGATGAAAATTTCATGAGGGTGGTGCCGTGGACTCTGTATTCTTGTGTGAATAATTCCTTGGGCGTAGGAATATTGATAGTATGTTAGCAAGGACAAAAAACTAAGTTTACGTTCAAATTTGATTTTGATTATTCCAACAATCAAGCACGATATGAGGCATTATTTCATGGCAAAATCAAATTCTGGCAAAACACAACACGTACCACTTCATATCGTGCTCGGACTAATTTAGTTAAACAATAATATTCTTGTGTTGACACGATATGTTTAGATACATTTAGAAATACTCATAACATGTAAACACAATTATGCACTTTCAAATACAACAATTCATATCTTAAATGTTTTGCATTGTGTATAATCCATTTAATTTGTGTGTTGTTGGGACTAAATCTGATGAGAGAGAGAGAGAGAGAGAGAGAGAGAGAGAGAGAGAGAGAGAGAGAGAGAGAGAGGGCGAGGGATCCGTGTGCCTTAAGGAGGCCTTTGGTGAACTACTTAAAACTTTTAAAATAGACATCAATTACATTCAACAGCGGATCCGTCTGCTTCAAGCCGTCATCGTTTTACACCACCTTCAAGTAGGGAGATCGTCAATAGACAAAAATATAAGCCACATCGAGTTCTATATTTAACAACTTAAGCTTTGAAAACAAGTAATCGCACACTCCAACTTCCTATTACTATCGCGTCTAAAAGGCTAGGAAAAACTAATACTCCACGCGGCTCACGAGATTCAATATAATACGATGCATGAGACCCATGCCGGGGAGATATTGATGGGGTGGTTGGACTTGCATTTTCCTCTTGCCACCTTCTCAATCATGCACAAACGGGACCAGGAAAATGTTTTCTTCCTTGACGAAGGCCATGACGTCTAAAACTTATTTCCGGTCCCTATATGATTGGGAACATGAATCGTGTAAACACATAAAATAACAAAGCATGAAGAACCATGCTCGAAAGAATCAGTTCTTAATAAATCTCAACATCAGAGTCAACTGAATTCCGGAGATGGCAACATTGGAATCTTGGAAAAGAGCTCGAGCCATTTGGGAAAGGTTTTGCAACTTTCCGGAGGAAAACTTTTTAAAACAATGTTGCAGATATGTTTATTACTCTGGAGTGGGGATCAACTGATTGGCCATTGCCTTGAGAAAAGAAGCGAAGCCACGAGTCAATATCCTAGCCAGCTTGTTTTGGCGGAGGAACCTTCTAATTTGCCATCATTTTGTGCTTGATTATTGACTAAATTAAGATGATTAATGGTCGACAGAATTCTTTGATTAGTGGGGAACTTATAAAACTATTGATCAAGAGGGATGACATTTGGAATTGGAACATGAAAACTTTGTTGTGAGTGGTTTTATTGAGTTACTAAGTGCCAAAGTTTAGTGGGTGGTTTATACGGTCCCCTGAATATTAAAGAGGTCGAAGAGTTCTGATCGGACTTTGCACATGCAAGGCACATCAACATAAGTAGGGAACTTTGCCCATGAAAGGCACATCAATGTTATTAGTAAACGACTTAACAATTATGTGAAGGCACATAATAAATTATTAGTAAACGACTTAGCAATAAAGTACCTTTACGCTGCAATGTCGACATGCAGAGAAAGTGTAAAATTTAAGAGACTTTTTCTGATAAACTTTATGAAAAATCTTTCGGTGGACATAGTTACGTTTGTTTGGATTGACTTTTTCTTTTTTAGTTTTATTAGATTAAAATTGTGTGATTCATGCACTTTGGCCTTTAAAAAACCGAACACTTGAAAATTTCACAAAATGCAAATGTTAATATGTAAATTTATATGTAATATTTTTTTTTTGAAATTTAATTACTATTTTACAAAAAGTACTTCTTTGCTTTTGTATAAACTCAAACCTTTGGTACATTCGTTTAAATGATTTTTTTTTTTTTTGCATGTCTCTGTTAAATATCATACTCAAGTGGTGCCCTATAGGTTAGTTGTTTCTATATTAGTTATTAGAATAAGTATATTTAAAGTTCTAAAACTCGTCACGAAAATGTAACTAAATACTAAAACTTACAAAAAAATGTAATTAAGTACTAAAACTTAAAAAATTTTAATTAAGTCTTAAAACTTGTCAAATTGATGTAATCGAGTCATTCCATTAACTCCGTCCAACTTGGTTAACGGAAATATTAATGTGTTTTTAGTTTTATTTTCTTCTATCTTACGTGTCGATGACGTGGCTAAAATCACGTTGTTTTTGTGTAAATTTGATTGTTAGTACAAAATTTAAATTATATTATAAAAGAAAAAATGGAAAAATCAGGCGAGGGCTGATTCCTCACCTCCTCTTTTTTATAAAATAAATTACCTTATTTTTTAAATTTAATTTACACAAAATTTGGATAAAAAATCAAATTTTAACCAAAATGATGTTTTTTAACATTATATTTTATGTTTTAGCCACATCATTGCCATGCGGGAGACAAAAAATAATAAAAAAGTAATGATAATATTTTCTATTAATTAAGTAGAATGGAGTTGAAAAAATGACTCGATTACATTAATTTAATAAGTTTTAAGACTCGATTATATTTTTTGTAAGTTTTTGAACTTGATTGCATTTTCTTAACAACTATTAGGACTTTCAGTGTACTTATTCCTAATTATTTTATGCAAGTGATGCACTATATATTCAAACAATGGTTCGGGTCGCTTATTCTGTTTTCTCCTTTGTCCTAATGTTTTTTTTTTTAATCACGCCTAGAAAATCCACCTTAAGTGTCCACACGTAGAAAACCCACTATTCTCAAGGATTAAATAAAGTGCTGTTAAATCGTAGGTGAATACACCTCCCATAAGAACGTTCTGCACTTAATAATATGTGGCATCGAAGTAGTCTCTACCATAATAATAATAATAATAATAATAAAACAGGATCGAACTCGTATCCTCCACACTACTAGAGGAATTAATTAATTTTTAGAGTCGTGTTTCTAATTTGACATACAAATTAGTCCCGATTATACTATATCATAAGCCCTAAATTTTATGCGCAAATTATAAACTGCAATTGTATACTAAACCTTTCAATTAGTTTAGTCACGTCTTAGATCTTTACTAAAAAATTCAATCGACTCGTAAATTTTCAATTGGTTCAATTAAATCTTAAACTTTTACTAAAAAAATACAACTAACTGCTAAAACTTATATTGAAAAGTACAGTTTTTTGATACTATACAGAATTTTTAAGTCACCAATAGACAACTGTCAGTACTGTTCAGCGAAAAGACTTATCTTTTGAAAAGTATTTCGAAACTTATTTGAAACAGAGGATTAGTACTCATTACATTTCGTATATGAGCAATCCGGATGACAATTGAAGACTTTTTATTTGCATAGAAAGGCCATTATGGGTGAGTTAACTTGATATCATACCGGACCTATTCATCAGTTAATATACGAACTCAAATCAGGGTTAGTGACTTAAATATGAAGTCGTTAGCTTGATACTTAAATGGTGCGGAAATCCAAATTTGTTTCGCATGCTTATATCACACTAGCAAATCTATTTAATCAACCAAGCTCGTCTCGTGGAGTGATAAACATAATTCGAAGTTTATTTACGTGTAAATCTTCAAGGAATAACACTGATTCCTATTTGTAAAACTTCCTATTGATGGGGTAGTTGGAATTGCATTTTCCTCTTGCCACCTTCTCATCCATGCACAAACGCGACTACAAAAATGTTTTCTTCCCTGATGAAGGCCATGACGTCTAATCTTCATTTGGCACTCCCATAACCACATGAAATGACAATGCTTGAAGAACCATGCTCAAAAGAATCACTTCTTAATGAATGTCAGCATTGGAATCTTGGAAAAGAGCTCAAGCCATTGGAGAAAGGCTTTGGAACTTTTTAGAGGAAGACTTCATAAAACAATGATTGTAGACATGTTTATTCCTCTTGAGTGGATCAACTGATTGTCTGTTGCCTCGAGACAAGAAGTGAAGCCGCGAATCAATTCTGGCCAGCTTGTTTTGGCGGAGGAACCTTCTAATTTGCCCATCATTTCGTGCTTGATTATTGATTAAACTAAGATGACTAATGGTCGACAGACTTCTTTGATTAGTGGGAAGCTTACAAAGCAAGTGATTGAGAGGAATAACATTTGGATTTGGAACATGAACCCTTTGTCGTGAGTGGTTTTATTGAGTTACTAAGTGACAAAATTTAGTGGGTCGTTATATGGGTCGCTGAATATAAGAAGGAAGAGTTTGGGTTGGACTTTGCATATGGAAGGCGCATCAACATAAGTAGGGAACTTTGCGCATGAAAGGCGCATCAACATTATTAGTAAATGACTTGGCAATTATGTACCTGTTCTTTGCAATTTCCACTCATGTAAAATGGGTAAAATTTAAGAAAACCCACCTTAGGAATATACGCCGTAGAAAACCTCACTTATCTCGCGTACTCAGTAAATCGCGGCTTAATGCATAGATGGATAGTCAATTCCTAGAGTCAATCCCACTTAATAGTATGTGGAACAAAAGTCTTGTCTATCAACTAAAAAGAAAAAAAGAAAGACGAAAAGGATCTAGAGGGACTGAGAAATTAATGAGTTGTCTAATCCACGTACAAGTTCATTGTGGGAAAATTACAGTGCGAGACCTAAACTTTAACGGATTACATAATGCAATTGAGTACAAATTTTTTCTTAAAAGTATGATTAAGTCCTTAACTTTTCAATTGATTTAATTAAGTCCTAAATCTTTAATAAAAATGCAACTAATTCCTAAAACTTACGTTGAACACAATTTAAGGATACCAGATAGGATATTTTACAGTGGTAAGTACACAAATATAAGTACTTAGAACTTGGTTGCATTTTTTCGAAAAGGATTTAGGAATTAATTGAACAAATTGAAAAGTTTAGAATTTATTACAATGCTTAAACTTCCAGCGTACTTTTCTTGATCCATCCCCTAATTTCTATTTCTGATAAGGAAAATGCCCTTATGATCATAGGTAAAGGCCAAGGAATTTGAGTAGAATATTAGTAGAATTTCAAATATTAACTGGTTTCACTTTCAGTTGCTAGTAGACCATGGAAAATATAGCGTGACCTAATCACGTGGCTCGTTGGGCTCATGTGCATATAAATCGCAACATCACTCAGATACTGTGGCCTCTATATAGGAGGGATCTCCTCATCCAGGTCAATAAGGATCCAAGTCATAAGGGGGGGGGGGTCATTCTAGATGGGATGAGATTTCATCAACCCACACATCCAATGCTGTTGTAATTGAATTGACCCTTATTCGACCCTATTCTTTTTTTTTCCTATTTTTCGTGCGCAAATATTTCCAAAAAAGTCTCTGCCAAATGATAAATAGAAAATTTGTGTATTGGTGGCAAACTTACGATAATTTTAAGTAATCGAAGAACCACTTTGCTTGACACATCATAATAACAAATAAATAGAATTTTAAAAATTCTCACAAGTTTTTCTCACTAAATTTATCCTCAAACATGATAAAGCGAATCATGTGACGAGTATTTTAAAACAGAAAACATTTATAATAAAGAAAAAAAAACATGTTTCAATTAAAAGCTCCTACTTGTAGCATGATGGAATCCGATTTCAGCTTCCTAACAAAAAAATGACACTCCTTTGGAATAATATAAATCATAAGTTTTCAGGATATTACACAAATCTTAGCCAATAAAAATGAATATCCTATAATTTCCATTATCCCCGATTTTTAACTGTAGTTATAATAACTCTAGCAAAAAGAAAAAATAATTTCTTCATATGTCAGGTCAATTCGGCTTAAACCTGGTTGACTTGACCCAACTTGTATATTATTTGAGCAATGTCAGAAATATTAAGATTTACATACTAAATTAGTTTATTAAGTAAATGTGACGCTCTATAAGTAGCTATTTGAGTTAGTGGCATTTTAAGCAACCTACAAAATTTATAAGATGAAACTTGATATGTTTACGATGTTCAAGTATTTTGATTCACCTATTTAAAATGAATTGATAAAATTTTTTTGCTTCTTGAGAACATTACTCATATTATGAATAACAAGACTTGATATTGTGTAAGTTTGGCTACTTCAAAATTGCAAGTATGATTCGAGGAAAAAATAAAAAGCGGGATGAAGAAGCTTAGTCTCATTCTGGGTCAAACTGAGTTGACCAGACCTGACCTGAAAATCTAAGGGATAAGGGCCCCGTTTAGTTCGGCATTTGGAATGGGCTTTGGGACTCTAAAGTCCCTTGGCCAAATGCAAATGCGTTTGGTTCGTATTTTTGCTCAATTTTGGGAAAATACAATTGCATCTCTAAAGGACTCTAAAGGCTTTTAGTTCAAAGTAGGTCCCGAGGTACTTTGGGAACTTGCATTTTCGGAATGCAAGTCGGTTACTGTTTATCTTCTCCAAAACCACCTCAAGGAAAAAGTCGATTAGAGGCCGACGACCGCCGGCCAAGGGGTCGCGCGCGCCGGCGATAGCCACCTGAGGGTTGCCTGACCCCGGCGACCGTCGCTGAACCTTAGGCGATGCTTGGGTCGCGCTACCCAAGCGACTAATGGCCTGAATCGCACGACCCAAACGGCTGCTTGAGGTCGCGCAACCTCAGGCGACGGTCGCCAGGGTCGGGCTACCCTAGGTGACGGTTGCTAGGGTCGGGCTACCCCAGGCGACGGTTGCCTGAGGTCGCGCAACCCCAGGCGACAGCTGAACCGCCCAAGCGTCGATCGCTTAGGTGCGGCCGTCGCCTGG